>CANSZD010001902.1:35000-682500 GCA_947648045.1 Beta corolliflora | reverse complement strand
ACATAAGCTCAAAGCGCATTGAGAAACTTCATAAAGATAGAATTCTCAAATCATTTGATTTTGAATCATTTGATGTATGTGAGTTTTGCTTGATGGGGAAAATGACAAAGTCACCTTTTACAGGTTCAAGTGAAAGGGCCAATGATCTTTAGCCCTCATACATATTGATATGTGTGGACCTATGAGTACTTTGGCTAGGGGAGGGTACAATTACTTCATTAATTTTACCGATGATGTAAGCCCTGATACAATTACTTCATGCGGCATAAGTCGGAATCCTTTGAAAAATTCAAGAAATTCCAGAATGAAGTACAGAACCAACTTGGGAAGAAAATTAAGGCATTGCGATTCGATCGTGGTGGTGAATATTTATCTCAAGAGTTTGGTGATCATTTGAAAGATTGTGGCATCCTTTCACAATGGACTCCACCAGGAACACCACAGTTAAATGGCGTTTCTGAAAGAAGGAACCGAACTCTACTTGATATGGTTCGATCCATGATGAGTCTTGCTGTCTTGCTGATCTTCCAATTTCATTCTGGGGATTTGCGCTTGAAACAGCGGCATTCACACTTAACAGAGCACCATTTAAAGCACTGGAAAATACACCATATGAAATTTGGACTGGACACATTCCAAAATTTTCTTTTTTAAGGATATGGGGTTGTGAAGCTTATGTAAAACGTTCACTCTCTGATAAACTTTCAACCAAATCAGATAAATGCCTTTTTGTGGGTTACCCAAGAGAGACTAAGGGATAAAACTTCTACAAACAAAGTGTTTGTTGCTCGTAATGGTGTTTTTCTAGAAAAAGAGTTTATTTCCGAAAAACAAGTGGGAGTAATGTATATCTCGAAGAAATTCGAGATGAGCAAAGAAATGGATGAGGTTAACACCTTGTTGAGGCGGCCCAAGCATGAAAATGCTCGGGAGGCGGTGCATTCAATCCACGTACCTCCTACCGTCCCACTTGGAGATACTCCATGCAAAGTCCCTCAACCTAATGAGGTAGAAACTTCTTCTGTTGTTCCTCAACGTAGGTCTAGTAGGACCATAATTCCGTCAAAGAGATAGATTGATTTCCTTTTGACTGAAAGTTTTGAAATAACGATTTTAGAATCAGAAGAACCTACTAGCTACAAAGATGCTTTGGATAGTCAAGACTCCGAAAGATGGCTTGAGGCCATGAAATCTAAAATGGATTCCATGTCTGAAAATCAAAGTATGGTACTTGGTTGATTTGCTTGATAGGGTAAAACCCATTGGATGCAAATGGATTTTCAAGTTGAAAACAGAGAAGGATGGAAACATTAGTGTTTTCAAAGCAAAGTTGGTGGCGAAAGGTTTCAAACAATTCATGGTATTGACTATGATGAAACCTTCTCACCAATAGCCATGTTGAAGTCCATTAAGATAATCCTTGCGATTGTTGCCTTTCATGACTATGAAATATGGCAGATGGATGTCAAAACCGCTTTCTTGAATGAATTCTTGAAAGAGGATGTGTACATGACACAACCTCAAGGTTTTGAAGATCTAGAAAATCCGAAGAGGGTATGCAAGCTTAAGAAGTTCATTTGTGGACCAAAGCAATCATTAAGGAGTTGGAACCTCAGATTTGATGAGGCAGACAAGAAATTTGGCTTTCTCAGAAATAAAGAGGAATCTTGTGTATACAAGAAGTTAAGTGGGAGTAGTATTAATTTTATGGTCTTGTATGTGGATGACATACTACTCATAGGAAATGATAAAATCATGCTTGAGTCAGTCAAGGAATGGCTTAAAAATTATTTCCTTATGAAAGATCTAGGAGAGGCAGAGTACATTTTGGGAATAAAGATCTATAGAGATAGATCGAAAAGGCTAATTGGGCTCAGTCAAGAAACTTATACTGATAAGGTCCTTGCATGGTTCAAGCAGGAAAACTCCAAAAGAGGTTTTATTCCCATGCAACATGGCATAACACTTGGCAAGACTCAGTGTCCTTCGAGTCCTGGTGAGGTCAAGCGTATAAGCAATGTTCCCTATGTTTCTGCAGTAGGATCCATTTTGTATGCCATGATATACACTTGACCGGATGTTGCATATATTTTGAGTATATGCAGCAGATACCAGTCAAATCCAAGAGATGCGCACTAGATTGCAGCGAAAAACATCCTTAAGTACTTGCAAAGAACTAAGGATAATTTTTTTTGGTTTATGGTGGAAATGATGAGTTGGTTGTTATTGGATACACCGATGCAAGCTTCCAGAGTGACAAAGATGATTTCTGATCCTAATCTGGTTTCATATTTTGTCTCAATGGAGGAGCTGTGAGCTGGAACAGCTTTAAGCAGAGTACCGTCGCGGATTCTACAATAGAGGCTGAGTATATTGCAGCAGCAGATGCAACAAAGGAAGCTGTTTGGATCAAAAAGTTCATTAGTGATCTTGGTGTAGTTCCTAGCATTGAGAATGGCATTGAGTTGTATTGTGACAACAATGGTGCCATTGCTGAGTCTAAGGAACCCAGATCACATCAAAGGTCTAAACATGTGCTCAGGAAATTTTATCTTATTCGAGAGATCGTTGGAAGAGAGGATGTGAAAGTAAGCAAGGTTCATTCTGAGGATAATGTAGCAGATCCTCTGACTAAACCGCTTGTTCAACCTAAGCATGAGTGTCATACTAGGTCTATTGGGCTTGAGCATATGGGAGAATGGCTTTAGGTTGTTTACTTCATATTTACAACTGTAAAGACATTTTATATGCTTTGAATGTTTATCAATAAATATTCGTTTCTTATTTAATTATTTGGTTTAGTATTAAATAAAATGTCCAAATAATTTGTGTTTTCAAATAGGATTATCAAAAACGTTTTGATAATAGAACCCTATAAAGTAAACAACAATCACAATTTATTTAAAGTCCCTAGTCCAAATCACTAAATTGGACATAAGTGATTCATTTAAAAGACTAGTATATAAGTAATTGATAGCGTAGTTCCATGGGATATGGAGACATAGATGTCTAATTGATTATATGGATGTATATTTGATACATTGAGACTTGACCTAATTAAATTATAAAAGTAGAATCAAACTACTATATTTAGTGGATTCCTTAGACATGAGTATGTCTTAATAACCATAATATAATTAGTTTAACCTTGACACTGTTAAACGCCGCACCGTAAAAGAAGGTTATAAAGGCAGTGATCAAGTGGGCTAAGAATTGAGTGGGAGTTATGGTCATACAAGAATAGATAAGTCTTCCTATTAAATAGAAATGGTGTCTGGGCCTCTTGATGAGCAAGAACTGGAAAATTGCATGGTAATGCGGAATATGATTTAAGAGTTAATCCTTATTTGAGCAGTTCGAACTCAGCAATCAAGGAACAAAATTTGAGAATAACATAGTATTATCAAATTTGGCATTAAGTGACTTAAGAAATTTAATATTGCGCTCTTGTCTTCGGACAAGTGGGTGTAACAGGCTTATTTTTAAAGGCGTTTATTAAATGTTAATTATATTTATTGAGTTGATTATGTTTTGGATTTTCTAATATTATTTGAGTTGTGGAGTATGAATTTTATTGTCGGGTGTTTGTAATATATATATTTCTTTAATTTTATGAAGTTATTATTACTAAATATATTTTGGGTTTTTAATATCAAATGTGCTGAGTAGTGTTTGGCTAAGAAGGAAACTTATATCTTTTATGTGTTAAAGTTTTCTTTTGTGGGAACTAAAATCTAAAACCAAAAGAAAATCCCAAAACCCCTCCCATTGTCGGTTTGTAAACCGAACTACCTCAAACCCCTCTAAAACTCTTGCTGTGTCCCGTGAAAACCCCAAACCCCGAAAATCAAAACCCTCTCTCTCCTCCCTGTGAACCCCTCCGTTTCTCTCTCGCTCACCTGCGTCGCGTCTCGCCGGCGTTCTCCGAGCTTGCCGGAGATCATGCGCCGTTCTCTCTTCCTCTGTTTCGTTGCTGCTACTGTTGTTCTTGGTGTTGGTGTTGTGCGCACCACTACTCCACCGGAGCTCTTCGTGCGCCTCTGCTCGTCGTTGCTTCGCTTCTTCCCCTCTTCATTCGTTGGTGCTGCTGGTGGTGTTGCGATCACCACCGCCGTCTCCTCCCCAGCCTTTGTTCTCTCTCCCCTGTTCTTGCTCGTACTGCTGATGTTATTGTTGTGTTGCTGCCGTTGCTTGTGTGCGACACCTTGTCGCCGGTGGTTGTTGCTGCCACTTCTTTTACCTCTCTTGAAGGTACTATACCTTCTACCCTCCTTCCTTTGATCTTGTTCCTCCCGATTTTAGATGAATAATAATTATTGGTTTGTGAATTGTGAATTGTGAATTGTGGATGTTGGTGGTATGATATGGTTGATGGTTGTGAATTCCTTGCTACCTGTGATTTAGGATTTCATGCTAGAACTTCATCATTTGAGATTAGTATATGTTGGTGAAAATAGTGGGATGTGCATTAAGTTAATTCACTGGTTAATTTATCTTTGAGTATAACAATAAGACTGATGGTTTACTTAGTTGCTTGTGATTAGTATATAACTACCTTTATTTGAAAATGAATCCACTTATTACCATTTGTAATCGCAAAGGTTGTTAGTAAGTTAAGGGAATGATTCTATAACTTGGCCTAATTCATATTTGTTGAACAATATCATGTTGTAAAGTTAGTTCATGTATTTGGTACATTAAGTGTCCTATGTTACTTGGTTTGATTATGAATTCAATCAACTTCGATGTCTTAGCTTCAGGAGTATAATGCTTAAGAAACAATGGTCTGACTATAAGTTATAAATTGTAATTTTGTCAAAGGCTTCCACTATAATAAGTTCTATCTTTAAATACCTAGATATCGGGTTGAGTTAGTCTTGTCAATGACAAACCTGCCAAGCCCAATGTAATTTGCTTAATTTATCTAAATGTTGAGTGGGGCATAATTATACCATATAAACTATAATTTCATGCTCGCTAATTGGTTTTGTAATTCTTGGAATGACATTAATCAGAATAGTTATATAATTGAGAAACAATGTTATTGTTGAAATCATAGAGTTAGCTTATGAGATGCGGTTTAACTTGTTTATAATGGAATGATGTTAGACTCGTTAGTAAAGCGGTGAAAGTATTATATGAAGAATGTTCATCGATTTATTCTATTTATCTAGAACTTAATAAGAATAGCTACTAGCTCTTGTCATTGTTGTTAAGATAAATCTAAAGATTAATTTTGGAAAGTAAAAGAGTATAATATGATTTTAGATGTTTAATGGTGTCATGAAGAAGAACCACTTAACTAGACTTTGGGAAGCTAATTACTTAATTAGTTCTCTCACAGAAAGTTATAAAAGGGATTAACTAATTATCGCTAACAATGAGGATATTGGAGATAGTTTAACTAATTGTGGACGAGACTACTAAGGCGGTGTTTCTAGAAAAGGTTTTGGTTTAATAACTACAAATGGAGTAATATTATAAATTTGGATTATCTGATTCGTGCTCGCTAAAATGAGTTCGTACGTGAGTTTTTGTAAATATGTGAATATAAGGTTAATGATTACTTTAAAGGAGATTCAGTTATTTGATTCACTTATTCTGTGATTAGGAAAGGGGTGGACTCGTCAATGCAAGTGTGAGTATGGTTCCTAGATGGATTCATTGTTGATTACGTTAATTAGAATTCAGCTAATGGTATAACTTGGACCATATTTAGTCATTCTAATCAACCTTTGATTGGTGAACCTCGAGTTGTGGAGTTTAAGTTAACTCTCCTTAGTTAATTCTAAGTGAGAGACCTATTGCGAATGTTGCTGGTGTTTGATAATCGTTATTATCATTATTGAGATGAGTCTACATCGATATTTGTGAAGTGGAAAAGAATATGAACTATCTATACGTAAAAGAATGTGATGTGTGGAATTGGTTTAGTAACTCTCGTTAGTTAATTTTAACTGAGAGACCGTTTGTCATTGTTGTTGATGTTTAGCAAACATGATTATCTATTAGTCGTTGTGGTTTATAAGTTTCATGATTGGAATTGCATTGCATATAAAAGTATATTTGTATTGATATGAAATACTCACTTATAAAGATACTATGTCAAACGATTATAGTTTTCTAAGGAGAAGTCTTCTGGTTGATTTGTTGTTCAATGTTTGTTGTTAAGAATTATTATAACTATGGATGAGTTCCAAGAATGAGTCGATTATGATATGAATGATAATAAAAAGGAATCTAAAGGGGAAAGTAGCCTCGTCTGAGTCGACGGATGTGGTGATACGAACAGTACCCCATGGAATGTGAACCTTGGGGGGGCCCACAGGGAAACCTGCCCATTGCTCTGTGGGGCAATAATCGGGCGATATATCAGGTAATGTGAAACCAGTGGATGGCTGATTGAATCAGCGGAAAATTGTACTCCGGACTAGTCGCGGTTATTGGCCAAAAGTAAAGCGAATTGTTGGGTGACGACCCCCACTGTCGGAGTGTAAGCTTTGTCTCCTCCGCCGCGTTCTCTTTCCCCCTGGTTAAAAAGAAAGTTATCTCAAAGTATGAAAGTTATTTCGATATCGGATTCCCGATAAGGAATCGTATCATGGTGAGTTGTTTCGATATTGGATTCCTGATAAGGAATCATATCATGTAAGTAATGAATGTTTATTCAGTATTTGAATATGATTATTGTAGGCGTGTTTTTATTTCGCCTACGCGGTGTGAGCGCGTATTAGATTTGACTACCCCACTGTTAAGGTTTTATTGAAAATTGTTTTGTATTGAAAGATGTCGCCAACAATTCTTTTTAGAAAGAATCATAAACCTAATTGGATATGGGAAAAACATAGGGACAAATTATCCAATGTAGATTTCCCCGTCATGACTCCATAGATGGTCAAAATGAACCAAAGATTGAGTTTGGGGGTGAGGGTACAAATATAGTCATAATGAACCACATTCGCCAAAAGTTGGCCTCTACTAAACATCGATTCATTGCAGAATTTATGCCAAAGAATAATCAAATAATGTTTTATACACCCTAAAAATATTTAGTCTAAATGAATTCAGGAAACACATAAAAAGACTAATTTTAGTGATATGTTATTTAGACAATCAATATTACAGGGAACCTAGCGAGTTGTCCAAATTAATCGATTAATATTAGAACATTTATTTAGGTCTTTGATTAGCAAAAATAACATGTGGGTGATAAAAGCAATAAAGCGGGACAATCATATAATAAGCATATAATGATCAGGCAAGTATGATAACAATGTATGAAAAATAAATAAAAAGAAAGAGAAAAGAGATTAGAATATACATTATAGCGACTTTATACCAAAGATCTACATCATGAAACAAATGATTAATAACTTCAATATAAAAATAATTGATTCAAGGACCCTCAGGTATTATACCTATGCGGCTAAGATTGAGGAGCGCAACGATCTTTAGGCGGAGCAATCGTGGAACCAAGAACGCAGTAAGATTTGATTGAAGGAATTGAAAGTATTTGATTGATTGAGTGTTTGAGTATTCGAAGTGTTTTGTAGAGGTATTCGTAAGTATATTTGTGTTCATAAATAATAATGAAAAAGTCGTCCGTAATTCGGGAAAATACTGAGTATTTATAGGAAAAAGAAGTCGTGCTCTGCACGCAAGCCTTGCGCCAGGCGCAAGCCTACGTGGCAGGCACAATGCCACGCGTCAGGCGAACATTGGTGTGCCTGACGCAGCCTGCCCAATCTAGATTGAACACGTGTAAACGCGTTTTTGAAAGATAGAAAAGAAAGTTGCGTCTGACACAGGACTCTGTGTGAGTCACGAAATCTACGTGTCAGGCGCTCATTGGCTCGCCTGAAGTGTTCTGGCCAATGCGCTAGATGCACGTGGCGCGCTGAGCGCAGCCCCCGCGTCCGGCGCATATTCGGGAATATTCGAGCATATTCTTTTGCGCGTCTTTCGAAGATACTTTTCTATCCCTAAAATTCCGGAGATGGAATTTTACGGATCAAAAATCTGATTTTTGATTGAAGATAATGGAAATGATTATGAAAAATATTTATTAAAATAATAAATATTTGATTGGGCTTTTAAAATGGATTTAAAACATTTTATGGGCTTAAAATACAATTAATCATCATGAACAATTAATTGGGCTATAGAATATCATTTCAGAACACATTTTAGAATGGTTCTTTAGATTGCTCCTCCGTTGGGTCGCGCCAACTAATGTCGCGGTATGTTTCATCATTGGATCCTTAAATGGGGAGACACGATTACGTGTCTACAGAAGCCCCCACTTTGACTGAGGTTCAGGAAACCGATAGTCAAAGTATACGGTGTCGGGACGGAGAACGATTCTAAACGCTCTGCAGTTTAGAACTGATCTATAACCGCCGGTCTCTGCAAAACAAAGTTAGTATGCAGGACAATAACTAGAAGCAATCTGATTACCTGCATGGAAAGATGTTAGCAGATAGATGCAAACAACTCACATAAGCACACAGTGATGCAATGATGCAAACTTAGACTCTCTAAGGATGCATGAGACGCAATGCAGGGATTAAGGTTATGCAAAGCTAAGGGAGACGACACGTCATGCAAGGTAAGGGTTGTGCAAGACTAGAATGTATGAAATGCAATACAAGGTCAGGGATTTGCAAAGCTGCAATGCAAGGTCAGGATTTTGCACGGCTAGAAGATGTGTAGAATGATAGAATGAGCAGGATGATTAGAAATAGATTAAATGATTTTCGAAAATCGTTTTGTAGTAAATGATCGGGGTCCGTAAACGAGGTCCGCGGATTAAAACTTTTCGGGAGTTTGATTTGAATTGGAGGAACCACCACACGTAGAAAGCCCCCACTTTGGGTGAGCTTGCCTTGAATTAGGCATTATGAGCCTTGATTGAAATGTACTTGATCTGATATTGCAATGTAGTTGATCTGATATTGAATTGTAGTTGCTATGTCTTGAACATTAAAAGTTTTCACGGGGATTGTACTTGGGGATTCTTCTTTGGGAAGTTGATATAGGCAAAGTCAAGTATCGCCAGAAACCATGGAATTATCGGAGAGTCCTTCAGGGACAAGGAGAGCGTGGATTGAAAAAAAACGGTTTTAATTTATGACTCATATAAATGTAGGTAGGAAAAGGTTTTGATGAGGCTAGGTGCAGACTCGAGTCTATGTCGGGATCTAGAAATAGTATGCTCCTAAATTCTAGAAAGTCAAATCATTAGACCATGACTAATTTATTTTATTGGAGCGGTCGGACCTCGAGATGAGGATTCCTACGTATCCTTGCGGAATCATACCATTCATAGTTCTAGATCTGATATATATATATATATATATATATATATATATATATATATATATATATATATATATATATATATATATATATATATATATATATATTGTGCCCTTACTTTTGCCTAGGCCGCCCTTTCGGGTTTTCAACCTAGCGGGCTTGGACATACCTTGGATTATGAATTTGGATTATATGGATTAAAGGTTTGATGAATCGAAGGGATTTGAATGAGGGGTATAACTTATGTGCAAGCCTCCTAACTTGACTTTTATTTGCCTTTGGCTCTTTCTTTCTGAATCTTTTCTTTTTATCCTGTGCGTTTTTGCTTTTTTTTTTGCACTTTGAATTTTTTCACTATTTTATTTTGCCTGGCATTGATTTTTTTTGTAGTGAGGCTTGCACACAAGTTTGGTTTAGGGTACTGGAAGGCTTGAAGGATGTGTTTGGAGCTTTGATGTTGAAGGGATTGTTTGGTTTATGATGGTTTAAGGATGATGGCTCATGGAAGGTGATGGAGGAAAAGGGATTAACTCTTGATCCAAAGTATGTCCTTTTTTTCATTTTTTCCTTACTATTTTTTTTATTTCAAATCTCTTTTTGTTATTATTAGTCAAGTTCATTAGGTGATTTAAGTTTCATCATTGAATTAGAAGCATAAATAAAATGATAAAAATGAAAATGCAGTTATTTTGTTGATTGAAAATAAATGAAACAAGGCTTATTCGAAGTAAAAACCTAACTGACATAGACTTGACAGGAAGGGAAATGAAATAGCTAGGGGAGGGACTCTATGACTCGACCTAGAAAACTAGCGCTAAATGACTAAGCCTTCTGCATTATTTAGACATTTCCCAAGGGGATGCCGCTATTGTTGACTTTTACCGCAGGCGGAATTGGTAACCTACCGTCTTCAACCATATCCTGCAGATGATGCTTCAAAGTCCAGCATTGTGAATGTCAGATGCCCATTCCCTTGATGGTACTTGCAGTAGGAATTAGGGATCCATCTACTGGATCTCTTCTCAAGATGAGGGTCCGGAGTAGGGCCAAGAGCCTGAAGTGCTCCCTTTGCATGAAGCTTAGTGAAGGCTTCTTCTAGGGACATGCCTAAAGGAGTGAATGTCCTTTGAGGACCTTGATTATCTTTCTTGTCAGTAGTTAGAGCATTGATGTCGCTGCTTTTAGAGGTAGAAGGGTTAGTATTACTCTTCTTGAAAGAGTTATTGTTGTTAGAACCCTTGTTCTTGTTAGCCTGTACCTCTTCTTCAATCAGCAGGCCCACCTTATAGAGCTTCGTGAAAGACTATATAGGTTGGAACTTGATATGATCCCCATACTTGGGCTGCAGGTTACGGATCACCAACCGGACTTGATCCTCTTGGGATGGCCTGTTAGTCATTTGTGCAGCCTTTTCCCTCCATCTGCTGAGGAAGGTGACAAAGTCTTCGTTGGAATTCTGCTTAGTTGATTCCAACTCACGAAGGTCAATGGGAAGCTGAGTATTGTAGATGTATTGTTTGTGGAACTCTTCTCTGATGTAGTCCTAGTCATTCAGCTTGGCTTTGTTCAGTGACCTGAACCACTTGGATGGATGTGCATCCAAGGTTAAAGGAAAGACATAAGCAAACAGGTGCTTGCTCATGCCCTTGAGAGCCATAGAGATGGAGAAAGCTCTCAAGTGGTCATTTGGGTCTTCGACACCCTTGAATTTTAGGAGGTCACCAATGTTACCTTTTTAGGGAGCTTGTCCCTCAGTTCAGGATCAATGATGTCATGGCCATGAGCCTGACCCTCGAGCGCGGGAATTAACTAGATCAATTGCTCGAGTTTTTCAAACCTCAAATATGTGCTGGTTTTGAATGGTGGTGGAGTGTCGCCTTGCTCGTCCTCCTCAGTTAGCTTCTCCCTCAGCGCCTTAATCTCATTATCTTGTTCCTCAAGACGTGAGTTCATCAGTTGATGTTGGGCCATAATGGCACTGAGCTGTTCATTAGTGTCTCCCATTTCAGATGATGATTCAGAAGAGTCGGAGGATTCGTCTGAACATGTAAGGATGCGTTTAACGAGTCTAAGAGTAGGTTGACCTTGTATCCTCTCTGTCGGGCGTTCCCAAGTTATAATCTCACGATCCGTCCTGAACATAAATCGAATGGACCTCGTAAATTTTTAGAAATGATGCTTTCGAAATGAGAAATGGAAATGATGGATGGAGAAATGGAGATGAGAAATGAAGATGAAAGTGGAAATGGGGACGAGAAATGGAAACGGAAAATTATTAGAAATGGGTATGATTATGGTCATGATGGTGACATGGGCCTAACTATATGCAGATGCAAATGACTGGACTGGACTGGACTGGACTATGCAAGCAGACTGGACTAGACTTGGCAAATAGACTGGGCTCAAAAGGATTGTTCATGCTAGCTTCGCTAGGCTTAGGAAGGAATTGGCTTCGCCAGACTTGATGATTTGATATTGCTATAGATGTAAGATAGGAGTAGCTTGGCTAAACTCGGAGGGTGCCTTTAAGGTCTTAGGGGTGACTAGCTTTACTAAATCAATGGGTGTCGTTATGGTCTTACGGGTGACTAGCTTAGCTAAGTCAAAGGGGTGCCTTTATGGTCTTACAAGGATGACTACCTTAGCTAGGTCAAAGGGATGCCTTTATGGTCTTACAGGGATGACTAGCTTAGCTAGGTTAAATGGGTGCCTTTATGGTCTTACAGGGATGACTAGCTTAGCTAAGTCAAAGGGAGTTTGGCCTTCGTCCTACATGGGTTTGGAATTGGAGTGGATTGACTTTGGAAATGAGTTGGGCCTTATGCGGACCTAATTCTAGACTTAGTCCTATATGGGTTTGACGTTAGTCTTGAAAATGCACATGGGCTTGACATTGGATTGGAGTAGAGTTGGATTAGACTTGGGTCGGGATCGACATAGACTAGGGTTTACATAAAGATGCAAATGGGCCTAGGTTTTGACATGAGCTAGACTTATATGGGCCTAATATGGACTCTCATGCTAGTGGGCCTAATATGAATGCATGGACTCGAATTAGATGGACCCTATATGAATGCAAAATGGACTCTAATGCATATGGGCCTAGAATGAATGCAAGATGGATTGGATTTGGATAATTGGATTGGATTGAATGAAGGTGTTTAGAATGGGCTTAGAATTTTTGAAATTCGTTTTTGAAAGGAACCCTTTTGTTTTATCTTTTGTTAGGAAAAGATGATGGATTAAATTTTGAAGAATTTTTTGCAAATGTCGTGGTATGATGATGATTAATAAATATTTTCGAAAAAGGTAGAATAGAATATGGTGCAGGACTGGTTTTGAAAATTGTAAGTTTTTTTTTGAAATTGGTGAATATGGAAAGGTAAGATTGACAGGGATAGCAGGGATGAAATGGGAAGAGGTAGACATGCATGACAACTCTAACTCTACAATGACCCTATAGATGCATTTTTTTAGGACAGACTTAACCTTGCATGAAAAGACTGATTTTTATATGTTGAATTAGGTGATAAGCCTAAATGACCAAATTACGCGAGTGCAGACAGACAGACTCACATAGGACTGAACGTAGGATCGACAATTACAACGGCTAAATTGACGAAAAGGGTGCGATGCACAGACTACGTGCCGCGCAGCACTGCTGCGTGCGGCGCACAACCGTGCGTCTGGCGTGGGAGTGGTGCGCCAGGCGCAACTTAATGCGTTTGGCGCACTACTCCCCGACACGTTTTTCGGGGACTTAGGCGACGAATTTGCCGATTGACGAATTTTTTGCTTGTTTTTAGACGCGGTTTTTGGAACGACACATAATAATGACAATTTGACAGAATAATAGCATACAAGAATTGCAATCACAGGCAAATGTCATGTAACATGGATGCAAAAGTTCCAGTCTAAAGTCTAGTTCTATGTTTGAAACTATTGGTCTGGTTTAGGTTCAGTCTGAAAAGGGTCCATGACTAAGAGATTGATCCCACGCTTCGTACCCCTGCTTAAAGAGGTGGCCACGTGTAAGACGCACTCCAGTCTCAAGTCAGGAACAAGAGAACAATGCCATGGTTGGGTAGGTTTGCTTATGACTAAGATCCAACACTATCGCTCAGGAAGCTTTTTGGAAGGACAAAGCGCAAACCCCCCGGGGGTGACCTCACACATAGAATATGTGCTAATGAGGCATGGTAGATTGACCTTATGGTGGCTGAACAGTAGCCATACATATGCAAAACTGTATATTATTCAAAGGCATAAAAATAAGAATGAATCGTATTTTTCGAGTTTCACCCACTCATTTAAATAAATTAATTTTTTAAAAATCCTCCCCAGTGGAGTCGCCAAATTGTAGGCGTGTTTTTATTTCGCCTACGCGATGTGAGCGCGTATTAGATTTGACTACCCCACTGTTAAGGTTTTATTGAAAATTGTTTTGTATTGAAAGAAGTCGCCAACAATTCTTTTTAGGAAGAATCATAAACCTAATTGGATATGGGAAAAACATAGGGACAAATTATCCAATGTAGATTTCCCCGTCATGACTCCATAGATGGTCAAAATGAACCAAAGATTGAGTTCGGGGGTGAGGGTACAAATATAGTCATAATGAACCACATTCGCCCAAAGTTAGCCTCTACTAAACATCGATTCATTGTAGAAATTATGCCAAAGAATAATCAAATAATGTTTTATACACCCTAAAGATATTTAGTCTTAATGAATTCAGGAAACACATAAAAAGACTAATTTTAGTGATATGTCATTTTGACAATCAATATTATAGGGAACCTAGCAGGTTGTCCAAATTAATCTGATTAATATTAGAACATTTATTTAGGTCTTTGATTAGCAAAAATAACATGTGGGTGATAAAAGCAATAAAGCAGGACAATCATATAATAAGCATATAATGATCAGGCAAGTATGATAACAATGTATGAAAAATAAATAAAAAGAAAGAGAAAAGAGATTAGAATATACAGTATAGCGACTTTATACCAAAGATCTACATCATGAAACAAATGATTAGTAACTTCAATATAAAAATAATTAATTCAAGGACCCTCAGGTATTATACCTATGCGGCTTAGATTGAGGTGCGCAACGATCTTTAGGCGGAGCAATCGTGGAACCAAGAACGCAGTATGAAGATTTGATTGAAGGAATTGAAAGTATTTGATTGATTGAGTGTTTGAGTATTCGAAGTGTTTTGTAGAGGTATTCGTAAGTATATTTGTGTTCGTAAATAATAATGAAAAGCCGTCCGTAATTCGGGAAAATACGGAGTATTTATAGGAAAAAGAAGTCGTGCGCTGCACGCAAGCCTGCCCAATCAAGATTGAACACGTGTAAACGCGTTTTTGAAAAGATAGAAAAGAAAGTTGCGTCTCACACAAGACTTGCGTCTGACGCAGGACTCTGTGTGAGTCACGAAATCTACGTGTCAGGCGCTCATTGGCTCGCCTGACGTGTTCTGGCCAATGCGCTGGACGCACGTGGCACGCTGAGCGCAACCCCCGCGTCCAGCGCATATTCGGGAATATTCGAGCATATTCTTTTGCGCGTCTTTCGAAGATACTTTTCTATCCCTAAAATTCCGGAGATGGAATTTTACGGATCAAAAATCTGATTTTTGATTGAAGATAATGGAAATGATTATAAAAAATATTTATTAAAATAATAAATATTTGATTGGGCTTTTAAAATGGATTTAAAATATTTTATGGGCTTAAAATACAATTAATCATTATGAACAATTAATTGGGCTTTAGAATATCATTTCAGAACACATTTTAGAATGGTTCTTTAGATTGCTCCTCCGTTGGGTCGCGCCAACTAATGCCGCGGTATGTTTCATCATTGGATCCTTGAATGGGGAGACACGATTACGTGTCTACAATTATCGATATTGGTTTCCTGATAAGGAAGCATATCATGGTAAGTTACGTTAATGTTGGATTCCCGATAAGAAATCATATCTTGTTATTGGATATATCGTGTGATCAGATTCCCGATAAGGAATCGTTATAGTGAAAGTTGTCATGCTATTTACTCCTGATAATGAATTGTTTGTAAAGGATAAGAAAATGATTGATAGAGTATGAAAGTATAAGGTTGGAATTATGATTAGAAATAGAATAAAGAAGATAAAGTATGCTATATGTATTTCAATTGGCGAACTTAGAGTCCCGATGAAGAATTGTGATGTGAAAAATGTAAGTGCAGAAGGAGAGTTAAACGTACGTCTTTGCTGTGAATCATGATGTGTTATAAAGAAGTAATTGAATAAAGATATTCTATATTTATGACCAACAAGAGTTTAAGCTATGCGTGTTGTGATGGATGCGAATGTTGTAATCTTGTTGATATGTGAGAGTCGTTTTCAAGTAAAAGCCACCAAAGCATGTGTTAATCACTTTACGGGTTTATTACTCAGCTTTGCTGATGTGTGTATGTTGTTTTGTCATTTTACGTGGCCTGTCACTTGGTGGGTGGCAGTATCCTAAATGTTTCAGGTTGAAGTCGTAAGATAATCTTTTGCAAGTTGAAGCTGATACGAGCTGGTGTAGTATTTTATTTGTTTTCGAGGCAAGGACGCTCCACTTTGTAATAGTTATTAGTTTATTTTCTATAATCTATTTCTCTATTTAAGAGACGTTGGTGCTCCTGATTCTCTCTTGATTCTCTCTTGGGTTGCTCTGTGGAAGCGTTGAGGCTGTTGACTTTAGCTGGGAATATTTTATTTATTGAAATTGTAACAGGTTCATATTATTTCCCGTTTTAGGGTTATTTTATTTTCAAAGGAAACTCTATCGGATTTTCTAGGGGATTTATTAGAATTGGAGTCTGAGAATCAAGGCTTGTTATAATAGTTAATTTAATTGAATAGAGTTTGGATTTGAGTTCCATACTCTCCGATGTAGTTCGGTGAGTGTGATGGTAATAGTCTGGGTTATCTCGACCGCAGTCTCTTCGCCGTGCTTAATCATCCGTAAGTCGGTCGGAAAAATCCGGGCGTTACTTTGGGAGATTGTAGGAATATGTCCTTAGACATCCCGTCAATTACTAAATATAAATAGGAATTAAATTATGAAGATAATAAAGTTAATTATTTTAGTAATCGTATTTTCTTGCTAGAGAATAAATATGATTAATAGGACAATATTGATTGGGCCTATAACTAAAATATATTAATCCTATGAGGTCACACATTGTAGAACAAGTTGGACAAAGCAACCCAAGTCCATTTAGGATTGGGTTGGCTGGCCATAAAGGGAATAGGAGGAGCATTAGTTCTCCTAACTTGCCTATGACTCCTCTATTATATATAGGATATAATATTAGGGTTTAGACAATTAATTCATTAAGTACTTTATTTTCACAAAAGAGAGAGCTAGTGAAACCCTAATCTACTCTCTTTAAACCAGCGCCTATACCACCTAATAAAAGCAAGAGAACTCTTCTCTTCCGTTCTAGCAGACGTTGGTGTTCTACTGGTGCTCGTGGACTGATTAGAGGAGCAACACTTGGGGCTCTCAGATCTTCGAATCTTGCATACAACAGGGAAATCATGCTATAAAGATTTTACATCTAATCCTTATTGAATGATTCATGTGTTTGATTATGTTTGCGATCCTATAATAGATGTTAGGAAATTGTTTCCTGAAATTCCGCTATATATGCATCTATATATTCTTACAAGGAGAAGCAAGAGGAGGAGGAAGAAGGCTAGAGGAAGAAGATAAAAGGTAGAAGCAGATTTTGGGGCTTAAGTTGGGTCGTCTCATTAGATAAATTTACTCAGACCATCTCGGCTATGTCTTTTTAATGAAATATATGCTTATTCACAAAGTCTTAGGTGTAACGGCTACACAATAACTTATTATGTAACAGCCACTATTCACACACGCGCCACTTACTACCGCTTTCCCCCCACGTTTTATTCTTTCGATTTCAAATTTCTCTACAATTTCTTCGCTTAACCTCCACGTTCTTCTCTGCCCTCAACCTCTGCCATATTCTCCACGATTCTCTGCACGTTCTTCTTCTCAATTCTTGTTTCTCCAGTGCATTTATGTTTCAAAAACCGAACAATAATGTCTGAAAGTATTTTCGATTTCATTTTGGGAAATATGAAGAAGCAATCATAGTCAAATAAGCGTAAAGGAGAGACTAAAGTTACTGCAACTGAGAAGCGTTCAAAGTTTCAACATGACAATGTCGAAAATCGTTCAAAATATCACCATGACAATGTTCAGAAGTCGGTAAACGTTGGTAAATCATCGAATTCAACTTTAAGTGAAGCATCAGATTATGAACCGACATTTTCTTCTACTCCACCACCTAAACGGGTTGCTTCTAAACGTCCACCTAAGGTTCCATCAAATGACGCTCTTGTATCCTCCATGTATATGTCGCTAAATGTTTTATATTTCGCTAAATTTTGGTTTTTCGCTGTTTATTTAGGTTTATGTTTGGAATTTATGTGACTTCAATACTTGTCATTAAATTTGTTCTTTATGTCATTATAACTTGCATTCATGTTATTATAACATTTCTCTATGTCACTATCAAATCATTTGAATGTAATGTCATTTTTCCTATCGCATGTGTCATTATTTGTAAACTATATGTCATTAAGAATGCAATTTATGTCATTTTTATTGGATTTTATGTCATTCTTTATGTTTTTACATATTGGCGTTGTGTATGTCATTATAATTGCATTCTATGTCAGTATAATTGTATTCTACGTCATTAAATGTATGTATATGTCATTATATATGTTGTATGACTAAAGTGTCATTATAAATGAAATCTATGTCATTGTAAGTCCAATTTATGTCATTATAAGTCCAATTTGTATCATTATAACTTGTCTTCATGTCATTTTAATTAACATGTCTTTATAACTTGTCTTCGCTTCATTATAAGTCCAATTTATGTCATTATAACTTGTTTTCATGTCATTATAACATGTCTTTATAACTTGTCTTCATGTCATTATATGTCATATTTGTGTCTTTATAACTTGTCTTCATGTCATTATAACATGTCTTCATGTTATTATCATTGGATGATATGTCATTAGACATGTTGGCACATTATACATTATTAATAAGTCTAATTCATGTCATTATAAGTCTAATTTATGTCATTATAATCCCTTTCTATGTCATTATAACATGTTTTTATAACTTGTCTTCATGTCATTATAACTCCTATTTGTGTCATTATAACTTGTCTTCATGCCCAAGTGAATAGTACTTGAGTTTATTTTTTGGATGATTAAAAAATATTTTGTTTCGATGAGTTGGTTATGGATTGCAAAGTTAAACACTATAAATTTTGGTGTTTTATTGGAAACATGAAATGAATAATTGAAGTAGATATTAGATGGTTTTCATACCAAAAAAAATTAATTTGAGACTCTCATTTACTAATTAAGATGATTATCTTCAGGGAAGAGAATAATTAAAGGCTTGAATTTGAAAATTGAAATTAGCTAATATGCGACCGTCAATTGACAAGAGTGATTGATTAATATTGGAAGGTGAATGGTTTTGGGAATTTCGGGAGAGGAAGATTGAAGAACAAGGGTGACTTACACAAGAAGCCATAAACTTTTTTTGATCGCTTGGACGTTCTTCCCTTTTTGGACCCTCACAATTAAGGGACCCTGTTCTGTGGAACAGGTTAAACCTGTTAATAGTCGGGCCTGATCCTTTCCCCTAGTTACCGAACTACTCATAATGTAACAGCCCGCACTTTCGAGCTGCTAGCTAATCACGCTTAAGATTCACTAATCACAATCAACACTTAATGAACCTCAAAGTACATTATCTTGCAGCAGAAAAATAACCTTCTTATACGAATATTAATCGGTGGAATTATGACCCAACAACATTATTCCAGAGTTTAAATACATTTACATGAAATGATCAAACCGGATCTCCGAAATAATACAATGATACACCATAAGAATTCTTCGAATTAAACTATAATCTCCACCATAGCTCATCCAAAAATCATCTCTTATAACGATCCTTTAACCACACTGGAGTTAGCTTCAACATTTTCTGCAGAAAATAACTAACATTGAACGCTGTCCCCACCAGGACAGGTTTCAAGAACAAAATCAGCGAAACTGAGTACACACTGTCCAAACAGAAGATATTTTTGGTGGCATAAAACATATTTACAGATTTAAGATTATCATACGAATATTAGAAATCAAGATATAGAGAAATCATAATGAGAGAATAATATAACAGATACTTATAAGCAACTTTTCAATATTACTCGTTTTAAATAAATATAAAAGTATCTCACAAAATAAATAATATACACTTTCAATTAAGGAGACCTCACAAGGATTCCATAGGATCGAATACGATATATCAAAATCCATTATGTCTGACATACTTTATGACATAACAATATCTCCCACTTCTGTATTTCAAATATAAAAATCTTTAATCCAATTACGTATAACATAGCTAACTCATTCCATGAGTTCTTAACGATTTTCTTAGTAAATCATTCTTACACTCAGTGAATAAATTCCATAAACTTAGGCGAGTAAAACATTACCTCCATAATAAAGTTTGAACTAACTTTCCATGAAACCATTTACGTATTCAAATACTTATTCTATTTTCTTTCAGAAATCATAAGAAATCAGATTATACTGGGGAAGAGAACACGAATAGAGTTGCCTTCCAGGCGAATTCTCTAAACTTTTACAAGGGACGTCTCCCTCTTTCGTTATGTACTGCTTGCAAGACTTTTTCAGGACATGTCCCCAGAATACAGATATACATAATACAGAATGTTGTTCATCACTGCTCTAGAAGCTTCTTCCCCTTACGGAAACATAATCAAAATACAAATTTTATAACTTCATATTTTCCGAAATTCAAATTTATTATTCTCAAATGTGATATACTCAGATCTCATAACACAATTGTATTCTGGTACTCCATAACAAAACTTGGATTACTCGATAAACATAGTATACTTAGAGTTTCCGACAACTTAACATAAATCAAGCTTTGACAAAAATTACTTAATTGCAGACTTTAGAAATATAGTCCAAAATATAGCTTACGATCAAAGTCTCAAATTGGAATGTAAGTCTTATACACTTTATACTTTTGCTACGAAATTTTATGTTGTGAAACACCTTTCGCTTAAATCTTATCAAACAACCTACACAGCTCATAACCTGAGCAAATCTCAATGTTCATACTTACGTTGATCACGCTAATTATAATATCCTTGTCATACCTCAGTAGAACATTATCATTTTCCAATAACCGTCATGAAGTTAAAATGTAGCATCAATTTCTAAGTTGCGCATATCCATAGTCTTCAAAGTACATATCATATATATATACCCAAAGCTTACGACGTACAATATCTTAGGATCCGATTATGTAATTTAGATACACAAGAATATATAGCTTCTTGAGCTTTAACTTGTATTTATAATGATAGTTGATGCTTCCTCCAACATGACTTACTTATTAATCCCACATCTTAATGATTGAACCCGTCATGTTTAAGCTTTCGATCTTCTAGTATCTCAACTAATATAACATCTGGAAACAAACTTTATTACCTCAAGTTGAATGTTAGAGAAATCTTGTTTATATTCCCAACCTTATTCCTTTTTCCTGACTCAATTACTTGTTTGAACTTTGTAATCCCAGTTATATAAACTTACATCCAAATTAACTTCAGATCTATATTTCTATCATTATTAAATCATATGCCTAGTTTCCAAGACTTCATTGCACAAGATCTATACGCCCCGACCTTCCATTTTTATATTATTTACCTCTTCCACTTAGAAAGTAAAATATATAGCCTTTTTCAATTTTGCCTAGTTTAATACTCATAATATAAAATTGCTAACTCGGATATAGTATTACTCATAACTTAATATTATAATTTTATTACACCATTTGCTACTCCTTCGATTCATTACTCCTTTCCTGAGCTATTATATCCCTGCTACAACTTCACATATCCAGTTTTACTTCCATAATACACCCTATTTGCCCGACTTACCTTTCTAATATGACAACTTAAATTCCAAAAGAGCTCATCAAATAAACAATTTACCTACAACCATCCCAACATGGATTTTTCCGTTTTATAAAACCCAGCTCCAAGATTTTCTGAAGATACATGTAAATGATATACTTTAACTCTTATATATGAACTTATCTTCCTTACAAAAGTATAATCATAAAGCTTACTTTATACCTTCACCAATTCACATTTTGTCTTATATCCCAAAAGATTTATTTGCTAACTTCAATAGTTATCATAAGATCCAAGTATATATCTTGAATCATAAAGTGTAGTGTACTTACCATCTCTCGAGCAATACTTGCTCTTGAAATTCTTCACTTAACCTTTTCGTGACCCGAATATATCAAGCTTACAACCTCATAGTAGGATATGATCCGAGGTCTTGTATTGTATTTAAAATATATAGACTCATAACTTTTAAACTCATATCCTCAAAAAGTAAAATCCATATTTCTCAAGGTTGATTAGCAAAAGAAACTTGTATCGTAATCCTATCTCAAAATTTATATAAAAGACATGAATCACAACATATTTATCTATCACAATATACTCAAATTCCTAGTAGTTTTGTAGAAACCAAACTCTTTGTAACTTCATCGGTTGACAACTATTTTAATATATAAGAATATTGTATTCGTGAGGACATAATTGAGTTTCATAAGCTTACCAATCCCATTGAATTAAAGTCGACCAATTATTGCAGAGTATATGAAATCGTTTAGAATAACTTACTTATATATACCTTCAGAAATATATCGACAACTCTTGCTTAAAACTTATAATCAACATCCATGACTTTTATATAACATCTTAAGTTATCGGGTATTGATTAACATATATTATTGGTTCTCGGAACCCAAAATATACTTGAATACGTAACCAGATTGACTTAGTATAATATAAGTTGATATCATCGGATAACTTTTACTTACTTTAAAATATTCGAATAAAACTATCTTGCATAACCGAAACTTATAATATATCTCGAATCATGATAAGGAAATCAATGGTAAACTCCATATAATCACATACATAGCGTTAGATCATATATTTCAAAAATTAGACAGACTTAGTATTAAAGAATTACAATGCAATTTTATAACAAGTTGGAATTTATAATCATAAAACCATACAATTTCAAGTCAGAGTCCAATTCCTTTTAGAAAAATCATGAAATTTATATAACTTGCAATGTCGCAAATACGGTTTAGTTATAAGGTGGAGGGACAATGTGTACATTATACCCATCTTGAAGCATCGCTTAATCCGCATTTCATCACTAAGAATCCATAATGTCGCTCCTCCAATGAGACTTGAATTCCACCAATATTCACCTCACAACAATAGCATAATTGTTAACCATTCTCAAACTTATCTCATTCAACTACTACTCTTTAAATAAATACTAATTCACTTAAATCTCATAAGCCTATTTCCAATTCCATCATCAACACTAAAACTTCTCAACAAAAGAATCTATAGTCTAATTAAATTCCTTTTTTGATATTCTAAAACTGATTTTTCTAAACTAACTTAACAAAAGATCTAAAATTAGATTGCAAAGCTTTGAAACACATCTCAATGTACTAAACAGGAAGTGAAGATTAAATTTTCAACTTCAAGAAACTCATAAAGATTGATTTTGCTAAACAACACAAGATTTAGAACTGAAATACTAGTAAAAGTCTATAGATAATTAAACCCATATAAATTATATTTCAACTGATGAAATAAGAGAAAGACTTGACCCCAACATTATACCTTCCCAAACAAATTCAGAACTGGAGCTCAACAACAACGACAACAACTTATAATAGCTACGAATAAGAGGAGCAGCATCAACGCCCAACAACATCAAGACAGAAGCAACAACATCGGTCGAAGCTCTTGTGAGACACAACAATGGCAGGAACAGAGCAGAGAGAAAACGTGGCGGCAGCAATGGTAATGCGCGCCACCAGCATCAACACAGAAGCAGAGGAGAGAGAAAGACAGAACGACCGCAGCAACCCAACAACAGTCGCGCGGCGTCGGCACCGGAAAAACGTCACAACGTCGGCGTGAGGGAAGCAGCAGCACCGACAAGAAGCGACATCGCAGTCGCGGACAACAGCAACCGACAACAACAACCCCGTGGAAGGAATTTGAGTGAGGGAGAGGACGAGAGAATGATGAATGAGAATTTGGGTTTTCAGCTTTCCCCAAAATTAATCTGAGAATTAAGAAGGATTACATCTTTATGGAGTTTAGATGAATTGAAGACCAAAATTGGAGGCTTTGCTCCTGTAAGACACAATGGAGGAACTGATGATACGTGTCTTTTAAACAGTTGACACGAGGAAGGAAGGAGTTAGGACTTAGGAGTGACAAAATGAATTTAGGCTCTCTTTTTTTTTCTTCCTAAAATCACCATTTAACTTATCAAAAACCCAAGACATTTGATTTTATAAATTACTTCCAATTTGAGCATACTTTAGCTAATATAATAATTTAACTATAATTAAACATGCTTACAAATATGGCTCTTTTTTTTTCTTCCTAAAATCACCATTTAACTTATCAAAAACCCAAGACATTTACTGTTATAAATTACTTCCAATTTGAACTAGCTAATATAATAATTTAACTATAATTAAACATGCTTACAAATATGGGCTATTCCACATAATCCATAGATATATGAGAAACTAAAGCAAGATTCAAGATCATCATTGTATTGAAAAGGAAGAAGAGAGAAAATCAAACTAAATCCAACAATTAATAGAAAATACTAAGTAAATAAACAAGGAAATATAGTGAGAGGATTGATACTCAATGATCTTCAATAGTAAAACACGAAATCTTCACTAAAATTTAAAAATTGTAGCTTGAAAATCTTCATATCTACTTTCTTTCTCCTAGAGTTCTAAAACTTTGGAATCTTAAGAGTTGATTCAAAACTCACTTTAGAATCAATGTACATTGGTCTACAAAATAATGACAGACTGACATAAATTTGTCATAAAAAGTACTTAGGAAGGCTAAGCTAATTACATAAACACCTTTCCACAATTAGAAGATGAAATAGGGGGTTTTTGGAAAAACAAACCTGACACGGACTGATAGAATAACATGAAGGCTTGGGTGAAAGCTGACTCCGGGCGGGTCAACATGATTACCCGGATGGGTAAATCTCTGTCCAACGTATCCTTATCCCTACAAAGATCACTGGAGCAGGTAATTTGACCCGGGTGCCGGGGTAATGATGCCCAACAACCTCAACTTAGAATTATTTCAACCCTCTTGTGCTTCTTGGATCAACCCGAGCTTGTTATTCATCGAATTAAGCTCTGAGACTTTCCGTATCATGCTCCTAGTACTCGAACTTGTCCAATTGTACTCCAATGATGCCAAAACACATAAAAGGAGTAGTATTGCACAACTCAAGTAATTCAATGCAATTATGAAACAAATATTTACCTAAATGCTTTAATATGCAACCTAAATGCACTTAAAAACTATATAAATATATGACACATCATTATGACTTCCTAGACTTAAAAAATTTTAAGTTGGTCATAATAATTAGAGTGAACTAGTACAAACAATTTACTTTGTAGGTTTAGTGTACAAAATAGCTTGAATTAAAGTTCTTTGTTACAATAATGTACTTTATTGTAAATATTTGCGTTAGTGACATGTTTTTTTGCTCCACAAGAGGTACAAAGATACCAAACGAAATAAAAAGAACAAGAAACTAGAACAAAGACAGCTAAACTACGAAAAGAAACCAAAGTAAAACCACGCTAAACTAAGGAGGAAGAAGACGAGGGATGGACACCCCCCTGAAATCTTCATCAATGATGGAGCTAAGCCCCACTGGAACCGAAGAATGGATGATGGTAGGGAGGAGTTGAGTGACTCCATGATTGGCAAGCCAATCTGCTGCTCGGTTTCCTTCGCGGTAAACATGAATGATCTTGAGTTCCCAATCGTTTTGTTGGATCAGATGAATGCAATGATTTAGCATATGAGTGCATTCATTTCTTCCCGCTTCCCGCTTTTGCAACAATTGGACACAAGCAAGATTATCAAGTTGAACCATAAGCTTACTTACTTGTAACTCACGAGCAAGCTCTAACCCCTTTGTCAGCGCCATAACTTCCGCCTTAAAAGCGGTACAATGGCCAAAATTTAAAGAGAGTGCTGAGATAAATCCTCCATAATGATCTCTAAGAATCACGCCACCCCCTGCAGGTCCAGGAACACCCTTTGCGGCTCCATCCGAGTTAAGAACATACCAGTCCATAGGTGGCTGTTTCCACACCACCCCCAACTCCTCTCGCACTCTTGGCTGCAGTTGCTTCATGCGGGTAGACGCAGTACGGTCAATACCTCGACGAGCCTCATTGTAACGTACATGAATGAACCCTCCTATATCTCGTGGAATATCTTGATTTTTGCCGAAAACAATGCTATTGCGCCATTTCCATATCCACCAAATGGCAACGCAATAAAGAGTCACCCATATTGGGTATCCATCTTGATCATTGTGCTGCAAATTGGATGTGATCCAGTCTTCAAAGCTTGGTTGTAGAATGGTGGCATATCAGCAGGACCCCCCAACTTTGACCACACCATACGGGCAATAGGACAATCACGCAGGATGTGAAGAGTGGATTCTTCCTCAGCTCCACAAATATAACATTTCGGGTCATCTACAAGTTTCCGCTTGAATCGCATGGAATTGCTCATAATGCGATCGTGACAAGCCGTCCACAAAAAGGCCCGAATGCGTTGTTGGATTGGAGCAGTCCAAATTAAGTTCCAACAATCATCATCAATAGCATCACTCACATTTTGCATAATACACAAGGCTGATCTAATAGAAAATTTACCTTGTTTGCCTAGACGCCAAAACATCAAGTCACCATTATCAGCATCTGCATTTAATTCATAGGACTGGATTTGTTTAAGGATGTCCGTAGTGAGATACTCCGCAAACACTTCCCACCACCAACCTTGGAGGTTATCCCACATTTCAGAAACCGTAGCACCAATTAAATTATCAGGGATTGGCTTGATAGCTAGAGACGATAAGGTGGTTTGAGTTACCCACTTATGATCCCAAAATAATGTATTCTTTCCATTACTCACTGCTACTTGCATCCCTTCACAAAGGAACTTAGCATTTTCAGTTATGCCACTCCACACATTGGACATGCCTTGCTTAGGAGTGAACATGTCAATGTCGCACCTCCCTTGACAATATTTAGCACGCATAACCCGAGACCATAAAGAATTTGGTTCGACTAATAGTCGCCAACCTAACTTTGTTAAAAACGCAGCATTCGATTGGCGAGCTGAAAGAATAGCCAGGCCACCTTGATTTTGAGGTTTTTGGAGAGTCTCCCAAGAAAGGAGATGAATCGCCCTCTTTTCATCCGAGCCTCCCCAAAGGAATCTACGCACCCTCTTGTCCACATCATCACAAATCGTTTTCGGCAATTTAGCTGACTGCATTGAATAGTTGGCTAAAGTTGTCAAAGTTGATTTCGTCAATGTAATACGGCCCGCCAATGATAAATACTTCATTTTCCATCCCGCCAGTTTGCGGTCAATTTTTTCACAAATGTGACCAAAAGTCTCTCTTGTAACTCGACTTGTAATAGTCGGCATTCCAAGATACATCCCCAAATCATCTGTAGCCTCGATGTGAAGAGCTGTGCTAATGAGCTGTTGTTGTGAATCAGGCACGTTTTTTGAGAAGAAAACCCGCGACTTTGGTAAGCTTATTTTCTGTCCCGAAGCAATGCAAAAATTTCGAAGGCATTCCTTCACTACTTGAGCTTGTTCAACACTTGCTTCAGCAAATAAAACAATATCATCCGCAAAGAAAAGGTTGGATAACATAGGACCATTCCTACTGGCATAAATTGGTCTCCATTTCTTTTCCACTATTGCTTCTTCAATTGTTTGATAAAGTCTTTCCATGCACATTACAAATAGATAAGGAGAGAGAGGGTCTCCTTGCCGAATTCCCCTACTAGGTTTGAAAGAAGTTGTAGGTTCCCCATTCCACAACACTTGAAGAGAAGCAGTTGTAATACATTCCATAATAACATTTACCATCAAAATGGGAATATTCATCTGCTGCAAAGTGTTCCTAATGAAAGACCATCGAAGTCGATCGTAAGCTTTTTCAAAATCAATTTTAATCGCCATGTAACCTTTTTCTCCCTGTTTTCTTCGCATAGTGTTTAAAACTTCTTGCATGATAAGAATGTTATCAGTGATCTGCCTCCCAGGGACAAAACTAGCCTGAGTACTGGAGATTAAACCCTAGCGAAGATGGGCTTCAAACGATTCACAATCACCTTTGTAATGATCTTGTAAGCAACATTACATAGACCTATTGGACGGAATTGAGCAGCCATCTCTGGATTCTCCACCTTAGGAATCAGGGCAAGAAAAGTATTGTTAAGGTTTTCAGGAATACCTTTTCCTTCCAATACATCAAGAGCCAAAGAATACACATTTTTTGAAATTAAATCCCAGTTCTTCTGATAAAATAAAGCTTGAAACCCATCCGGTCCCGGAGCTTTGAGAGAGTGCATTTGGGAAATAACCATATCGATCTCAACCTTGGAGTATGGTCTAGATAAAGCTTCCCACTCATGCCTAGGAAGTTCCGGAAAGATATCTTATGGAACCGCTAAAAGGTCTTCTTCACCCTCTTCCATATAAAGATGAGTAAAGAAATCCACGAAGTGGTCTTTAACCGGATGTTTATCATGAATCCAGTTTCCCTCGTGATCTTTAATAGCTATAATATTGTTCCTCCATTTTCGAACAAGAGCACTAAGGTGAAAGAATGTAGTGTTCCTATCTCCATCGCTAAGCCAATCCACACACGACTTTTGATACCACAAAATTTCCTCTTGATGAAGAATATCATCCAACTCAATACGTAACTTCGCTTCTAGTTTAATAAGACCTCGATCTGTCCTAGTAGCTAGGATATTCTGAATTCCTGCGATACGTGCAAGAAGAGCTCTTTTTTGTATGAAAATGTTTCCGAAAACCTCCTTGTTCCAGTTTTGAAGATCATTAGCAAGTGAGGCTAAAGCTGGAATTAAATCCGAGTTTTTACTCCAGTGCTCTTCCACAAAGGATTGGAATTTCTCATGAGTCATCCACGCCGCTTGAAACTTAAAGGGGCGATGAACTGTTTGTAGAGGAAGAAAACAATTAGGAGAAATAAAAATCGGACAATGATCCGACTGGATTGCAGGCAAATGACGAAGGCTGGCATTTTCAAATATTAAACCCCAAGTCCCATTGCACAAGGCCCTATCCAGTCGAGCACTTTGCCTAGTATCAGGGGACAAACCTCGCGCCCAAGTGTGTTGAGGTCCCGAAAAAGCAATTTCAATCAGTTCAAGCTCATCAATCCAAGAGTTAAAATGCTCAGATCTTCTCGTTGTTTCACGACAAGAGCTGTTTCTTTCCGAAGGGAAGCGTGTCTCATTAAAATCTCCTGCTAAAAGCCAAGGCTCTTTCATAGTTGCCGCAAAAGCCTTCAGTTCACACCACAAAGCTTGTCTTTTAGAGGGGTCCGGGCTAGCATAGATGGCGGTGAAATACCGGGAGTCGCCCCAACACGAGTAATATTCATTGTTATATATTGATCATGCTTGATAATAGGTTCAATTGTCACCTCTTCCTTCCTCCAATAAACCCAAATCGCTCCAGAGAAGCCAATTGCATCAACTCTAGTGTGGCCACTAAAACCGATTATCGTGGCTATTTTCTCCGCTTGATCCCCCCTCATATGAGTTTCAACCAAGGCAATAACATTAGGCTTATTTCTTTTAACAATTTCCTTAAGCGCAGACAAAAACGCTCTACTTCCTGCCCCTTGAACATTCCATATTAAACATGAAATAGGCAAGGTGTTGTGAATATTATTTGGGAGTCTATCAACCATATCAACAGGAGAATGGTTTAAAGAACTTACATAGGCTTGACTGAGAAGATTAATGAGACGGTTGATCTCATTAGGAACGGACAACATCACCACCAACTCCGGAGGTTCCGGTGCTGGTTCCATCCATGTCTGAAATATGACCTCCACCTTGTTGATCAGGTGGTTCACCATCATAAAGTATGGGTATTCCATCTGTTGGCCGACAAATATCGTCTTCTCGGGTGGGGTGTGTAGCATGATTACTTGCGGGAGGTGCAAGTGGTTTGGGAAGGTGGATTGGTTGATGATGCATTGATGATGATTCGACATGACTAGGGTTCCTTTGAGCTTCGTGTGTTTTAGCTTGTAAATGAGCGTATGAATTTTCTTTTCCTTGGGCTTGAATATTTGATTGCTTAAGTCTAGCTTGAATTGGCACATTAGAGTTCTTTCCTAAAAGGACTTGTTTCCTTAAAAGCTTGGGATTCGAAATTTGTTTTGAAGGAAGAATCTGCTGCTTCAAACTTGCCCCACTCTTCTTATTTTTGGACAAATTATCTTTTCCTAAATTAAAAGATAACGAAGTTGCCTCCTTGGTATTAAGGACTTGAGGAGAATCGGCAAGATTGACTGTTTTTTGCATTAATGACTCATCAAGAATTTCAATGACCTCCTCCGAAATAGGGATAGCATTCTCATGCTCCTTAACTTCCTCACTTTCCTCCACTAAAACAGTAAATCTTGAGCCCTCGCCATGATCATCGCCCTTTTGTAGTACAGCGGGAATGTAAAAAGTTTGAATTTTGAAGTGGTCTACGAGGTTGTTGTGCCTTGGTGATCGGGTTGCCCCACCACTACAGTCCGGCCACCATTGATAGCATTTTTGTCCACTTTTGGAGGTCCTTTACGAGCTGGTTTCCTCACCAACATCCAGTCTCCAAAATTTTCTTCCAATTCTAGTCGCAGCTTTTGCACATTACTAACATTTGGAACTTGAAGTGGATGGGCATCTTGATCCATCTCTGAGTCGTCCAAGTTGCCTAAGGATGGACATTCCTTAGCATTATGCCCCCAACAACCACAATTAAAGCAAATCAAATGCAATCCTTCATACTGAATCTTCCAAATTCTCCCCTTTAACCAGAATTTTGATAGTAAGGGTTTCGAAAGATCAATCTCAACACTCAAGTGAGTAAATTGACCTCGTTCGGCATTCGAGGTGGTTTTGTCAATTCTAAGAACTTTGCCTATCTTAGAGCCTATTTTGTGCAAGAAGTTACTATCAAAATATTCCACGGATAAATTTGGTATCCGTACCCAGGCAGTTAGGATTTTGATAGGTGCTTCATCTGGGATAAAGTTAGGAACCCACTTGCGAATTGTCAAATAGTTATCATCAAGCATCCAAGGTCCTTGAGTTAACACATATTGATAATCCTCCATATTTGTGAATCTTGCAATATAGAACTTGCAGCCAATATCGGTGAGAATCATATCACCCTTTAGGTTCCATTTCTTCTTGAGTCTGCGCATCAACGCCATGTACCCAAGTTTCCCATTAAACATCTTGAGGATAAGAGCAGATCTCCAAGGTTTTCTCATTTGGGCTTTTTCTTCTTTTGAAAGTAAGATAGCAGGGCATTGAGGGTTTTCTATAAAATCCTCAGGGGCACTGTCATCATCAGATACATCTTCCTCATCAGCATTAAAATATTGATGATAATTAGCACCCTCTGTAAAATTACGATGATTAAGCATATCCTTAAGGGTTACTTGCGGTTTAGATGTGTTGGATGGTTGAATCCCAGCAGTATCAGTAGAAAGAACTGCAACATGTGAAGCGTCAGCCATGTTTTCATCTGTTTCATTGTTTGGATCGAAAATCCAATTCGTTATTTTACGCTTGATTTTTTTGTTTGATCGAATGAGTTGCTCCTTTTCTTCGGTTGAGACGAGAGGTTCTCTCAAGTTCTCACTCATGACGAGAGCGGGTAACGGAATAATTGATAAGCTTTAATAAGTTAGTGACATGTGGTTGATCGGAGTTCATAGATTCCACCAGAGTATGTAAATGGGTCCTTTTTTTTAATGTAGCTAAGGAATCTAATAAAGATCAAGAGTAATGACCTTCCTCCATCCAATTACACACTTGCCATAAATAAAAGAAATATTAAAGCGCTTCATTTCTCTTTCTGTTTCACGAAATATTCAAGCCGCTACAATCCCTTGATTTGGAAGAAGATACCAAGGAGTTTGAGAAATACAAATTGTCGACGGTCGACCCCTCCTCTTTTGTCTCTCATCTCTCTCTTTTCTTCCACAAAACCCTAATTTTCAATTTAGGGTCTACTACCAGCCTTTTGCGCAATGATAAGCCCTTTTTTTTTTCTTTTTGTTACTAGTTTTTATATTATTGTTTCTAATAAACTTCAGTTTCTCTCTAATGGAGAGTTTTTCTACTTATATATTGAGTTATATCCACCCATATATTTTGTTTTCTCTCTCTTCATGTGAGAGTTTAAAGACTTTGTTTTTGGATTTTTGTATGAGACTAAAAGTTGAATTGTTCATCATAATATGTGTAGGGTTGCAACAGATCTGTATTTCGTTTGTAGTCACTTGAATTAAATTTCATTCTCCTTCAAAAGTACAACACATACAGACCCCCTTGTAGAAGGTTGCATCAGAATATAATGTGAAAGACAAGGGTTTTCAGAAGTGTTAGATCTCATCAACGATCGTGGTTTTGCCATATTAAGAATTATATTTATTTCGATTTGATATGAATTAGTTAATTTTGACTTCTATCGTAAATGTCGTATGACTCTAAATTAATGAATGGATATTAATTTAAAAAGAAAGGAATTTATGAGGAAATTCTCAAGCAAGGTATCATAAATTAGCCTCAGTCGCTACTAAATTTAAGTCTTGTTCTTTTGAGCTAAAATTTGCTTAACCGTTCCAAGCTAAACTAAACAGAAATTATGTGGATAAAAACGTTGAATTAAAATGTGCTGAAGTTAAGCTCAAAATAACATGAGCTTAAGGCCTTGTTCTTTTGGACTTATCTTCAGTTTAGTTCAGCTCATCTTAGTTCAATTCAATTATGTTCTGCTCAATGTTTTAATTATTATTTTTGTTTTTAATATTACTATTATAATTATTTTTTTATTAATAATAATATTATTATTATTATTGTTTTTGTAATAATAATAATTATTATTATTTCATTATTAGTATTATTATTTTAATTAATAGTATTATTATTACTATTATGATTTTTTATAATTATTATTATTATGATGATTGTTATTTTCTTAATTTTTTATATTTATTATCATTTCAGTTCAGTTTCAAATTGCCCAAAAAAACGAAGCCTTAGTATAGCGTGAACAGAAATATAACTAATTAACTATGTGGAACTTGCTACATGTGGTTAACTACTTGTCACCCACACAAATAAGTAGAATTTGATAGGTTATTGCATCAACTGACTTTAGTTTAGGTTATTCTTGGCACTATATTTATAGTTGAGGTTATTAGACCGATAGCTTACTACTTTGTCCATAAAAATTTAATAATCACAATTCACATTTGATTTCAGATTTAAAAATGACTTTTAAATCGCTAAATTTTCATTGTTATATTTATTGTGGCTGAGAGCCTAAGACAAGGTCGTGAGTAAGTTTCATTTGTGGCTTTGCCTGGTCTGATTTCTGCTGACAAAACCTATAACATAGCTATTAAGTATTAGGCCATTAGCTAAACAAAAGCACTAGTTTCCCATCTCGTGTGTGTCATTAAATAAGTGCTCAGTCTACGAAGAAGGCCTTAGCACACTTTTTGGTAAAGAATGGCTTTAGAGTTTACTCCTTTCTATATGACAGTTATTGACACTACTTTCTACAGTCAATGAATTAAATTTACTCAAAGCTTCTGACACAAACTACAGTTCTTCTATTAATACGTAAAAGTAGTATTAGGTAAAATGTAATTGGATTTTGCCCTATTTATATAAAATACTCCCTCCGTCTCTTAATAGATTGCCCATTTCTAATTTAGTCATTATTTATAGGTAAAGAAAGTCCTCAAAAATAATTTTCAATATATAAAATAAAACATAGTCATGCGGGGTCTTGTTGAATTCATCTCATGGTGTACATTTTGAAAATCAAGCTTTTATAATTTTTACTAATATATAATTGAAGATATTAACGATACAAAACGTGTATTAGAGAAATGGACAATCTATTAAGGGACAGAGGGAGTATAAATTTTGACCATGTTATTCTATTAATACGTAAAAGTAGTACTCCCTCTGTCCCTTAATAGAATGCCCATTTCTCTAATTATCAAATTAGTCTATGTGCCACATATATAATAAGTCTATTTCATGTCATCTCATAAACTTGAAAAATAATCCCTTCATTTTTTACTTCTAGCATAATATGGTGACTATAGGCCCTATTATTTTGGGTTGAACTAAACTAAACTGAAACAAGCTAAATTGAACTGAACTGAAATTGTGAGAGAAAAGTAGCTGAAGTGAAGTGAATTGAACTGAAACAAGCTTAATTGAACTAAAACTGTGCCCAGAAGAAGGTCCCCAACCTGCGTGCTCAATTTTGTATGTCAGCAAATTATCAATATATTAATATATACGGTTTGTTCACCAAATACCCCTGACAAAATTTTTTATTCTCAAAATACCCCAACTTTTTTCAGAATTCACCATATACCCCTGACTTTCTAAATAATACATCAAAATGCCCTTAATGCCTAACGGCGGTTAACTCCATTAGTCATTAACCCTAGTTAACCCTAAAAAACCTTAACTAATCATAAAAAACCCTAATTAACCGTAAAAAACCCTAATTCTCTAATTAACCCTAACTCTCTCTCCCTAACCCACCACCACCACCCGACCCCCAACCCCAGCCCCCCACCCTCACCTACGACCCCCCAACACCGGCCCCTCCCCCTCCCCCCTCTCCCACAACCCCCCAACACCCACCCCCCACCGCCTAGGGGTGTTCATAATCGGTACTGGTTACTCGGGTACCGGACATACTGAGTACCCGCAAATGCGGATAGTTCAAAAACCGGCCCATGACCCGATCCGGAAAAACCGGGTAATTATAGGGTACCTGGATTTTTGGGGTCGGATCACATGGTACCCCGATGAAAATACAAACAACTAAGACTTTGTCGATTCCGACTCAAAAGTACATGCTTATACAACTTAAATATTCTTCAACCTAATATACCGATTCTAACAATTATGTCAACAAAATTTAGAAGCAAAATATGACTGGAGAGTCGAGAGAGAGTAGAATAAGTAGTAGTATTTGGTTTACACATGCGGACAAATGGCTACTTGATTCATTCTACACGAAGAGCAAGTGGTGTAATATGTATGTGAGAAGTCAACAAAGCCAAAATTGCTTCCGAATCTAGCAAACTAATGTATGCTAGGTAAAAGTTAAACGGTAGAATTTGAATTTCAAACTAAACTAAGCAACGACAAAAACCAATAATGCTAATAACTATTTCCGGGATCGACAAACTCAATGAAGGTGTGAAGAACTCAAGAATGAAGGGGTATGAACCACGAGAGGGATGATTGACTGCTTGTGTTTTGAGCTAAGGATTGAGCGAGTTCCGGTTGTCGGGTACCGCAAGGCCAAGAGCGTGACCCATGACCCGACCCGACTACAAGACCCTTTTTCCGGGTCGGGTACCCGCCCAATAAAAAAAGAAAACCGGTTTGCAACCCGTATTTTATATGCGGGTCGTCGGGTCACCGGGTAACACCCCTACCACCGGCCCCCCTTCCCCGCGCCCCCAACACCGGCCCCACCAACCCCCTCCCCGCAGCCCACCCTCCCCGCCCCTCCCCTGCGAACTTTTCGGCTTTGTCGGAGTATTTGCGAACGTGCTTCGATGTTGTTGCGTAGACGACATTCGAAGGAGAGGACGAGCTCTTATAGGGTTTTGAGGTCGAGGGTTTCCACGGTTGAATGCGACTTTTCTATGGCTTCAAGAAGAGAGAGATCGGTGGGTTTGTTGTTGTTGTCGTCGTCGGAGAAGGAGTTTGGTCGTGGGGTGTTGTTGCGAGGATTTGTTAACTCCATTTTTTGCGGGGGAGGTGGGGCGGGGAGGGGGATGTGGGGGAGGGGGGGAGGGGCGCGTGGGGCCGGTGTTGGGGGGATGCGGGGGGGGGGGGTGGTGGGGCTGGGGTTGGGGGGTCGGGTGGGGCCGGTGGGTTAGGGAGAGAGAGAAAGTTAGAATTGATTAGAGAATTAGGGTTTTTAGGGTTAATTTGGGTTAGTTAGGCGTAATGACTAACAGAGTTAACCACCGTTAGTCATTAAGGGCATTTTGATGTATTTTTTAGAAAGTTAGGGGTATATGGTGAATTCTGAAATAAGTTGGGGTATCTGGTGAATAAAAAAATTTGTCAGGGGTGTTTGGTGAAAAAACCGTAATATATAACTGAAAATATACTTCATCGTTTTAAAATACTTGTAACTCCGTGTTACGTGACTTTCACGCTTGTCAAATCATAACTTTGTCATTAGTAGACCTGGTTATTGGACAGGGTAGCCCAATGGCTAAAGGGTTAGGGTCAAATTTACAAGGCTTTTATTGGACACGGCTTTATTGGACAGGGTTATTATTGGACAAGGCCATTATAGGGCCAACAAAGAAACCCAATAATCTTAAAAAATAAAATAGGTTTTGTAAAAACAATTACATTTTCGGATTCGCATTCATTTATACTAACTTTTGGCACTCTTTTTTCCTTGTTTTTCTTGCTCGTTTACCGACCCGCCCATTATCGACCCGTTATCGGCCCACTACCCATTTGGGCCGACCCGCTAATGACCCTTCATGAGGCGACCCTCTTATGACCCGACCCGCTTCCGACCCGCACTGACACTGACCCGACCCGCCCAATAACCAGGTATGGTCATTAGTATATTAAATTATTGATATTTAAAAAATATATAGAGACTAATAATCCAACAACAACTTACATGATAACAATTTTTAAACATATTAGTAAGAAGATATGGTAAAGTTACTATGTTAATGGTGAAAAAGTCAAAATATTGCAAATATTTTCAAATGGAGGAAGTATATAGTAAAGATAATCTAAATTGGAAAATTATAAAAGGACTGAATCATTAATTACTTTCACAATTGCAGTTTGCAACATTTTCTATTATTACATAAGCTCATAATTGTTTTTTTTTTTTTGACACTTGCGGAACAAAATTAATTATAAAAACTAGAACAAGTAATAACGCATTGTTGAGCTATGTTATGAGCAGCAGGAACTTGTTGGCGGTTGACTTTCAGGACACCACATGAAGTGAAGGAGGCAAAGAATAGATTGGATTTGTATGATTATCCAATGAAGATGAATATATGTTGTAGTCGTATGTTGAAGAGCTTGAACCAGATTGATGGAGTCAGTTAGCACTCAGATTGCCGTGATATTTCGCGCATGAGCCCAGTGGAGGGCCTTGAGACAAGCCATAGCTTCAGCATAAAGAGCTGAAGTTGCCAACCCATAATCACCCCCACCATGTATAGTCCTACCATTTGTCATTTGAAGAACCCAACCAATACCCATTGCACCAGATTCTTGAAGGAATATGTCCTTAGACATCCCGGCAATTACTAAATATAAATAGGAATAATATTATGAAGATAATAAAGTTAATTATTTTAGTAATCTTATTTTCTTGCTAGAGAATAAATATGATTAATAGGACAATATTGATTGGGCCTATAACTAAAATATATTAATCCTATGAGGTCACACATTGTAGCACAAGTTGGACAAAGCAATCCGGATCCATTTAGGATTAGGGTTGGGCCGGTCTAAAGGGGAATAGGAGGAGAATTAGTTCTCCTAACTAACCTATGACTCTTCTATTATATATAGGATATAATATTAGAGTTTAGGTGATCAATTCATTAATCAGTTTCTTTTCACAAGAGAGAAAGAATTGAAACCCAAATCTATTCCCTCAAAACCGGCGCCTATACCACCAAAAGCAAGGGATCTTTTCTCTTCCGTTCTAGCAGATGTTGGTGTTCAACTGGTGCTCGTGGACTGATTAGAGGAGCAACGCTTGGGGCTCTCGGATCTTCAAAGCTTGCATACAACAGGGAAATCACGCTACAAAGGTTTGATATTTAAGCCATATTGAATGATTCATATGTTTGATTATGTTTGCGATCCTATGATAGATGTTAGGAAATTGTTTCCTGAAATTCCGCTATATGCATCTATATATATTCCTACAGTGGTATCAGAGCCAGTTTAATTCATAATATTCATATGATCATGTAATTGTATGCGAAGTTATTATTTTTATTCAATTAAGGGAGGATTTATTTATGGCTTAAATTTGCATAATTGATATTCGATATTAATTGATTGGAAATTGTAAATAATTAGTTTATTTGTGATTTATGCTCAAATAATTTTATAAAGTTTCGAAATTTTTATATTAGGGACGAAATAAATTGGTTTATTCACTCTAAAATTTTCGGATTTTTATAAATATTTTTGTTAGATTTAAAATTATTTATGTTTAATTCGATTAATCATTGAAATAATTTGTTAACAATTAAAGATTTGATTTTTAATTTGTTAAATAAATCTAATGTTCATCACCCACATAGATCTAGAATAATATGATGGATGAAAATAATTTGATTATTTTTCCCACTAATTTTCGAATTTTATCATATTATTTATGAATTTTGGTTAAATTTTATGTTTAATTTGATTATTCATAGAATTTAAGGATAACAATTAAAATATTGGATTTTATTTGTTAAGATAATTCAGTAGATCACCCTAAAATTTATTTTCGAATTTTTCGAAATTTAATTGTTAATTTTCTGAATTTTTTGGATATAATTGGAGTTTTTGCCCTAATTTTGAATTCTTGTTAGATTTAATGTTTAATGGAGATTATTCATTCAAATCTAATCTCAACAATTCTAGAAATTTGTTTAAGATTTGTTGTTTGATTCAAAATTTCTGCCATAATTTTTCGGATTTTATAACCTAATTATCTCCTAAATCTTTAATTAATTGTTAAATAAAGATTACTTTAGTTTAATTTTTGTAAATTGTTACATAAATTAAAAGGGAAAGCCAACCATGGCTGGGTGGCCCACCGGTGACGGTGGAACCACGGTGGCTGGCGGAGGGGTACCGGAATAAGGCAGGGCTGGGGCGGCACTGCTGGGGATGGCTGGGCGGCCCGCGTGCGACGTGCGCAGCCCCTGCCTCCTCACGCGAACTGTTGATGCGGGCGTTGGCAGCCTTGCTGCCGGCGTCTGCTGTCGGGGTGCGGTTTGCGACTGCCGGCGGCGCGCTGGCTGGCTTCCTGGCTGGTGTGCTGCTGGCTTGGTGTGGTGTTGACGTGGTGGCTCGGTTGTTTCGGCGAGCAATCAAAAGCTTTGCTGGTTTTGTGTTTCCAGCGGGGTGGTTTGGGTTGGCTGTTGACTGGCAGCCTTGTGCTGCTGGTCAACGGTCAACAAGTCAACGTTTGATTTTAAAAATAAAAAAAAAAAAAAAAATTTTTTTAAGGAAAATCTGATTTTCCAAATTTGAGCATAAATCCAAAAGTTTCCTATTTTGCAAATTTGTGAATAATAAAGATTATTGCCATATCTAGATAAGTAATTGAATTAAAATAATAAAGTTTCCTAAATTATTTCTAGCTTAAATTTGTTAAGTTTTATAATTATTATGGAAAGTTTTATTTGCTTATTAATAGTTAATAAGTAAATAGTTTGGGTTTATTTTATTATGATATTATAAATGCGTGGATGTTTAATATAATATGTATGATATTATATTTTGCATGTTATGACTAGTATGGCCCAAATCAGGATAGTAATTACGATCTGCGAATCGTTATATTTGAATGTAAATTAAATACGATCTGCGAATCGTTTGTATTTTTGTAACTTTAAATTTTCGTTATTATTTAATTCAAATTATGTAATCGAGCATGAGGATCCAAGGAGTTTCAAGGATGGTGATCCATGGAGATTCAAGGGAGGACACATGAAGATTAGTTATTTTCCTAAGTATAGGGGCCATACTAGATCATTTAGTTATTGCTTATAGTAATTCTCTTGCATTTATTTTGTTTAAATGTTTGCTTCTAAGTTTGTTTTGTGGTTAATTGATTCATGTGTTCACTATTAATTGACCATATTAGTAAACTTAGGTCCCCAAAAGTAATATTGAGTTTAACTGCTTTCCCAAACAACACCTATAAAGCCTTAGATCATGAGTAATAGGTTCTGCCAAAGCAGGGTGTTGCTCATAGTTCCGGGGATAGTAGGGTAGGTTTTTGAAACTTACATGTTAATGTTTGGTTTAACTCAACAAAATCATCAAAAGACAAAGTTTTGGGTTTTGAAGCTAAGAGATAGGAGTAAACAAGGAGTTGTTAACTTGTCTACCAAGAATTATAATTAGTTATAATTAGTAAAGTGTTTACTTACCTCAACTACTATAAATTGAAGGCAGGGCCAAAGTCCGTTTGATTGTAGTGGGAGGGGATCTTGGTTATTTCTTTATTCAATAGGGGATTTTCATTTTGAATAAAGGGTAGTAGTAATTAAAATTTGTTTAATTATTGCTTTCTTGATAAACATTGATTGAATCTTGCTTTATTATTCATTTGTTGTAGTTATCATGTCTAGTAACAACAATATCAACACCAACAATTCTACTTGTAATTTACGCTCCGTCCTTTCGAAGGATAAATTGAATGCTAAACGTTTCATTGCAATTGAAAGGGATATGGGAATCGTTACACCAAAACCAAAAGTTGCTGATGAGCACTATTGTTACATCTGTAACAAGGTTGGTCATTGGAAAAGTAGTTGCCCCAAGTATTTGAAGGATCAAAAGAAATGAGTTTCTAGTTCAGATATGTATGTTATAGAAGTTAACTTAGCAACTTCTGCTTCTTGGGTATTTGATACCGCTTGTGGTTCGCACATTATTTGTAATATGCAAGGCCTCAAAAGAAGTAGAACATTGGGAAAGGGAGAAGTAGATCTTCGCGTTGGCAATGGAGCACGAGTTGCTACATTGGCAGTGGGAGTATATAGTCTTCTTTTACCTTCAGGATTAGTTTTAGAACTTAATAATTGTTATTATGTTCCTGCTATCACAAAGAACATTATTTCGATTCCTGTTTTGGATTCCGAAGGTTATTCATTTACAATAAAGAACAATTGTTGTTCTGCGTATTTGAATGATATGTTCTATGTCTCCGCCAAGTTATCAAATGGTTTATATGTGCTAGACTTAGAAACCCACATCTATAACATAGACAGCAAGAAACATAAATCAAATGATTCAAACCCTACATACCTATGGCATTGTCGATTAGGCCACATAAGCTCAAAGCGCATTGAGAAACTTCATAAAGATGGAATTCTCAAATCATTTGATTTCGAATCATTTGATACTTGTGAGTTTTGCTTGATGGGGAAAATGACAAAGTCTCCTTTCACGGGTTCAAGTGAAAGGGCCAATGACCTTTTAGCCCTCATACATACGGATGTTTGTGGACCTATGAGTACATTGGCTAGGGGAGGGTACAATTACTTCATTACTTTTACCGATGATGTGAGCAGATTTGGATATGTTTACCTCATGCGGCATAAGTCGGAATCCTTTGAAAAATTTAAGGAATTCCGAATGAAGTACAAAACCAACTTGGGAAGAAAATTAAGGCATTACGATCCGATCGTGGTGGTGAATATTTATCTCAAGAATTTGGTGATCATTTGAAGGATTGTAGAATACTTTCACAATGGACTCCGCCAGGAACACCACAGTTAAATGGCGTTTCTGAAAGAAGGAATCGAACTCTACTTGATATGGTTCGATCCATGATGAGTCTTGCTGATCATCCTATTTCATTCTGGGGATTTGCACTTGAAACAACGGCATTCACACTTAACAGAGCACCATCCAAAGTAGTGGAAAAGACACCATATGAAATGTGGACAGGAAACGTTCCAAAATTGTCTTTTCTAAGGATATGGGGTTGTGAAGCTTATGTAAAACGTTTAATTTCTGATAAGCTTTCACCCAAATCCGATAAATGTCTTTTTGTGGGTTACCCAAAAGAGACTAAGGGATACTACTTCTACAACCAAAGCGAAAACAAAGTGTTTGTTGCTCGTAATGGTGTCTTTCCCGGGAAAAGGAGTTTATTTCCGAGAAAAACAAGTGGGAGACATGTATATCTCGAAGAAGTTCGAGATGAGCAACAAATGGATGAGGTTAACACCTCATCGGTGGCGGCCCAAGCATGAAAATGCTCGGAGGTGGTGCATTCAATTCACGTACCTCCTACCGTCCCACTTGGAGATACTCCATGCGAAGTCACTCAACCTAGTGAGGTAGAAACTTCTTCGTTGTTCCCCAACGTAGGTCTAGTAGGACCATCATTCCGTCAAAGAGATATATTGATTTCCTTTTGACTCGAAAGTTCCCAAATAACGATTTTAGAATCAGAAGAGCCTACTAGCTACAAAGATGCTTTGGATAGTCAAGACTCCGAAAGATGGCTTGAGGCCATGAAATCTGAAATGGATTCCATGTCTGAAAATCAAGTATGGGACTTGGTTGATTTGCCTGATGGGGTAAAACCCATTGGATGCAAATGGATTTTCAAGTTGAAAACAGACAAAGGATGGAAACATTAGTGTTTTCAAAGCAAGGTTGGTGGCGAAAGGTTTCAAACAAATTCATGGTATTGACTATGATGAAACCTTCTCACCAAGAGCCATGCTTGAAGTCCATTAGGATAATCCTTGCGATTGCTTGCCTTTCATGACTATGAAATATGGCAGATGGATGTCAAAACCGCTTTCTTGAATGGGTTCTTGAAAGAGGATGTGTACATGACACAACCCCAAGGTTTGAAGATCTAGAAAATCCAGGGAGGGTATGCAAGCTTAAGAAGTCCATTTATGGACTAAAGCAAGCATCAAGGAGTTGGAACCTCAGATTTGATGAGGCAGTCAAGAAAATTGGCTTTCTCAAATGAAGAGGAATCTTGTGTATACAAGAAGTTAAGTGGGAGTAGTATTACTTTTCCGGTCTTGTATGTGGATGACATACTTCTCATAGGAAATGATAAGACCATGCTTGAGTCGATCAAGGAATGGCTTAAAAATTGTTTCTCAATGAAAGACCTAGGAGAGGGCCGAGTACATATTGGGAATAAAGACTATAGAGATAGGTCGAAGAGGCCGATTAGACTTAGTCAAGAGACTTATATTGATAAGGTTCTTGCAAGGTTCAAGCCGGAAAACTCCAAGAGAGGTTTCATTCCCATGCAACATGGCATAACACTTGGCAAGACTCGGTGTCCTTCGAGTCCCGATGAGGTCAAGCGTATGAGTAATGTTCCCTATGCTTCGCAGTAGGATCCATTATGTATGCCATGATATGCACTCGACCGGATGTTGCATATGCTTTGAGTATATGCGGGAGATGCGCACCTGGATTGCAACTAAAAAACTTCCTTAAGTACTTGCGAAGGACTAAGGATAATTTTTGGTATATGGTGGAGATGAGGAGTTAGTTGTTACTGGATACACATATGTAAGCAAGGTTCATACTGAGGATAATATAGCATATCCTCTGACTAAACCGCTTGCTCAACCTAAGCATGAGTGTCATACTAGGTCTATGGGGCTTAAGCATATGGGAGAATGGCTTTAGGTTGTTTACTTCATGTTTACAATTGTAAAGACATTTATTATGCTTTGAAATGTTTATCAATAAAATTTCGTTCTTATTTAATTATTTGGTTTAGTATTAAATAAAATGTCCAAATAATTTGTGTTTTCAAATAGGATTATCGAAAACGTTTTGATAATGGAACCCTATAAAGTGGACGGAAATCACAATTTATTTAAAGTCCCTAGTCTAAATCACTAAATTGGACATAAGTGATTTATGTAAAAGGCTAGTATATAATTAATTGATAGCGCAGTTCCATGGGCTATGGAGACATAGAGATGCCTAATTGATTATATGGATGTATAGTTGATACATTGAGACTTGACCTAATTAGATTCTAAAAGTAGAATCGAACTACTATATTTAGTGGATTCCTTAGACATGAGTATGTCTTAATAACCACAATATAATTAGTTTAACTTTGACACCGTTAAACGCCGCGCCGTAAAAGGAGGTTATAAAGGCAAGTGATCAGGTGGGCTAGGAATTGAGTGGGAGTTATGGTCATACAAGAGTGGATAAGTCCTCCTATTAAATAGGAATGGTGCATGGGCCTCTTGATGAGCGAGAACTGGAAAATTGCATGGCCATGCAGAATAGGGTTAAAGAGTTAATCCTTATTTGAGCAGTTCGAACTCAGAGATCAAGGAACATAAATTTGAGAATAACATTGTGTTATCAAATTTGACATTAAGTGACTTAAGGAATTTAACATTGCGCTCTTGTCTTCGGACAAGTGGGAGATTGAAGGAATATGTCCTTAGACATCCCGGCAATTACTAAATATAAATAGGAATAATATTATGAAGATAATAAAGTTAATTATTTTAGTAATCTTATTTTCTTGCTAGAGAATAAATATGATTAATAGGACAATATTGATTGGGCCTATAACTAAAATATATTAATCCTATGAGGTCACACATTGTAGCACAAGTTGGACAAAGCAATCCGGATCCATTTAGGATTAGGGTTGGGCCGGTCTAAAGGGGAATAGGAGGAGAATTAGTTCTCCTAACTAACCTATGACTCTTCTATTATATATAGGATATAATATTAGAGTTTAGGTGATCAATTCATTAATCAGTTTCTTTTCACAAGAGAGAAAGAATTGAAACCCAAATCTATTCCCTCAAAACCGGCGCCTATACCACCAAAAGCAAGGGATCTTTTCTCTTCCGTTCTAGCAGACGTTGGTGTTCAACCGGTGCTCGTGGGACCGATTAGAGGAGCAACGCTTGGGGCTCTCGGATCTTCAAAGCTTGCATACAACAGGGAAATCACGCTACAAAGGTTTGATATTTAAGCCCTATTGAATGATTCATATGTTTGATTATGTTTGCGATCCTATGATAGATGTTAGGAAATTGTTTCCTGAAATTCCGCTATATGCATCTATATATATTCCTACAATTCTTTCCTCCCAGCATCATCAATAGCTAATATATGGGAATCGAGGACACTGTTTGCCCCAAGTTGGCCATTATAAACCCGGTGGGTGATCTTCAGGAGGGTGAAGAAAACCCAAGTGTTGAAGGCCCAACCACTCAAGATACTTGTGTTGTTGTTGCTGCTGCATCTAGTTGAGCAATTGTTGAATTCGAGAGAAATCCGGGACAATATTCTTAAATAATCGTTCATTTCGATGTAACCAAAGACTCCATAGTATGATAATGAACTTGATAATACGTGCATTATCTTGTTTATCCTCGCCGTGAAACCGCAGGATGTGTGTGATAATCCAAACTTGAAAAGGAATTGGATCATCTTCGAATGAGGTTAATAAAAGCAGGATCGTTATGCCCGGCCATAATGGCCATAGTGCACTCATGAAATAAGTGCTTCGCATTTTCCATTGAAGCGAGGACATAAATCACAGTTTGTGGGTAAAACAATACCACACTTGTGCAGACTTTGAAGTGAATTGACCCGAAGCATGGCCCTTCCAATACATGAAATCAAGGAGAGTATTAGGAGGCTCAGGATCAAGGATTGATTGAGCATCCTTATGTGAGAAAAATTTCCTAACCTGAGCCACTTTCTAAGTTTGTTGACTTGGATCTATAAAATCACCCACCTTAGAGTTGCGAATAAGGGCAAGGGATAAATTTTTATGTGCAATGGGAATGTCTCCTCCGAGCCAAGGTTGAGCAAAAGTTCTAGTGGACCCTCCATTACCCACTTTCCAAGCACAATTTTGAAACAACTTATTTTCACCGCTTGCGAACTTCTAAAACCCCAGGATCTACCAACAAGATTGGTAGGACACCATAAGCCAATACTCAAGCTTAAAGTTCTATGAGCAAAGTAAGCTTGAGCCAATAAAGAAGAAGGGAAATTATAAATTCTCCACACTTGAGACATAAGGCATACTTGATTTACATGTTGAATAGAGCGAATTCCCAGGCCACCCAAATCCTCTAGGAAGGCTAGTGATCTTCTTTTTCACCCAAGTAATGCCTTTCTTACCATTAGGAAGCCCATAAAAAAGAACATATAAGAGTATCCAACTTATTACAAATCGTCACCGGTAACAAGAAGTTAGAGAGCACATGACGAATCATTGCAATAAGAACAAGATTAACCAAAATTATTTTTAAAGGCCGAGACATGAAACAAAACACTCCAAGCTAAATTTTTTTTTTGAAATTTTATCAATAAGGGGCATAAAATGCCTTGATTTTGAAACTTGACAATCCAATGGAACACCAAGATGATCTCCAATAGACCATGCAACATTCATTCTTAAAATTGTAGTGAGATCATGTTTTAAGGTACTAGGAGTATTTGGACTAAACTTGATAAGGGATTTTTGAAAATTAATTTGTCGACCCAAAATGTAGCGAGAATCTAGTTGTTAAAGAACTTAAATTTTCACAAGCTTGATTTGTTGCATTGAAAAAAAACAAAGCATCATCAAGAAAAAAGATGAGAAATCTTTGGACCTCTTCTAGCAATGCTATTACCTTTAAATAGTTTTAAATCTTCAGCAAGTAAAAGCATTCTAAAAAAAATATCCATGCAGAAAATGAGCAGATAGGGTGAAAGAGGGTCACCTTGACGAAGGCCACAATTTGGATAGATTACCTCAGAGTTAGTGCCATTAATAAGAACCTTGTAAGAAACTGTAGACATGCACTGATAAATCCAATGTAACCAAGTAGCAAGAAACCCACGTGCACGAAGCACCTGAATAATAAAGTTCCAATGCACCCGATCATAAGCTTTGCTCATGTCAATCTTGGTAACAGCCAAAGCAGACTTCTTTGCATTTATAACATGTAAGAGCTCATGGGAAAGCATAGTATTATCCAACATACTACGTCCTGGAATAAAGGCATGCTGGTAAAGAGTGATGATGTCAGGAAGAACTTTTTTCATTCTTAACACCATACATTTTGTAATACATTTGTACAATATATTACATAAACTGATTGGTCTTAAATGCGAAGCCTCAGTTGGACTGTCAACCTTATGCAACATGACAATAATGGTTTTGTTCCATTGTTTGAGAATAAACCCGAAGAGAAAAAAATTTTAAACACTTGTGATGACATGCTCCTTCACTAGATCTCAATGTTTCTTAAAAAACTCAGAAGAAAAACCATCTGGACCAAAAGATTTAGACCCATCGATGGAGAACATTGCCTTCGTAATTTCATCCTCATAAAATGGTTGAGCTACGAAATTTTGAGCCTCAGAACTCATTAGGGTAATATCCAACTCACGCAAAACCATATCAGTTTCTTGACTTAAATTATCAGGAGGCTTGCTTTGTAGAATCCTTTGAATGTGATCCTTCACATTTTCAGCAATTTGACTTGGCTGAGTGAGCCATTCTCCATAACTATTTTTTAACAAGACAATTGTGTTTCTTTGCTTGACTCTTTGAACTTTGGAATACATAAGATGAGAAGGACTATCCCCCAAACACATCCAAATATTTTTCATACGTTGTTTCCAAGTATACATATCCAAGCTCCATATTAGAAGAAACTTGCTGAATAGACTGAATGTATGTATAAGCAGAATGCTCATCAGTAACCTGACGTCCTAAGTGAGACAAGTCTGAACATATAGACTTCCAATCCAAACCCTTGTATTTTTTTGTGTCCAATACACCATGCTTGTAGCTCATCCCTTAAAACTCAAAGCTTACAAGACAAAGAAAACATTAAAGACCCATTCTTAGCTATTGTCCAACGATTGTGAATAATAGTTATCACCTCCTGAATTGATAAGCACCGATTCTCCACTTGATAAGGGCGTTTATTTGTGTTTTGTAAATGATTAGTGGCATATATAATAGCAAAGCATGGTCGAAACAACAATTGGCTCCTCGGTAGACATAATGATTTGGGTAAAGATCCATCCAACTTACAAAGGATGTAAACCCTATCAAGACGTTCCATAATCAAACTATTACCAAGTTGTTTATTAGACCACGTGAAACGAGGACCATAGAAAGGAACATCTAATAAGTTTGTGTCTAATCTCCAATCCATAAACACTTCCCAACCTCGAATAGTGGGAGCACCACCTAATTTATCCTCAAACCATTCCAATTGGTTAAAGTCACCAATTAGAAGACACATAGGAAGAGATTGAAGGCGGATAGCTAATTCTAACCAAATTTGAGGCCTAGCCTCCACTCTAGGATCACCATACACAAAACACACACTCCATATTTTTCCATTAAGTTCAAGAACATTACATATGATATAATTACTAGATTGAACAATAACATTAACTTGAAAATTAGTCCAACCTAACACTATTAAAACAACCCCTAGAGCCAACCGCATCCTCCCCGCAAACAAAATTGGGATGCAACCCATTTAGGACAATGTCATACTATGACTAATTGTTGTTTTAGTTTCGAAAATAAACATGAACATAGGGCTATGACAACGATGCAACCAGAAAATGTAAGGATATGCAAGAGAGGTAGTATCCGAAAGACCTCTTGCATTCCATGCAACCACTTTCATGGCGCCATGGGAAGTTGTACAAGGCCAACTTCCAAACCAGATGGAGGAGAGATTGAGAGTACCACAGAAAATTCCATTTCCATGTCCTGAGTAGCAGTCTGTGCCGGGCAAATCATGAGTGTCATGCTTTAATTTCTTCATTCCTTGATTGTCTAGAAAGCACGCAACCCTTTTACCCCGAACTTAGATGAAATTTCATCCCTTGCCTCAACTCCTAAGTCTTCAGCCATTTGAAGATCAGTAAGAGACTTCGGTTGAAAACACAAATCCCCATCCTTGCGTTTCCAAAGACCGAAACCCCCCTTTTTGCTCCCAAGCTTCCCACTTCATTTTCCGACGTTTTGTAGCCCAACTGCTTTCAATATAAGATGGATGAACATTAGGGTTTGAAAAATCCCTAACAGATTTGCTCCTAACAAGAACATTATTACTTACCCGCTTCCGAGTCCAGGTTGACACTGAATTAAGTGAGAGCCAATTCACCTGATTTGCTGGAGGTGACTGTGGTGAATTAGGAGGATCATTCTCCGTGACCTCCCCAACAGACAGTGGAGATATTGGATTAAAATTGGAGCCAGACGAGTGATTAAACGGATGAACTCTTGATGCTTGAGATAATCCATCAATGAGCCTTCTTAACCTAAGTCTAGCTTCGACTTAACGAACCAAAGATTTGGTGTAATGCTAGGAGGAATTTCGCACTTGGACGAACGGTATGGGAGCAACAACACTTGACGGAGTGTGAGAGCTTGTAAGTGTGGGAAATCGACTTTGATTGACCACCGCATCCAACAAGCCAGAATTTGGTTCAGATGCAAATTGCACCTGGCTCACCTCCCTATTTTCTTGTGATTGTAGAGCCCATTCTTCAATTCCTAGTACTTGAAATAGTGTGCGTCTATTCCTAGGTTGATTCGACAACTCGCCATATTCATATGATGAGACAATATAATCAGGTTCTGCCATTGAATCATTATTTATATCATTATCATGAGCATGACTTTGGTAAAACTGAGCATATGGCTCATCAGATAACCCAAAACGGCGCCCTGGAGATTGTTGAACCAAATTATCCTGAGAAGTAACCATATCATCCACTCGACCTTGGTGATTAACCTATTCTTGATGACCTATTTCCCCCTCTTCTAAGCTATTATCTTCTCCCGAGTAAAACACTTCATCATCATCTTCACTATCATTACCAAAATACGCAAAGATACTCAAGATCATTAGCATCGAATTGTATTCCTCACTGACGCAGAAAACGTCTTTGAAGAGGTTCATCCTCCCGGTCTAATGGCTGAAACAGATTGACCGTAGTGTTTCGATAACGAAACCGGTCAGGCATACCTTCAATAGAGTTAGTGTAAAAGGCTAGACTCATGGGCCCATATAAAACTCTTAGCCCAGAATTTTCAAGATCCACTACTCTAATTCTAACTCTTCTATGAGCCTCATAGTCAGACAAATTACACCCTCTAGTATAATGCCCAACAATTCCACATTTCTTACAAAACTTAAAAACTCTCTCGCACCTAAAATATACCCATATTATTTGATCATCACAAAGAGGTAAGAAACAACACGGGATTAAAGGGCGAGACAAATCCAAAGATCATTTTCGCCCTAAATTCCGGTTACGCTAGCAAAACCCCTTGAGAATCTTCCATTTCCTCAACAAAGCCAACATGTCTAAGTGCTTGCATGGCCCATGCGGATGAAAGATAGCCCAAAGGGAGACCCACAACTCGAACTCGGATGCGAGTAGCTCCAAAATAGATATTGCATGGGACAACGGACCGGTGGCGGACGAAATGTGATGATTACGCCATCTATAATGGCGTATCTTTGCTGCGAAGCGCTTCGGATCCAATCTTTGAGAGAATGTGAGGATAAAATATCTCCCAGTTTTATGAACTGTGATAGACTTCCTTGTGACCCACTGAGAGTTTATGATGCCAACTGAATTGAAATTAACCGAACTAAACTAAAATTAACTGAAAATAAGTCCAAAAGAATATGGCCTTAATGTCTATTTTTAATGCATTGTTTTGTAGATGAATTATTTTTGTTGAGTTAAAAAGTGATGATATGAACTGACATTTCATTGATCATCCCAATGAACGGCTTGGATCACTCATGCACCTAATCAGCTAATCTCAGGTCATAGGGAATCTCATCACTGTAGATTACCTTTATTGTTATGAACATCTAACTTGTGTTATGTTCTTCCATCAACGAGTAATGATGCATCAGATATAGCTAAGCAACTACTCTAGTTCAAAAAGATGCTCCTATGTAATTTTTTTTTTTTTAGGAAAACCCACAAAGGAGAACTAATCTATTAAATCGCAAGCAGCAATCATCACAATATCATTTGGAAATTCATCTACCCACACTCGTTTCCCACATTCCCAAGATTGGAAATGAGCAAGCGCGGGTGCTACACGATTCCCAGATCTCTTAACAAAAGACCAACTAATAGAATTAAAAGATAAAGCTAGACAACAAATATCTTCAATCACAAGATGAAAATTTCTAGAGCCATGAGCCTTCCTTTGGAGAGCTTCAACCACCGATAGACAATCGCCTTCCTATGTAATTTTATTAATATTAAGAAAAATTGATATAATAATAATAATAATAATAATAATAATAATAATAATAATAATAATAATTATTATTATTATTATTATTATTATTATTATTATTATTATTATTATTATTATATCAAATAAAATATACTTCATCTGATTCTTTTTTAGTACAACACTTTGACTTTTGCACTATTCACACATCTCACTTTGACCAAACCATAAAACTAATATATAAAAGCAAAAATGATCATATATAATGTTGTTGGATTTGTTTTAATGAATATTTTTATAATATCAACTTGAGGAAATATATGTGTAATATCATCACCGTATATTACCTCTATTGTTATTATATTGTAGTATTATTCTTTTTCAGTTTATTTTCCACTTCAATTCAAAAAAAAAAAAAATAGTGGAGGAGAATTATAATAATAAATGTGTGAATTACTTCTACATGCTAAGGGAGGAATAAAGATAAGTGAAAGTAAATGAACGGAAAGTTGACTTTGTGGCCAAATTCTGACAAAATGTTGGTATTTTAACAAAGTCACAAAAAATATACTACCTCCATTCCTAAATAATAGTTACACTTATTTTTCACGCATACCGATGCAATACTTTGAGCCTTTATATTGCTAAGTTTGTATTTGTAAAAAATATAAAAAGTTGATATTCTAAAAGGTTATATCGAAACGAATCAAACAAGACCCTACATGATTATATTTTCTCTTACCCATAAATCACAAATGATAGTCAAATTGAAATTTGTGAATAGTTCAAAAGTCAAAGTGTAATAATTATTTAGAAGCGGAAGTAGTAACAAAGAATTCTATTTTCACAATTTTCCTTGAACATATTGAAACTTTTCTAAAACTTTGTTTAAATTTATTAGTAGATCTAAAACTTATTTTTTTTGAAAGTGAAGAAACACACCTTATACCATTAGGAAGAGAAAGTCAAAGAAAAGCATATAGATAGAATCAAGCAAATCCAAAAACACTCTCTCAAAAAATCAAAAGCAAATCTGAAAACTCAGAGTGAGGGATGGAGCAAATATAAAGCTACACTCATCTTTCCGCTGCAACAGACGTGATCGTGCAGACCAACTCAGTGAGAAAGAGAGAGAAGAAAAAAAAAAGAGGTAAAAGACAACCGTTGACCAATTGTAGTAAAACAAAAACAAAAATTAAAACTAAAATTAACCCAATGCACAGTTTTACACTCCAGTTTTACCTTCAATAAATAAATAAATAATACCATTTCCAATGAATAAGTATATTATAAATTCAATCTAGAAAAAGCATCCCATCTCATATCCCCTAGAGAAGCAAAGGATCACGATTTTTATTTAGAGAGAGAAAGAGAAAGAAAAGGAGATCTTTGCTTACTGTAGCAAAAACATAAAAACAACAACTTCATTTTCTTCAATTTTGGGAAAATTTTCTATTCATAAATCATAATAGTAGAGAAAATTAAAATGGGAGGGGGGCTCACTCACTAACTGGGTCATTGGATTAGGTCCTTTCCTTTTCTTTTTAGCATAATTTTTTATAAAAATTTCCTTCTTTTCTTTTGATCCCATGATTCTTCCTTCTGTTTTGTCTTCTGTGTTGGCATTATCAGATCCATTTTACTACAACTAAAAAGTCCCTACTTTTTATTTTCTTCCTCTTATAAAACATTAACAACCCAAACAAACTTTTTCCTTCAGTTTTTTTTTGAGTCATAGACTATAGTTTTGAGCTTCTTCTAGTGGCAAGAAAAAAAAAATGGGGACTGGTTGGAGAAAAGCATTTTGCTCAACTATTCCAAAGGAGAGAGAAAAAGAAAGACCTACACACCGCCATCACAACCACCACCAAGAAGTAGTTGATGTAAAATCAGTCCCAAATCCAAGCCCAAAAACTTCTTCTAAATTGAGCTTATTCTCCAGCATTAGCAACCCATCTACGCCTCGGTTACGCGTCCGAACCACCGCAACCCCTACTACTTCCACTAGCAACAGCAACAGCAACAGCAACAGCAACGGCCCGAGCCCGAAACCGCAATGCAAATTAGGGTCGAACCCATCATCACCACGCTCACCTTTCGCTATTCTTAAGAATACCCTCCGTCTTACTAAGGTATATATATTATGAAGTATCGTATTAGTAATAAGAAATAAATATATATGGTTTTGGTATACATTGTTTTGTTTTTCTTACATGTTTTTGGATGGCAGAATGGATGCGGAATATGTATGCAGAGTGTGAAAACAGGACAAGGGATGGCAATTTACACGGCGGAATGCTCCCACGCATTTCATTTCCCTTGTATAGCGGCACATGTGAGGAAACAAGGCTGCTTAATTTGTCCAGTTTGCAATATCACATGGAAAGATGTCCCTCTTCTTTCTTTACACAAAAACAACCCTACTGAATCCGAAGAAATAATCGTCGATAAAAAAACCATCAGCACCACCACCGCCTCCGCAGCAATAAGTGCTCCAGCGACGCCTACTGGAAGTGCTAGGATCCATTTCGAAGATAAACGAGTCCAATCCATGAAAAAATCATCAGAAAGACCATATAACGACGATGAGCCACTTTTATCCCCTCGGTTTAACCCTATACCAGAGGCTGAGGAAACTGATGATGCTGAGGAATTTCAAGGGTTTTTTGTTACACCCAGAAAACCACCTACTGTTGTTAATACTACTATTACTACATCTTCTATTGATCCGTACAATTCAGTGGACAAGAAGTCCGCGAGGATGAACGTGGAGGTGAAGTTGCTACCCGAAGCGGCTGTCGTTTCGGGTAGCCGATCTCATGAGACGTACGCGGTGGCTTTAAGAGTGAAAGCGCCGCCTACACCGGCGGCGATTCTCTCTCCTAACCACCGCGCCCCAATTGATCTCGTGACGGTTCTTGATATAAGTGGGAGCATGACGGGGCCTAAGCTACAGATGTTGAAGCGAGCCATGCGGCTTGTTATATCCTCGCTCAGCTCGGCTGATCGGCTTGCTATTGTGGCTTTCGCCTCGGCTCCTCAGCGGCTGATGCCGCTTCGTAGGATGAGTTCACAGGGTCAGAAATCGGCTCGTAAGATCGTTGACCAGCTTAGTTGTGGTCAAGGGACTTCGGTTGGAGAAGCTCTAAAAAAAGCCGCGAAAGTGTTGGAAGATCGAAGAGAGAAAAACCCGGTTTGTAGTATTATCTTGTTATCTGACGGCCAAGATGATCCGCTTACGTCTAATCAACGGCAGAGGAGTTCTCAAATGTCTTCGACCCGATTTGCTCATATTGAGATCCCGGTTCATCCTTCGGGGTTCGGGTTTCGAACCCATGAACCGAAGGAAGACGCGTTTGCTAAATGTGTTGGTGGGTTGTTAAGTGTTGTGGTTCAGGATTTACGGGTTCAGCTCGGGTTTTCATCCGGTTCGGCTCCGGCTGAGATTATGGCGGTTTATTCTTGTAATGGTAGGCCGAGCTTAATGAGCTGCGACTCGGCTCGGCTTGGGGACTTGTACGCCGAAGAGGAGAGAGAGTTGTTGATAGAACTCAAAGTGCCCATGTCAGCTATTGGGTCCCACCATGTGATGTCTGTTCGTTGCAGTTATAAAGATCCGGTTACTCAAGAGGTCATGTATGGGAGGGAGCGGGCCCTATTGGTCCCGCGGCCCCACGCCATTCGATCCTCGGATCCCAGGATCGAACGGCTTAGGAACCTTTTTATTTATACTCGAGCTGTTGCTGAGTCGAGACGGCTTGTTGAGCACTGTGATTTCAGCAGTGCTCACCACCTTCTTATCTCGGCTCGGGCCTTGGTTATGCAGTCCTCGGCTAACGGCTTGGCTTCAGCCGAGGAGTATGCGAGAGGGTTGGAGTGTGAGGTGTCACATGTTCATTGGCGGAGACAGTATCAAGTGCAGAAGGAGCAGGAGGGTTCAACTGTGGTCCAGCATATGGTGGATGAGAACGGCGAGCCGCTTACGCCGACTTCGGCTTGGAGATCGGCTGAGCGGCTTGCTAAGGTGGCTAAAATGAAGAAGTCCTTGAACCGGTCTGTTAGTGATTTGCACGGCTTTGAAAATGCTCGGTTCTAAATTTATTTTTTTTTAAAAAAAATTTGTGGTATTTGTACTTTTAAATTTTAACAAAACAAAAGAAAAAGAGAATCTAAAAATTAGTAGAGAGGAGAAAAATGAGGGGGTGTAGCGTGGGCACATGATGAGAGAGAGAGAAGAACAAGGAAGTAGCCGACGGCGCGGGCCTTTTTTCAGCAGAAAGAGACGAAGGCCCACATTAGAATGATGGATGTGATTTGGGATTATTTGGGCCTTATTGGGGGACCATACCTTGTTTTTATTTTATTTTTAACATTTTTAATTTTAAGGTTTAGAAGAAGGAAAGAAAATCCAAAATGTAATGGGTACATTGATTTTTACTCATGTAAAAGGGATAGTTGTAAATGCAAACAATGATGGAAGCCTTTTTAGTGTTCTTTTTAGCAGTCTCCTGCTTTTGGATGAAAATAGATGACAACAAGGTGCAAAGATGCTTTCTCTTTACAATTGTATATCTTTTGTAATAACCTCAATTCTCTTTTTTTTGAGCATCTATCTATGAATAATTAATGACGGCTTATCCTTCTAGGTATCCCTAGCGCTATATTTATATTAAAAATATAGGTTTACACATATTACATTAATATCTTTAGGTATCCACTATTACTACCATGTCCTCTTTGTCAAAGAATGTGTATGGATCTTATGCTGACATCCAACGATACTATTGTATGTATTTCCAACCCAAGTTCAGTTGATTATGCACTCCCTCTTTGTTAAGATAACATGAATTGATCTGGTTATCTATCTACTCTTAGTGATCAAACACCATATAACGATCGAGTAAAAGCAATGTCATTCTCCTATTAGATGTCTAACTCATAATCAGGTCCATAAGCTCATTTCATTTATCGTAAAGACTCACTTTTTATATACTCCCTCCGTTTTTTTTTAGATGTAACATATTAACTTTGGGCACTATTAATCCAATACACTTTGACCATTAATTGTTATTTTTGTATAAGAAAAAATATAGTAATGTGGGATTTTGTTTGATTCGTTACGGTATACACTTTTCAAATATATATTTTTTATAATTTTTACTTTTATACAATTAGAGATATTATCCGTCAAAGTTGTACCTCGACAAATGTGAAAAGTCCAATGTTACATCTAAAAAAAACGGAGGGAGTATTCTCCTATTTTGCGTACTAACTTGTTCGTCGGAGGCGCTCCGCGATGGAAACCCTACTTCAAGGTCGGACTTCACCGAGTACATCTTGGGAGTGGGGTCCAAGACTTGTTCGACATACAATGCCCCGACTATATAAGGTATTCTTTGTTCTATTCCGAAATGGAATTTTAATATTGTCTTTTGATGGACTGTACTATACTACCTCTGTTTTTTTAGTTGTACCATTTGCTTTTTGGCACTATTCATCAACCAACTTTGTTAAGCTATCTCGCATCATTAGATGAGAAAAAACATAGTCTAGTGGAGTCTTGTTAGATTTCTCTCAATGTGAGGATTCCAAATATCAATTTTTTTATAATTTTTACTCATATGTGATTTAGAGATATATATTAACGTTCAAAAAAGCGTCTTGACAAGTGTGAAAAAGCAAATGGTGCAACAAAATAACAGAGGAATTATATATATTCGACTGTTAATGTGGCTTCTTTTTGAAGTATGATGATGGTTTATATGGCTAGTACTAACTGGAAAAGTTGTGGAACCAAGTAAACGTCTTTTTTAGTTTTTGTTTGAGGTGTATTAGTGGGTGATGTGAGATCTTTTTTATCGAATTGCACTTTTTTACTATTCTCATATCAAACTCTGATCAATATTCTGCTGTAATTACAAATATCATCATATAAAGTACTCCATCCGTTCTTTATTAGTTTACCCGTTTCTTTTGCACAGAGTTTTAGAGCACCATTATTGATGATTGAAAAATAAGATCATCCCACTCTCTTTCTAACTTTCTCTCTCTAAAAAATTACATTTTACAATCTTTTCCCACTTTCTTATTAACAATAAACCAAAAAAAAGATCATCCCAACTACTTTTACCTACCCAACTACTTTTTTACCCCACCCAACTATTTTTTCTCTCTCATCACCCCACCACCACTTTACAATATTTTTATTATTTACTTTTTAATAATATTTAATATTCATTACTAATTGATAAAAAAATTAATTAAATAAATACATAATTAGCGTTTTTCGCATTAACTAAATTAAATGCACAAAAATATTATTTATTTTTTTTAGAGTGTAAAAGTGGAAGATATTTCATATAAAATAAGCAAAATTATAGAAAATTAGTAAATAGCTAGAAAAAAAATTGTCCAAAATATTACAAAATGGGTCTCTATTTGTAGATCTCTGAAAAATAGAACCATTGGTAATTTTTTTATTTTTTGTTGGCTTTGTATTTTTTAAGATATTGCATTTTTAATATTTGTAATTGTATTATTTTTCTCACCTGTCAGAATTTGACACACGCCTCAGAAATCTGACGAAAGTTCGTTTTGGCTGGGGGGAAGCCAAAAAAAATTAACTTTCGTCAGATAAGGCGGTGGGTCCCACTCCCATGCCTGATCAAGTTTTCAATCGTCCCATACCAAATTTTCACGCCAATCACCACTCAATCTTTTTCTCACTCATTGTTAAGGGCACCATTTTAAGATCAAGTACTTGATCTTAAAATTTCACTCATCATTAAGGGTGCCCTTAGGAGAAACAATGTTGTGGGACATAGAAAGAAAGAAAAACTATTATTTTATACTTCCTCCGTTCCAAAATAAGTGAAACACTTCTCTCATTTATGTGAGAGCTTTTTGAAACAAGTGTTTCACTTATTTTGGAACGGAGGAAGTATTAAAGTTGAATGTATGTGTGATGGAAAGTTAGTGGTCCCATTCCAAAAATAAAAACAAAAGAAATGGGTAAACTAATAAGGGACATCCCAAAAAGGAATACGGGTAAACTAATAAAGACCGGAGGGAGTATTATACTCGTATTATGAAAATATCAATATCTATCCTATAAAATTTCCTAATATCTAATTAAATTTATCTATATTCAAATTTATGCATGAGTAAATGTGTCAAATTAAAGTGAAATAACTAGGGGTGTAATCGGACTGCGAAAAGTCCAGAATCCAATCCAGTCCACTCCAAACTTATCGGACTGGACTGGACTGGAATTTTTTTGGACTTGACTCAGACTCAAATTTTCGAGTTCAAATATTTTCGGATTGGATTTGGACTCACCCATTTGGAGTCCAATAAGTCCAGTCCAGTCCAAAAATATTTTACATATAATATATATTTAACATTTATATATATAATGTATATATATTTAATATTTATATATATAATATAAAAGATGTATGTAACTTATTTTATGGAATGGATATAATGAGCTTAATTTTTCAAATTCAATTATGAGAAAACGTTGTGAATCATTGAATCTAAATCGGGGAGAAAAAAAATAATAATCAGACTGGACTGGACTGGACTGGACTGGACTGTATTCGGATTCAAGAAAAATTATTGGACTGGACTCAAAAAATATTTGGATCGGACTTGGACTCAATTTCTCGAGCCCAAAAAACTTTGGACTGGATTTGGATTTGGCAAAGTCCAATCCAGTCCAATCCACTTACACCCCTAGAAATAACCACCCGAACATATTTGTAAAGAAAGGAAGTAATGTTTTGGATTTCATAATTGTGTATCATTTGCTTCATTAAATTATGGCTTAATTATTGAGATAGAACCATTTGCTAACATCATTCATTACTCAATATTACACCGAATGGGGGGTGGTGATGCCATAATAATGGCTGAATCATAAGTTGCATGAATGACACAGGACCTATTAATTAAATACTTCAACTTGAACAAAGATATATTGTCGACTTTTTTTTTTTTAGATGAGATATATTGTCGACTTCATAAACTCCTCTGCCATAAAGTTCACAATCCATCGCCCGGCCCCTCAGGGAAAAAAGAAGAAGTTCTTAATCCACGTAATATAAGCAAATTAAATGTTTTGTGGTAGAAAACAAACGTAGGAGCTCAAGCGATTTCTCACAAGAGTGCCAGTAGAGGTGTCAATTCGGTTAATCAGTTCAGTTATGGTTCAAACCAAACAGTTTAATTGGTTTCAGTTCAGTTGATTCAGTTCATTTTTCCCAACTAAATTGATTCAGTTTAAACTTTTTCGGTTTCAGTTTCTATCCATACAGTTACTTCAATTTTCATTTCAGTTCAGTTTACAGTTGTCTTTTGATTTGACCCGTATAGTTTTGGTTCAAACAGTTGCTTATTTATCTATTACTATCAGTTAAACAATTATTTTCAGTTCGAATTCAGTTATTTTCAGTTTGATGTAGAAAACCGCATCAACTCGGGTAAAAATGGATATCGGCTATGCCATATGCATCCTTCTTTTATCTTTTTTTTTTAACTTCGGGGCAGCTTGCCCGTGTCGGGCAATTTGGACTTGGTTGGAACTTTTACAATTTCGGTTGAACTTATCGGAATACCAACAAGAGACGAGACGTGTCCATATTTGTCTACGTAAGTATGATTAAAAGTTGCTTTGTTTATTGTGAAATTATTGTATTAAAGGTTCAGCATTTGCCTGATATTCAAGATCTCGATATCAATTTCTTCATTATCGAATGTCTAATCATTGCTTATTTGTTTATTTATTATAGTTACATTAGTAATACTGAAATTTACATTGATATGTATGATAACTTATAATGTTAGTATGTTACAATGTGTATATTGACTTGTAACTATTAATGATTAATTGATGATTGACGGTGCAATGATCATAAATAGCAATGATGACTAATAATGATGAATGAACATAATTGGTGCTGATAATTATTAAATCGATAAACACAAAAGTAATACGAGTATAATGTGATCAAAGTTAATGTAAGTGAGTAATCATTATGATAAACTAAATAAGTGTATAAATCAATGTATTTATGTTAGTAAATTTAAAATAACATTGTATAATCTCAATAATATAAGACTACTCTTGAGGACTTTGGTCTGTTGTCCAGCTTAAATGTCTATATTACCCATCTTCAACTAAAATCTAAGTAGTTTAAAAAGTGTCATTGTTTTAATGATGAATCAATATGTCAAAGCTATTTTGCTATTAATTATGAACTTCGTACATCAACACACATATCGCGTGCATATAATGTATAGATCATTGTATAACATATTGTTATAAGTATATACCACTGCATAATAACCGATTACACCTAAAAAGGTAAGGTGATAACAATGTATTATATAATTTAGATTTGTACTTTGATAAGTGATAAATCCAACTATAGTATAATAATTGACATGTTAGATTAATGTATTATAGCATGTTGTATTAGCGTTTCTAGGAGTTATTAGCTGTTGCAGTAGTTTTACCTGTTGGAGTAGCTGCTAGTTGTATGCTATTATTTGTTAGCCATTAACATTTAAAGTAGTTGTTTTAAAATAGAAGTGTTTGATAGAAGTAGCTATTAAAATTGTAAAAGAGAACAAATGACATTTATACAATTATGAAATGGACTATATTAGTTACTTTAGTTTTACTTGCAATAAGTGTTTTTCAAAGAACTTAACATAAAAAGGAGTATAAGCATTTTCAACTGCTCAAAGAGATGTATAAATTTAAGATAATATTCAACCCTAAAAATAGTTGACATTATTAATTTTGAGTAAAATGCTTGGGAGCATAAAATATGTTAAAATATTAGTTATGTTTTCTTTGAGCATAAAATATCTTAAAATATAACTCGGTTCCTAATTTTTTTCAAGAAGCTTTCTCTTATGTTTTCAAGAAAAACAAAGCTCAATTCCTATTGGTCAATCAACACATACACGGATTGGAAACCACCGTGAACCGTGGATAACATCTTAGATCCAATGATCCTAACCCTCCATCTCAAACACCTCGAAAATTTCGCAGTTCCTGCTCAGTTTTCTCCCATTTCCAATACTCTGCATAAAAACTCCTTATCGGATTGTTCTATGATACTAAGGCTATGTTTAGTTCACCTTATTTTACTGATCTGAACTTATCTGATCAGAACTTATTTTTTCTGATCTGATCTGAACTTATCTGATCTGATATGATCTGATCTGAACTTATCTTTTATAAAATATATTATTACTAATAGGAAAATTTATCAGAGTCCACCTTTTATAATCACTTTTTTGTGAGAAACCACCTTTTAAAAAAATTGGTTAATTAGCCACCTTTTTGGTTCTTTTTTTTGTTGGAAGCCACCACTTGCCGGAATCCGGTGGTTGACCTCGATTTTCCGGCGTTGACCATCGGATTTTCGCCATTTTTTCCAGATTTTCGCCATTTCTTCCACCTTCACGCTTTTCGCTTCTTCTGCTAGCATTTTCCTCCCTCAAATTTTTTTTTTTTTGAAATTTCAGAGCAAGGGAGGAGGAAGGGAGAAAGAGGAAGAAGAAGAAGAAGGGTGGGAAAGGGCTGCGCCGGGGGTTTCTTGGGGGGATGCGAGGGGGAGGGGGGTTGCTTGGGGGATGCGAGGGGGGGGCTTGGGGATGCGAGGGGGGGAGGGGCTTGGGGGCCGTGAGGGTAGGGATGGTCGTGGGGGGGGTTGCGGCGGGTTGCGGGGGGAGGGGGGTTACCGGGGGATGCGAGGGGGTTGCGGGGGGATGCGAGGGGGAGGGTGGGTTCAGGGGATGCGAGGGGGATGGGGGAGAATGGCGAAAATCCGATGGTCAACGCCGGAAAATCGAGGTCAACCACCGGATTCCGGCAAGTGGTGGCTTCCAACAAAAAAAAGAACCAAAAAGGTGGCTAATTAACCAATTTTTTTTAAAAGGTGGTTTCTCACAAAAAAGTGATTATAAAAGGTGGTTTCTGACAAATTTTCCTTACTAATATTATTATTACTTTGTATTTCATTATTAGTATTACTATTACTAGTATTACTATTACTATCATTTTATTAATATGCACAACTTTTAATAATAATAATATAACAACAACAACAACAACAACAACAACAATAATAATAATAATAATAATAATAATAATAATAATAATAATAATAATAATAATAATAATAATAATAATAATAATAATAATAATAATAATAATAATAGCATAATTAGTTTTTTTTGAAAAGAACAAAAAGTATATCAACATACAATTAAAAATAAAAGAACACATATTTTAGGTTAAAAAAAATATTATTTTTGGTAAAAAGAACATATTGTTCATCTGTAAGGTCCGTTTATAATAAGAATTTAGGTAGTAATAAAGGAACATTTAATGATAATAAAAAAAACATATATTAAAAGAGCATACAAAATATATTTAAAGAACATATTCTAAAAATAAAAAATAGATGTCCCCTCAAAAAAAATTGAAAGATATATGTTATTTTTTTATTGATGACATTTTTTGGATTTAACTATCAACATTTTTTTTGTTATATCAATCAATTGTTCCTTTTTCATTATAAATAAACCTATAAATATATATAATCATATGATCTTGAATAAGTTTTTTAAATATTCTTCTTATATCCTTTTCCTGTTCTATATAAACTTTGTTTTTAAAGATAAGTTGAAATCCCATGTAGGGGGAAATTTGAAGGTGATGCCAACACCATTAGGTTATCCCTTGCTACTCATGTTTTATATAAACTAATAACATATACTTTATATTATTCTGCCAAAATTATTAAAAAAAATAAACATCATATACTATTATCATGTTCTTTACATGTACAACATAAAAAAGAACATCGCATATCAAAATTGTTAATTAGAACAAATATAAAAAAGAACACGTACAAATGCCTAATAACATTCTTCTTCTTGAACACAAATAGCTTGAAATAGTGATATCAATGACATTTATAATAATAGCAACGACATTAATAATAATTACCAATATTAAATATTAATAAGTACAACAACGATAATAATAATAATAATCCTTTTGAATAAATGTATAAGTAAATAGTAGCAGTATTAATAGTAATAGTAATCGTATAAAGTAATAATAATAATAATAACAATAATAATAATAAAATAATAATAATAATAATATTATTATTATTATTATTATTATTAATTATAGCGTTAGTAATACTAATAATCATAATAATCATCATAATAATCATGATACCAATAACAATAATAACAACAATAATAATAACAATAATAATAAGTTTTTAAATATAAGCATGATTTAAACTTATCTGATCTGATCTGATCTGAAATAAGCAAAAATAAGGTGAACTGAACATAGCCTAATTTGTGCGCGATTATGCCCAAAGATATCCAGCTTGCTAGGAGGATTCGTGGAGAACGGGCTTGGGTTTGTGATTTTGATGAAATTAGAGTTTTTAATCTTATGTTTTCAATGAAAATAAAGCAGTTTTTAGATGTGATTAGGAAGGTAAGGGTCTGTGTTGGTAACTTTGACGGTGTAAAATATTATCTATCAAATGAATGAAACTATGCGTTTATGCCTAATATACTTCATATGCGTCAATTGTTTCTGGATTAATGCTAGATCTATGAATTACTATGTTTGATGTTTACCCCTCTCTTTTTCTCTCTCTCAAACCCTAGCCTCTCCTACCCCTTCTTCATCAATTAGGGGCTGCCATGGATGATTTCATCCATGGTAAGCCCCTTTTCCCCTTTATTTTCAATTTTTAGTTCATTTTCTTGTTTTGTTTAATAAATTAGTCTCTCTTTATGAGATTTTCTCAAACCCTGTTATGGGGTTTTTAGTTTCTGTTTTGGAAATCTCCTTCTTCCCTATGGGAGTTGTGAGTATGGTTCTTTTGTTTTTAGGTATGAGAAATTATTCTCATTGGTTGAAGTTCGAGACTCAACATGAAGGTATTGGAATCTCGGATGCGGTCAACCTGACTCGATCAAGAATGTTCTTCCCAAACTATATCAGAATGATAGATCCTTCCTCATCAATAGCTGCTTGATTCAGCAAATACATCGGGGATGCGCTGTATTGCTCGATCTGGTTCATTGTAGTTTCTTCGAAGACGAATTTGATTTAGTCTTGTTTAATTGTATCTTGTTTTTCTTTAATACCTATTGTAGATGTCGTTTGGCCTTCAATTAATGAAATTTCTCTTTCAAAAAAAAAAAAATGTTTGATGTTTACAGTTTTGAGTTTCTTGCCATTTTTCGAGAATCAACTGCTGGTATTGAAAGTACATGATAAGCAGTATAGGGTAGGCTGACTTTCCTCATATACTATTCTAGTTTTTTAGAAAAATAATAGAAAAATGATATAGATTATGTGATTGGTAGTCTTTAACCACCGATTTTTAACCAAACTGACAGCTCTAAGTGCGTATTAGGTGTAACAAAATCTCATATGTGCGAACTAACATAATTGTTCTATGTCATTATAAAACTCTTTCATTATTGGTGCGTTTATATATCATTTTGGAACAATTTCATGTCATTTTTAAATCTATTTCATGTCATTTATAAAGCTCTTTTATATCATTACTGGCATGTTTCATATCATTTTGGAATTTTACATGTCATTTTCCAATCTTTTTCATATTATTTTTGGTATGTTTTATATTATTTAGAGTTTGGTTCCACGTCATTTTGGAACAGTTTCATGTCATTATAAACTCTTTTATGTCATTATTGATATTTTTCATATCATTTTGAAATAGTTTTATGTCATTTTGAAATCTATTACTGTACATGTTATTATTAGTATATTTTGCATCATTTATAGTTCTATTCCATGTCATTTTGAAACAATTATCACTCTATCTCCTCTGACCAAAACAAACCCCTGCGCCCAAACATTTTCTCTCTCCTCCTTCATCAACGATCACCCCACCACCCTTTACTACCAACTGACCCACCCCACCACTACACCATCTGACTCCACACCACCAAAACCACCACCACCACCATCTTCGCACCGTAAACCCACCACCTCCGCTGACAACAAAGCCACGATCTCCTTAGTTCATCAACAATTGGTTGCAACATCGGCAAAGCCACCACCTCCATCAATAATCTGTTGTAGCATCCTCGCCGGCACTTTTATACCGCTGCTGAATTCGTCGGCATCCCGTCATCTTCCGCTATCAAAGCCCTAATTTCACGATCAGAGACATTTTGATTGTATCATTGGTTCTTATTATCTTAATTCTACAACAAAATTGAAGAAAAACCCTAAAAAAAAAGAAATTGGAGTAGGAATTATGGCAGGAATTGAAGAGAATCGTGATTTGTGGACAATGAAGATTATGAATTATGGCAAACCCTCGATTTCTTGGAGAACAAAGGATTCGCTTTTCAATCGAACAAATTCACCACCAGCATGATGTACACAACGAGATTTGCGAGCAATTTCAGGTGAGAGGTTGTTGCCCGAAATGAATAATATTTTCGAAGGATGTTGATCGGCGATTTTGAAAGGCAATTGATGAGAGAGAGAATGTTGAAGAGGGAAGCAGGAGGGAAGAGAGAGAGAGAAGGGAGAAGTGATGTTATAGGTTGTTACACACTTACACCATGGTTATTATGTTACACCCAAGGAATTATGTTCTCACAATCTAATGCACAATTGTTATTAGGTGGTTATTAGTTAGTACAAACGAAGGGTCTTTCGTCATCATCGAATTGGAAAACACAATAATTACACTTCTACATTATTATAATTACTTTCATCTAATAATATGAAACTAAGACAAAGCTAGTAATACTTCTCAATATCGTTGAATACTTGGAGATAACAAGACATTTAAATATATCTCGAATTCGCAGTCACCCAAATGGCCACTTGAGCTATTTTACATGGCTTGTCTAGGCAAAACTTTCAAAAAGTAAAGGACAAAGATCTCATGTTGTAAAGTCGCTCACCCAAGCACTTTAAGCTGCTCCTTCGGACAACCCCTTTGAAACTAACATATTGGACTTAATACACATCGATTCCTTTGAGAGCTCTTCCCTGTCTAAATAACCTAGATCACATACCAATTTCATAGATTATTAGATGAGAAGTCGAGAATAACAATGACAACGCAACACAAAGATTTTATACAAGTGAAATTAATCTTTCTTCCTACTTGTATTATCATCAACAACAAACAATACAAAACCACTCGTTTGAACTCTTCCTCACAATTAGTAAGAACTCTCACTAATAATTTTACAATAATGTTATTTCTCAAATTGAGAATACAATATGATCAACCAATCATTCTCTTTCATGATGAAAACTACTATCCAACTTCCACCAGAACTAAAAACCAAACATTACAAGGACTCATATTAGAAAACACAATAATTAGGAAATGAGCTTCTCTTATTACAACATTTTCCTAATTACTATCAACTATTATAGAAGACTGTGACAAAGTAGTATTCCTATATATCCTTAAATTAAACGGGTACAATACGAGCAACATAGCATCCCCTTTGATAGGAGAAACTATCATCCTAAATTCTTAATTCTAATAAAACTAGAAAACAAATTTTCCTAATTGCAATTGCTTTTCACTTTCCTGATTACAACGAATAATAGAAAACTTTGACAACATAGTTTCCCAAAATATCTTTGAGGGAAATTCCATTTGGTACCATCGTACTTTGAACTTTTTCATTTGATACCAAAATTATTTTTTGGATTCTACATGGTACCACTATAGTTTGGACTTATTCTCTACCACAACATTCTGTTAAATAAAATATTAGTTTTGGATTAAATAGGGTTAGTAGTTTGCCTTGTTTACGTGCCTTGCGCATCGAGAATAGTTCAGCAAAGGTTTGGGAGTCATTTTGGCTCTTATGGGTCAAAATTTAAGTCGAAATTGGAGAAAAACGACTAGAACCTCGTTTTATTTATCAGGAAATGCCTACTTGTTTTGTTCACCAAATTGGACCTTAAATTTGGCCGTTAAGGACAAAAATGACTTCCAAAACCTTAATTACACAAAATTAGACAAACCTCTAACCCTATTTAACCCCAAAACTAATGTTTTGTTTAACATAATGTTACGGTAGAGAATAAGTCCAAACTACAATAGATCCATATAGAATCCAAAAAAAAAATTGGGTAAAAAATAGAAAAGACCAAAGTACAGTGATAGCAAGTGGAATTTCCCTATCTTTGAATACTTAGATACTAAGATACGGCGAAAAAAATCTCATAGAACTATAATTACCCAACTTCTTGCTTGTGCTACTCTACATAACCCACCCTGACATAATGACTAGGTCACATGTCTCGGCAACCCCTTCAAAAAAAATTCCTACTAAGGGTGCGTTCTCTTCACCTTAATAAATTAAGTTTCAGGTCCAATCAGTTCAGTTTAGATAAGTTTCAATCAGGTCCAATCAGGTCAATAAGTTTCAATCATGTTCAATCAGGTCCAATAAGTTACAATCAGGTGCAATAAGTTACAATCAGGTCCAATCAGGTCTAATCAAGTCTAATCAGGTCTAATAAGTTGTAATAAGGTCCAAATAGTCAATGATCAATAAATTTAAATTAAAAATTTAATTAAAGTACCACTATGATTATTATATAGTATTATATTTGTAATATTGTCTATTATTTTATCATTCATATTACTATTAGCTGATTATGTTATTATTAAATTTTTTAATTAAAGTACCACTATGATCATATAGTATTATATTTTCATTATTATCTATTATTTTATTATTCATATTACTATTAGCTGATTATGTTATAATTAAAAATAATTATAATCATGGTCAAATAAGGTTAACAATAATAATCATCATAATTATAATATTTTGCAATTCGTCTTTAAATAATTAGAGATAACATGTTTTCGTTACTAATAACAACGAAAGATATAAGTGTTATTAATTGATTTCCTACTAGTGCTTTATGAAGTCAAAGCAAGACTATTAGATATATTAGTGGTGAAAGTTGTGTATAGGCAAGCATATAAATAGTATTTTTTTTTGTTAGAATATTAATTATAAGAGATAATTAATAATTACTATTTTTTCGATGGATAAATTTTAATAACTATTATGTCATAATAAATTTTGAGGGATAGTATTTATGTTAGAGGTAATATTTATGTTATTACTCATTAAAGTTTTTGTCAAATAAGGTCAAATAAGTTCCAATCAGGTCCAATAAGGTCTGATAAGTTTCAATAGGTCCAATCAGGTCTAATAAGTTCCAATCAGGTCAATAAGTTTCAATCAGGTCCAATAAGTTCCAATCAGGTTTAATTAGGTCCAATAGGTTGAGTCAGGTCCAATAAGTTCAGTTCAGTTCAGATAAGTTCAGTTCAGGGCTATTCAGGTGAAGAGAACGCACCCTAAAGGATGTGTTCTCTTCACCTGAAATATCTAAATTGAACTTATTAGATTTGATTGATCTTTATTAGAAATTATTTTTGAGTGTTGTGTTAGACCTGATCAAACCTGATCAGACCTGATCTGAACTTATTAGACCTCAAACTTATTTTTTAAGCTGAAGAGAACACACCCTAATTTGCAGCTTTCTGATTTTCTAACTCTGCCACTATATTGGACTTATCATACAAAAATGGAAAAATTGACATGAATAATCCCAACTTTCACCAGTCTTCTTAAAATAATCCCAACTTTAGATTATTTTAGAATAATCCCAACTTTAAGGGGTACCTTCTCATAATAATCCGAATTATTAACTTTCTATATATTATAGACCTAAAATGAATTAGTGTTGGTAAGAAAAGTGATAGTTTGGTTTATTTTTAGAAGGTCCCCTTAAAAGTTTGGATTATTCTGGAATAATCCAAAGTTGGGATTATTTTGAGAAGACAGCTGAAAGTTGGGATTATTCATATCAATTTTTCCTACAAAAATCAAGATTGAGCCCTAATTAAAGGTGGAATGTCGTGATGGAGAATTCAATATTCAATATTCAATATTCACTTAATCATAGCTTGAAACTATAAGTTGAATCAGCATTCTTCATTTCAAGATCTTGTATAGTTAAAGTCATTCAATAATCCAGCTGTGGGTCAAAGAAAAATTCTTCCCTTGGGTTCCACCAGTCATGTTTGAGTCCAAAAAACAGTCGCTTAGAGTTGTAATAAACAATACTCTTTCCCATTCCTTGTGATATCTTTAGACATCTGTAGTGGAACTTGGTTATGAGATTTTATACCAAATGCAATTAATTATTTTATAACAATGACATAAATATATTAGTTTTTTGGTGCAATACAATGACATATATATTACATACATGTATCTTCAACATAATAATTAATATGAAGAACTATATAGGGGGCCATCGTTGGAGCATTTTAATAGTCCATTCTATCTAGATGTTTATTTTTCTTACATGATAGAATACTTACAATCATACAACCAGATGTACTGTGAGCATGGTACACTCACGACTATTTTTTTGCTCATTACTCATTAGAATCCTCCAAATGAGCAAAATATAAACAAAAGGGAGAGTTCCACTAGTAGAATAAATGCTTATTGCTGCGGTCATTAAGTGGCCTATTGCGGCGGTTTTGGCAGCGCAGCAATTAAGGGCGCATCAATAGGTAATTAACCTATTGCTGCGGTTTTTGACCGCAACGCAATAAGGCCAAGATATTCTTTGCGGTTCCCGACCAAAACCGCAACAATATGTTTATTTTTTATTAAAAAAGTACAACGTATTCTTTGCGGTTTTGGCTAGGAACCGCAACGAATATCTTAGCCTATTCTTTGCGGTTGTTGCCCAAAACCGCAGCAATAGGTCCTGGTAAAGGTAATTTTTTTTTTTTTTTTTTGCATTTTGCAATTAAATTTGAAGTATTAAAACCAGGCAACTAACCCATCCACTATCCACCAAATTCCTAAACGAACTGAAGATGAAATGACATATGAATCTCATTAATATATAAAGATAAAAAAAGCTAGTTACATAAATATTACAAAAGATCAAAAAATGAAAAAGCAAAATTAAAAAAACAACAGTTACAACTAAATGTCTAAATGACTAATAAAAACAAATAATATACTAAAAAACATAAGAAACTGAAAATAAAAAAGAAATATTAAAACTACAAAAACTATAAACAGATCTTAAGAAACGAAAAAAACCGAAAAAAAAAACAGAAAATTCTGAAAACAAAAAAAACGAAAAAAAAAAACAGAAATTGCTTCGTCGGAGGCTGAATTGTTGCGCGTTTCGCCATGGTGAGGACGAAAGACAGGGAGAAGAAACGGTGGTGGTAGCGCCATGGTTTCTCGCTGAACGAAGAATGAAGCGCCATGGTCGATTGAAGCGCGAGCGAGCAAATCTCGAGACGAGATTTCGCCAGCGTATGAGAGGATCAGAGACGAAAGACGTCGGCGGGAAGATGAAGAACGAGCGAGTAAACGTCGGTGGGAAGATGAAGAACGACCGAGCAGACGTCGGCGGGAAGATGAAGAACGAATGAACAAGCCGCTGGTTGAGAGAGGCGTGAGACAAAGTTGAGGGTGAGAGGCGTGAGAACATGAGAGAGGAGAGAGGAGAGAGGTGAGAGGTGTGAAAAGAGAGGCGCACAACAATGATGTTGATGGTTAGAGAGATGGGCTTATAACCCTAGCATCTTTAAATACTTTTTAAGGACCTATTGCTGCGATTTTTGTCAAAAACCGCAGCAATATACTAAAATAATATTTTTTTTATATTATTTTAATATATTACTGCGGTTCTTGCCAGAAACCGCAGCAATATGTTTGGTCAAATAGTAAAAGAAAAATCAAAAAATTTCCGTTGAAACTATATTGCTGCGGTTTTCGGCCGAAACCGCAGCAATATGGTTATTTTATATTTTTCCTTTTCTATTTACGTGATATATTGCTGCGTATGGGTAAAACCGCAAAGAATATCACCGCAACGAATAAGCAATTATTCTACTAGTGTTCCAAATGAACAAATGAACAAAAAATAATCTTTGGTGTACCATGAACATAGTACACCCGAGTGTATGATAAATTTACTCATAAATACCAAATGCACCCTAAAGTATTATCATTTTTGTGGTTGTTGAAGGTGTTATGTTATGGAATGGTGTTTTGGTTGCAGAAGAAGAAGACATCTCTAACTTCATCATTTTTGTAGTTGCTGAAGGTGTTACGTTATGGATTGGTGTTTTGGTTACACAAAAAGCCTTCTCTAACTTCATCATTCAATACGACAATAATAAGTGCGTTTTTAACGTACTTATTGGACCCTTTTAACCTCACTTTTATCCTCTTTCTTCCCTTTTCTTTCCACTTTTTCTCCCTTCTCCCTTCTATTTCATTCACTTGATCATAGTGATGACATTTTGCTAGATTTTTGGTCATTTTGACTGATTTTCTAGCACTATTACTTTTACCCTGTCTTGCTGTGTTTTCACTGTAGGTGGCACCACCTAATATGATTGCAAATTGGAAGGAATGGCAAAGGAAGCAATGACAAAAAGAGCCTAAGTTGAGCTATGGTGCGGGTGCACCATGCTCCTCGTCCTCCCGCACGAAGAAGAGCAAAGAAGGGGACAAGGCAAACCCAAAGGTGCATCCGCACCACTTCGCAAAAGCCAAATTTCACAAGTCATCAGAAGGATAGGTGCGTCGGCACCACTTTTCACCGTACGTATCCGGTTATGTTGGTATGCAATTATCATGTTTTGACCCACACAATAATTAGTGATGTTTTGGTTCGAAGAAAGTCGCCAATTAATTTTTAGGAAAAATCAATAAAACCAAAAAACTAAGAAATTTTGAGTTCGATGTCTATTTTCTTACTTATTCAATTAATGAAATATATATTCAAATACATGCACATAGATTGATTGATTGATGGATTGCTTAAAAAGACAAATATGTTAAACGTCGGTTTATAACACATAAGATCTAATTTTGGTGATCACTTAATTAAATCACAATATTAATAGGTACGTAGATCAGATATTATTCAATTATCTTATTATAGGCATGATTTAATTAATTTGCATGTCTGATCTAGCAAACAATGATATATTGGGTAATTAGGCAATTGCGACTAAAAAGACATAATAAATATTCAAGGCATATAAATAATTATGAAACAAGAGATCAGAAAGAATGTACAACTATATTTACAAGTTTGCATCTTTAGTTTTACTTCCTACATCATGAAAATGAATTGTTAGTACAAAAGGAATTAAATTAGAATTGACCCTAAAAAATTATACCTTTGTCACCTACGTACACTAGTAGAATAATTGCTTATTGTTGTGGTGGTAGTGTTGCGATTTTACACATACGCAGCAATAAACCACGTGAAAAAAAGGAAAAATTGAAAATCAACCTATTGTTGCGGTTCTGAGTGCAAACCGCAGCAATAGACGTCAACGGGCATTTTTAAAAATTCGTTGACTGGTTTGACCAGATCTATTGCTGCGGTTCTCGTCCAGACCGCAGCAATAGATTAAAATATTATTTTTTAAACAGTATTTTAATCTGTTGCTGCGGTTTCTTCTAGAAACCGCAACAATAGGGTAATTAGGGTTTTTTTTAATCCTCTTAGGCGTCGTTTCTTCATCATAATTCACTCCTCATACTCGGTCATTCCTCTCTTACTTCACCCTCTCTCTCACAGTATGTCTCCTCTCCCTCCTTCTTCACCAAGTCCGCAAGTCGTCGCTCATCCCTCACCCTCCTTCCTCCCTCTATCTCTCCTCTCCTTCTCACTTCTCCCATCCTCACCACCAAGTCCGCAAGTCGTCGCTCGTCGTCCTCACCACCCCCAGAAACACAAGTCGTCGCTCGTCCGGAGTTCGTCGACCACCAAGTCCTCTCTCTCTTCGAAATTCCTCCTCGAAGTTTTTAGATACGAAAATGAAGTTTTTAGATAGAAAATAAAAGTGGAATGAGTGGTTGAAGTCAGTCAACGAGCGATTCCGGCGGTTTGGTTGTCGGGGAAGAGGAGAGTTTGACTCCGGCGCGTGCGAACCCAGCCTCGTTGCTCGTCGCCATCTCCATCTCCATCTAAAACATCGTTAATGGCCGTCGGCGTCTTTTAAGATCTTCACGTCGTTTGCTGGCCAACAACAGATCTGAAAGGTAAGTTGCGGTGGTCGGCATCTTCAAATCTCCTGTCGCTGTGGGCCGCGTTTTGTCCTCCACCGACAACCATATTCGTTGTCTTCAATGGTTGAAGGGAAATCGAGCAAACGTCCAAGCCAAGCGCATGAAATGAAGACTTACTTCTGAAAGTTTGAAGAGAACTCGTTCTGGTCGTCGTCTTCTTCCAGATCTAGATGATGATGTTATTTTTATTTTTTATTTTTTATTTTTTTTATTTTTTCATTGCTTTCTTAAGTTATATAACTCAGATCTGATTATGTGATATGATGAGATTATAATTATTGTATTTTTATCTGAAATTTGAATATTAAGATTAATTTTTCATTTTGATGGATTATTTCCAGTTTATATGGTTCTACCAGTTTAAAGATCTGTATGAATATGGTTCTATATAATATATGAGTGTAATGATGTAAGTTTGTGTTTTAGTTAAGTGTTTTTTTTGTTTTTTTGGCACTCTCTCTCATTGTATATGAATATCGAATTTTTTTTTTGAGCTGTAGTACCTATTGCTGTGGTTTTTACCCAAAACCGCAGCAATAGGCTTTAATTTTTTTAATAAAAAATAAACATATTGTTGCGGTTTTGGCTAGGAACCGCAGCAATAGCATGGCCTATTGCTGCGGTCAAAAATCTCAGCAATAGATTAATTACCTATTGATGCGCCCTTAATTGCTGCGCGGCCAAAACCGCCACAATAGGCCACTTAATGACCGCAGCAATAAGCAATTATTCTACTAGTGGTAAGACCGTACGAACGTCGAAGGAATCAACCTTTAGCCTTGAAAAGGGGAATAACTTGAAGAACCTGAACAAAATTCAATAGATCGAAGACGAATGAAGATTCTTGTTGTTGAATGTTTGATGTGTTTGAATGTATTTGTAGAGAGTTATATAAAGTTTTTGAGTGTTCCTATATGTTGAAGTGTGTGTAAAAGTCTGTGAGACAATACGAGTGAAAACACTAGTAGAGAAAACACGATTTGAGTCGATTCCCAATTCGACGCTACAGGTCTGGACGCAAATGGCCCAGCTGATAAGATTTGATTCGGATCCGCGTTCGATGCAATTGATGAACCATTTGCGTTGGAGATATACAATGACCCGACGCAAATCTGCTTGTTGTGAGCTCTTAAACAACGTTTTTTGAGGTGGAAACAAAGCCATTTGCGTCGGTTAAGGGCTTTAATCGATGCAAATGTTCTCCGAAAAATTGAAAAACCCCATTATCAAAGCATGAATGCTTTAGTATTGCATCTGAGGAAAAAAACCCAAAAAAAACATGGAAATTTCGACAATTTCACTGATATATTTTCGATGTATACTATAGAAGTAGTAGAATTATAGTAGCAAATTGTAAGCAATAAACCAACAAAACCATAAAACAACAAACCTAACTTCAATTTCTTTGGTACTGTCCAAAATTCCATAATTTACAAACCTAACAACAACAAAAAAAATAAACCAACAAAATTTACATGTATTACTGTCCAAAATTCCATTTATAGCACCTTCAGAATCACCGATACCGACGACAACGGTGGCAAGAGAAGTAGAGAATTTTGCAACGTTGAGCTCCACCACCACGCTCTTTCAAAACACTGGATGCCTCCTCGAACTCATTAACCTCCCTTTCACATCCATCGCTTTAACTCGCTCGATTCTGGTCAAATGCCACTTCTCTCTCAACTTCATCACCTAGCTATGCTCGGTAATTGCTCTCCTCTTAAACTCAGAACCTTCACACCACTCCCTCACTTGTTTCTCTCTCGTCTCGGCTTTTTCACTTCTCTCGCTCACCGATTTCTCCACCAACTCCAACTTCTTATGCCTCAACTCCACCTCCTTCTGGAAGTTCTGGAATGTATTCCTAATTCCTTTGATTTCTCTCTCCTTTGACTCGATTCTCTAGCGAATTGTGATTTCGGTTTAGATTGAAGGAAAGGAGGTGGGGAGTTAGGTGGGGGAAGAGTCGGCGAAGAAGAAGAAGGAAAAGAGAGAGAATGAGGTGGGGAGTTGGGTGGGAGAACGCCTATGAAATTTTTAGGGTTTGGGGAGTTTTATATAAATATAATTTGCGTCGGTTATATCGAGCCAACCGACGCAAAACGTGGAATCCAAAAACCTTTTGACCTTTAATCATTTGCGTCACGTGCAAAGCAGAATCCGATGCAAATCGTTCTTCTATGATGATTTACGTCGGGTACTCCCCGATGACCGACGCAAATTACATATAGTTTGCGTCGAATGCTACGTAGGACCGACGCAAATGATCTACATCTGAGCAACAGCATCAGTTTCTTTGATGTTCAATGCAAATCAGGAAACGCGAATTAGCGTTTTTCTACTATTGAAACGGGGTATTTATAGTGAATGATATGATTAGAATTCGGAAAACAAAAGTTGCGGATAAAAGAAAAACTTGCTCTCCGCGTAGGCTCGGTGCGCCTAGCGCAACCATATCGCGAGCCACACATAGGCCACGCGCGCCATGCAACCATATCCTAGCTTCATTGCCCTTGCGTGCAACTCATTTCTTTTTTTTTTGCCGAAGTTCAGTTTTTATCTTAATAACCGTTTTGAGTTATCATTTATCAAAAGTTTTCATTGAATATCAGACTTAAATCATAAAATCTGATTTTATGATAATAATTTTATAAAAGATTTATTTTAAAAATTCAATTAGTTATCATGAATAATTAATTGGGCTTTATTTTAAATGGACTTTAAAGCATATTTTGGACTTAGGCTTTTGATTGTTCCTTTTTATTTGGACCAAGAAGGACGACAATATGTTTCATCATTGGGTGGTAAAAGGAAATACAGATTTATGCGTCTACAGGTTTCAGGATAATTTGTAAGGCTTTGGTCGTTTTAAAAAAAACAATAGATTTGGATACTTTTCGTATTATGATTTATTCTAGTCATTAGAGAGTATTATTAGGGTTATCTTAGAGAGAGAAAACATATTGAAACTTTTAGATCTTAAGCTTTTGGATCAAAGTATTGTCAAGATCTACAACATTGAGGTACTTTTAATTGATTTAATTTGCAATTTCTAATTTTTGTTCCTTCTTTTTATTGTTCTTCTCTCCCTTATTGATAGTTAGATTATATGGATTAGAGTCTCATAATTAGTTTTTTTATTCCATTAATCATTCATGAATCATGTTTAGCCCTAGTTTAGTTTATAATTCCAAATTCTATTGCTTGATTCCATGATCAGTTAGTAGCATAGTTTCATATCAAGGTTTAGGGTGAAAGTATGAGCTAGGGAATTTCTTTGGTTGTCAATAAAATTGTGGTTTATTAATGATGATTATGAATTGATCTTGGTGTTTTGAGGCCTTAGAGTAGATATTGATCACATTTACGCTTTGGTATTTTGTTTACAAACATTTTTAATCGAATTTTAAACCCAAATCTCATTTCTATGAGTCAACTTAATTTCTAAAAATAAGGCCAAAATATTGGGTAGAATGTATGGGGATCCTTTTTATTAGGGGTTTTCCGGGCTTATTTGATCTCTTAACGGATTAACTACAAACCATTCGAGAGAGGATTTAGTTGATCGATTAAGCATTTAATCTCGAGGACCATTCGAGAGATGACTTGAGTATTTTTGAGTAGAACTAAATCTTGCACAATTATTATTCTTAATATGCATGTATTAATAGCCATTATTTCCTATTTGTTTCATACTGGTAGCCTTGACCATAGTGTTTTCTTATTGACATTTTATACCCCTATTTCTTTGATAGTTTGATTTAATCTTAGTTTGGTTCATAGTTGTTACCAATCCATTTTCAAAAAAATCCCCTAAATACCCTTCAACTAGGTAATTAAACTTGTTTAGACTTTAATAATTACAATTTCTCTGTGCATCGTCCCATCAATTGCCTTTACTACTTTCTTAGTAATTGCTTATTTAGGAGCTTAAAATATAGTTTGAGATCGTTTTTTGGTGCCTTTAGGACACACTAAAAACCTCAGACAAAATCTTAGCGATTAATATCCCCAAAGGTACTTACGTAGTCTTTAAAGATTTGTTAACTCCTTTGTTCTTTCGATTCTATTCAGTATGCCCATATTTATCGAGAAGTTAATCAAACTGATCATAATTTTAAAAAATGAGCCACTATATTAAAGACACAACGAAAGATGTAAATATATATTCAAATTCAAATATGTCGTCATTTTTTTTCTTTTTTAGGTAGTTTGGAATTTACTAGTAAGAAAATGGTCTCTAAGCCCTAGCTCCTTGCCCGATGCCTCTTCAAAGAAAATCATTTTTCCACTATGTAGCACGAAAATAGGATCATAAAATTGGAGAAATAGAACAGAGTCACAATTTCATCCATTTGATCATTGGTATGAAAAATCGACAATGAATTAATTTTTTTTTGCCAAAAAAATAATTTTATTTTGGTTATGCTTGATAAAAACGTAAATAGAAAGGGAATTACAATTTTCAATTTATTTAAGGAAAATTTATAAAGAAAAGAACACTAGAGAAAAACTTGTTGATCTTTCTAATAATAAGTTTCTTGTTGAGCTACCCAAAATTTTCAAGTTCTCTAATTTCGAAAAAGAATTGTAAACTTTATCATAATTTCAATGTTACAGAGTTGTTAATATTAAAACATGTAACTGATAACCAACTATATCAGAAAACATAAGGGGGATATAATAGACTTTAATGGCGTCCTAGACTTAAGTATGATAAATGTACTTGCAAGTAAACATGGTGACCAGGCCGAGCTAGCCCAGCCCACCTCGGCCCTCGCGCCTACGAGCAGGCCACAACCTCCCCCCCTCCGCTCATCTCACTGTCAAGGCAGGTGGGTCACATGTCTACAAAACGCATCCCAGCCTAGTGAGGCCTGCTAGCAAATTTGCCTGAAATACGGCTCGTCCCACCCTTCTCGCATAATTTTGCTTTCTACTTAAAAAGTAATAAAACTAGATAAAGTCAAGCCTAACTCATCCATCCCAACCCACCCTGAACTCACCATATTTCCCACCAAACCTGGTAGCAAATCCGCGTATGCAACCCGCCGCCTCATCCCAACCCGCCAAAGTAACCAGATGGTCCGAACCTAGGTATGTTGTCTCAACCTGGTCCACTTAATTCAACCCGGGAACCCCCCTCCCCCCCCTCCCCTACATATACTACCCAATTGATATCACTACTTGCAAGGTGATCTCTAAGCCCGAGAGCTCCCAAGATCTAGCTTCCTACACTCAGTTTAGATTTCCAACTGGTTGATAAAAGATAAAATTAAAATTGTTATCCCTCATCACTTTATCCCTAGCAGGGTAGGTGTGGACAAGGTCGCCTCTAACACTCAAGTTAATATCTAAATTGACTAGATAGATCATAGGAAAGAGAATTGAGGGTGAGCTTAATTAATTATTATGGAGTAGTTCTATTGTCTTAGTATCCGAGAAGGATATACATAGTGATGAGCACTATGGGCAAATATATTTGACCTTGGTAGTTTAGGCTTATAAGCTTATAAGTAGAAATTGTTCCCTTAGTTAAAAATAGCCATAGGTCAGTCTCATTCGAAGTACAAAAGGACCCAATACGGAAAAAAAGAATGACACGTCATGGGTCCTAATATTTGGATGGAAAATCGGGAATGAACTTTGGTAGGAAAATACATGGCAAAATAATGATTTTATGCATCAACTTGAAGACAAGATTCGGTTCGATTCGATGGACCCATGGGTTGTACCGTGCCATGTTTTGGATTTGGTTGGCTCCGGCACGACACACTTGTCATTCCCCGCCAAGCCTATGACACGACTTACCTGACACTATAACATTTAAAACAACAACTCTCTTTCATATACACTCTGAAAAGAGAAATGGAACTCACAGGCTCAGTCGTTTGATCTGTAGAATAAAAATCTTATTGGAAGAAGAGGAAAAATCGCAGTTATAAACCCTAGCGTCATTGTTATAAATAGCTCGATAATTATAAAAGTTGGATTAGGAAAAACATTGCTATCAAGTCTCATAAATGATAAATTAGATTACCATAAACATAAAGGGGGAAAATATCTAGTTAGATCATTAATACGCAAAGGGAAAAACTAAATGCAGCCCTAAGGGCTGCATATAAGAAGCTAAAAATGGAAAAAACAAGCATTAACTGATCATCTATTACATAGATTAATGCAAACTTTTATTATAAATTTACAACTAATTTCCATTTTAATCAATGTATTTATGTCTATACGTGCAAAAGCCTGCATATAAATATAGATAACCCATACGCAAAATCTCAACTGTTACAAAAATTGGATTGGCTAAAATGTAACTGGATCTCATAGATGATCAAATCAGACTATCTTAAACGTGAAGGTTCAAAAAGTTGAGTGTTAGAGGCAACCTTGTCCACACCTGACGACAATAACAATAGTCAATAGTGAACAAGATTGCCTAATTCTAATGTAATCCATGGTGGGAGAACTTCTAATCCAATATAAAACTACATATTCTAACTCATAGGCTCTACTACTTATTCCATATGGGACAAGCGAACAAGTTTTACAAACTAGTTATAGGCTTATAGGCTTATAGCTCATTTCCTTTCATGTCAAAACATCAATATACTGAAATAGCATCTTTTGTTCACAGGCATTGGCCAGGAACGGCCCAGACGTGACCTAGTTCCATCTTCACCCTTATATCTAAGAGGGGGTGATCTATGTTCCCTATCACAAATGATATGATACAGTGTTTACACACTGTATTAAAACATTACAAAAACACAAGTCTTTTTCTTCCCGGGGACTCAAACATCATGCAAGACAAGGTACATAATTGTCATTATTAATTGGTCGAATTTACGTCTCAAGTTGTGGCCAATCATCATCAAAGAAAAAAATTCTCTCAATATTAAAGAGTGGGGGAGGGTGTAGGTTAAAAATGAATACAAATACAATAACAGAAGCAGCTGCAAAGATGGCGATCTTAGCATGTGACGTCTTTTCCTTGGACCACCACTTCTTTCTCTCTTAATGTAAACAAACTTGTGATCAATTTTTCTACTTGAAGTAGAATTTAAACAAGGACTTAGCCACGTGCCACGTCAATCATGGCTTTGGCCACAAACGTGAATTCCAAATAGGTGTTACCAAAAAAATAAGATGAGGTCAAATAACTGTGCATTATATTGGAAACCTTTAGACTTTTGCACCTTTGATATCACTAGTCTTATTGCAAATATTGCATGTCGACAACAGACAAAACCTTTGAAACTCTCTATTAGATCAGATGTAAAATTCACCATATATAAATAGTGAGCTTGTTTGGTTGGCTTGGCTTGAGGGTGTATAGTAAAAAACTTTCAAAATTGGATAACAGTGTTGGTGCATAGTGTTGCTGACTAGTATATGCATGTGAAGGTTTTGTTAGAACTATTACGAGTATACAAGGATGACAAGATAGCAATAACGAACAATCTTCTAAGCGTGTAATCACTTTCTCAAAAGAAGTTTTCTGACCCTATACTGAGCGTGGATTGCACGGAATCCTCAATCGAGATACAAAGAAGAACCACAATGTTCTTGCTCACTAAGAACAATGTCAATTAAGAACAAATGTGTAAAGAGATTTGAGATGACAAAATTCTTGTGTGTTTGTGTTTGAGAGAGAGTTTCTTCACACCCTTCATCATATGAGACATTTCATATATATATCCATGCTATAACGCTTCAGAATAACCGAAACGAACCCTCGAGTAACGTATTGGTCAGAGAAAATTGAAACCACGAGAAACAAATCACGTCGCGAGGTGCTACCACCCTCGCGGGCCGCGAGCTGCTTTGTTGCTGACTGTCGCGAGGTGCGACACTGGTCATGGGGTACGACCGTACGACCAACTTCTGTCTCCTAGACATGAGGATGTCGTCCTCACCAACTTGAGTCGCGAGGTGCGTGAGAGCTAGCGGGGTGCTACTCTCAGCGACCCTCCTTCTGTTTGTTCGAAGTTTATCAAACTCGTGACGAAACAGAAGAATAAATCACGACTCACATATAGCATATAATATTTCATACGTTGTTTGAGTTACGACACCATAACCAAGCGACTCAAACATCATATCATGAATAAAACCTTACATTATACTTTAAATTTCCAACAATCCTCCCCCATTTAGAGTATACAAAAGATTTATTACACAACATCATCATAACAAGACAACCTCATGCATAAATGAAAGTGTACAAAGACTTGAACTTCCACTTAGTATAATACACATTCCAAGTATTCATATCCAAATGGTGTCGATAAACGATTGAACCATTAGCAACACATTATGAAAACTTGAAGATATTATACACACAATATTAGCTACTTATTCCCAATATATACTTGACACTTAGATGGAATGTGTCCATATCAATTCATAAGTGCATCAAAGTTATTCTCCAATAGCTCCTTGAAGCGGTCAAACTTCGCACTTACATAGGGTAGATCTCTTAGAAAACATGCTCCTATGATAAAGCACAACCTCAAGAGACCTATTAAGATAAACAACCTCTTAAACCGTCACAGATTTAAAGAACTTTACCTTGGATGTTTATATGAGTTCTTTCAATCATCAAATAAAGAAATTGATCTTATTGAACTTAAGACCCAACGTCTTATTGGGCGTTAAGTTAAGATTCCCCTATTCATGATTACCAATGGGCACCAATCCTAAACCGATTGCCATCCTCTTTACCGTATCTCTAGCTAATGCCTTTGTGAAACAATCCGCTAGACACCTAGAAGATTGTTCGTTGTTGCTATCTTGTGATCATTGTACTACTCATAATAATTCTAACAATCCAAAAGAAGTATTCCGACCCTATACTGAGCGTGGGTTGCACGGAATCCTTAATCGAGATACAAATTAAAGAAGAACAACAATGTTCTTGATCACTAAGAACAATGTCAATTAAGAACAAATGTGTAAAGAGATTTGAGATCATGAAATTCTTGTGTGTTTGTGTTTGAGATAGAGTTTCTTCACACCCTTCATCATATGAGACATTTCATATATATATAGGTTTAAGTTCACATGAGAACCACTCTTATGGTGAGAACCGTGAGAACCCGCTCACTTTTCAAAATACAAAGCAGCTCACGACCCACGAGGGTGGTCGCACCTCGCGACGTGATGTTGTTTCGCGTTGTTTCAATTTTCTCTGACGGTTACTCAGGGCTTTGTTTCAGTTTTTCTGAAGCGTTATAGCATGGATATTATATATGAAACAACGTAAAACAACATCAAGTCGTGAGCTGCGACCACCCTCGCGGGTCGTGAGTCGCTTTGTTCTTGGCTGTCGCGAGGTGCGACACTGGTCAACGGGGTGCGACCAGCTTCTGTCTCCCAGACATGAGGTTGTTGTCCTCACCAACTTGAGTCGTGAGATGCGTGAGAGCTCGCGAGGTTCGACTCTCTATTGTCCTCCTTCTCTTTGTTCGAAGTTCATCAAACTCATGACGAAACGGAAGAACAAAACACGACTCTCATATAGCATACAATATTTCATACGTTGTTTGAGTTAAGAACACCATAACCAAGCGACTCAAACATCATATCATGAATCAAACCTTACATTATACTCTAAATCTCCAATAGGTTTATTTTGAAAACAACATAATCTTTATTAATAAAGTGATTTTTAATGATTATTTCTACCCTAACAATCGGCCAAACAAATTTCACACTTTATTGGTATTGTAACTTTATAGAAAGTATAACTTTTTATGTTTAACCAAACGACCACGTAGTAAGAAAGAGCTATTTCACCCTATATGTACTACCTCTGTTCCTAAATAATGGTTATACTTACACTTTTCACTCATGTCGATGCAAAACATTGAGCACTAATATATCTAATTTTGTATTTGTACGTTATAAAAAGTTGATATTCTAAAAGTACATATTGAGATGAATCAAACAAGACCCTATATGACTATATATTTTTCGTACTCATAAATCATAAATGATAGTCAAATTGAAATGTGTGAATAGTGTCAAAAGTCAAAGTGTAATTATTATTTTGGAACGGAGGTAGTATTATTTATAAGAAACAATCAATTAAAAAACCCGCCTATTTGAGTATTCTCAAACTCTCTCTAACATGATAAATGAGAACTCGCACACAAGAGTTCTACGCATATTATTGCAGATAAAGGATTATAGGCATTAGATTGTGCTCAGAAAATGATCTTCCAGTTCCTTTTAAATTTTCTACATATTAAATTATAATATGAATTATTCATCTATATAACTCTTTGCTTCAAGAGAGTACATATATATAAATATATGATTAATTACAAAGAATATAATACAATGTTGTTTTTCAAATTTAGATTAATGTATAAGAATATAACCGATGCAATTAAATGGTGTAGTGGTGTTAATTATAGAGGTTTTAAAATTTTGAAGAGACGTTTTTTAGTATAAGGGTACTAAAAGGTAGGACACGCTATTATGAACACCAAAGATAATGAGTATTAATATATACAATTGTATTAAAATATTTTAAAAAAAAGAAATATTTGTCTTTAAATAATTTTTTTTTCTCACAAAGACAAATATAATTAAGATTGTAGAGTAGTTGGTTAGTGCATTTGAATTTCAAATGAGAGGTTATGTGTTCGAGTCTTAAAACACACATTTTTATTATTTAATATGTCTCATTTAATTGTGTGGGGAAGGGGGGAGAACATGTGGCGACATGACATGCTTGTGCCTTGAATTTTAGATATATATACATATTTATGAGTATTAACCCTATTTTCACCGTATTATATCAATCATAGGTTCATAGCTCTAGTACAACTAGGAAATCAAATTTAATAAGGACGTTTATACAAAAATTATACTACCTCCGTTCCTTTTTAATCTACACACATTTCTTTCGGTACATTTACTCTTTTAATGGTTCTATTACTTTATCTATATAAGGTAAAATATCCAATCGTTATTTTCTACTTTTGTCCTCCACGTGGTCCTCACCAAATAACTTAACCCACATAAAACCCCCCACCTACCTCATATTCTCTCTCCCTTATTTTTTTATTTACTTTTTGTACTTTTTACTCCTCACTTTTCATAATTCCTCTCTTCTCTCTCATACTTTTTCACTTTTTTGTTGGTTCTAGTGAAAATCAAACCGGTAGATTAAGGGTGCATTCTCTTCACCTTAATAAATTAAGTTTCAGGTCCAATCAGTTTTGTTCAGGTCAGTTCAGTTCAAATAAGTTTCAATCAGGTCCAATCAGGTCAATAAGTTCCAATCAGGTCCAATAAGGTCTAATGAGTTACAATCAGGTGCAATAAGTTCCAATCAGGTCCAATCAGGTCTAACCAGGTCTAATAAGTTCCAATAAGGTCCAAATAGTCAATAATCAATAATTTTAAATTAAAAATTTAATTAAAGTACCACTATGATTATTATACGGTTTTTTCACCAAGTACCCCCGAGTGTTCGGTTTATTCACCAGGTACCCTTGCACTTTTCAAAATACACCAGGTACCCCTCAGTTTCTTTGTAATACATCAACATGCCCTTAATGATTAACGGCGGTTAACTCTGTTAGTCGTAAGCCTAATTAAACCCTAATTAGCCCTAATTAACCTAACTAAACTCTAACCCCTAACTTCTAACCTTACCCTAACCCTAACTTTTCAAAATACACCAGGTACCCCTCGGTTTCTTTGTAATACTTATAGCGGGTGGGGGTGGTGGGAGGGGTTTGCGTGGGTGGGGGTGGTGGGGGGTTTGCGTGGGCGGGGTTGGGGGAAGGGGGCCGTTGCGGTGGTGGGGAGGGGGGGTGCGGGGGTGGGTGGGGGGAGGTGAGGTGGCTCACCGGTGATCCATTTGGTGGTGGTGGCTCACTGGTGGTCCCCACTCCCTTTAATCACCTACCCTTACTTTTACTTAATCTCCTCCAATTTTTTTCGGGAAGCAGTGTTTTTCAAAAGTGTCACATGTAAAAAAAACGGAGGTAGTATTTGTTTTTCTTTTTTCTCCACCAAGAAGTATTATTCTTTCACTTTTTCCCACTATTTTACATAGGCTCCGTTTGGTTGGGTGTAAAAACATTTTCATTGTAAAATCATTTTCATGGAAAACAATTTACAATGGAAAATGCAATTTCAAAATTAGTTTTTCGTTGTTTGGTTTCATGTAAGAAAAATGATAATACGAAAGGAAAATAAAAGGGAAAGTAAGGAGGTAGTGAGAGGAGGGTGCAAGAGAGATAAGAAAAAGGAAGGAAAATAATTTTGCCTTCATTTGACTGTCCATCATCGGAAGAAGCAATTTTATGCCAGGGAAAATGGTTTTACACTCATTTGCAAACCAAACAATATAAAATTAAAAATAGATGAAAACAGTTTTTAAGGAAAATGTTTTACGTCCTATCAAACGGAGCCTAAATGGGTCAAAAATACCCTCCAAAAATCTTGAAAGTGACAATCTAAACTGCGTGCATAAGACAATGTAGTAATTAAAAAGAAACGGAGGGAGTATATGGTTACTCCATTTTTTTCGATGACTCATTTTGGCTTTTGTCATTATTCACATATATAACTTTGACTATCTCTTGTGATTTGTACTTAGGAAAAATAAAGTCACATAGGATCTTGTTAGATTCGTCTCAATGTATATTTTCAAATTACCAACTTTTTGTAATTTTTGTTTATTGATAATTAGAAATATTAAGATTCAAATTAGTGTCTCCTAACATATGTGTATAAAGAAAATAGGTCACCTACAAAAAACTGAGGAAGTCCTTACTATATTACTAGCAATAACCTTCGTAAATCGTGACCAAGGATTCTCTATAGGAGGTCTTCAAGTCTTAATACATAAATTTCGTATTAGCATCAAAATATAAATTTATAATGTAGAACTAATTAAGATTATTCCCTTATTGTCAACGGGTCACATGGCCATTTATGTAGTAATCATTTCTTTCCCTGTGGCTTAAAGTTTTAATGATTCCATTAACCTCAAATATTTCATTTGTGTTCCGCCATAAAAACTATATATCTTCCTCCGTTCCAAATTAAACGCAATGCAGTTTTTTTTTTGGCAGTTTCAAATTAAATGCAACAAATTCTTTCTTTCCATTTATGGTATGGTTTTTTGACATGAAATTACCAAGATGTCCCTCATTAAAAATTAAAAACTCATATTATATACCCTAATTGATTATTAACAAAATTAATTTAATTTTTATTACACTAACTTCCTCCACCTATCACACACTCTCTCTTCTCTTCTACCACCTACCCAACCTTCTATATCATCTTCTACCACCACCATTTCCACCCAACAATTTCCAACAATAACTTCCACCACCAACCACCACCTCCTCCACCCTTATCGACCCAACCACCACCACGAGTCTTGCAACCGCCGCCGAACTTCTCGAGATTTCACCGCCTCGACCATGAGCCTTGGGGTTTCGATCTCTTCACCATCACATCTTCATCTCCCTTTCTTCGATCTCCCTTCTTCGATCTCCCTATCTTCGATCTCCCCTCTTCATCTCCCTTTCTTCGATCTCTTCACCATCACATCTTTTTTTCTTCTATTTTTTTGGTTGATTTTGGGTTCGAATTTTTATGGTTGGGGTGTGGTTTGCGAATTGTGGTGGTGTTTTTATGGTTTTTTTTGGTGGATTTCGGTCTTTTTGTTCTTTTTTTTTTATTTGGGGTTCGAATTTACGTGGTTTGCGAATTGTGGTGGTGTTTTTAGGGTTTTTGGTGGATTTCGGTTGTGATTTCAATGGTTTTTGGTGGTGAATTTGAGTGGTTTGGTGGTGATCTTTGGTGGTGGTGGTTTTTGGTGGTGAATTTCGGTATTTTTGGTGGTGGTGGTGCTTCGGTGGAGTGGTGGTGGTGTTTTGGTGGAGGCTGGTGGTGGTGGTGGAGTCGGGTGGTGGTGGTTGAGCTCCGCGGTGGTAGTGGCGATAAATAGTGGTGCTTGGTGGTGCTTGGTCCCACTTTCTCTCTCCACTTAAACTTAATCACATACCCTCACATTTTTCTAATCACCCCTTAAGAAATTTCAACTAGGAGTCCGTGCCACTCCAATTGTTGCGTTTAATTCGGAACGGAGGAAGTATGTTTTTTTTCCATTTTCATGTTCTTATTTGGATTGTCTTTGCTAGAAATTAAATTTTTGACCAACAACAATATCTATACCCATTAAAAAGCCACAAACCAAGTTCTTGTGCTTAAGGACAGTCTTTGTGACGATTATGCCCTCCCTTGTTCACGAGAACCACCTTCCCGCCATCCATTTGCCACGTTCGTTTTTTTTTCCTCCCGTTTTTCCTCTCAAGTACGAACCTCTCTATTCCCACTTTCTCAATCTTCTTCGTCTCTCTCCTCACCATTTTTCTCTCTTCTTTCGAAACCGGGTTCACGGGTGCAAGAACAATTCAAGCGGTGGGACTAGGAGCCATGAAATCAGTGAGCAAATGAAGATCTTCGAATGAAGCAATTCATCTTCGACCAGTGCCTTTAGTATCTAATTTCTGAATTTCTTTAGTTAGTAAAAAAATTAACAAAAACAAAAATGAATGGAATCGTTCGATTCATAGCACAAAACAGCAGAGTTTCGACGAATTAATGTATTAATGTAGTTCGGCGTGAGATTTGCAAGAAAAAAGCAAAAATCGGATTAATCAAAAAGCAGAAGTGATTGCGATGAGCTAACCCTAACTTTTGGGGATTTTTTTATCGATTCACTGACGAATGAAGAAGAAGCGCAAAATTGGAGTAATGGAGGAAGATATTGAAAAATCCATTACCTTTCTCTATATTTAGGGAGTTCTTGGGCAAGGTAACCTATTTTCTGTTTTTAATCCATATTGTGGGTAGATTTGTATATCTTACTGTTTTTTTTTCTTTTAATTTTCATTTTTTGCAAATAATATTAAGGAGGTGAGAAATTGTGATGTACAAGAAAAGGCTGTGTATGTATTTGCTTATGTACAATGGTAGTAGAAACAGTCGCCATTGCTAGAATACTGGTTTCTCTCTCTTCCAAGCTGATTTTTTTTTAGGCTTTCAAAATTCCGATTTTCAGTATGAATATTTGGTGGGCTTAAAGTTGGGTTTCAGAAATTAAGCTTAGATGAGATTCATATTTGATGGATATGTATCTATTTGTTGGGGTGTAATTGAAATTAGTTGTTTGAGCTTTAGGTATCCTATATTTTGATAGTGGTGTGATACTTTAGGGAAGTTCATGTAACATAGTCTTTTTTTTATCTAATACATAAATGATGTTGATTATGAGCTTCACCGTATGAAATTGAACTAAAATTGGCAAATTCTAACCAATAGTTACTTGAAAATGTTTTGATGGCGAGACTACTATAGAATTTCATAAGTTAAAGATAATTGTTGTACGTTTGCATTTGTGGTTTTGTGGATATGATAGTTGGAAAATAAGTTGGTTATTTAAGATCAATGCGATAACTTCTAGCTTGCACTATAAAAATTGTGTGATATGCTAATTCTGTAAGATCTCTTTTTTATCATTTTCATATCAAAATTATTAATCCATTTCTAGCATTTCTTGAGTTTACCATTACCATCCAGATATGCCTCAAGTTTACCATTATAAATTCGGAAGCTTCAAGATAGAATTAAATAACTAAAATGATTCAGTATTACTAATTCATTTGATTTACTTTTTGTCTTTCAGTGGGAATTGGTTGCTAAGTTGAGTAAATTACTGGAGTGAGTCACTAACTTGTTGGGTCCATGCGGCATTGTAATTTGCAAAGGGAGATGAGGTGAGAGTAGTAACCTAAACCAAAACTTTGGTGCTGCTCACTGTTTTCTTCCATGGAAATAAGATAAAGATTGATATTTATGTTGTATTAATTTTTCATCAAAGTGCAGGAGCAAATGTAGTGCCATTGTTGAGGAAAGTGCTTCGGGATGTTGCAGTGAAGAAGGATGCAACATTTGCTGCGCAGGTCTAAACTTTAGAAGGAATAAACTTTATGCTATCCTCATGAATTATGGTTCAGTACCCTGTTACGTTAATCCAATATTTTTGCGTAGGAGTTTCTCTCATTGCAAATTCAGATTCAGATTCAGACTGGATTAGCGTTTAAAAAAGAGGAACAATACAATGTATGTTGTTTGTGTTTTTTGTTAATTAAAAACAATGCAGACATCAAATTTGAACCTCTGCTTTTTTTTCCTTGTAGATATTGTGAAAATATTATCTATGTGGTTAAATGTGTGAAAGGCTTTACTTTCTTTATATTGTTTTCGGTAATTTGAAGCTTCAAATGGGCTATCTTTCCTTGAAAATACATGTTGAGTACAATGTTTTTTTAGTTTTAGAAAGAAAGTTCTGCTTAAATTTATACAATGAGCTCGAGTATCTCAGGTAAATTCAGCTGTAGAGCACAATTTTCAATAAGTGATGAAGTTTCCATTTTTTGTTAAAGAAATCATAAAAAAAGTAGGATTGGGTTGTCCATTTTTATTGATTGATTTTAGTTATCTTAATTCTTCATCTCTTGGTTAACCTCTCCAAAAGTGTTATTCATTTTCTGTTATATATATTTGTCTATTTGATTTACGACTTCTTATTTGGGACATGCCCTACATTATCTTGATTCATTATTTTTTCCCATTAGTTATTTTCTTTCTATTGAAGATCTTGAACTTGTTTCTCCTATTTCACAGCTTTTGACTTTGCAATTTCCTGATTATTATTGCAGAATGTTTTACAGACTATTAAATTTTCATTTGGCTTTCTTTTCTAAGCTATGAATAGTTTTGATGCAATGTTTTATTGTAATTGGGTGTCAGGCATCAAGTTATAGGTTGCATTGAAGCTTTGGGGTCCATTCATCAAGATGTTAAGGTTAGACAAGACCAAAGGTTGCCTTGTGGGATTATCGAGATGTAAAGGTTAGACAAGATATGTTTGTTAATTATGTAAGTGCTATGTGAAATTTGTGCTTTTCTTTTTCTGAAAATGAATTCTATTTCTTCTTATTAGAGTATATGTGTTCATAATTAGTTTATTACTATATGCCTCTCCACATCTTGATATTCACTAAAGAAAGTAGGTTGTTGCTGTGAATTTTAGATGAAATTTTCCCACTATGTTTGTCTTCTTTTCGACTAATTATTTGTTAGAATTGCTTTTGCTGTTTCTATATTTCCCACTATGTTTAAAGCTAGATTACTTTGTTTTTAGATTCAATTTAGATACAAGCTAAGAGTTGCGCGCAGAAAGCTAGGTGTATCCTATCTCTATTTATTTCCAGACAATTAAAGAAATCAACTTTGTATATGCCATAGCAAAGCGAGTTACATGAGTACCTTTGGCTCTCAGCACAAAATGAATCTCATGGCATTCCGACATATCCCGAGCTTGAAATTGAGTAGCCATTTAACTCTATACTAACATTACTAATAAAAAGCTCCATGTAAAGGTTTAGTAGGCGCTTATTCAAACTTGAAAGTAATCATGAATCCATAACCTTTTCAAAGTTGGAATGTATCTACTATTGAATTCAATAGTGTTATGAGTCATAAGTTGGATTGCTTGAGGTGAATTTCCGGCACTGTCTTTGACCTTTGATCTATTGCCGCATGCTGCCCTAGCTTCCATTTCATCACAGTTGCTATGAGCAGATCACACAATTTTTATAGTGCAAGTTAGAAGTTAGCTGCTCTCTCGCTATATATATATATATATATATATATATATATATATATATATATATATATATATATATATATATATATATATATATATATATATACTCTTCAACTCCAAATGCTTTCAAGATGACTTTTCATTTCCGGGTTCATTTTTGTTTGTTGGAATTTTACTTAGAGGCTTGATTGAATTGTCTAGCTACTTCTTTCCATTTCCTCCTATTTCACGCTCTTAGTATGCTCTCGTGCTCAATAGAGAAATGATAATATTCTTATGCATCAAGATTTTGATTTGTAGCATTAGGATTAGAAGGTTCGACTTTTAGATTCTCCACTTCTAATGGATAGGACATAGGTCGTCTACATATTTGTTAGTGGCTTGTCAAAATGTCAACTATTGGTTTACTTTTTCAAATTGAAGCTAAAGTTAGAGTGAAAGACGGCTCAAAATCCAATTATGTTTTGCAATTACTATTTAACTCAGATAAACTCAATAGTATACTCAATATATACCAATTAGATCCAACCCTCTTGTCTTAACCTTTCAGGACTAAGTAAATCATCTTCTATACATCCTAATGCAGAAATGATTACCATAATCAAATAAATTCTTAATACAAGCTAGGAAATTAAAGGAAAAATGCTCTTCTACTCCAGTGTATAGATCTACTCTAACGATTCCTCACTCACCGTCCTATCATTGCTCACGCGAACTCGAGTTGGGTAGTTAAGCCTATATTATGCCCAGGTTTAATTACTCATACTTGCTAAATATAAGAAGAGAAAGAAGTAAAACTAAGTTAAAAAGAATGCCTCAAATCATGAGAGAGAATATTCTTTGAATTTATTTGCTTTGTGTGACCGAAATTAGCTAATATGTGCTACGGGAGCTGCAACCTTCCATGAAACCCAAACGAGAATTACGAAGAGGGGGAGCAAAGTTCAAATTTTGAAGAGGTGTTGCTCAAGAGTAAAGTGTTCCATTGGTAAGTTTACCATCTTATTAAATGTGCCATCTTATTGGTTTAGGCGACAAAATTAGAGATATTTCTCATTTTTCTAAGTTTGGGCTAGGGTAGATGATATATCAATCTCCATAATTTATTATGATCCATTGTTAGTTTCCTTTTCAGTACAATTTGTTGTGATTTCATTTCTCTATGTTTCTTTAATTTTTGTGGAGTTTATTGGGTTTTTAATTTCAATTTGTCTGAAATTGTATCACTATTTTTCGATTTGCTCTTCAATTACTCTATTTGGTGGTTTCGATTCTTTATCACTCTTTGATTTCAGTTTATTTTGGCTCTTTCATTATCATTCTTCACCCATAATAAAGAAGAGAAAAGTAAGAAAGCGAGCTAATGGAGAAAGCAGGGAGGTGATGCGGGTTCTTCCTCCAAAATGGAGGAGCCGAGAAATCGAGGAGCCGGAGGAGGAAGAAAGCAACCAAGGACATGTGTGCCTTCGAGAATTCTTACCTTCTCTGTGTTAATACTCTATAATTGGGTGTTAATTGATGGTGGCTTCTCTCTGTTCATGAAGCTTCAAACGGTCGAGCGATCCATGTTCATGCGCCCAAGAACAACATCGGCAAACTTATATAACGAGATATCCATGTTAAGGCGAGGCCCCACAAGCTTTGCGACCGCCTGTCTTAATTTTTTGCAGCAACGCGAGTGCATCAACCAGCAGCGGCAACATCGATTCGATGAGGTCTAAATTGCACCAACAATCCCCCCCCCAAAAAAAAAAAACTTGCCTTTTAGGTCACCTATGAAACCGGTTTCGAACCCGGGATTTGTGTCGGTCGTCTCACACATTATATGTACCGGCGAGGCGCAGGCGCAGGGAGGTCAGACTTGGTTTATGACTGACTTCATTGTGCGCATATGCTTTTTGATTTATTTGGTTTGTAAATTTATTGTCTTTTAAAATGCAGGATAATAATATTGATTTTTTGAGAGAATTTGTGTCGGAGTATTTTGCTCCAAATATGGCTCAGCTTAGGTTTGATTATCGAGTCCGAACTCCAACCTGAACTAACCTCGAATTTTAAAATAAGGCTCAAGCTTGGTTTGATAAAAATAGTCTGAGTTTCTAACTAGTTTAAACATGTGCAAAAAATAAGTTGTTATTAATCGACTCTATATTATTGTTCTACTTGGACAAGTTGTGTTGACAACCCCCCTATCATTTTCATTCAATTGATCATTTAGGCCTTGGTGTAACATTTATATAATAATATCATAAAAATGTCTTATATATAATAAGCTCACGAGCTTTCTAGCCGGCCAAACACCATTGAGTTTAAGTTTGACTTATTTAATATTCGAAGAACTCCCTCCATTCCTAATTACTTTGAGTCTTGACACTATCTAGAATTATATAGAGTGTTCTAGATTTTTCCCAATATATAAGAAAAATATATAGTCATATGGGTCTTATTCGATTCTTAATTATCAATTAGTACTTTATAATATTCAAATTTTTATAATTTTTTTACTAATATGTAATTACATATGATAATAGTTAAATATGTGGATTGACAAATGTACAAGTCAAACTACGAACATCATAAGGAACGAAGGGGCTTAATGTTAAGCTCAAGCTCCACCCCCCTTAGAATCGAACCCTAACACCTAAGGGGGGAGATAGAAGCGCAATAGAAGGTTAACACGTTCGTACATATTAAGAGGACGGTGCACACAACTAAAATGAACATTTTGTAATGTGCAATGAACATTGAGTTTATTCAAATAAACATGGTAGCCTAAAAGAACAGTTAGTTCAATCAAATGCACATCAATTTCAATACAAAGTTGTTGTAAAATGAACATTTAGATGAACTTAAAAGAACATCAAATTTGTGTCCCATTATTAAAAATAGAAAATATTGTATTTTATTGCTGGAACATAACACTTTTTATTGGATGAACATAATGCTATTTATTGGATAAATATAGCCCTATATTGAATAACTTAAAAGAACTTATGAAATGGATCCCATTGTCTAAAATTTAAGGATTTCTTCTAACATGACTCAATGTTCATTTTATAAAATCGATTGTTTATTTTGTACCAGTGTGGTAACTGTACACGTGCACACTTTTTTCTTGTTTAACAACATTTTGACTAATGAGCATGGTGCTTACTGCTCATTATACTAGCTAACGTGTGCACCATCTATGCATTGAGATAGAAGCACCAATAGTGCTCAGTTTCCTACTTCTTGGTGGGAATAACGAAGATGCTATGGGTAACTAGTAACCACTTGGCATTTGGTAAAGGTTTTTTTTTGTTATAAACAACCTTTTAAATAACAGTTTTTACGAGAAACAACCTTTTTTTAAAAAAATGGCAAAAGAAGTCCTTAAAAGAAAAAAAGTTGCGAGGAACAATCTTAACCCATTTTCCAGCATTGATCGACCATTTTCCGGCGTTGACTCATTAGAGCATAACATGGGAGTGGCATGTTACCCCGTGTTTCATATTTTTTCCGCCAATTTCCCTCCAAATTACTCCCACTTCAATTCACCCTCTCCAAAATTGAGAAAAGAACCTAACATCCTACTTCTCTCTACTGCTGCATAATCAATTATGGACTGCAATTCGCATTGAAGGGAAGCAACTAATCAAGCACCCCCCCCCCTCGGAAAAAAGGTAAGCATTGGATGTTGTTTTTGATTTAAAATACTTGAACTCTTTCGAGTTGTACAAGGCTTTTCTAAAACTGAACTTTTTTCTGCCATGTAAGCATATGAAGTTCATCCCTCTGCCAATCCACTACTTCATCAACAATCAATTCAAATTTATTGCAGCCCCTTTGCCCAGTCTCGTGGTTGAAGAACTTGCAAGCAACAAACTTCCTTCTGGGTTATCATGCGTCCAAGATGTCCTCTTTGTAACAGATATCCCACAATCACATCTAATCTCACTAATTGGAACCATTTTGCTGCAACAAATTACAAGAAACCACCCAAATCCATTAAATTAGAATATTGGGGAAACAAAAACCCTAATTTATCACACTACCCAGTTGCTGAAATTAAATAAAATTAAAAGTGAATACCTCTTTGGAAGAGTGTGAAAATGTTCGAATTTTACTCTCGCACAAATAATTTCACATCTTCAAATGAAAGAGAGAGGAGTTACAATGTGTTCGGCGGTGGAGAAGGAAATGAAGGAACAGGGGGAAGAGAGAGGTAGATATAGAAGTATGTGTGTAATTTGGACGGAAATTGGCTGAAAAAAGAAGAAACACGGGGTCACGTGCCACGCACGTGTTATGCTTTAATGAGTCAATCTTGGGAAAATGATCGATCAATCTTAGGCAAACGGGTCAAGGTTGTTGTTCCTCACAAACTTTTTAAGGTCTTCTTTTGTTAGATTTTCTTTTTAAAGATTATTTCTCGTTAAAACTAGTATTTAAAATGTTGTTTCTGAAAAAAAAACCCTTGGGTAAATCATCAATCCAACTAGTATATTGAACTCACAAGACAATTTGCATTAGATAATTGGCACTTTATCCTGAGGGTTGCAACCTAGCAAGTAGTAAGCCCAACAGGCTTAACACTTTGTGAAGCAAACAAATCAACCAAACTAAAGCCCAGCAGATTCCCCACTTCTCGTCTTCTCTTCCCCATCTCTTCTCCAACTTAGGACTTGCGGTGACCGTCAATGGCCAGAATCAAGTACTTGCTTCTCTTTTTTTGTGGGTAAACAACTAAACAAGTATGCTTATTTTTTGCTAAAGAAAACATTTTTTTCCTTTTTTTTCTGGGTAAATTTCATTCTTTACTATTGTTATATGCATATTTGATCAATTATTTACTTGTGTGTGAGTCTTAATAAGTTTGGCGAGTTTCTACAACATTTATGATATGTTTATATAGAATATAATCACATATTACTCTCTGTGTTTCAAAATACTTTCAATAGGTTACATGTAACTTTAGGTGTCAAACTTTTCTAATTTTGGCCATTTGTTCATCAAAATATACATTGAATTGTAAATTCAATGTTTTTTTCCAAAATTGTTTTGCTAATACTATATCTTTTCACAGTGTTGACTATAATTGATAAGGTTTTGCCTTATGTAAAATGTGGTGAATTATCTTTTAATGAAGTTGTCAAATTTTTTTTGACACTCCCTTGAATTAATTATACTTGAGTAGTTCAATTTTCTGGTTCTCTAAAATTGCATATTACAACAACTACAACTAAGATGACTACATTGGTTTGCACCATTGGCCGGGTACCGAAAACTAGCATATGACTGAAGTTCTATAGATAAGGTACCTTATCTTAGAAGGTGACTCAATACCAAAATGAATTTTTTCCCCATCTGAGTTACATTAGTGTAAAATTTTGTTAAGCCTAATGTTAACCCCGTAGATTTGGAAATTAATACTGAATTACTAATGAACTAGATTGTTTTGATCCATTGGTAAATAAGCACATCATGCACACCATTGCTCTTAATCTGCATTATTGGCTATCTGTTTGATGTAGGTTCCATCACAATTTTTCACAGGTTCAAAGCATTGTCGAATGGACCTGTGCAAATATTGGGCCAATTCACAGATTTATAGGCTCTAGATTGTTGTGATCCAATCCCACCGTGGAAAGATTTTGATGTCTTTGTGAAAAAGGATGACAAACTGTCAAAAGCAATTGAGGAAGTTCAATTGGATGTCTAATTCAAAGCTTTATAGTCCTGTTTGATTCAGTCAGTCAATGTTTGTGACCTGATAAAGTCATATAAGCCATCTTGTAATTTTTCATTTCAAATTTATGCATGGAAATTGGATGCTACTTAATGCTTCAACGTGTAATTTATGGATGAGAAACCATTATGATTGGCAGGGATTGTCACAGTGGAAACAAGAGCAACACTACTTGGAGTGAATCAATTTTGGGGTTTTGACACGGGCAAGGAAGAAAGCAAGGAATGTTGGCGGCATTGTTGAGAGGAGGTGAACTAACATCGCAAATGAGCCCGAGGTCTTGGAGAGCTCTTTCATCTATCGCATACAATAAAAGTTGTCGATTGCTAAAGTCACCACCTCTTGTATCCCTTGACCTGCTTGAAGACTGGACTCGTAGAGTTGATCAGGACCATTTGGAAAACGTTGCTATTCCGGAATCTTGTAAGTTATACATCTATGATATTTTAAACTCCTAAATGATTGCAACTAGTTTTCTGCCCTTGTTTAATCTTCTATAGTTTGCAGCTAAAACTGTCAAATATGTCAAGCTTGACAGTCAACGCAGTTTTATTCTTTTGTGCTGAAGTGATACTGTGCACTTATTTTATTGTGCCTTACATCATATAATGGTGATAACACGACCAATGTAGACACAGACCCCAATACTTGCTCAAGTTTCATAGTCTAGTCTTATTTCCCCCCTCTTTTTGTTATTGCTTGGCTACCAAAATTGACTCCTTTTGATTTCCTTTGAGGCAAGGGGGATTGGAATTACATTACTTAGACTAGCCAAGCATGAAGAAGTAGTAGGTATTAGTGAAGTTTACAGATGAGTTTAGATGTTAATCGTGGTACCCTAACAATTTTTTTTTGAAGATTTTTGTAGCAAGAGATTAGAGACTAGAACACCATGCAAATCAAGTGCAAGGATTGTGAAGGTAGAGCATTACTTACGATATTGGGTTTTATGGGGTTATGGTGAACTAGTTTCCCAATGGTGGTTGGATATGGAAGAGGAACAGAGCTTTGTATCTCAGAAAAGATTAGGTTCTAATGTTCTATAGCTTTATCAGCACAAGCCAGAGAACTGTTCTGTAGAGAAGAGCACAAAAATGATGATGGATGATATTCATATTAGGTTCTGAGAGCAAGAAATTTCAATATGATCACAAGAAATGGTCTTTAGCGATGTTTGTGAGTGCCAGGTTGATAATTAACTATGTCTTGATGAGTTATAAAGTAGAATTTTGCAAAAGGTGAAAGCAGGTTCAAGCTATATCTAGCTAATGAACTATAGAATTATTTCTCTGGGGCATAATAGACAGAGAAGAACATTACAAGTAGTGTTCATTGATTGGAAAAACCTCACTACTAAGTGATATTATTGTTGAGTACTTTTGATGTAGAAAGGTATACAATTATTTGTATGAGGGTGTTGAAGGGATTTGTCTAAGCTAGTCACATTAGGAGATTTGAGGGCTATTTTCCAAGAAAAGGCCTCGAAAAGAAGTAAAAGTGTGGAGTCCCTGAAACACTCGTCCAACACTACAACACTCAAGTCAGTATTACTTTCCAGAAAGAGTAAGTAGAGGTCAAAGATTCAGATTAAGATAATTGTATTGGGCTACTGGCACTGTTTTTAGTGATATACTTCCTCTGTTCTTTTTCTATTGCAACAATGGGTTTGGGCACGATTTTTAAGGAAATGAAAATGGTGGGTAGTTTAGCATAAAGGTTCCCCTTTAATTAACTAGAGTTGGAGATAAATAAATCCTATATAAAGTAAAAACAACTTTATGAGACAATTTGAGTAATTAATGATGGTTTTAGTAAGATAAAGTAAGGGCAATATTGTCAACTATAGTTGTTTTTTTACCAAAAGTGGAATTGTTGCAATATATGTGAAACTACCCAAAGTGGTAATTGTTTCAATAGAAAAAAATGGAGGAAGTAGTAGGTAATAGGTTGAGTTGATTTGGGGTTTTTTTGTAATAATGGGTAGAACGGGATCTCTTAAGAGGAATAGGCTGGATTAGGGAAAGTCTGATGTTATGGAGGTTAATTTAATCATTATATCATTAGTTGGGCCAGGGTTAACCCAAACATGTAGCCCCACGCATGACATGTTAACAAAATCGTTGAAGATCGCGTCGTGCGGAGAAGTTTGACGAAGGGTATTTGATAGTAGGGCCAGCTCATGTGTGCTGAAGGGTCTATCAAAGGCCTTGTTATGGGCATTTGAGAGGCGTTGCTGTGGGAATCTGAGGGCCTTAGATGTCGCAAACATATAAAGGCTTGTATTTTGAGGTGTCAGAGTGGATCAGAGAGCTTAGTGTAGTTGGCCCCTAAAGTCATGTTGGGGGGGGACCGAGGGATTTTGTGGATGCTGCACCTGATTGCTGTCCGGAGGATGCCCAGGTGCATCCTAGAGCTTGTTGTGCTCGATGTTGGAGGTTTATTTGAGCGCTGCATATCATAACCTTTGTGAAAATCTAATGGTGGTCATAAGAGCACTCCTACTCATGAACCCAAAAAAATGGTTCATCTTTCTCTCTCCTCTTTTCTCTCCCCTCCACATCATTTCACAAACCATTTCTAATTTCACTCCTTAACCATGAACAAATAAATAAAGGTTCATCACTCTCTCTCATCTTTTTTCCAACCCCATCACATTTTCTCTCTTCAATTACACTAAAAAAAAATAAAAAATTAGGTAAAGAAAGGAATGAAAATAGAAGAAGAGAAAACTCAAAATGTTAATAAAATATAGCAAAGTGGGTGTCTATTTGTAGAGAATGAAAATTATGAATTTTGATATTTTTCTGAATTATATTTTTTGAACTATTAATGTTACAATAATTGTAATGTTAAAATTACTTGCACCACCACAAGAGCGACAAGTGTCGCGTAGCCAGTGGAACCCAGAGAAAGCTGACGTGCGTCAGTTTCTTTCTCCTGTGCTGTTGTGCGTTTAAGTGAAGTTTTGTTGTGTTGCTTCCCAAAGCTCTGCGTTTTGTGAGACAATTTAGCATTTTTTTATTTTACACCTTTACATGTGGCACTGAAGAACAATAACACGAAATGTTCGGAAATCCGAACGTTCATCGTTTTGTTCATCCATGAACAATTATTTTGTTCATGATTAAGGGGGAAAAAATGGTTCATGTCTATGAACCATTTTTTAGTTCATTGTTAAGGATGCTCTAATAATTATGACCATGGGAAACCTAGTGGTTCAAAATCATTTAAGATTCAAAAATTTGGGCCCATAATCATTTTAAACCATTAGAGTTCCATGGTCATATGTATATATGGCCACAAGCAAGGGCCAATTGAGGTCCTTCACGTAATTTGGAGGCCATACCAAGAGCATCCAAGGGCCTAATAGTCCGAAGGGGGTTCTTAGAGCTTCATCTTTAATGAAAAATTTCACTAAAACTTTGGAAGGCCATAACTTTGTGCTTGGTTGTCCGAATTGAGCAAATTTAGGGAAATCAGAGTAGCAAAGGTAAATATTTTTATCTCAAAGGCAACATATATTACTTTCTCTATCCAAGATTATCACTTTCCTTTTTCATCCATTTGACCATTCCATAATAGTTTGAACACTTCTATTTTGTGAATGGTCCCACTAATATCTTAATACTTTTCTCATATTTGTCCCACCTCTCTCTCACTTTCAATAAAAACTACCCCCACTTTTTCTCTCATCCAATATAAAATATCCCACTAACTGTTATCACATCAAACTTTACAATAAAATGACAATTGATGACCAGTCAACAACGTATCTCCTAAAACAATGTGTCATCATAAATGTTCGAATTCATTTGGGATGGAGAGAGTACAATATAGTTTAACATATAAAGTTGTCCAAAATACAACCTCAACGAATCTCAATGAGTCGCTTCACAAAAGAACAAACAGAACATGAAGGTTCCACAAGTATTACATCAGAAGATTACTCAAGACCACCCTAAGGAATTCATTTTCGGTGGCTGAAAGCAATTTATAAATCAGACACTACCTTTACCTCTTCCCAAATTTCTAATTAAGGTCCAGCATATCATATGCATAACCACTATAACTGCTCTGCTCTCCTGGAACATAATCTGGGTCCGAATCATTGCTATTTCCTACAGACCTAGCACTAGTACCAGCACTGGATTCTGCTGGAAGAAGTGCGCCTTGTTCCTGGATTGAACTGACAGCTGACACGTAAATACTCCGGTATCCTCCTTTTAGCTGCTCTTGCCACCTCCTGAATTTTATGCCTACTTCTAAGGTCCTGCCAATAGGAATCTTAGGGCGTTATCATCCCACTCTCTCGTACTTTTTGGCCACTTCATGCATATCCATTGGAACCTCATCAACAATTTACTCCCGCCTTATAGCTTGCTTGTTCACATAATCACATTATGAGGACCTACTCATGAATCCATCACGGATTCAATATGTGAAAAATCTCCAATACACATTACGAAAGGTAATCCATGGTTCACAATTTGACAAAGTCTTAAGTAACGTCTACACCTGATTTCCTTTTTCGATGGTATGGGTTGTTGTCTTTTCTACCATATAAGGGGTGGGAATGAGCCGAGCCGAGCCCGAATAGTGGTAGGCTCGGCTCGAGCTCGAGTTTCGAAAACGAGGCTCGGCTCGAGCTCGAGTTTCGAAAACGAGGCTCGGCTCGAGCTCGAGGCTCGTCGAGCCTAAAAAATGGAGCTCGGCTCGAGCTCGTGTTTTGGAATGTGAGGCTGGACTCGAGCTCGTTTGAGGCTCGGCTCGAGCTCGTTTGAGGCTCGGCTCGAGCTCGTTTGAGGCTCGGCTCGAGCCTCAAAAATGGAGCTCGTCGGCCATGCTAATTTGGCTCGGCTCGAGCTCATTATAAGCTTGGCTCGACCCATTAGCTCAATCCCAAATGTGACTTAAATAAAGTACTAAATGGGTCACAAGCTTTCAAGCAAGCCCAATCATCCAATTAATATAGCCCAAGGGATGCTTGCCGTAAGGCTTTAAACTGGAATAGGGACCGCTGGCACAAATGCACTTATACCTGCTTCCAGCCTTTCGTATTTATATAGAGAGTTTCCTTTTATCAACCTTCTCCACTTCGATGTGGGACAGTGGGACTTCAGCAAAGCAGCAGGTGAAGAGCTTCATTTGTTGAGTTAAAAAATTGCATAGATTCATTCAATGAGCATTTTAGGAAAACGTGGACCAAGGCTTTTTTATTCTCACCCAAATTAATGCTTCTTTATATTTTATTTTAAATGGCTTGTTTAATGTGGTAATTTGGTAAATATTGTATAATACCAATAAAAGTACATATATAAAAATGAAAGCCATTGAAATTTGTAAATATATTTTTATATGTAAGATATAAGAATAATCCGAGCCACTCGCGAGCTTTTCGAGTCGAGCTTAGCTTGGCTCATGTATCGTCTCGTTAAAACTCGACCCGAATCCGAACCGGAGTCGAGCCCCACCGAGCCGAGCTTTGACCGAGTCGAGCTCGAATAGTTCGCGAGCAGGCTTGGCTCATTCCCACCCCTATTTTCCCAAGTATGCAGTTTGCATTGTCCAATAAGTTCAGTTCAGTAGAATTAAGGTCACTTCAGTAAAAAAGTAACTTTAGATCAGTAACATAAGTTTAATTTAAACCTCCTAGTCACATTATGCTACTTATCTTTCCCAATATTACATAAGATAGAGCATGTGTTGAGGTCGACCAATGGTAAATGCTTCTCTTTTCACCATATACTCCCTTGGTCGTGTCAACACTATCATAATTTCTAATTTGGCTTATCGTCTTCTTTTTGAATAATTCTTCTCCATCTGACCATTTTTCCCTAATCTCACTATCCTAAATCTCACTCATATGTTGAATAATATAGATTACCTGCATTCCTTAATCTTGTGAAAGGGCCAACTTTGATGCTTTGTGCACGATGGATTGAACATGATAAAGTGATATGTATATCTCTCGTAGGATGGTGATATATGTAGTCGTACTAACTTGTCAGGCGAATTTTATTGCCGTGCTTAAATTCCTATACTTCTTGGTTCTCCAAATTTGTTGTTTTAAGATCTTTAATCATTGTTCATTGGACTGCTACAGCGAACCTGCTCACGGCTGCTTTGATAGATGGGAAGGCAATTGCTGAGGAGATTCGATCTGAGATAGCTGATGAAGTGAGGCGTATGAAGTCGTCTATTGGGAAAACCCCAGGTTTAGCTGTAATTTTGGTGGGTGACAGAAGAGACTGTCAAATTTATGTTCGTAATAAAATCTCAGCTTGTGAAGAAGCTGGAATCAGGTCAGAAATTGCAGAATTGCCAGAAAGCTGCTCAGAAGATGAAATTCTCAGTGCTTTGACGACTTTCAATGAAAATCCTGAAATTCATGGTGTTCTTGTGCAGCTTCCTCTTCCAGAGGTAAGACCTGAAACTGTGGCATAACTCAGAGTAATATCTCCTTGTAGATGACATGGAAAGACTGATATTACTAAGGACAACAACACAAATTAGAGGGTTGTTCCAAATTGATTGGAGAAAGCCTCTTCTTGTCGTCACTTAGAGGTGAAGCTGCAATATGTCTTGACCTGTTTAGAGCTGCCTGCTGTGGTTTTCACTCCATTGATAGTTAAGATGCTAAGTAGGTTTTGACTCCCCTTTTGGTGCTAATATGGTTTATCATGTGATGCAATAGGAAGAAGATTGATGGAGTGTTAAACGGAGTCTATATAGTGATTTTGCTTCTTTCAACCATTCTCCTTACTCTGATTTTTTAATCTTTCTTAATATTTCTTTCGCTTTTTTCTTTCTTGTTTCACTGTTTCAGTTGCATGATTATTAAGATACCTTGTACTTTTTGTAGCGTTTCGATGAGGGGAAAATATTGAGTAGGCTGCAGTTGGAAAAGGACGTAGATGGTTTCCATCCATTAAATATGGGGAACCTTGCCCTGAAAGGGAGGGAGCCACTTTTTATTCCATGCACTCCCAAGGGTTGCATTGAGTTGTTGCTTAGGTCGGGGGTGGAAATTATGGGGAAACGAGCTGTGGTGATTGGGAGGAGCAATATTGTAGGACTACCTACATCCTTGCTTTTGCAGGTATTTCCATGTAATTTGCTTTATTGATTTTATCATCTTTAGAGGGAGAAATCAACAGGAATAAGCCAATCTATGAACCAATAATTCATTGTTCCTGCTGATGATTACGTTTCAGAAAGATAAGAGAGGAAAGTGAAGATTTTTTTGCAAAAAACTACCTTTTTAATAAGAGTGGTTTTATGAAATACTACCTTGTAAATTCTTTGTTGAAAAGGGTACCAATGTAATTTTCTGGTGCGTTGACTTCGCACGTGCAGGTCAAATGATATTTTTTAATTCTTTTTGTCCTTCCTCCATCTTTCACTTTTTCTTCCCTTGGTTTTCACTTTTTAATTGACTTTTGGCTAGTTCTATGGAACAACGAGGAAGAAGGAAAATGGAAGGAAAAAAAATAACAAAAAATAAGGAACAACAATCACGTGACTTACACATGCGTAGTCAACACCGGAAACCTGGGTCAATGCACTTGAAAATGACATTGGTATCCTTTCACGATCTTTTTGGTGATAAAAGGTAGTCTTCGACAAACAAGAAATTTGATAGGGCAGATTTCAAAAAATGACTTATAAAAGGTAGTTTTTCGCAAAATGTCCAAGATCAATATAAAACATAGCTTTGGTTTTACTTAATTGTTCCTTTATGCTTTTTGGCAAAGTTTCTAAATGTGAATTTGCTGGACAGAGATATCATGCCACTGTTACTGTTCTGCATGCACTTACAAAGAACCCAGAAACGATTGCACGTGAGGCTGATATTGTGGTTGCTGCTGTTGGTATGCCAAATTTAGTTCGTGGAAGCTGGCTCAAGCCAGGTGCTGTAGTTATTGATGTTGGGACATACCCAGTTGAGGTATAGGCTTATCCCCTTAAACTTTCTTTTTTGCTTACTTGCTGGTAACTTCTATTGATTGCATGCTTGAAATTCCAAGTCGAAGTTTAAGTTCATCTACCTTTTGGTTATTTTCTGTTCTATCTTGGTGAGATGGGGAATCATATGTCACAGTTGTTGACCAAGTTAATCCAGCTGTGTGAGAGTTACAAGCATATTTTATTTATGTTGAAATGCATACATTTGTCTCATACGCTATGGGGATGGTGAGAAGATCCCAGAGGAGCCATGTGATTTAATCTTGAAAATTTTGATGTAACCTGCCAGTTTCATGATCTTCTTCACATTGTCTCAGGACCCAAGCTCTGATCATGGTTATCGAATCCTAGGAGATGTATGTTACGGAGAGGCGGTGAAGGTGGCATCTGCAGTCACCCCTGTGCCTGGAGGTGTGGGGCCTATGACAGTTGCTATGCTTCTATTGAACACACTTGAATCTGCCAAGCGTTTTTATGACTTCGTTTGATATATATATGTACTGGTTCTGCCAGCTTGTGCTACATTTAGCTAACCGGAAATTTTTGGAGGTTGGGACTGAGTTGAGTATGAGAAACACCATTACAGAATTGGAGTACTTCGTGCTCGTAAGTTACATAAGATTGAAGCGGGAGAAAGGAGGAGGATTGGTCTGAATTGCTTTTCTAAACCATCGGTTTGCCGTGCAGGAAGGGCACATCATGTAGGAACAGAAAAAACTGAACAAGTTGTGCAGCCTGTTCCTCATGAGGCCAAGTTGCCTTATGAACTTTGTAGTATTATGGTCAAGAGATTAGCAGTCTAGCTACATTTTGCAAGTAAGAACATCTCACTAATTTTCATTATACCTTATAACCTACTAAATCTTTTTGACTAATTCGAGATCTACATCTTAGGCCATAGTTGTACCAGGAACAATACCTAATTTTTCCTTGTACCAATATCGGCTTTCAGTTTTCCTTTTTTTTTTGGTCAACGAGTGAAACAAAGAAACAGAATAGGCCTATATCCTAATCCTATTCCTACAATGGAAGGCCCTTCCATGACTATTTTTGAGTTAATTTCATAATGCCAAGTAGGCTTAGTTACTGCCTCTGTTTTATTTTGTTGTTACTGTATTCCCCATTGGGAAATTTCAATATGTTAGTTCCTATTTTGAATCTTTCCATAAATAATATAATTTATTAATTAAATTTTTCATTAGTTTTATGTTGCAATAAATGTATTCACACTATTTAGTAGTTATTTTTTACCTTTTAACCCTCAAACTTTTGTCAGAGTAACTCAAAGAGCAATAAATGTGTTCACATTAGTTTGTATTTACTTTACTCTTTTACCCCTCAAACTTTTTGTATCATTTGTTGCCTAACATATACTCCCTCCGTGTTTTTAGATGTAACATTGGACTTTTCACATTTGTCGAGGCACAACTTTGACCGATAATATCTCTAATTGTATAAAAGTAAAAATTATAAAAAATATATATTTGGAAAGTGTATACCGTGACGAATCAAACAAGATCCCACATGACTATATTTTTTCTTATTTATAAATAACAGTTAATGGTCAAAGTGTATTGGATGAATAGTGCCTAAAGTCAATATGTTACATCTAAAAAAACGGAGAGAGTAATAACTTAAAAGGGCAAAAATCTTTATTTGTAGTTAATTTCATTTCATTTAAAATAGTAGATACTTGCTTATTTTTTGAGTTGCATTAGTTTCTTCCTTGATTGCAAATAGGAACAACAAAAGAAAATGGAGGGAGTAACTTGTTAATTTCTAATATTAGATATAAACAATTTATATAAAACAGTATTAAAACAATTTTTGACGGAAATATAATACTTAGTTATTGTATTACAATTTAGCACAATAAAGTAGGCTTCTAAACGTGCCTTGTATTTTGAAACGGATGGAGTACTTATTAAATCTATGATTCATTACTCTTGTATTTCTATAAAACAGTGGTAGATATCAACTTCTTCGGAATTGCATTAGCAAACAAAAATAACACAATCATCTTCAAACAACTTTCCTAATAACTTCTAAAAAATTATGCTTTATGTGGCTCCGATCTAGCTAATCCTAGCCTAACGCGCGCGATCAAACCACTAGTACATTTACAAAATATATACTAGTTGGAGTAGTCGAACATATATAAAAAAACCCTTTTCAGATTGTTTATGCTTATCGACAGCAAACTATTAATCAACTAGGACAACTAAATGATCTGCGCCTGCTGAATGAACTACAGACTTGATGAATGTGTTTTTTGAATATGAGTCTTCTAAAGAGATTCAGATTTAAATTATAGCAAAAAGACAACAACGACTCTCGAATTTGAGACAGATTTTCCAAGCAATGCCAGGGATTATTGTGACAGAACTCTTAAGCAAGCAGAGAAGGGCTTAAAGGGCAAGAATAAGACCTCAAAAAAGGTGCACAAGAGTATGAAAAATGAATAATGAGTATTTTTCTTCTAGAGCTCAAGTAAGTTGGAACTATGAGGGTCGCTTGCTTGATGATCACAGGAGGAAGGCAGGCTGGCTGGTCGTAGGAGAAAGGCTATTTGTGACCTGAAACAAATCATGGGGAATGGATCATATCAGTGAACCCAAGGTCGGGAGCTGATGTATCTGGACAAGTTCGTATGGCAATGGATTCAATGCCCAAGAATGTAAAGTTTTGTGTAAGGCGAGGAACGAATTGCATGCTCCATTGCATAAACTCTTACGGCCCGTTTGCTAAAAGGTCATAAATGATGGGAATGGTAATGCATTATAATGTAAATTTGTACTAAAAATCCAATGTCATTACCTATGGTAATGCTACTTCATCCCAAGTTATCCATTTTCTTCCAAAAATCTCATTACTATCCATTACCACTTGGGAAGGTGGTATTGGGTGGTAATGAAAATTTATAAAGGGAAACCCATGTTTTGTGATAGAGCTTCATTCCCATGGTCATTGACATGAGAACTTCGTTACAAATTTACACTAAATTTCATTACTACCACTATTTATAACCACTAACCAAACGAGCCGTTAATGGTATATCAAGCTTTCTATATCTGATTTTCCTTTTCCCCAGTGATCAAAAATTGCACTTAGAGGAATCAACCTTTCTCAAGCTATCGAAGTAATAATCATAATTGTTACTAAGAAGCTGAGTAGTTTTTTTATTAACTCATATAGATGAAAACAGTCATGCAACATCTACAATAGAAATTCATTCAAACCAGGGGCGGTTCTTGGCCCATGCAATAGGGGCGACCGCATAGGGCCCCCAAAAAACAGGGGCCCCAAATATATTTTAGTCTATTGATTGAATAATTGACAAAAGGAAATTGTTTGGAGCAGTGGTATGGCCGCTCACCTAATGAATGCTAGGTATGGAGATTCCCCTCAAACCCATTAAATATTTGTTTTTTGGGAGCTTGAAAAGCTGTCCATGACTAGCGTGTAAAACAACACTCATGCGGGCATTAATGACTCCTCTATACTAGAAACTTGAGTCTTCATCTCATTAATGACTTCCATTTTCCCAATTCTAAAATTTAATTACTGCATTATATACATGAGTATATTACTAACTTTTTAAATACCTTTACCCACTTCTCAATCTGAACTATGCCATTTTTTATTTATAAATTTAGTTTAAATTTTGTTAATGAAAAAAGTCAGCTTATGGTATTTTAAAAACATATGACAAAATACAAAATTTTTTTTTTTGTTATTTAACTATTGCATACTTTTTAAGCAGATAACTTTTTTTTTTTCTAATATGATGTAATTTTGCATTATTCAAAATATAAAAGTAGTTTTTTTTGTCAATATTAAGAATATTATATTTCTTTTGAACTATGAATTAAAGGCCCAAATTTATGAAAGTGAATAGGGCACTTTATACTTTGCCGCCCCGATTCAAACGAGTAATAAAACCGTAACATTTTCATTATATAAATCTAAATTGACAAAACCACGATTGTTGTATATGAAATTTGACACTTGAGTTACTCCCCTCTTCTAACTGTGGGGAAGTTCTGGAATAACGGTCGGCCAGGAAGTCGTGACAAAAGAGTCTGCTGCAAATGGTTGATAAGGATATAAGGGATGTAGGGGTATTTTAAGATGAGCTACAATTGACTGACTCTTCATATTATATAACAAGTACTTACATCTCTTGTTGTACTTGTAGAGGTAGCATTTCACGAAGCCGATATCTCCATTGGTTGGGCTGCAGAAGCTAAAAGGAAACCTTAAATCTACAACAAACTTCAAATCCCACTTGCCATTGTTATAGTCTGTAAGTTGATAAACTGAGTTTGTCCTTTGTGAAATAAAGTTCTTTAAGTTATAAGTAGCCAATCGGATGTTCCCTTCAGTTAGCTCAATACGACTACCTTTGTATGCTAATTCATCAGGGATGGGAATTGAATTACACTTGTAAGGTTGATTTAGTGGGTCATATGCAATGAGGCATGAATCACCATTCCAATGGAACATCCCTTGGTCGTCGACGATGATCGAACCATACTCGAATGTACCAATATCATCATCAAATTCTCCCGATGACCAAGTTGTACCTGATGTGCAAGCCACACGGTATAAGCTCCAGCAGCCGGTCTGTGAGGAAAAGATACGAGTGTAGAAAAATTCATCTTCTATCAGCGTTTTGTTCTCGATGATTAGTATTAGAGTTAGATGATAGATAAAATTTATATGGCATCGGCAGATGACCATACAAACCTGATGCTGAATTATAATCACCACAAACATGATAAAGTATAAATTGATCATGTAATGCCAAGTTTTCGCGGCGTTGAATGTAGGAACGGATGAAGGAAGAATCTGATATTAGAGCAACCCAACGTTTGGAGATACACTTGCAACGGAACACATCTTCTAATGGAAGTCTTACTAAAATCTCAACTATCTCATCGTCTTTCAAATCATCGATTGATGTTAATGTAGTTGCTGCTGTTGTTGTCCTTGTCGCTGATAATAATGATGATGATGCAACTTTCTTTTTTTTCAATGTTATACCTACGGAACCCATAGTCCTTTGTTCTTATGGAAGGTTTCTGTGGTTTAATGTGTTATACCTTTGAAAATTTTATCATCTAAAAGCTTATATTTATACAACGTCTATTCATCTAAAAGATAAAATCTTATTTTATATACAAGTTGAATAGTATTAGGATTTACGAAGTTGGTTTCCCGGTTTTTGTGGGATGCAGAAGATAAGTTTTACCACCTAGGACATAAGTAATCCCTCAATTTTTTTTTTATCCTTCTCAGTTGGAATCTTGACACTAGTCATAATACTTAGGGTGAATCTTTTCAATTCTTTTTAATTTATAAGAAAAAAATGTCTTGTTTGATTTGTCTTAATTAATATTTTATTAATATTCAATCGTTATAATTTTTACTAATATATAATGAAAGATATTTAAGTTTAAAGATGTGCATTGGGAGACGCGCACAGGAAAGTGAGGTCGACAAAAAAAAAATAGAGGGAGTAGTAGTACAATATGAGTTAAAACTATGAATCAAATCAAATGGAAAGGATTTTCAAATAATAATAATAATAATAATAAAAATAAAAATAATAATAATAACAACAACAACAACAACAACAACAATAATAATAATAATAATAATAATAATAATAATAATAACAACAACAATTACAATAATAATAATAATAATAGTAACAATAATAATAATAATAATAATAATAATAATAATAATAATAATAATAATAATAATAATAATAATAACAACAACAACAACAACAACAACAACAACAACAACAACAACAACAACAACAACAACAACAACAACAACAACAACAACAACAACAATAATAATAATAATAATAATAATAATAATAATAATAATAATACTAATAATAATAATAATACTAATAATAATAATAACAATAATAATAATAATAATAATAATAATAATAATAATAATAATAATAATGATAATAATAATAATAATAATAATAATAATAATAATAATAATAATAATAATAATAATATTTGTTTAGTCTCCTTGGCTGGCAAGTAAACTATTATCCCTCAATATGTTCTTCAATGGAGACTTGTGCAACGATGTTCAAATCTGGTAATCCGAACCTGAGCTTCGTTCCAAACCTGCAGAAAAAGGGACCCACTCTGGAGGTTTGGGTGGTGGTTCCCCCTCCGAAACTTAAGTCAGTTATCAGGAGTGAAAAAGGTAAAAGTAGAGATAGAGAGAGAAAGTGAGAGAGTATTTTGACAGAGTAAGGGCACATTGTTCAATGAATTACCTTTCTCCTGATTCCAAGGGGAGTATTTATAGTGTTTGGGATCTGATTGCTACCTTTTGAGGTCACCCTAAATTAAGGGTACCTGATTGGCTAGGCAATCAGAACGTGACACGTGGCAGACAATGATTAGGAGTTGATCATCAACCAATCATATGCAGCCGTTTTTTGTGATTTGGGCCCTGAATATTCTTCAGGCCAAAAGGTGGGCTTTTATTCCTTTCACAGTAAAAACATAGGGTCTTAACCATTTGCTTACTCCTTTTGATGGGACACGTGGATGATCTTGATGGATCCAGGTGTCTCCAGGAAAGCCGTTGGTTATTTTAGGCTACAACATTTACCCCTAAAAGGGGATTTTATCGTTTGCCTTAGGACGGTTAATACCCTTTTACTTGAGGAAGTTACTTCTTTTTCAAAAAGACAAAGCCGCACCATTTTCTTGTATTGCCGGTCATTTTTAACCGGTTCAGGAGGTTTTTCACCCCCCTATAAATATGTTCTCTTGTCTTTACTTCAATCAATTCACACCTTGAGAGAAATTTTCTATAGAGAGAGATTCTGCATCTTTTCTGATTTTCTAGAGAGAGTGTGAGTTCGTCCAGCTTTCGTTTTCTTCACCGAACGTCCAAGCGCTCGTCAGGTATCCCTTCTTTCTTCTTTGTTCTCATTTATTCTTTATTTTTTCTTAAAAAATCAATAAAATGAATTCCTCTTCTTTGTCAAATAATCCCGGCCATTCAAGAGTTTGCCTTGGCACTAGAACCGATAGTATTTCTTCTTCTGCACATTCTAGGGTTAGGCCTATTCTGGCCGGTCATGTATATTTTTATGGCTTTGGCCGACAAAGTCAGACGACCCAGTCTTTACCTGTGCAGGGTAATCTGGCGCGTGTCAAGCAAACGGACCGTCAAAGACGAAGAATAATTCTTCCCACCTATAGCTCTGAGATGGAAGAATCTACTGGATGAGTTCCAGAAGAGACAAGGGAAACCCAAAGTGCTAAGCAATGGGCCTGGTCCTCTTCCTCTGTCCACAAAAGGGCAGAAAATTTAGAAGCAGGTCCCGAGCCCAGTCCGTCTGGTAGGGAAGTGGAAATGGAAGGAGCCGACGAAGGCAATAATGAGAGTGATTCCATCACCGATGAGGAATCGAATGATCCCTCTACTACTTCGTCTGAAATTAGGAGATGCTTAGGTCCCCTCTCTGACCCTGGTTTTATTTTAGTCAACCGTAGGTGGTTAGAGAAAATTGGCCCTAATCCCAACTTCTTATCTTCTGTCATGCCCATGTCGGACTACTCTTTTGTCATTCCAAATGAGGAAGCTACAATTTTAAGCGCTCCCAAAAATCACTTCGCCGTCTATAAGCCAGCCTTGGACGCGGGGTTGAGATTTCCCCTTCATGATTTCATCGAGCAAGTGCTAAGGCATTACAACATCGGCCATAACCAACTGGCGCCGAATGCCTAGCACAACATTCTTACTTTTATAGTTGTCTGCGAGCTGCGCGGCCTGGCCCTTTCTCTACCAGCCTTTCCTCAGATACACTATGTATCTAAGATCCCGAAGACGGTGGACGGAGCTTGGTTCAGCATCTGTAACCGTCCCGCGTTTCTCACTGCCTGGGATAAGCCTTCGAAGATGCACGAGTGGAAAGCCGGTTTCATCTTCGTCCGAGCTACCAATGATTATATTACTGAGGGGTACCACGTCCATAGCCGGGCAATAATAAATACTGGACGGGGATGTCTTTTTTGGAGTTAGAGGATAGATTTGACGAAGAGGTGGTGGAATACTTCAAGATAAAAGAATATTCCAGACCAAATCATACATCCTTTAAAGGGCCAGCTAACTGGTTTCCTTTCAAGAAAATATTTTTTAATGATAACTTCTTGGTCGCCGCTGGCTTGCGGTTGGCCGAGGACAATGGTATAACTTCAAAAACTCTTAAGTAAAACGTGCCGTCTATAGTATTTATCTTACTAATCCCTTGGTCTATTTTTGCAGACGCGGCCAGAGCACTTCTAAAAAAGTCTTGGACGGGTGACATCAGTATGTCTAAGTTCACCGACAAGCTGTGCAAGGAATTTACCAAGACGGGGCCGATAAGAGGGCCGAGACTCTGGTAAAAAAAAAAAAAAAAAATCCTCGGACGCCCGTCAAGAGTTGTTAGCCATCTTTAATGGTCCAGACGAGGGTCCTTCACAGAAGGAAAACGTCTGGCCTTAGACGTTGGCCATACCTGTAATGAGCTCTGGACGAAGGTTCCTCGGAGAAGGAAAGCGGTTATAGCTGGCCGGTCTCCTTCCGTGAGGGATCCTTGTCTAACACTTGATGCTAATCTTGGACGAAGATCCTGCTGATGGATTAACCTTGTCCAAAGTCTGACCGTAATTTTTGGACGAGGGTCCTTCGTAGAAGGAAAGCGGCTAAACTTGTCCGGTCTCCTTCTGCTAGTGATCTCCGTCCAAAGTCAGAGGTTCTCTTTTCCTATGAGGATTTTTGGACGAAGATCCTTCACATAAGGAAGGCGGCTAACCTTGGCCGGTTTCCTTCTGCGAATGGTCTTCGTCCAGATCTTGAATGACCTCTAGACGAGTAAACTTTGTAAGTTGGTCTTTGTCTAGGAGAGTGTGTTTGATTTTTTGGCCGGCATCATTTAGCAAGCAATCTAGGTCTGAAAATTTTGAATTTTCCACTTGCTTTTGGACGGACATATTTTATGACTTGATATTATTTGTTTGCGCAGAAAAATGCCCCAACGAACAAAACACCGCATGGGAAGTCTTCTTTGTCCAAAAAGAGGTCTGCCGCGGCTGGTGATCAGCCCTCGGCCAAAAAACCCAAGGGCTTTGTGGCCAAGAAGAAAAATGAGCGGTCGTCCGTTCATAAGACAACTCCGGCCAGCCAGGGGACCGGAGAAAAGCCTATCCCGCCTCCAGCGGGTAAATCTTTGAAGGTGGACGAATCGTCCACTGATGTTCCTGCCTTGGGAGAGAAAATGCTTGTCTCCACCCTTCTCCCTACTGATCAGTTGGACGCGGCTGATCAACCTGGGATCCAGCCGGATACGGCTATTGTACTGGGGGATCAGCCGGACGCGGCTGCTAAAGACGGATCAGCCTTCAGTGGGACGGTCGCTCAGCTGGTGGCTCAAATGTCGTTATCAGTTAGATCCACGTCTTTATCTTCGGGTGAGTCATACTACCCCAACATAGTTAGGACGCCGCGGGTTGGTGGATGTTCAACGAGTCCGTCCAACAAACTTGCAGTAGTCTTCCCCATCAAGAGAACCGACTCCCCCCCGTTTTCAGATAAGAACAAAGGATCAGCTTCTGCTGCTCTGCCAGTGGACTCAGACGATGAGTCTTCTGCTGCCTTTGCTAAAATGTCAAAGGCTGAACGAGAGAGGCTCAAGCAGGAGCTGTTGAAATGCTACCCTGAGTTCTACATAAAGGGCTTGAGGGGTGCATCGTCTGGACATGTGGGCTACATGTCTCAACTTACTGCCGAGGTACGTTGCGTTGCTGTTTTTATTTGTAGTACTTGTAACTTTTTGTTTTTTAACTCGTCTACTGACTCGTTTGATTTTCGTTATTTCAGCTTCTTGCTCGCAGCATCGTTACTAAAGATTAGGTGAGGGACTTAGAAAGGAAAATAAGCATCTCGTCCCCCAAGCTACTACGGCCTGGGATAAGGCCATGCATGACATCCAGCTGGCGGAGACTCTTCATCGTCAATCCCGGGAGGCCTGGGAGAAACGGTCGGTCGAACTAAAGTCTCAAAACAAGTAGTGTCTGATCAAGATCAATGACATGCTTGATGAGAAGGTTCAATGGCAACTGGCCATGGACACTGTTTCGGTCGAGCTGAAGGAGGAGAGGAATAATGCTCTCGTGACCGCCACTCAGCTTAGAAGGGATAACCTCCTTCTAAGTGCCCAAACCGATAGTCTGAAAGAGGAGGCGGTCAGGGCCTTTACGATGCCAAGGAAGCCCTCAATGAGGTCATTGAGACTTCCAAGGGCTGGACCCTAAAGGCCTTTGATATGCTGGTCGTGCCCGAGGAGGTTCCTCACTTTGAGCGCCGCTTGCTCTTTCAGGAGAGCCTTCACAGGGCGATGGTGAAAGCTGAGGAGCCTCCTACCTTCCTTGATTCTTCAGACGAAGAAGCGGAGGATGACGAAGAGTCTCCCAAGAACGGCCAGGAAATCCCCAAGGACCACCCCTCTGGTCAAGATACTCCTCCAGCTGAATAGAGTGCCTAGCTTTAGGCTTATTTTTCAATGTATCTTGGCTGATTGCCATCTCTGTAGCTTGGTTCTACTTTTCCATAGATTAGTTTGTAATCCTTTTGGACGAGTATTTAATGAACGATCTTTGGTTTTGTCCAAAAAAATTTTTGTCTTCAGTCTGATCAAAACACTTGCTGAAGTATGCTAAGTTAAAGCAGATCGTCTTAAAACTGATGGATTAACAATCTTGCCTTACAACCTAGACGACTTTTGAACTTTATATAAATAAGCAAAAGTACAAATGAGACTCGTCATAGACTATGGATGATCTTCGAACTTTACTCAAATAAGCATCAAGTACAAATGAGACTCGTCCTAGACTATGGACGATCTTCGAACTTTACTCAAATAAGCATCAAGTACGAATGAGACTCGTCCTAGACTCTGGACGACCTTCGAACTTTACTCAAATTAAGCACAAGTACGAATGAGATTCGTCCTAGACTCTGGACGACCTTCGAACTTTACTCAAATAAAGCACAAGTACGAATGAGATTCGTCCTAGACTCTGGACGACCTTCGAACTAGACTCGTCCTAGATGAGTGTCTTAGAAGTTCTAGGGCTTAGTTATTTCCCCCCTTCTTGGGCTTAGTTCGTCCTGGCATTCCGGACGAGCTTTGTGCCAAGAAGGAGAGCGGCCATCATAGGCCGAGCTAACGTAAGACTCTCATTTTGGACGAGCTTGGATATTTATGCACCTGCAATCCTTATATTTTGCTGTTTATGAGCTTACCATGTTCTGGCCGGCTTCCTTGAGGAAGCAACGCTCGTCTTGCAGTAGTGAGCCCTTACTAGGGCCTTTACTACTTAGCTGACCTTGTATTTGAAAGTAAGATATCTTTACTAAGGCGTGCTTATTTCTGGTCGGCTTCCTTTTAGGAGACCATGATGTTCCTCTTACTAGAGATTATCACTATTTGTCTAACCAGATATGTAATCTACCTTTCTTTGGGTTTATTACATTTTGGTCGGTCTCCTTGAGGAAGCAATGTGCGTCAAAAGAATATTTATCCCTTGTTGGGTTGATTCATTCTTTTAGTTTGTTCTTGGTCGTTCGTTGTTTTCTTCAATTTTATCTAAGTTAATGTCACTTTTAGGCCACTAGGCTAACTAGTGGTAAATTGCCCCAAAGTGAATGACTTTAGTAAAAACAAAGAAACAATACGAATATAGGGAGAAAGAAGAAATTGTATTATATGAATTTTGCTTGGCTAAATACCAAGGTACATGTATACATTTCTAATTCTCTTTTTTGTGCCGTGGCACTTGTTGGGATTACAAACTACTTAGTATTGTTGCCGATTATCTAAATCAGACGTGGTACTTCTTTAGTGTGTCTGAGTTCCAAGTGCGTTGTATTGGACGTCCATCCATATCTAGGAGACGAAAAGTTCCGCTTCGCACTTCTTGGACTATCAGATAAGGCCCTTCCGAATTTGGTGTCAGCTTACCCAGCTCTTTAGCTCGTCCAACGGCCTCCAACTTCCTCAGAACCAAGTCCCCTACTTTGAGTGGTCGTCTAGCGACTCTCTTGTTAAAGTCCCGAGCCATTCGCAACTTGTTATATTGCATTCTCAATAGGGCATTGCCCCTGACCTATGGTACTTGGTCCAAGGCAGTGCGCAAGGCGGCCCAATTGGCTTCTTCTGTGTACAGCATGACTCTCAGGGTAGGTTCTTCAATCTCAATGGGCAAGACGGCTTCAGTTCCATAGACCAACATGAAAGGTGTCTCACCTGTAGAGTTCTTGGCTTGTGGGTGGGCGACTGCAGCAAAGTGAGCTTTGATCTCTCTTTCTGCCGACCAATCTTTCAGTTTTGGTGTTTCAAACTGTGGACCATTGTCAAAGACGATGGACTGCGGCATGCCGAACCGGGTTGTGATATTCTTCCAAATAAAGCCCTTGACGTCATTTGTCGTTATACCCCGCATTGCTTCAGCTTCTACCCATTTAGTGAAGTAGTCCACAACCACAATTACGAACTTCTTCTGCCAGCGGCCACAGGGAAGGGTCCCAGAATGTCCATGCCCCATTTGGCAAAGGGAAGTGGTAACAAGATGGGAGTTAGGTAATTGGATGGTTTCTGATGCAAGTTTCCATGTTTCTGACAACTGTCACACTTTTTTGCATAAGCAAGAACGTCTTCTTTTAATGTAGGCCAATAATACCCAGTTCTTAAGGCCTTTTCTCCCAATGCTCTTCCCCCAATGTGAGATGCACAAGCTCCTTCATGGAGTTCCTTCAGCACTTCTAGTCCATGTTCTTTAGTAATACACTTCAGAAGAGGACGATTGAATGATTTCTTGTACAGGGTTTCATCCTACAACTCAAACCATTTGTCTCTGGCCTTGACGTACTTGGCCTCCACCGGGTCTGAAGGTAATTGACCTGTTTTCTTGAAGTTTATAATGGGCTCCATCCACACCGCCCCTCGACTAAGAAACATGACCTGCTGTTGATCAATACTCTTTTTCGGTTTAACTTCCCAATATACTGTTCTTGGTGCATCACAGTCAGCTGAGCTGGCCAATTTTAAGAGAGCATCAGCTTGATGATTTTCTGACCTTAGTACTTGGTCAAGAACAAATCGCTTTAAGGGCTCAATCTCATCCTTGATCAGACGCATGTATTTACTCATAAATGCTTCTTTACATTCAAAATCTCCATTGACTTGACTGACGACTAAGAGAGAGTCTGATTTGGCCTCAATCTCTAAAGCCCCAGCCGCCTTACACATCTTGATCCCAGCCAGAAAGGGCTTCATACTCAGTTTCATTGTTGGACGCCTGGAACTGGAACCTTAGTGCATATTCGAATTTATCTCCTTCTGGTGATTGAGAAATGATTCATGCCCCACATCCATTGACAGTGGACGATCCATCTACCATGAGCGTCTAGTGCTTCCTTCCTTCGGTCGGATCAGGTATTGGTTCCACAGTTGGTCGAGTAAGCTCAACTATAAAGTCTGCCAAAGCTTGCCCCTTAATAGCTTTCCTTGGTTCAAAAGTTATGTCAAACATGTTCAGTTCAACGGCCTACTTCAGCATCCGCCCAGCAGCTTCCATCTTTTGTAAAACTTGCTTCAGAGGTTGGTCAGTATAGACTAGTATACTGTGAGCCAAGAAATAAGGTCTCAAGTTCCTGATGGCCATGACCAGTGCCAACCCAAACTTCTCGACCGGTGTGTATCTACATTCCGCGTCCTTGAGTACATGACTTATAAAGTATATTGGGATTTGCACTGACTCCCTTTCGGCCAGTAGAACAACACTCACGGCCTAGGGAGACACAGCCAAGTATACAAATAATTTTCCCCCTCGATCGGATCGACCAACCTAGTAACCGACGAAGATGATCCTTGACTTCTTTGAAGTGCTTGCTCGGCCTTCGCCGTCCATTCAAACTTAGCTTTCTTCTTAATGGTGGCAAAAAAATGATGGCACTTGTCACCTGACTTAGATAGGAAACGTCCAAGAGCCACCAAGCAGCCCGTCAGACGTTGTACTTCTTTGGTCTTGGACGGAGACATCATGTCTAGAATGGCTTGGATCTTTTCGGGATTTGCTTCTATTCCCCTTTGATCCACTAAGAATCCCAAGAACTTCCCAGCCAAGACGCCAAAAAAAATTTTTTGGGGGTTCCACTTCAACTTGTACTTTCTGAGAGTTTCAAAAGTTTCCCTTAAATCACCAACATGGTCTTCTTCTTGCTGACTCTTTATTATCACATCATCTATGTACGCTTCCATGTTTCTTCCCAATTGTGGCTGGAAGACCGTGTTTATCAGTCTTTGGAAGGTGGCTGGCGCATTTCTGAGGCTAAAAGGCATCCTCATCCATCCATACAACCCCTTCTCGGTGATGAACGACGTCTTGTCCTGGTCCTCCGGCCACATGGGGATTTGATGAAATCCTGAATAAGCGTCCATGAAGCTCAACAAAGCATGGCCAGTCGTGGAATCCACCAACCGATCTAACTTAGGCAAAGGAAAATTGTCCTTAGGACAGGCCTTGTTGAGATCAGTATAGTCCACACACATTCTCCATGTACCATTGGGCTTTGGTACCATGACCACATTAGCTATCCAATTTGGATAGTAAGTCTCTCTTATGAATCGTGATTCCAACAACTTCTGTACTTCTTGGTCGACTGCCTGATTTTTGGCCGGCCCCAAATGTCTCTTCTTCTGCCGAACTGGCTTTAAGCTCAGATCAACATTTAGCTAGTGGACGGCTATCTCTGGATCAATTCCAGACATTTCCTCGACACTATAGGCAAACACATCTTGAAATTCCTTAAGCAAATTTATCAAAATGCCCTTCAACTCAGTGGTGAAGGAAGATCCAATCTTCAAGGTCCTTTCTGGACGAGCTTCATCCGAACAAATGTCTTATGGGGCCTCCACAGGTTCTGGACGTTCAAGTGCCATGCCCATGATGGCCATCACTTCTCCAGACGAGGGAGGTTCTTCTTTGACGGGGACATACTTTCTTTTCTTACTGGGAAGGTTTTCGGACGTTTTCCTTGAGGGAACAACCTGCGTCTGAGGACTTTCCATTGTCATTCTCAGAGAGGCCAACTAGTCTTTCACAATTTCAGTCGTTTTCCCTTCGCCAGCGACCTTCCTCTGGTCCTGCTTCTCTGCCTTCCAAGATGATGGTTTCAATGTGGTTAGGTAACATTCTCTGGCCGCCTGCTGGTCTCCATACAAGGTACCAATTTGACTACCATCACATTCAAACTTCATGAGCATAAGGTGAGTAACTATCAATGCTTTAACACGTCCAAGAATGACACTGTAAGCTGTCAAGTCTCGGACGACTAAGAACTTGATGAATAAAGTCCAGGAGGCATCCTTCTCTCCAACTCGGACGGGCAAAGTAATTATCCCCATAGGGTGAATAACTCCTCCCCCAAACCCAATGATTGGATGGTGGACAGGAACCAAGTTCTTCTCTTCAAACTTCAATTTGGACAAGCAATCTGCACTAATGATGTCCGTGGAACTTCTAGTGTCAATCAGAATTCTTCTTACTCTCAAGTTTGTTATCTTCATCTTTACAACCAAGGGGTCATCATGAGGAGTTTTCAACTTCCCCCAATCTTGCTCACTAACTACCACCTTAGGGAAGGGCTTAGCCTTTGTCTGATCAGTTAGTAAGACTTGGTCGAGCTCCCTGAGGTAGTTTTTGTGCCCTCTATTGGTTGGTCCTCCAGCGGCAAATCCTCCTGAGATAACGAGAACAACATCTTCGTCAGTGCTTTCACTTTCTTTCTTCTTATTCTGACGATTATCTTTCCTCTGAAACTTCCTTCCCCCTTGGGGTAGGTATGAGTTCATCTTTCCTTTTCGGGCTAAGTCCTCCAAAGCCCTCTTAAGGTATTTACATTCGTTGGTCTCATGACCACAATCCTTGTGAAAATGACAGTACTTGCTCTTGTCTCTATTCCTGTAAGGAGTCTTTATCTCAGTTGGAGCCTTGAGCTCATATTGATCTTTTATCTCTATAAGGATGGAGTATTGGTCTTTGCTAAATTCTATGGGATCGGCTGAAGATTCAGATTCTTTCCTCTTACCTCGCCTGGACGAAGTAGTTGTGGAGGTTATTGCCCAAGTCTCAGCCTTTTTAGGGTTGTTCTTTTTTGGTTGAACCGCTTCTTTAGGCTTCTTGGACTCTGGGTGTTTGATGCTTATAGGCAGAGAGATGATCATCTGGATCAGTTGTTCCATCAAACGGCTCTATGGTAGGGAGTTCAACCTTTGGGAAGGGGGGCGCCTCCATGATCCTGGCCGAGAAAGGGGTTGGCCAGTTGATCCGAAGGGCTCCCTGCTGTCCCTCAATGGGTATGAAATCCTTACGATACTCCTTCAACACGGGATTAGATGAAGTGTTTGCAAGGGGCTGCACGCTGATAAACCATTGGTTGCACCACCATTTTCTCTTGTCTTGGACGAACAAGAGAAGGGCCTAGACTTTTTCCTTATGTTCTGGATAGTAACCTCAAAGGGGGATCTCTTAAATACGGTGTAGACCCTGTTGGCGACCGTTATAATGCAGCAGCTTTCTTTGCCTCTAAGTATTCCCTGGCATCTATTTCCATCCTATGCCCATTTGGACGAACATTATCCTCGGTTCTGACCAATAGGTTCCAGTCCATCTTCCTTCGCTGCTCACTGCCTTCTGGCTGTCTTGCTCTGGCTGTTCCCCTAGAGGGTTCATGACGAACAGGTCGGCTTGGACCTGGACGATTCTCCTGAGAACGCCCTCTAAGAGGAACTGGATTGTTAGCAGTTGGATCTGGATTAACTTGGAAAAAGAGCATATTGTTCTGGACGACTGCTGCCATCTTAGTCTGAAAGTCATTCAGGACGTTCTCTAAGTGAGCAGCAGTCACTAGACGTTCAAGATTTTCCTGAATAACAGGTTCATGGCTCTAACCAGGGACATTAATGATGGACGGAGGTCTATCCCTCCCTCGAGGTGGTCTCTCATCGTCTACGATATCCTCAACTCGAATCTGAAAACTTCGATTTCTTGCCACATTAGACGAGTGACCATCAGTCATCGTTGCGTCTCCCCATAGACGGCGCCAAATGTTTAGCCTCCTTAGCTGGCAAGTAAACTATTATCCCTCAATATGTTCTTCAATGGAGACTTGTGCAATAATGTCCAAATATGGTAATCCGAACCTGAGCTCTGTTCCAAACCTAGAGAAAAAGGGACCAACCCTGGAGGTTCGGGTGGTGGTTCCCCCTCCGAAGCTTAAGTCAGGTATCAGGAGTGAAAAAGGTAAAAGTAGAGATAGAGAGAGAAAGTGAGAGAGTATATTGACAGAGTAAGGGCACACTGTTGAATGAATTACCTTTCTCCTGATTTCAAGGGGAGTATTTATAGTGTTTGGGATCTGATTGCTACCTTTCGAGGTCACCCTAAATTAAGGGAACCTGATTGGCTAGGCAATCAAAACGTGACATGTGGCAGGCAATTATTGGGAGTTGATCATCAACCAATCATATGCAGCCGTTTTTTGGGATTTGGGCCCTGAATATTCTTCAGGCCAAAAGGTGGGCTTTTATTCCTTTCATAGTAAAAACATAGGGTCTTAACCATTTGCTTCCTCCTTTTGATGGGACTATGTGAGTTGAGTGGTTTAGCTGAAAATAAAAGGTTCAGAATTACTCATCCAAAAAAATCAAATAGTTATGAGATTTTTATAGAGTAGTAATTTTTTAAAATAACGGTTTTTTCACCAAGTACCCCCGAGTTTTCAGAAAATTCACGAGATACTCTCGCACTTTTCAAAATACACCAGGTACCCCTAATTTCATGGTAATACATCCAAATGCCCTTAATGACTAACAGCGGTTAACTCCGTTAGTCATTAACCCTAATTTTTTGTTTTAAACCTTAATTAACCCCTAACCCTAATCCTAATCCTAACCCTAACCCCTAACCCTAACCCTAACCACCCAAACCACCACCACCTCCCCCCCCCCGCAGCCTCCCCACCCCTGCAGCTCCCCCCACGCAGCCCCTTCCCCCCCCCCGCAGCCCCCCACCCGAACCCTTCCCCCCCCCCCGTAGCTCCCCAACGTAACCCCTCTCCCAATCCCCGCCCTACGCATCCCTCCCTCAACCTCGCAGCCCCCCACCTCCTTCGATTTTCGCACCACCCTCCCCACCCCCTCAACCCCTTCGATTTCCTCCGATTTTACTTGTTGGATTTGAGAGAATGCATCGAAGTGGGTGGGGAAATTTGAGGTTTAGAACATAGGAGGCCGCACCTCCTACTCTAGTTGTTGAAATTCGAAGGGGTTGGGATGGTTCGGAAATTCAAGGGGATGGGGGGTTCGGAATTTTTGACCGGGGTGGGGGTTGAGGGGGTCAGGGGGGGGGGAAGGGATGCGGCCTCCGTGAGGCGCCGCGAAGGTGGGGAGCTACGTGGGGTGGAGGGAGGGGTTGTGGCCTGCGTGGGGTGCTGCGGGGGGTAGGGGGAGGGTGGGGGAGCTGCGGGGGTGGGGGATGTGGTGGTGGTTGACTGGTGGTTAGGGGTTAGGTTAGGGTTATGGGTTAGGGGTTAAGGTTAGGATTAGGGTTATGGGTTAATTAATTGGGGTTAATGACTAACGGAGTTAGCCGATGTTAGTCATTGAATGACCATGAAATTGAGGGGTACCTGGTGTATTTTGAAAAGTGCGAGGGTACCTCGTGAATTTTCTGAAAACTCCGGGGTACTTGGTGAAAAAACCGCAAAAAAATAGAATAGTTGATAATTATGGGAAGAAAAGAAGAGAGAAGCATTGAAAATTGTTGTGTGAGAAATAAACTCTGTGAGGAACTAAGTGTTTCCTCTCACATTTTTTGCACATTTTATTTTTGCACATCTTAGTTTTATATATATTTTGATAATTTGAGCATAGTATGTAACAAATGTGTGAAAGAATATGCTTGGGAGCATATACTTTTAGGTGCTCCTGAAAAAACTTAAGAATTTGCAATGTTTCACACCTCGTTTTTTCTCATCATAAAATTTGATCAAGACTCAAGAGTAAGGGTATTTTGGAAATGAAATATGTAGATATTAAAGTACTCTAGACTTGTCGAGTAGTATATAATAGAGATTATTCATGTGGGCTTTTCATAAAGATGTTCAAAAAGAAAAAAAATTGACATTAATTAGTAATCTCACTCTTCACTCATCTTCTCATAATATTTCCAATATTGGATACTTTTGTAATAACCCTCCGACATTCGGAGACCTTCTCAAAATGTCAAACTGTTGTTTTGCTTGTCACAGAGGATGCATGTAAAATAAGAGGTAATAACACTATGAATCATTTTGAGAGAGTCTTCCTAAAAGCTAAGATTTTTCAAAGGCATCAAAAGCTAGGTTTACTTTGAAAAGTTGGAAAATTTGACATTATTTTCAACATGAATAATCTCAACTTTCACTCATGATCCTAATTTTGGATTATTTAGGAATAATCTCAACTTCGGGGGGACCTTTTAAATAAGGCTTAAGAAGTTTCAAAATGGATTAACAAAGGGAGGAAAAGAGATAATTTGGAATATTATGAGAAGGTCTCATTTCTAAATGCTCCGAAATTGGGATTTATTTTAAGAAGATAAGCGAATTTTGTGACTATAAATGTGTAAATCTCAATGAAATGAAACTAATCGATAATACTATGATAATTAGGGCTAACCACGATCCGAGTCAAGCTGAACTCTAGTATGGCTCGGCTTGGGTTTAATTACCGAGTCCGAACTTCGACCTGAACTAGCCTCGAATTTTAAAATAAGGCTCAAGTTTGGTTTGACAAAAATAATTCGAGTTTTGAACTCGACTCGTTTAAACATGTGCCAATAATAAGCATTATCATATTTAAATGTTGTTATTAATCGATTTTATATTAATGTTTAGCTTGGATAAGTTGTGTTGAAAATCCCCCTATCATTGTCATTCAAGAAGATTATTTAGGCCTTGGTGTAACAGTTATATATTAATGTCATAAAAAATGAATTTTATATCTTATTATTAATAAGCTCACGAGCTTTCTAGCCAAACACCATTGAGTTTGAGTTTGGCTTATTTAATATTCAAACTACTCCCTCTGTTCCTTATTGACGTTCCTACTTACAGTCTTGACACTATTTAGAATTACATAGATATTTTTTCGATTTTCCCCAATATATAAGAAAAAATATAGTCATGTGGGGTCTTACTCGGTTCTGAATTCTCAATGAGTACATTATAATATTCAAATTTTTATAATATTTTACTAATATGTAATTACATATACAAATAGTTTAATATGTGCGTTGACAAATGTACAAGTCAAACTATGATCATCATAAGGAACGGAGGGACTTAATGTTAAGCTCAAGCTCTACCCCCTAATTAAGAATCTTACCCCTAACACTTAAGGGGGAGATAGAAGCGCAAAATAGAAGGTTAACTTAGCTTGTTCGTACATATTAAGAGGATAGTGCACACCAATAAAATGAATGTTTTGTAATTTGCAATGAACATTATGTTTATTCAAATGAACATAGTAGTTTAAAAGAACAGTTAGTTCAATCAAATGAACTTCAATTTCATATACAAAGCTTGTTGTAAAATGAACATTTTGATGAACATAAAATTACATTAAATTTGTGTCCTATTATTAAAAATAGAAAAATGTTCTCTTTTTATTGCCGGAACATAAACGCTTTTTATTGAATGAACATAATGCTATTTATTGGATAAATATAACCCTATTTTGAATAACTTGAAAACACATATGAAATGGATCCCATTGTCCAAAATTTAAGGTTTTCTACTAACAAGACTCAATGTTCATTTCATTAAACCGATTGTTTACTTGCGTGCCAATGTCGTAACTGTACACGTTCATGTAGGGTTGGTAATCAGGTCGGGTTGGGTCGTGTTCGTGTCCCAGTCGATAATAAATGGGTCAAAAATCCCTAAACCCAAACCTAACCCATTTAATAAACAGGTTAAAAAACTCAACCCTGACTTGACCTATTTAATAAACAGATTACCCATATAACTCGTTTATCCCATTTAATCATAATTATCATTATATTGAAAAATAATTATTTGAGCAAGTTCACTATTGAAAGTATATATGTTTAGAGTTTCTTGGAATGATTATAATCTATTTTAGCAATATTTTACCTTTTTAAACCAAATTTTAGATTTATTAATATATTTTTTCGAGAATGTTCTATATGTTTAAGTTAATAAGGTCCAAGCATGTCATTTTCAGGTCGGAAATGTCAACCTTAATCTAACTCGTTTAATTAAATGGGTTAATCGTGTCAACTCATTTACTTAAATGGGTCAAAAATCCAAACTCTAACCCGCTTATTTCGGGTTAGGTTCGGGTCGGGTTATTGGCTTAGGTCAAATTTTGTTAGCCCTACGTGCATGTTCTTTTCCTTATTTAACAGCATTTTGACTAATGAGCATGTGCTCACTGCTCATTATACTAGCTAATGTGTACACCATCTATGCGTTGAGATAGAAGCACCAACAACGCTCGATCTCCTACTTCTTGGTGGGAACAGCGAAGCTACTTTGGGTGACCAGTAACCACTAACCACTTGGCATTTGGTTAAGAGTTTTTTTGTCGGAAACAACCGTTTAAATATTGGTTTTTGCGAGAAACAATCTTTTAAAAATAAATCTGGTAAAAGAAACCCTTTGAAGATAATTTTCGCACTGAACAACCTTAATCCATTTTCCAGCATTGACCGACCATTTTTCGGCGTTTACTCATTAAAGCATAATATGTGTGGGGGCACGTGTCCCCGTGTTTCACCTTCTTTTCAGCCAATTTCCCTCCAAACTACTCCCATATTCGATTCACCCTCTCCAAAATCGAGAAAAAACCTAAATGCACCTTACTTCTCTCTACTGCTGCATAATCAATAATCGGCAGCAATTCGCGTTGAAGGGAAGCAACTAATCAAGCATCCCCTGAAAAAAGGTAAGCATTGGATGTTTTTGATTTAGAATTATTGAACTCTTTTGAGCTGTACAAGGCTTGTCTAAAACTGAACTTTTTTCGCCATGAAAGCTAAGCATCTGAAGTTCATCCCTCTTCCAATCCACTACTTCGTCATCAATCCATCCAAATTTATTGCAAACCCTTTGCCTAGTCCCGTGGTTGAAGAACTTGCAAGTAATAAACTTCCTTCCCAGGTTATCATGTGTCCAAGATGTTCTCTTTGCCACAATTATCCCACAATCACATTTAATCTCACTAATTGGAACCATTTTGCTACAACAAATTACAAGAAACCACCCAAAACCATTAAATTAGAAAATTGGAAAAACAAAACACTAATTTCTCACACTATTAGATTGATATTAATTTCAACTAAAAGTGAACACCTCTTTTGAAGAGTGTTAAAATGGTCGAATTTTACTCTCACAATTAATTTCACAACTTCAAATGAAAGAGAGATAGAGGAGTTGTGATGTGTTCAGCGATGGAGAAGGAAATGAAGGAACAAAGAAAGAGAGACCGGGAGATATAGAAGTATGTGAGTAAATTGGACGAAAATTGGCTGAAAAAAGAAGAAACACAGGGTCATGTGCCATGCGCATGTTATGCTTCAATGAGTTGAAGTCGAAAAATGGCCGGTCAATGCTAGAAAACGGGTCAAGATTGTTCCTCGTAATTTTTTTTTGTTATGTCTTCTTTTGCCAGATTTAAAAGGTTGTTTCTCACAAAGCTAGTATATAAAAGGATTTTTCTGACAAAAAAACCCAGAATATTATCTATACTAATATAAAGGCGTTCCTAAACAATGAACGGTCTTGCGTGCTTCCTAAGGGCGTTATCTCTCCATGTAATTCACATATAATTAAAAAAAATTAGAAATTGTATAATATAGAATTTGATCCCGCGTCTTCAAGTTTATATATTAACTTTACTATAATTAATTATTATAATATTAAAATAATATAATAAATGAAATTTTCCTAATAACAAAATATATTAAATTGATTTAAATTAAATCAAAAAAAAATTAAATGAGATAGATTGATCCAAGCGCAGTGATATTAAAGTCTGTTATAATATTAAAGTATTTAATATTAATAAAAAGATTATATTAATAAATGAAATTTTTCTTACGCCGGGGCTAATAACTAGTTAGTTTATTACAAACCGGCAAACCGCTGACAGAAAACGCAAGAAATATTCTGATCAAAGTCAATATAGGCTGAGAGAAGGAGTAATTTGGTGTGTGGGGGGCCAAAAATCTATCAGCAAATCACAAAGATCGAGCAACAATGGAGGGATGGGACACAACGACGAAATCAACCCTAACAAAAATCCCTCTTTTGTCAACAAAAGCCGGACCACGCGACGGTGCAGCGTGGACGCAGCGTCTAAAAGAAGAGTACAAGTCGCTGATCGCCTACACATCCATGAACAAATCCAACGACAACGATTGGTTTCGAATTTCCGCCGCAAATCCTGAAGGTACTCGTTGGACTGGCAAATGTTGGTATGTTCATAACCTTCTTAAGTATGAATTCGACCTTCAATTCGATGTTCCTGTCACTTATCCTGCTACTGCTCCTGAACTTGAGCTTCCTCAACTCGATGGCAAGACCCACAAGGTCTGTTTTTCTTATTTATTGTTAATTTGATTTGGGTATTTGTTGGTTTCTATTTCTAATTGTGATCATGTTTAATTTTGAGGATTTTGTGTTTGTTTGGGTTTTGGGTAATGATTATAGTGATCTTTTGTAGATGTATAGAGGAGGAAAGATTTGCTTGACTGTGCATTTCAAGCCGCTGTGGGCGAAAAATTGGTACTTTTTTCTACTATATTTCCTCTTTGTTGTCTGTGTTTTATGTTGTACTCTATAGGATTGTTTGTGATTAAGAGATACTTGATAGCACCTTTATGTTTAAGTTAGATGTTGAAGCAGGCTCCATAAGTGGCGGACCTAGGATTTTGGTTTCGATAGGTTTTGGTAGTTGTAATTTGGGGTTGTGGTATCGACAATTAACACAATTTATTTAATGGCTCAATGGAAAATAGATGAAGCTTTTTATTTATTTTGGGGTGTCAAGTGTCACACCTTGCCTCAATGTAGGTCTTCCACTGACTGCCTCCATTGTTTTGGGAAAGGGGTGAGAGCTTAGACCTGGCGAACGAGCATAATGATATGTTCGAATCCCATATTAGTTAGGACATTATTAGAACAACAGTAACCCCTTACTGTGGTCCTTATAAGTTAATTCTCACACTTAGCCATACAATTCAAGGGCATAATTACGCTACTCCATGCCAACATTTATGTCACCTTTGGAGCATGCGATCGAGAAATAACAAATTATTAGATCACGATCCGACTAGCATAACACTTCCACATTTTGGAAATTCCAGACACCAGTTTATATATGCTATAAACAGATTAGGTACTTATATACTAATATAACCGCCAGAGCCAGGTGTAGCATGGGGAAGCCAAATTGGTATAGACATGACCATTGGAAACACGTGCAAGTAACCACATTGAATCTCGATTGCATAACATAACCCCAAGTCAAATGGTATCATACAAGGGCAGAATGAAGGCTCCATATGACTTACGTTTTCGACATTGAATCATTCATCATTTCTACAACAGGTATTTAAGGATCACATATGATGCGTTTTATAGTATAGACTATAGATACCACTACGATTAGCATGTTACTCTACTACACTATGCCATTTATAAGTTTAAATACCACCTAAATGTGTTATGCAACTTGATCAATGTACACTTAAGCTTCAACTTTGAGGCTTTAATACAAAATTGGGGACAATACTTGACTATTCAGCGTCTCATCTTATTGTTTTATTCAACTTATTTAATCTGAATTTTTTTTTGGAGTTTTAAGAATTTTATTAATTTTTCTGAATTTCTCTGAAGATTTTGAACTTTCCTTAATCTTTATTAAAATATATAAAAATTAGTTGAATAGAAAATACCCTTAGATGTACTAAGGCGACTATATAATTCAACAAACATACATCTATGTAAGTATAAAGATAATGCACAATTGGCAATTGCACATTATACACACTTAATGTTTGTATGGCTCATGAATCACAAAGCTTATAACTAAGTGTGTAGCAAGGTCAATCATAAGCATGGTGACATATTTTCATACCTACTTATGCATCTTGTCCTTAATGTCATTTTCTAAGGAGAAGTACAATTCTATTTCATAAATGTTGGGTTACGAATAATATATCTTTCTTACTGTTGTATGGTATGCATAACGACCTGATCATAAAGTTTATGAATTTTTTTTATCTCAATGGAACATGTCCCTGATTCTTGTTAGATCTTTAAATCTTTATACAGGTAGTATCCCTGGGCTCACATATAGTTGTAGAAAAGGTTTTTTTTCTTACATCACTCCTAATGACCTAAATGTTAAGCATACTTTGTTAATGTTAGAAAATCAGAAATAAGCGGTGTAGATAACTTGGTGTTATTCCTTGTACATAATCAGTCATGCTGACTAGTTAAATTGAATTCTAACAAAGCAAGCTTAACAGTTAGGGGCAATATTTACAAAATATGTCTATTCTTGCAAAGAAGATTCAAAAGTCTTCTGAGAGTAGTTAGCAAAGGATTGCTTTGCACATTACACTATGTTGTGTTGCATCCATGGTGACCTGATTGGAGAGTTTGTTAACTGTCCAACGAATAAGGATATGTGGGACAAGCTTTAGGTGACCTGTGGCCAGTCATCAATTACGAGGCTCGTGCTAGTTGACTGTTAATATATGTCATGGGAGGAATTAGCGGATGGAGAAAACCGAGGATACTTAAGATATAAACACGGGTAAGGGCCTGATTTTGGACTTGTTTGATCAAGAGATATGGGTGCCTTAGTTGATTAGGTTTGTTCGAGATCTTGTAAGTCACAGTCATACATATCGATCGTTGCGGTTTTTGTCCTGATTCCCGAGTTTCCTAATGAAATCTTCTTGTGTCCCTTCTTGTTGTTTCCTGTGTTTTTATTCGCATTTGATTATTTGTTTGCGAGATAATACAATCTGTATACCCTCGATCTCTATAATAGAGGCCTTTGTATCTGACTGATTAATAAATATGATGATGAGCGGAAACTGATGTTACTCTAACTTATAGTCAGACTCTCACAGTCTGTTCGAATCCCTATTAGGAAGATTGTTAGACAATGTAACTGCTCTCTAATGTGGCCAATATAAAACGATATCTGCAGTTGGACTATTTGTTGTAGAGAATCTGTAATCAGCTCACGTGATTCACCAAACCATCTATATCCCTCTAAATAGGAAGTCATATAGCAAACACCATGGGAACAATTGCTCGTCAGAGAAAACATATTATGTAAATCTTTTTGCTAATTTGAATGAATTTTTTTTAGGGAGGGGGAGGTGGGGTGGGAATCTGGTGCTAATCTGACCTTATACTCGATTTTGCAAAAATGACTGAAATGACAAAACCTATACTCATTGTTTATGAAGATAATCAGCTGATGGGTAACATCAATATTTCAAAATACACATTGCTTGTGAATTTGAGTTTATTTATAGCTCAGAGTGCCATGATTTTCCTGGATGGCTGGATTGGGACAAATTAGGCTTGGCTTAAATGAGTATACTAGTCTTTGCCTGAGGCTGACACTATACCCTGGATGGCAGAACATTGTCCAATCGGGATAGTTGTTAGGGTGGTCATGCAAAAGTGCCTAATTTTCCAAAAGACCAAAACCCTACCAATATTAACTCTAAATAGGTTTTGTTTTGTGAACCTCATTGCAACTGGCTACCACCAGAGTTGGACTTCATTTTTTTTCTTTTATTTAGCATCATCTCAACTTTGGGAAGGGACAAAGGAGGACTAAATTATTGGCTTTAACGGGAAGGCGTATATTGTGATTTGAGCAAGGAATGGATCAAGTGGCAATGAAGAAATTACCCTTGGTGCCAGAGAGTCAAGGGGGATTTGGGTAATGCAACCAATTAGAAAATAATGATGGGATTGAGTGAAAAGGTGAGTTCGCATTTGAGGCAATTATGCAATGTGTCACAATATGCTAGGGCTTTTTTTTCATGCATTCCTTCTTTTTGAAATTTAATGAATAGTTAGCTTTCCTCAAATGGTTCATCTTCTGGCAACAAACACAAAGTTATTTCCTTATCAAGCTTTTTCTCCAGACAATATGATTGTATCTATAACTGAAAGTTGAGTAAGCACATGCTAATGACTAGGTTTGGTATGCACTAGATATGTGTTAATTTATCCGTATACTACCAGAAATATGTTCAGGTTATTTTGGGCTTGACATATGTCATATGACAAAGTCTAGCAGAGATGCACGGATAAAAGATTGTACGAAGAAATCATAGTGCAACAATGTCACAGAGGTACTTTAGAGAATTACAAAGTGATGGTTCTATGTTAAATTCATTGAACCATTCCTATATGTCTTGTGGTGATTTAGAGTTATAGAGGATCAACAACTTAATGGTCATTTAAAAAAAATTATGATAATGAAACAGGTTGTTTTGCTTGTGGCACTAGGCCGGTAGCAATAAAAAAGATTGAGAGTATGGATTGTGTCACTTGTTGAGCTACTGCTCTAGTAGTTGAAGGCCATCATTAGAAACTCTTAGAAAGCTATTTGAGACCTGGCTATGAAAGATAGTTATGAAGTTGGAGTGCCTCAACTGATGTTTAAAATTGGTTTTCAGGGTTCTTTTGGATTGAAGAGGTATTTTTGTGATAGGGTAATGACTTGTGTTAATGAAGGTCATGTAAGTCATATTGATAGATTCTGAAAATATATGTTAAACTTATTTTTTAAACATAATTTGTATAGTATTGTTTTTTTTATATTTTTTAGCAATATATTTTGAGAGACCTAGCTAGCAGTCATAAGTGGACCAAATTCAAGTTATTTATGGTGTTTCCGTTGGTATGGTATGTCTAAGTGCAATCATGCTACGTAGTCGTACCAAAGGAGTAGCCTGAATTGAGGAACAGTTCAATGTCTATTTTGTGATATTATGGGTGTGTGGTATTGGTCTTGTGAGTAGAGACGTATACCTGTATATGTGTTTGCGAATCGAGAAATGAAGGCGGCATATTTTAAATGTCTTAGTTAACTCATGTTTTACATACATGTCGTGCAGTAGGTCTTTCAATTGCCTCTCTAATCTGGGTTTATTGGAAACAATCTCTTTGCAGTTGTAGTATTAAGCCTACATTCATCTCATCCCCTTCCTCAGTATCTTATCCAATAGTCTCATGTTCTCTCATTGGAGCACAAGTCTAGTATAATCTTCCAAGTCAAGACCAAATGCCCAATATGAGTCATTTCTGTGCTTTTTGACATCTACCAACCAGTGACAATATATTAACTTTCTTTCGGAGGTCCAATACTTTTATGTGACATCTTCATCCTACATTGTGATTTAATATGTTTTGCCCAAGGAATGTTTGAATGATTGCCTTTGTATCCTTTTTCCGGCCCCTAAATTTTTTTAAACACATTGTATATGCATATACGATCTCTCTTGCTCTGGTTTTATTTCTTTTGGCGGTTTCTCTATAGACTGCCTAGATTAGGCTGGTAAAGAGGTTTTTAGGATGATTTGGTAAGCAAGCAAGAAGATACCTGCCCTCGGTTCTCTATTCTTTGGAGCTGTCGCAGAATTTGCTCTGGTGCATGAACTATTACTGTAGCCTATTTTTATCATGTTTTTACTCTTCGCTTTATAGATTAGGAAAACATATCCCCCCTGTCCACATTTTCATGTCTGTACATTTCTGCTGATATCCCCTGAAAAGCTGCATTTGCTGCTCTTCTGATGGCTTTTTGTGCTTTGGAGTCTGCTTTAGAACCCTGTCTTGCCACCTTTTCTTTTGTTTTTTTCTTTGCTTTAGAACTCTGTCTTGCCCGCTGTTTCTTTTGTTTTTTTTTTCTCAACATATAACCCTGTACTGTCTTTGGATCTTCAGCCCTCGGTTTGGTATAGCACATGCTCTGTGTTTGGGCCTCGCTCCATGGCTTGCAGCGGAGATTCCTATTCTTGTTGATTCTGGTATGGTCAAGCACAAGGATGATGTTGCCTCTTCCAGCGAAACAACAGTTAGCTAGGTACGCTGTGAAATAGTTTGGGGATGTCCATGGGTAGAGGAAAGTTGAAATAACAGGAAAGTGTTTATATCTGTCTTATTTAGATAAATTTGAGGCACTAAATTATACTTGGGTTGTTGCAATCCACAACCAATCTGTTGAGATAGTAGCAACTTATCTGTCTTATTTAGATAAATTTGGGGCACTAAATTATACTTGGGTTGTTGCAATCCACAACCAATCTGTTGAGATAGTAGCAACTTATGCAGGATTTGTTGCACTGACACTGTAAGTCTGTAATGCTGCTCCTTTTCTGTTTGTCCAATTTGTTATTGTTTTTTTGATTCCGAAGTTTTAAAAGGATTTTCGTTTAGATATATGCAGCATAACTTACAAACATCTCACTTAAATCTCCTTCTTGGGTAAAAAGAATAGATTGGGGCTTCTATAATATGGAGCAACTTGATAGTTCCCAATTTACAAATTTGTTACTTCCTCTGTGCCTACATAATAGACCACATATGATGGGTGTCATTTTGATTTAAGTTATATACCTCATTTGTTTTGTTTTAAATGAAACGTGGGGCTTTGGCACGGGGATTTAGGAAAAGAAAGAGACAGAATGAAAGAAAAAGAGGGACCTCATGTGATGAAGAGAGAGATAGAGAGAGGTAAGTACCAAATATAATAACGTTACATTTATTTTGAAATGGCTTAAAATGGTAAGTGTTTCATTTATTTTAGGAAGGAGGGAGTAATTACTTACTGCATCGAATTGAATTATGTCATATCATTGTTGGCTTTTTATTGAAGTTATTTCGTTAAAAGTGTCATCAATGGTAATATGAGAAAGCTTACAATTTCACTAATGAATTTCAAACAATATTTCATCTGTAGTTGGAAAAACCACTTATCAACATTATTTAATTTGAATTTTGCTTTGATGACATGAATTAGCAAGCTCAATGATGAACATCAATTGGTAAATTTCTTAGCAAACATCACGTCATTTGTAGTTTTTTTTTTTTTTTTTAATAAGGTAAGATGAAGTCCCTTGCAAGTGGGGAGGGAAATTGGAGGTGATGCCAACACCACTAGGCTATCACCTGCTGCTCACGTCATTTGTAGTTATAGACATACTAAGTTATCAAAATACAATTCAATTTGAAGTATACTGTAATGAAAGTTATTATCATCCTTGATGCTCCTAGGTTCACCATAGATAGTGAAATTCTCTCATTTTTAACACACTAGATTTTTCTTAGGGGAAAACACAAAAGATTATAAGTAGGAGACAAATATTTTTAATGTCCTTTTCAAGTTTTCATAGAGTTCTAAAGAAAATGACATTTTCATATGATTGTAATAATGTATTACGTTAGAAATTTTATCATACACTCGGTGTACCGTGAGCATGGTACATCCAAGACTATTTTTCGCTCATTGCTCATTTGAAATTATCCAAATGAGAAAAATGCACTAGAAAGGAGTGTTCCAAATGAGGAGAAATTAGTCTTAAATGTACCATGCATATGATATACTAGCTCCTTCACGCCAAAGCCTTTCATCTTGGTCGCACTACAGTTCTCATTGCCGAAGCCACCGCATTACTGCAAGGTATCAAGTTAGCTCTGCATTCGGGTTGTCACAACATCATCATTGAAGGGGATAACCTCTTGGTTATCAACGCCATTAATAATTGTTGCTCTACACCTTGGAAGATTGCTAATATTATTGATGATTGTAAGCTCAAGCTCACCCAATTTGCCTCTTACCAAGTCAGACATGTGTTCAGGGAAGCAAATCGCGTTGCTGATTGAATAGCCAATGTAGGGCATCTAGTGATGTCTAGTTTTGATATTTCTCCTTGTAATAATTCTTCTCTTTCTTCCATTCTTGTATCCGACACATTAGATATTCCCCTCGTGAGTAGGGTAGCCTAATGTTCTTTTCTTACCTTTCAAAAAAAAATTGGTATACTAAAGTATATGATGAGTTTAACACTTCTTACATAGTGCATAGCGAGTATAAAGCCTCAAAAGCCACATGTTAGGAAAAGGCCATATCTTAAAGTGTGAGTACGTTTGGCCTCCACGGCTAGCTCATAAAGTTGTGGCGCAGAGTATGCGTGAAATCTAACTGGCAAATCTCCATCACTAATATCAATATGTGAACTTCTCTCTCTCACTTTCTCTACTTATCTCATGTTTTGTATGTTTGTGTGTTTTTGCTTCATCATAATATCCTCAATTGCTATCCCTTATTATTTTCTAGTTTGGATTGACATGGAAAACTAAATTTGGAGAGTTTTGGTCGGATGTATGGACATGCTCCATTTACGTCAAATGAAGAATGATCAATGATTATTGTGCACTGGATTATGGAATTGTCAATCAGACACGTAGTGATAGTCTTTTATGCGGTTTTCTTGTTTTCAAAATATACCATTCTTGAAATTTCAATGGTTTTCATGCTAATAAAGCCCAGAAATAGTTAGAATTTGAAGTTAACTTTCCATGCTACATAGGTGATAATTAGGGGTGGTAATGAGACGAGACAACTCGCGAGCTACTCGACATCGACTCGGTCAAAGCTCGACTCGAGTGAGCTTGAATCGAACTCGAGCTCGACTCGAGATGTTGGTGAGTCGAGTTGAGCAACTCGATACTCGACTCGAAAACTTGTGAGAAGCTCGAATACCCAATTATCAATAGTAAAATACCTAAATTCAACATTTTTCTACCTTATAGTTGCTTTTAACATGAGACACTTGCAAGCTACTCGAAATCTACTCGGTCAAAATTTGACTCGGTCAATGCTCGACTCGGTCAAAACTCGGAGAAAACTCGGTCAAAACTCGACTCGAGTGGTGAGCTCAACTCAAACTCGACTCGAGTGAGCTCGACTCAACTCAAACTCGACTCGAAATGCTAACGAGTCGAGTCGAGCTAGCTCAAACTCGAACTCGACTCGCATCATTGCCACCCCTAGTGATAATGGTAGTTGTTTTGTGGTAAACTTCATGATTTTCTCCATCTGTATGTGATGGGAAATTCTAGTGATAAAATTATAGTTTTCAAACTCAATACTGAAAACTTAAACACAATACTGAAAACTTTGCCAAAGAAAACATATAGAATACGAATTTTTGACATGGTAGAATACACATTTGTTAAAATATGCATAATATTTTTTGTCAAAAACTATTGTATAAAATCTTTCACTTTTGCTGGCAGACTGGCAGTACTATGTAATTGTTCCAATCCAAAATACCGTAAAAAACAAAAAACCTTAACTTCTCATTTTTTCCGTCGTTCAATTTCTTCTCATGAAATGAGTTGATGCATTCCATCATCAATACTCAACACTCAACTATTAACAATTGTTGTGCACAAATCCAAGCTAACAAGAGGTGAAATGTGGTAAATTTGTATTTTAGGTATTTTAATTTCTTGATGAGATTTCATATGGATTTTAGTAACTTGATGAACAGACATGGATATCAATTTCTTGATGAAATTCCATAGATTTCTTACTCAAAATTTAAGTTTGATTTCGAATTATAAATTATGTCAACTTGGTGGTTTAATTCGATTATGAAATTTAATTGTAAAATCATGACAATTTCCTAGTGAAATAGAGGGGAAATCAATGTTTCTTTAAGTGCTTTTTTTTGCAACACTTCTTCTATTGTTATACTCACTTGGTTTATTTGATATATGAGGAATAAACTCTTTCAGATCAAATTTTGTGTCTTTTGATCTTATCTTTACTAATATACTTCCCTTCACAAATCATATTTGCACTTCTAATCATTGTGCACAAAATATCTTAATGGATAAGTTTCAATGTGCAGGAGTATTCTTAACATACCTGCATTTCATAATCTTATTGAAATGTAATAAAAGTTATAATTGGTCGAAATGTGTATTGAAAATCGTAAAAGTGTAGATAAAAAAAGTCAATATTTGTTAAAGGAATATAAAAGGAAAATTTATGGACATAGGGAGTATGTGAGAGAAAACTATCATGTAAGATTGTCCTTGATTTGTTTTAAAATGTATATACAAAACATCTACTTTCCACAAGAGTTTTTAAATATGTGATTAAATATATTAAAGGTCAAAGGTGTTTCTTAAACAATGAACAATAGAAACTATTCTAATATTTATTTAGGATCTAAGGGAGTCTTAATGATTTTAATGTTCCACTTCGAGATCTCAAAGATTGTCTAAAGTTTGATTAATTACCTAGCTAGTCGATCTTAATGCGAGGCCAAACTAAATACATTGTTGTGAAACGTTAAAAGTCATCCCTCTCGAAAAAGAGGTAGTGATGTCTTGTTTATATTATTGCCTTTTAGGGGTTTTTAGATAGCTTCTTAGAGCATTTAAGTTCATTTAACTTCATTATTTACTTAAATTCTTCGATTGTGCAATATTACTCCTCGTATGTTTTTGGGCATTATTGACTCACTTCAGGACTTAAGAACATGTTGGAGTATGATTGCACAAACACCGGGACACTAGGACGTAAAGAGGAAACTCAAGGGAATACCAAGAATGCTCGAAAAAACTCCAAGTATTGAATTATAAGACAGCTTGATCATCCGGATTAAGCTACCTGCCTGGGTAGCGTTTCACAAGCCAAGAATTTGGAGACTGCCTACTTGACTCGCTTGGGTCAACATCAACCCGAGCTCCCGGATCGGTTGACCCGTGTTGGTTGTTCCTTCTTCTAGCGCCCGAGTCGAGCTGTCTGCAGAACTTCTTCTTTTAATCCTCATTTGGTACGGGGGTGATTATGTAATTGTGCTTAATTTATTTTATCACTATATAAGAGAATTTTCTGTCAATTTAGGTTAACCTTTCATACATTAATATTAAGTTAGATTTTGTTTTTGATTAGCATTCAAATCTTAGAACCCTAGGTCCCTAGGAGAGAAAATGGATCTCGAAGCTTTTGAACTCCATTTTCAACTTTTATTGAAGATAAAAATTGATAGTTGACATCCATAATATTCCTAAATTATGATAAGGTTGAATAAATTTTTAACCTTTAGATAATTTTTGATAAGTTCTAATAAAGATTACTCTGATACAATGTACCGAAGTATCCTTGACATGGGATCAAATCTTAGTACCTTTTTCCCTTGCAGTTAAAAAAAGAGGCCACCCTCATTGTTTATGAAACAAAGCGTGATTTGGGCCCTTGATAGGGGAGAATTGGTAACTTGGTAAGACTAGAATTTAATAGAATTACGACTTTATGTTCAACTTCAACACCCTCACAATCTTGCAATAACAAACCCCTCAAGCTTGACTTGTTTTAGAAGAAGGCCGAGTTGGAGCGTGGGTCCCAAAAAAAACAAGCCGTGTGGATAAAACGTGTCTTACACAGACCAATCAAAACCTACAATTATCAATTTTTACTATCCAGACCACCCCCATCTCATCTTCAACCCCACCCACCAACTCCATCTCAACAATTAAAAAAAAAAAGAAAAATAAGATCTCTATTCTCTCTCTTTGTCTCTCTCCTCTCCTTCGTCAAACAACTCCGTCACAACCTCTCCACACGCCAAATTTTCTCTCTCTCTCCTAGGGCTCAATTCCAAGCTTTTTTGGAGGTCTCCAATGGCGGTTTCCAGTGGTTTATCCACCACTTTCGCTTTGGAGACTCTCATTCATGGCTCCCATACTCCCGCCACCTCATCGTCTAGGCCGGATTCTTCTCCTTTGGTTAAGATGAGTTTCCGCCATGGACGACCTCTCATTCATCGGAGGTTGAAGTTTTCTTCTTTGGTGAGCCCTAGGTGTGAGGCTTCTTCCGATTTCGCCGCTACTTCTTCCGCTGATTCTCTCAGGTCTTCTAGTCTTTCCGCTCTTGAACAGCTCAAAACCTCTGCTGCCGATCGTATGTTTTTCTTCTTCTTCTCTCTCTCTCCTCTTTTTTGCTTTTTTCATGCCTTAATTTGGTGTAGATCGTGTAATTTCAGCTCGTCGTTGCGTTTTAATTATTGCCTCAATTTGTTGATTTTGCGCATTCTTGTTGAATTTCAGCTCGTTTTTACGTTTCAATGCGGTTTTCATGTCTGCGATTATTGCCTCAATTTGTTGAATTTTACGCTTTTTACTTGCATTTGTTGTTGTAACGAGTTTATTCAATTTGAATTTGATTGCGGAAAACGGTTTGATTATAACCGCTGGAAAATTCACCAATTTTTAACAACTAATTTAGTAGTATACCTGCCTTTCTAGTATTGGTAATGTTTAGAAGAATACTTTTATTATAGATTAAAGAGTTGGAATGTTTTGTCTGAAAAGGATACTTTCTTTTTCCAGATTTGCACTTTTTGTAATTGTGTTCAACGTTTTGTATTATCAGTCAGCTAAATTATGAGTTCTTTTAAGCTTTTACGGAACATTATGATTGGAGTCTTATTTCTATTTTTTGTTTCGCGTGGTGAATATCGGAGAAAAAAAGGTGTGCAACATTTTTTGAGAAAATATGACCATTTAAATTAAATTAAATGATGAAATAGACTAATTTTTTGTAATTGTTATCCTTCAGGGTACACCAAGGAAAGGAGCAGCATTGTCGTTATAGGTCTCAGCATTCATACTTGCCCTGTTGAAATGCGTGAGAAGCTTGCCGTTCCAGAAGCTGAATGGCCGAGAGCAATTGAAGAATTATGCAACTTAAACCATATTGAGGAGGCTGCTGTGCTTAGCACATGTAATAGAATGGAGATATATGTGGTTGCGCTATCTCAGCATCGTGGAGTTAAGGAGGTTACTGAGTGGATGTCCAAGGTAGTTTATTTGAAGGTTTTACTCTATTGATAGCTAAGACATTATGTTGGGTCATTCAATTAACTTTGATATGATCTTTGCATGATTTTTGTGGAAATTGGGTAGCATGACTGATTTCAGTTTGGGATCATGCTTTTGCTAATTCTGTATAGGAGTGTCATGTCATCTTTCGCTCTCTTTGTATTTCTGGGTGTCAAAGATCAAATTTTAATGGTCGTCATAATACCTACTACTATAGCAAATCTTGTTTCTTTTTTTTATGCTAGATCTTAATTAGGTTCAAATGTTTGTTTAATCTCCCTTTCTTCCTTTTTCTTAGTATGCTGATTAAGTTGACTTGTTAATGTGCTGATTTTTCTCCCATGTAGCATTATCGATTTTGATTTACTTAATTCTGACCACATGATTCTGTTAGTCTGATCGTGGTTTGTGTTGTTTTTTCTGAATCTTCTCTTAGTAGTGTGCTTTAAAAAATTCCCTTTAGCACTTATGTGCTAGTATACAATTGTCAAGCTCATTACTTATGAACCTTAGTCTTCTTGTTCGCAGACTAGTGGAGTTCCTGTGTCTGAGATCTGCCAGCACAGGTTTTTGCTATACAATAGCGATGCTACCCAACACATCTTTGAAGTATCGGCAGGTTTAGACTCTTTGGTATTGGGAGAAGGTCAGATTCTTGCTCAAGTCAAACAGGTTGTTAAAGTTGGACAGGGAGTCATTGGCTTTGGGAGGAACATTAGTGGGTTGTTTAAGCATGCAATTACTGTTGGCAAGCGGGTCAGGACTGAGACAAGCATCGCTGCTGGAGCTGTCTCTGTGAGCTCAGCTGCTGTAGAGTTGGCCTTGATGAAACTTCCTGAATCTTCTCATGCCAGTGCTAGAATGTTGGTGATTGGAGCTGGCAAAATGGGTAAGCTTGTGATTAAGCACTTGGTAGCAAAAGGGTGCACAAAGATGGTGGTTGTAAACCGAAGTGAGGAGAGGGTTGCTGCCATTCGTGAGGAATTGCATGATGTGGAAATCATCTACAAACCACTCACTGAATTGCTGGCCTGTGCTGCTGAAGCTGATGTTGTTTTCACCAGCACAGCCTCAGAGAGTCCTCTATTTTTGAAAGAGGATGCACAGACGCTCCCTCCTGTAGGTTCAGAAGTGGGAGGTGTTAGGCGTTTCGTTGATATATCTGTTCCAAGGAATGTTGGCTCATGTGTCTCTGATCTTGAAAATGCGAGAGTATACAATGTCGACGATCTCAAGGAAGTTGTGGCTGCTAATAAGGAGGACCGTTTAAGGAAAGCAATGGAAGCTCAGGCTATCATTGCAGAGGAATCCAGACAGTTTGAAGCTTGGAGGGACTCCTTGGAAACAGTGCCTACCATCAAGAAGTTGAGGGAGTATGCCGAGAGAATCAGAGTTGCAGAGCTGGAAAAATGTTTGTCAAAGATGGGTGATGATCTTCCAAAGAAAACTAGGAGAGCAGTTGATGATCTTAGTCGGGGGATAGTGAACAAACTTCTTCATGGTCCAATGCAGCACCTTCGATGTGATGGGAGCGACAGCCGATCTCTGACTGAGACTCTTGAGAATATGCACGCATTGAACAGAATGTTTAGCCTTGAGACTGAGATCTCTATATTGGAGCAGAAAATTAGAGCTAAGGTAGAGCAGATCCAGAAGTAATGTGCTGTGCAGAAAATTCTTCCACCATTCTTCAGTCTCACATTTCCGAATAAGGGAGAGCTTTCTCATGTTATCATAAAAAATTATAATATGTAAACAGGAAGGAAACCTGAAGGGTTCTTCCAATTCATTGATTTATGTCGCTCACTTCTATTAACATTGATGTCGGATGTGTCTTTAATTGTATGCTCTTTACATTATCCGGCTACTTCGAGAAATCTGAGGATGAGATCTTCTTGGTTATGTATTCAAGTGTAAAACAGTTCAGGTGTAATACTGTAATTTTTGTAATTAATGTATACTGATTACTTTTAGTACTACTGTGAAATTCTCTGCCTTTATTGTGGTGGTTGAATATGTGACTCTATTGCAACTCAAGTTTCCCTATTCAGATTTTGCTTCATTTTTTTAGCCATAATGTTGATTATATCCAACAAATAGTTATTCATGCTAATATGCCTATATATCATAAAACAAACATTACCATATTTGTAAACATTTACATTTTCTTAGAAAATTTACCAAACAGATAGTAAGTCCATATAGACATAGTAACAATCTACGAGCGGTTGATATTCATAAAAAGCAATATTGAAAAACAATTTTTCACCCAATACCCTCAAGTAATACAAGTCACTCCCCTACCCCTGTCCTGCGTTTGCAAGGTAGATTTTAACCAATTAATTGCTAGAATTTCCTATGAATCCAAACACTTACCATGCTTAACAATCTATCTAAACGCCCGAACTAGGTAAAAACCATATCTGTAAACAATAGGTGCATGATGTTCACATATGTCGAAAAACTATTCCTATGAGATTTAAATTCTTTGATGATGTAATAGCCAAAAAACAAATTCAAGACTTCCTGGCACACCGTACCACTAGGCACTAATAGAATTCTATGAAAAAAAAAACAAACAAATCAATTGTTAGATAGATTAGATTATTAATACCAAACAAAAAACTGTTGCTAATTAGCTACAGATAAAATGTCAGTCATTTCTTAGCTACTGATAAAACATTATTCGTCCCTTAGCTACGAATACAACTTAAACCTCAGATATCGGTCGCAAATTAATTATGAACTACATTTCGGTCACTGATTTACTGTAGAAGATTTTTCGGTTCCGAATTAGATAAATAACACAAACACGTACATAATTTATGTCAAAATACTTTGGACGACATGAGTTTTGACTCACTCTAATCTCAATCGCACAACTTGTCACAACACCATCAAAGACAATTGAAATACATAGCATATAAACACAATCAATATATGTCATTGATGGTGTTATGGGCAAGTTGTGCAATTGGTATTTCAGTGAGTTAAAATTCATGCCGTCTAAAGTATTTTGACATAAATTATGGACGTGTTCGTGTGAATTATCTAATTCAGGACCGAAAAATCTTCTATAGTAAATCAGTGATCGAAATATAGTTCATAATTAATTTGCGACCGTTATTTGCGATTTAAGTTGTATTCGTAGCTAAGAGCGAATAATGTTTTCCTTAGTAGCAAATAAATGACTTACATTTTGTCTGTAGCTAATTAGCAACAGTTTTTGTTCGAATGACACTTTGTAGCACCATATTCATAAAATTCAAAATGCTTGAATAGTAAAAGCTTAAGCAGAACAAAGATTAATCATTCACCACTAACATGAACAAAATTGGGGAAAAATAATGCACTGATTGACACTGTCAAGGTCAACAGGCTTGCAAATAGCAGAGTCTACGATCTCTTATAAAAGAAGCTCAAATAAACTAGTTACCAATACAGCACGGGATCAACCAAGGACCCTTGGGTCCAATGGTATGGCTTCCTATCTCCCACATGGGAGACCAAGGTTCAAATCTTGGTGGAAGCAAAAATTTCAATATTGTTGGGGGTTGGGGGGGAAGGGTTTGGGGCTTGCTGGGCCTCTGGGTGAGTGGCCCTGTGCGAGGGCAGCCCAGAGAAAATTCATCTTACCACGGGTTCCCGAGAGGGGGCCAAAAAAAAAGCACGGGATCAACAACAATAATACGTATACAGCATTAATACACCATGATCCAGTAAGTCACAAGGATTGTCCCAATAAACAACCTTAAGGTAATTAGTCTCAAGATTGGAAGATATTAAAGCTCATTCCAAAAATCTCTATCAAAACCTTCAGTGATAAATTCTAAAATTTTCTAGGAAAAGAAAAACCTAGAGCTTCTCTCTCTAAAATCTTAGAGCTTTCCCCCACAAACACAACACTTCTCCACATTAAAAAATTCTAGTCAACTGTTACCCTGCAATACAAAATCTTTAGTCTCTCCTTCAATTAGAACATGAACTATCCTTATCCAGACTATGATGAGGCTTTTAGTGGTCCATTGAAAAAGATGGGACCGAAAGTGAATACTGAATTTGGAGATATGATGCCGGCGGATGTGATATTTCCTATGGCAGTCATAGGTAAATTCAAAGATTCCAGAAGTTTTTCTGTTACTCAAATCCAAGAATGGGTTTCAACTTGTTAGATTTCCCAAAATGAAATAAAAGTTGAAAAAGTTGGAAATACTTTTTTCTTCTATTGTACCAGTATGGAGGATAGAGATAATCTCCTTGCTAAAAGAAGTGCTTGCTATCAAGGAGCTTTGCTTATCTTCAAATGCTGGTTTGCTAGTGCATCTATTAGAAGTTTTGACTTCTCTTCAGCACCTTTATGGATTCGAGTTGAAGGTATTCCTCTTACCTCAAATTATCCTCATGTTGCGAGAAGAGCCCTAAAAAAACTAGGTGAAGTTTTAGATTTTGACTCTGCTTCTCTTCTTGATGGCCCAAAGGAATTTCTTAGAGCTAAAGTTAAAATTTCTCTAGACAAACCCCTTATCCCATGCTACTTCTATGAATACCAGGAAGGGCAATTTCAGTGGGTTGATTTTAGATACGAAGGGGTCTTTACGTTTTGTAAGAAATGTGGGAAAATAGGCCACAAAGCGGCTAAGTGTAAGCTCTCGTTAGAAGATGCTCAATGCCAATTTGGGAGGCGTATGAGAGAAGTTTGCATTAGTCATGAGAACCTTATGGTCAAGCATCCCCTCACTGCATGTTATACTAATAAGATTATTGGTTTGCGTAGGATAGAAGTTTGAAGGACTTCTAGGTTTGATTTGTTAGAACACCCATCAGATGAAGTTCCCTTTGCCTCAAATTTCTCGGAATCATCTTCACAATCTTCTAAATCACAATCCCCGAACCCGAAAAAAAGAAAAGCCCTAGACCCTTGCACTCATAAAGGAAAGCGTCACTTTTCCGATTCATCTATCGAAGGAGATTCCTCAGAGGATCATGTGCCACTGTGGGTAAGGAGAAAGTTTCCACAACCAGAAATGTTGTCTATAAGGGAAACAGGTAGTTCGAGTAAAAGGGAAGAAAATTCAAACAAGGGGGAAAATCAACCACAAGAGAGTTCATGCCAGGAAAAATCAAAGTGTTCGTCCATCTGTGGCCAAAAAGGTGTTCATCAATCATCCAATGTGAATGTGCACAGGGAAAGTTCAAGGAAAAGAACTAGAAGTATTTTCAAACCTGAAGATCAGAACTGGTCAAAAAAGAAGAAACCTGAAAACGGAAGTTATGGAAATTCAGAGAGTTGGTTCAGCAAGACCAGGGGACTCTCATTTATTGCTGCAATGGAGAATAGCTGGAGACTAAAAGAAGCTGAGAGCTGGCCAGTGCTAGCTAAGTCCAAAGATCAAGAAACTAGCCCGGTATTTCGAAAGTCAAAAACTCCAACCACCTTACTTAATGATCCAGGTATGCTTTCTCCCATTCAAAGTTTCCTAGCTAAAGGACCTCCCCAGTATAAAAATCCCAAAGCTTTAGTCTTTGAGTCAGTGGTCGAAAACGAGGAGACCATTTGGGAAGAAGTACAAATGGCATTTATGTCAACTTGTAGTAAAACTGGAGTTATTCAGTTTATTCCACCTTCTGAACCTCAAACCTTCTTTATTCCCTCCTTATTCTATCAGCAGACTCAACCACCTAATAAATACCTTGGCCAAAGTGGTATTAAAGTATATGACAACTCTTTCCCATATTCAAAATATATCTATAATACTTTGACCTCTTTTGGTATAAACAATCCCTTTCTTTTATACCAGTCCCTGTTATATCCGAAAACACAAAAAAATTCCTTTCCAAAAATGGCTTTTCAAAATGATGAGGTGGATGAGTTCGAATTTGAAAATGGTGCATTATGGATAACAATTTATGAATCAGATAGGATTACTTTCCCAGTCAACCCATTGTGTGACCCATTTATGCCATATCATCTTCGAAGGTTAGTCATGGACTCAAGAACCTCAGTTAGTCAAAGCTTTAACCCTACTCCACAAAATTCTCCAAACCCAAGTCCTGTTGCTTCCCCAATGGACCTAAGTGAAGAATCTTCTTATTCTTTCACTTTCCCAAGCCCATCTTCAAATATCTGGAAAAGTGGAATTTTTAAGGCTGAGTCTTCAACTAACCAGCTAGGTGATGGGCCAAAAATCTCCTCGTCTTCTGACAGTCCCTCTCAAAATAACCCAAGATTTTAGGGCCCATTATTCGTGTTTGGCCCAAAAATCTAGCCCCTGTGAGTAACCATGCTTTCTCGGCACTGCCAGAACCAAAGGTAAGCCCATCAAAGGTTGAGGCCAACCATACCATTGAGGATGATTTTTTCTCAGCAGAGTCGGACTTGGGCTCCTTTGAACTGAACAAAATGGACCTGGATTCTTCACCTTATTCAGTAAACTATCAGTCCAGTACTAACATGTCATCCCCAAGTACCTTGAGTGGGCCAAAACTGAAGCTGAAAAAGACCTAAGTGAAGATTAAGGAAGAGAGGGTAGTAAGAAGTGAGGTACTGGGTAGCAGAAACAAAAAAATGTTGTTGGGCCTCTACTTTTTGGGGAGGCAGAAAAAATAAGAAAGAAAGGGTAAAAAGGGAGGGGAGAGAACTAGAATTGGAGGGAAATAATTTTGAAGAAGAAAGTAACTACTGGGTTCCAGTGAAGAAGAAGAGCAAGCTCCAAAAAATCTACTGTGGGAAACGCATTATGAAATATGGTTTGAGTGAAGGGGACTCGTCCCTAGGTAGTTCAGAAGAGCAAAAGAAACAGAAGGGTATGGCGGCTGGCCCTGCACAGCCCCAATAGAAATATGAAAGCGTGTGCGTGGAATTATCGGGGTTTTAAATCTGCAGTCAAGCTTTAGATCTTCTTTTTCTGTCAGAAACAAAATGTTCAGTAGATGAACTAGAATCTTATGTTTATAAACTAGGATTCTCGGAGTATGTAGGTCATGATGCTAATGGCTTAGCAGGAGGATTAATTTTGTGTTGGTCTAGTAGAATAGAAGTATCAATCATCTTTATTTCGCAAAATTATGTATGTTGTAATATCAAAGATGAATGTAATGTTTTGTATTATGTGGTGTGTGTGTATGGTGCTCCCGCCATGGGAGAAAGAAAGCAAGTGTGGGATATTCTTCGAGCTTTTATTTGGAGTCACCCGGGTCCTCATCTTCTCCTAGGTGACTTCAACCAAATAGAATGCTCTTCTCAAAAAATGGGGGGTAATAGTATAATCCAAGGGTGGAAACAATTTAGTGACTGGAAAGTAGAATGTAGTTTGATAGATTTACATTTCCATGGAGTCCCTTATACTTGGACAAATAACCAAAAAGAGAGTCAAGTTATCTTCGAAAGGTTGGATAGAGGTTATTGTAACAATGAGTGGCGAAATCTCTTTCCTCAAGCTCAAATAACAAACTATCTAATTTTTCTCTCTGATCATGGTCCCATTTTATTATCCTGCAATCCTGAGAAACCGAAAAGAAAACGGAACTACAAGTTAGAGTCATGGTGTCTATCTTTTGACGAAATTGAAGAGCTAATAAAAGAAGAGTGGAGTAAACACTCCCAAGGATCTTCTTTATTTGTAGTCCAAAGAAAGCTAGAAAGATAAAAGCAAAATGCAAAAAATGGTGTCTTGATTTCAAAAGAGAAAATAAGGTGCATTGGGAAGACATAAACATGGAGCTTACGGAGCTTCAACAAAATGTTGAGACTCTTGAAGGTCAAGAAACGGAGGTAAAGTCAAGAAAACAAGCAAGGGTTGCCACTGACATTAAGTTGGAGTATTGGAAACAACGTGCTAAGTCGAACTGGGACAAAATGAGAGATCAGCCTACGGCATATTTCTACAAAAGTGTCAAATCAAGACAAGGGAGAAATGAAATAAAGACGATCAAAAACAACCAAGGTGTTTGGATTTCTGAACAAAGTGAGATTTCATCTGAATTTTGTCAATTACTTCACCAATTTATTTGATGGAAATCCGGATCAAGGAGAGTTAGATCAGGAAATGTCTGATTGGGTGGAGCCTATGGTTAGTCTCTCTGAAAACCAAGAAAATCATTTGAGTAAAGCGTTCACGATAGAAGAAGTAGAATCAACTATGAAGAGTATGAAAGCCCTCACTTCTCCGGGTCCTGATGGAATTCCACCGGTCTTTATGCAAAAAGAATGGGATACTTGTGGAGGAGATGTTAGCAAAGCGGCTCTTGATTTTCTCTCTGGAGGCTTCATGCTAAAAGAAGCAAATCAAACTCACATTGCTTTAATTCCCAAAGTGGATCGTCCGGAACAAGTAAGTCAATTTCGTCCGATTAGTCTGTGTAATTCTACCCATAAGGTCATTGCAAAATGCCTAGTTCGTAGACTTCAACCTCTTATGAAGAACCTAATTGGTGAATTCCAAAGTGCTTTTGTTCCTGGTCGTTCCATTAATGATAATTGTATCATTGCGCACGAAATGCTGAGCTGTGTTAAGAGGAAGAAAAAAGGAAATAACTTTTCCTTAATCCTTAATTTGGATTTAAACAAAGCTTATGACAGAGTTAGTTGGAATTTCATTGAAAAAATTCTAAGGAAGATTAGAATGCCTTCCCTATGGATTCATCTAATCATGCAATGTATCTCCACGGTTACTTATTCTGTTCTAGTTAATGGTGAACCTTCGAGGAAAATCTATCCAAAAGCAGGTTTGAGACAAGGTGATCCTCTTTCCCCGTATATATATCTTTATTCTCTGCATGGAATCTCTGTCAAGAAAGTTGATAGTTCAACAAGAAGCTGGGACTATTAAAGGTTTGAAAGTAGCCCAAAAAGCCCCTGTAATTTCTCATCTCTTCTTTGCGGATGATGCGCTATTTTTTCTCAAAGGCACGATAGATAATTGTTGGAATATAAATTCAAGTCTGAGGAAATTTTGTTTAGTATCGGGTGAAATGGTGAACCAACAAAAATCCTATGCTGTCTTTAGTAAGAATACGCCAAAGAAATTCATTCGACTCCTGAAAAAAGGGCTTAAGGTTGATTCTAAGGAAAAGCTAGGTAAATACCTAGGTTGTCCAATGGATGTTGATGGTCGTAACCTAAATGTGTTCCAAGAGCTCCATCAAAAGGTAGACGCCACTATTTCGAGTTGGAAATTCTCTCATATAAACTTGGCAGGTAAGCTTATCTTGATTAATAGCATCTTGATAGCGTATGCGTCGCATATGATGGCTACTTATATGCTGCCCAAGAAAGTGATCAAGAGTATCTCTTCTTCCCTTCTACGTTATTGGTGGAAATCAAGTAAGGCGAGGAAACCAATTTATTGGAGAAAAAAGGAGCTACTGGAAGAGCATAAATACAGAGGTTTAGGGCTGAAAAATCTATCACTAATGAATCAGGCTATTTTGTTCAAACAAGCATGGAGGATTAACCAGAATGATAACCTTCTTGTAAGTAAAATTTTCACAGCAAGGTACTCTTCCAATTGGTTCTCAAATAGCCTGAAGGGGAAAATTCCTAAGAGTTGTTCATGGAGTTGGCGTAGTTTGATGAAAAGTGTCTACAGTATGAAAGAAGGAGTTGGCTCTTTGTTAGGTAATGGTAAGAAGATAAGCATCCTTGACTCATATTGGGCTGGTTCTAATCAGCTAACTTTTAAACAAGTAGATGAGAATATTCATCATCCCAAACCAGTTTGGGGCTAACCTTATAAAAGATTCGAGGGAATGGGATAATGAATTACTTGACATTTGGTTTAATTCGATGTCAAAGAAGAGCATCAAGGCAATCCATATTCCAAGTGAAGAGAAACAAGATGAATATTCCTGGCGTTTTACACCAAAGGGAGATTATAAAATCAAGTCGGGGTATTGGTATCTGCTAGAAGAGAGAAACCCTCAGGATTCAGCTTCAACGTTCTGGAAGAAATTCTGGAACCTCAAAATTTGGCCAAAATGGAAATTTTTCTATTGGAAGCTATACAATGGTGCTCTTGCCACCAGAGTTAACCTTAGGAAAAGAAAAATCCTAAGCGAGAGTCTTTGTCCATTGTGTGGAAAGTACGAAGATTCTGAAACTCATTTGTTCAAAGAATGTGAAATAGCTATGAGAATTTGGAAAAGCTCTTCTTTAGGAATAATCTCAGATTATCCTAAAGAGAGATCAGTTAAAAAATGGTCGCGAAACTGGCTGTGGTATTTCATTCATGCTGAAAAAGAGGAGGAAAACAAAGCTTTTGAGTTCATTGCAATCCTCTAGAGTATCTGGCTTTTGCGAAATAGAAGTGCGTTCAATCCGTCTGCTTCAATGCGGCCATCGATAGTTTTTGCCTGGATTAACCAATGGAAAGAAAGGTGGATTCTCGCTAACCCAAATACTATAGACTCAGAAATTCCTTCACAAGACAAGAGTGGCCCCTCAACTGAACTAAGTGCTAACCAGAATTATTGGAGAAAAAACTAGACTAAAGGTAGATTAGAAACATTCTGCTGGTTGATGGAGCATGGAAAAATTCAAAAGAAGAAGGAAAAGGCTCTATAGCTGCTTTCGGATGGGTGTTAATGGAATTAGGCACAGTCAAAGCGAAAGGAAAAAACAATATTTGTTCTGTTTCCTCTAGGCAAGCAGAAGCGTATGCGGTTCTAAATGGAATTAAAGAAGTGCAAAAAAGAGGTATTCACAATCTGGAAATATGGTCAGACGCAAAGGAAATTGTGAAGGATTGCAATCAACCAGAAGACACAGCAATTGTAACCAGATCAATTATCACATATATCCTTTTACTCTTAGATAAGTTTAATTCAGTAAATTTAATTCAGGTTCCTAGAAGTAAGATCCATCCTGCTCATTTACTTGCTGTAGCCTGTAGCAGCGAGAAAAGAGTAGTGGACTTGTATTTTCTTGTATTTTCCTCTATAAAAAAAAAAAAACCTTCAGTGATATGAATAAAAAAAATAGACCAGAATTAATAATCTAATCTATCTAACACTTGATTTATTTATTTTTTCCTAGAATTCCGTTAGTGGTACAGTATGGCAGAAAGTCTTGAAGTTTTTTTACCATTACATCATCAAAGAATTAAAATCTCATATGAAGAGCTTTTCGACAAATGTGAGGCTCATGCTTGTAACAAGTGAAAAGATAAAAGAAGGGAAACTTGTAACAAGTGAGAGACAAACTGATTCATTATATAGCATGCTTTAATAAAATGAAGTACATCAAACTCTTTAAATAGCCTAACAGTACAATAAACAAAGTTTGAATATTGCTAACTAATTCCTAACTTCAAGGCTCCCTTAACAAACATGACTCACTAATAACAAACACTCAGCAAACTTTGACTACATAATTATAAACCCATGTAACTACTACATACTAAATAATAGCAACTAAACTACATAAATTAGGAACTCATATTCCCACTACTTTGAAGCACTACTACTCAACACACCCCCTTGCTTCAAAGTTACCTTCTTGCTAGACACTCGACTTCCATATTGCGATGGACTTGAATTAGACAATTTTTTAATTAACCACACACACTTAACTTGGACGCATAAACACACCGACTTGTATTAGAGTCTGCTCTCTTCTTCTCGACATTTACGAAGCACTTCTCTTCGATCATTTGTGATGTACATCTCATCACCTACACAATTTTTTCTTTTAAAAATTTGTTGATGCATATTATCACCAACCTCCATTACATGGAGCATTTGATCTCTCTATAAACTCTCTTCGATGTAGTCTTGCAAATTTGACCACATCCACTACTACAACTTCGGAAACCGTCTATGTGTTGATTACGACTTCCATACTTGTGAAGACTGCTCCTTCACCCACAAATACATAGTTTTTTGCCCTCTTTTTCAAAGAATATGAAATCCAATTCTCATGGGCTAAAAGGGAACCCATCAAACTCAAACCATACTTGCCATGGTTAAAAGTTTCAATATAGAATTGCCAGGCCCGGCCCTGGGGGCTGGCAAGAGGGGATACCGCCCAGGGCCCAGACTCTGAAGGGCCCAAAATCGAAAATATTACTTCCATTTCTCTAAAGGGCCTGAATCAAAGTATTTTACAAGTGAAAATTGTTTTTATGGGTAAAGACCTAAAACATAAACAGCTAAAATTTTTAACATGCTCCAGCTGGCATGCACAGCAGCACAAGTAAGAGAAATATTACTGTCATTTCTCTCTCCTAGGCGTCCTAGCATTAATATATTAGTTTCCATTCCCTAAGCAACTTTACCTTTACCCATATATTGGGAAAATCATGTATTGTAACTAATTTACCTCAATCATTTACTCCAAATGGGTCGGGCCCGCCGCTGGTTCCCCATGAATTGCAAGAAGACTTCAATGAGAAGCTTTGGACTGCTTCTGGGATTCCTGATCTATATTCTGAATATTCTCCTATTAATACTTTCTTATAGCTTCATGAAACAAATGAGTAAATAGCAATTTTCTTTCTTTCTATTGGCTAACTTAATTATTAGGTCGGAATTTTTAGGTAGTTTTGAACTTGAAAATTAGGTCTTGAATCCGAGACCTTTTTCGAGCTAAATTAGTTGATCTTTAAATTACTGACTCCAGTTGAGTTATATGAGATGTACATATTACTCCTTTTATATCCTCTTTACAAAATTCCCTACATTTTCATTGTTTATCAAAGAATTCGTATAAATTTTGAGCTTTAATCACAAAACACATTTTATAACCTCTTTGTAAAATTCCCTATATTTCCATAGTTTTTTTATAACTTCATCCATTGTTTCTTCAAAAGTTGACCAAAAAAATAAAAATAGATCTTATATTGTCATGTTATTTTATTCATAATACTATGTACTACGCAAAAATCAAAATTTACTAATGATACTATTAGAATTAAGGAAAAATTGACGGTAGGGGTCCCAACTATTGACGAACATTTTTAATAGGTTCCAACTATTAATTATCCTGTGGAGGTCCTAACTTTGGGGGGCATTGTTTTTTATAGGGCCGAGCAGGTCACCCACCTGCTATAGCAAGTAAACAGATCACGTGACTTCATTAAAAGTCACATGAGTTAAAAAAAATTTCCCCACCATTATTATTATTTTTTATTTCACTTCCACCATTTCTTTCTCTCCTCTAGATCTACTCCTACTGCCGATCTCCTTCCTCTCTCCGGCGACATATCACCAACCCTGGCCGTTGCAACATCTACTGTACTATAAAGCGTCATTCCTCATAAAACCATAAATGAGGTAAGAAAAATTGAGCTTTGATTCCACACAAATTGGAGGATGAAGGAGATAATGATGATGATTAACTGTAGAATGAGATGAGAATGGAAGAAAGAGAGGTGGTCAGGGTTGTTAGAAAAGGAGGAAAAGTGATAGGATTGACCCAATTGCAAGTAGGAAGATCCATCTTCTTGAACCCTCCATTGAAATGGTGTTTTGATATGGGTGTCGAAGGTTTAACTAGTAGTTGTGCAATTTCTTCACCTCTCCAACACCCACCATTAATGCTAATGGTTAATGGGTAGGATTAGGAGAGAGAAAGAGAAAGAGAAAGAGAAAGAGAAGAATACTTGTTTCAGTAGATGATTATTTGGGAAATTTTTCCTTTTTTTTGTGTGTGATAAAAATCCTTCTTTGGTTATGTCGTCTTTGGGTGGTAGATGATTTCTCATTTCTTTCTCTCTCTTCTTTGGGTGTGGATTTAGGATTTGGGATTTTTTCTTGTTATTATTGTTGTTTAGTTGCTGCATCTGTTGTCTGTTCCGCCAGCGTTGATTTACCGGAAAATCAAACAGTGGTGTTACGGGAAGACTAGAGGAAGAAGAGATAAGAGGGGAAAAAAAAGATTAATTTTTTTAAAAAAATCTGGTGTCCAACATAATGTCCTATTAAACCAATTAAAAATATCAATTGTTCAATCATGAAGCGAGAGAAACCCAGATAAATACATAAAAAAGAAAAATGGGGCCCACACGCGAAGTTTTAAGATTTGCAACCCTACCATCAAGTTCCAGTAGTCCCTATAAAAACAATGCCCTTCAAGAAGTTAGGGCCTCCACAAGTTAATTGATTGTTGGAACCTATTAAAAATGTTCGCCAATAGTTGGGACCTATACCGTCAATTTTTCCTAGAATTAAAAGGATACTATCTCATCCGTCATATCACACCATGCCTCATAAATTTTGTCGGCCCAGATAATTGCTCACAAACAATTTTGAAACCAAACTGCGTTGCTTGTTTCCTCCACTCATGCTTTTTTTTAACACACTCTCTATTTGGGATCCAACCTGGCGCTGATACCATGTTGAAATTATAACAGAAAGATAAAAGAAGGAAACTTGTAACAAGTGTGAGACAAACTGATTCATTGTATTGCATGCTTTAATAAAATGACGTACATCAAACTCTTTAAATAGCCTAACAGTAAAATAAAAAAAAAAGCTTGAATATTGCTAACTAATTCCTAACTTCAAAGCTCCATTAACAAACATGACCCACTAATAACAAACATTAAGCATACTTTGACAGCATAATAATAAACCCATATAACTACTACAAATTAAATAATAGAAATAAATTAGGAACTCATATTCCCACTACTTTGAAGCACTACTACTCAACAGTCTACTCTGTAATCTGTATATATAGTTTTTACGTAGTTTGGGTGTTAAGATAGATTGTCAAGCATGGTAAGTGTTAAGAATGTGAATATCCAAACCAATGGACGGGTCGCAAGCAAAAGCCCGTCAAGAGGCCTTGCAATGCTACGACGGTGCGCATTGGTGAAGTGGCGGTGCTGAAATCACCCCATGGACCATGGTAGTTAGAATGATATATAATAAACAAAATTACTGTCGGAGTCGGGTTTGTCTATTGCCATATATTTACTCCCCTAGGACGATTATGACGATGAAAATTTGTCCACCCATGCCATCAACTTCATTGGTTGAAAATCGACAAACACCATAAATTCTTACTTTGTTCGTGACTATATGAAATATAATGCGTTTATGATGGACATTACAAGGTTGTAAAAGCTTCAAGTGTTGGTGACAATGAACCTAACCCAAACAAAATGGTGGTTGTTGGTAATGATAAAATAGTTTCAAACGATTGATGTGGCCCTAATAGTGGATTAAGTACATGCGTGGTGATTCTATTTTCTTTATTTCATATGTCTAAAACATTCGACATATACTTGATTGAGTTTATATGCTATGTATTTCAGTTGTCTTTGATGGTGTTGTGGACAAGTTGTGTGATTGGGATTAGAGTGAGTTAAAACTCATGACGTTTAAAGTATTTTGACATAAATTATGTACGTGTTTGTGTGAATTATCTAATTATGTAATTAAGGACCGAAAAATCTTCTATAGTAAATCAGTGACCGAAATGTAATTCATAATTAATTTACGACCGATATTTCGATTTAAGTTGTACTCGTAGCTAACGAGCGAATAATGTTTTTATCAGTAACTAATAAATGATTGACATTTTATCTGTAGCTAATTAGCAACTGTTTTTTGTTCGATATTAATAATCTAATCTATCTAACAATTAATTTTTTTCCCTAGAATTCTAGTAGTGGTACAGTATGGCAAAAAGTCTTAAAGTTCTTTTTTGGCTATTACATCAACAAATAAATCTCATAGGAAGTGCTTTTGGACAAATATGATTAGAGGCGGACCTTGTTATACTAATTTGGCCTGAAATTGGCTTTGAGCTGCAACTTAATTTTTTTCTATTTATTTAAGGTTGCAATTGACAAAGTTGAAATGAAATGGCTACAACTAACAAAGTGACAACTTTAAAGGGGTGCATTTGGCAAAAAATCCTTTAAAAGGATTTTAAACTTTTTTAGCTTTTTTTTTATATTTCGGTATAATCCATATTTATTTGTTCGGATTTTTCACCAGGTACCCCTTAGTTTTACGAATATTCACTGGGTACCCTCTCAATTTCCAAAATGCACAAGGTGCCCTAGAGGTTTTGCAAAATCATTAGAATACCCTTAATGACTAACGACCCTCAACTCCGTTAGTCATTAAGGCTAAATCAACGAAATTTACCCCTAACTAACCTAACTAATACTAATTAATTCTAATTAAACCTAATTAACTCTAATTGAACCTAATTAACTCTAATTGAACCTCATAACCTTAGTTAATTAAATCCCCACCCCTTCCTTACCTACCAGCCACCCCAACCACCATACCAGCCACCACCACCCCAAAAACCTCCCCCTCCCCTTCCCAAGCCCGGAAGACCTCCCCCCTCTCCTTCCATAGCCCCGAATACCTCCCCTTCTCCTCATCCCCAGCCCCGAAAACCTTCCCCCTCTCCTTCCCCATCGTCGAAAATCGCCGCCCTCCCCTTCCTCCAGCCCCCAAAAACCATCCCCTCCCCTTCCCCACACAAGGGGGGCAGTTTTCGGAGGTTGGAGGAAGGGGAGGGGGCTATTTTCGGCGTGGGAAGGAGAGCGAAGGTTTTCGGGGATGGGAAGGGGGGGAGGTTTTCGGGGATGGGGAAGGGGAGGGGGAGGTTTTCGGAGTTGGGAAAGGGGAGGGGGAGGTTTTCGGGGGTTGGGGGACAGGAGGGGGTGTTTCGGGGTGGTGGTAGCTGGATGGGAGGTTGAGTAGGGGATTTTAGGCCGTCGGATGAGAATTTGGCCTTTAGGACTAACATAATTGACAGAAACTTAACGGCAAGGTCAAGTCATGTATTTTTCAAAACCTCAGGGGCACCTTGTGTATTTTTGAAACTGCGAGGGTACCCTATGAATATTCGTAAAACTCGGGGGTACCTGGTGAAATATCCGTTATTTGTTTACATTGGATTTGGAACAATATTCGTAAGTTTTAATACTTATATATATATATGTGTGTTATTATGGAATAATCTGACACCTAATAGCAAATGTTCCAAGATCTGCCACTGAATGTGAGCCTCATGCACATATTTTCTATACTTACGATTTTTACGTATTTGGGAGTTTAGATGGATTGTCAAACATTGTATGTGTTCAGAATATGAATATCCAAACCAATGGACGGGAAGCAAGCAAATGCCCGTCAATAGACCTTGCAATGTTAGGACGGTGAGCATTGGTGAAGTGGTGGTGTTGATTGCTAATGATAAAGTAGTTTCAAGCGATTGATGTGGCCCTAATCAGTGGGGTAAAGTTCATGTGTAATGATTCTCATTCTTTTTCTTTATATGTAATACTCCGTATTTTTGGGAGTTATTCTTTTATAAATAAGAAAATATAAAGAATAAAGTTGAAAGTATTTTAATATTATTTAGGAAAAAATATATAATTTGGGTAAGCCTACAGTTATAATTTAACTATACAAGCTACTTTTGTACCTAATTATATTATAGTTTGGTTTTGTTTAATTTTCCAAATAAATAAAATAAGAAATCGGAATTTGATTTGGAAACAAATCCTATTAAACCTAGGTTTTTCATGCTATAAATAAGAGGAAAAAAAAAGTAAAAACAAAACCCTAACTTCCTCATAGTCAGCCGTTTTATTTTACCCCCAAACTTTTCACTCTACTCTCTTCTTATCCCTCGTCACTTCTCCTTCCCCTCTCCCGCACTACTTTTTCTCCTCTCCCCTAAGTCTTCTTCGTCGGCCTTAGGGTGCGTCGAGTCGAGTGTGGTGCGAGGCTTGCTGCTGTGTGTCGAGTCGTGACGTGTGTGTGGTGTGTGGTCGCTGCTGTCGAGGCTAGTCGAGAGTGCGACGCAAGGCTTCGAGGGTGCTCGAGGTTGTGCGGTGTGTGTGTGCGAAGCGAGTGTGAGACTCGAGAGTGCGAGACGAGCGAAGGTGTCGTGCGAGTCGAGTCGTGGGTCGACGGTGTCGTGCGAGTCGAGTCGTAAGTCGACGATGTTGTACGAGCGAGCGTTGTGCGTGGCTCGAGGGACTGTGCGACGCGAAGTGTAGGGCTCGACGGTGTAGTACGAGCGAACATGTGTGCGAGGCTCGAGTGCGTGGCTGGTGTTGCTGCCGGAATTCCGTCGCCGGTAATCGTCGCCGGCGAGTCACTTCGGTATAAAAAAATAATAATAAAATTCTTCTTTTCTACTTTAGTTAAATTGTAAAATTTGATTTTTGTAATTCGTATATATATATCTTTGATTAAGTTTTGTAATTATAAGTAAAGTATAGAATTAGTAAAAGAAATCAGATTTATAATTATGTTGTAGTTCTTAAGATAATTCTATTTCTCAAAGCTGATTTTTCTCAAATCAGAACGTTTATTTTTAATATTCAAAACATCATATTTAACATAGTTAGATAAGCTGATTTTTATTTTAATAATATCAAGGACTTAGCACTGAAATACTTTTATTATTCGATTAGGTCCCAATTTCATAAGTGGAACGTTTTAAGTAGTCAGCAAAGATTCTTCATTACAAGGTACGTACGCGTACTAGTTCAGTTCGATACATTAGTATCATGTTTAGGTTATGAATTCTTTCATTGGAACCTAGAATCATGATAGGGAACAATTGTATGGTTGTGATTGATGAGATTGTTTGGTAACACGAAATCATTTGGAAATTTGTATGTGTTTCCTTGTTGTATGGCTTGTGAATCGGAATGAATTGTTATTGGAATGCGTAATTCTATCATATTACAAGCATGAAATGAGAAGTTAAATTGGAATGCTATGATTAATAATTGTAGCAAGGATTTTATATGATGTTACAAAAATCATATGCTTAATGTTGTATGAATGAGTATCACTAAAAAGGATAGTTGGCAATAAACTTGTAGTCGGACTCCCTACAAGTAATGAACAATGGGGGGAGTGTGGGACATGTTCTACACTCCTACGCAGGCCTACTGTGACGATAGTAGTGTCCTTATAAATTTTGATAACTCAAGTAGGCGGAAGGTTCCGTACGATCTTGGGGGTATGCATACTAAGGTGATGGGTGTGGAACGGAACGAAACTGTATTTACATCCCATCTAATAGACCAAGTTGTCTATTAAGGATTAAGTAGCCCGTATGATTCTCGAAAGATGACGGTGCCCGTTCGATGCCAAATAAATTGTAAAAACGGAATTTAATGTTTTTGTAGTATCATTTCTAGGAATGATTATTATATTTCTGATTATGCTTGGTGTATTATTTAACTGATTATGTACGTACTCAGCATAGCTGATTGTTTGTTATTTGTGTTGTTTGTTAACCTGTGATGAACCATTGATATTTCAACGGGGAGCAGATTAGGCATGTTGGTGATGCTGCATGAGTTCGGGCATATGGGGGTTACTTTTGATTATAAACTTTTAAAGTGTTTTGATTGAACCTTCTTGAATTTATTTATATTCTACTCAGTTTATGGTTTGAATAAAAGGGGTCATTGGTGATTACCGAGTTATAGTTTAAGTTAACATTTTATTTCCGCTGCAATTTATTTTTTATAATAAAGAGTAAGTTAATGTTTTATTTTCAAATGAGCCTTGCGTTTCACCGCGGCGGTAACACTCCCAAAATCGATGTACTAGAGGAAAAAAAGCCTAAGGGTTGCGGTCAAAAATGGCCTAAGGACTGCGTTTTTTGACCGCAGCAATTAGAGTAGCAGCCCTTAACATATAGGAAGGGCTGCGGTTACGAACCGCAGCCCTTGGAGAAATAAGGGTTGCGGTCGTAAGAAAACCGCAGCCCTTGGCCAAATAAAAGTTTAGACGTGTATGGATTTTGGGGGTGTTACAAAACTGGTTGTCAGAGCCAAAAGATCCTATTTTCAAAGATGTTTTAAAAGATTTTTAAAATGAGTAGTATGGGATAGGAGCATATAGCTTACTTTTTTTGTGCATTAAATCATAGAAATAATTTTATTTGTAATCCCTTTTTTTGCCTTACATGTCTAATATGTTTATAGGAAGTATGCAAATATTGTGGAATGAATCAAATGTTATGATTATATGGAATTTTGTGTTGGTTGCTTGATTGAATGTGTGAAAGGTTCTTTGAAATCTTCGAAGTATGTTAGATTAGGAGGATGTACAAGAATAGGTACATAGATAGTGATATTTTATAGAAGCACTAAGTAAGATATTGAAATATTTTATTCACCAAAATTTCGAATTAGTATAATATTCCAAAGATGTTTCAAAAAGGTATTGAACTAAAACCTTATTTCGAATATTTTAGGAAAGAACCACCTAATTGTTGTAAATATTTTGAACTTGTTTAAGGAATTCTAAAATTGAAAATAATCATTTTACCTCTTATATATGTATATATATAATGTATACTTAAAAACTTTTACTTCTCTAGAACTTAGACTATTTTCTTTCTTTTAATTCGCAGATGGTTTACGACATAGGTTCTAAGGAGTATTTGATGAAACACCGAATAGCGGAAGATTGGGACATCTGGGCCTATAAGATAAAAGCTGCTATAGAATATAGGACCTTACAGGGAGATACTAGACTAAGGACTGAAATGGAGAAAATATACTTTATGCTACCTTCTCGTACACCATAGATATGGGGATATATGGTCAGAAAATGGAGGTTTTAATGCAACCAAACACACTTACTGGAACCAATACCTTCCTACTGTAGGGCATTTCGTCACTGATCTTAAATATTGTGAAAATGAGTGGAGAATTCGTGAAAAAAGAAGTTGGGAGCCCTCTACCTCATCACCTCCAGTTAGAGGAACTTATCATGTGGGGGAAAGCTCGGGAACTAATGTGAATTCTGAGAACCCTATAGTTAAAACTGAGCCACAAACGCACCTAGAGCTGCAAAAAGAGCTAGGTACCAAATTTTTGAGGATGAGTTCATACCCGAGGACTACCATATAGCATCAAACCTTGGAACTGTTACCTATATTTCTGATGATGAAGGGAATAATAGGACATTCATCGCAGTAATTGGGGAAGATCATGTTGAACCTATACTTGACTTAGAAAATGAGGAAGAGGGAGATCCTAATGAAAATGAGCCTGCTGAAGGAGATCCGATTGAGGAAAATGACCACGAAGAAGATAAAGAAGAGCCCATAGAAGAAGAGGAAGAACCCCTAGATGAAGATGAACATATAGAGGATGACGAGCCTTTTGAGGACGAAGCTGACATGGAAGAAGGAATAGAAAATCCTAACTCAGATGACGAAGCTCACCATTATAGTCCCTAGTTTCTTTTGAAAGTATAATTAGGATTAGAATATATTTTTATTTATTTATTTCAGTTTTAATAAGGCTTGCATGCCAAGTAGCAAATTAGCATTCTTTTATTCCTTTATTTATTCATATTATGTTTTCCTTGGACACAATAAATTTTTCCCTTTTCAATAATAGTATAATATTTTCATTCTTTTATTATTTGATGTAACGTCTTATTTGAGATGTTTATATTGCAAGTCAATAGAGACTTAATGATTGTTCGCAATAAAAACGTGTTGTATGAACGTGCAAATGTGTAATAGTTAAGTGAATAAATGACTATGTGTATGTCACTGAGACAACCGTTGTGTCATTTTTTTTTCTCAGTGTAGAATGGTTCGTCAGGGCGGCACGTCTGATACCCCCCTGAATGTCGAACAATCGATTCATGACCTAGTGCAGATTATAGCTAACCTAGCCCAAGGACATAACCGGGATGGGGACTTGACTGAAAAGGTTGCCCATAGGAACCCACCAATAGTGAATGGGAAAGGGGGGCCCGAAGAATTGGAAAACTGGGTTGAGGAGTTTGATAAGCTTTTCTTTACCCTCACCTGTCCAGATGACAAGACTGTGCCCTTAGCAAGCTATTACCTAAAGGGGGATGCCCACTTTTGGTGGACTCAAGCTAAGGACAACCTCCTAAAACAGCCTGACTTTGGGTGGGAAACTTTCAAGAAAGCACTGAGGGATAAGTATTACCCACCATACCTCAAAAAGCAGAAAGCAGAAAGCCCAAGAGTTTATGATGCTAGAACAAGGGAACCTGTCTGTTGAGGAATATTACCGCAAATTCATTGAGCTGATGAGATTTGCTCCTGAAATTGCCCCTACTAAGGAAGCTAAGGCCTCACGCTTTGAATTAGGGCTCACGCTTGACCTGCAAGGGAGACTGGGGGGAGATAATTTCACCTCGTTGGACCATGTTTCTGGCAAAGCTGCCCACTTATATGCAATAAGGAAACGAGAGGAAGGAGGTAAGCAAGGTGAGAAGCGAAAGGAGAATCCAAATCCCGAGGTTCAAGGATTTGAAAAGAAACACCATGGGAACCAGAACAATCAAACCTCCCAAAGAAACTTCGGTAAGGGACCCAACAACAACAACACTCACCACAATAACAATAACCGCAATAATAACACCAACAACCGCAGACCTGAGCGTGTGTACAGGTGTAAGAAGTGCCCAAACAACCATCCTGGGAGGGATTGCAAGGGTAATAAGGTGGAGTGTCGTGAATGTGGGAAAATGGGGCATAGAGCGTACGAGTGCTACTCGAAGAATAAGGTTAACCCCAACGGTCAAAAGAAAGGGAACTATGGAGACAAGCCTAGGAATGGGAATGGGAATGGTGGAAATGCATTCAATGGATCAGGGAACTCTAATTACTCCAAACCACCAACCAATGCAAATAATCAGGCACCAAATGGGAACCATGTGACCAACAACAATGATAATAAGGGCAAAGGGAAGCTGTATATGATGGCGGCTAGCGAAGAGGAAGCTCGTAGAGATGTTGTCACGGGTACTTTCTCTATCAACTCAATTCCTGTTAAAGTATTGTTATTGCCCATACAACTGTTAGAATCTAGCACTGGTTGTGTCCGAGTCAATTTCTATGCCTATAGTTATTCCGTCTGGGGATACTGTTAATTGCTCTAAGAAATTCCTAAATGTCTTACTGAAAATAGGGGAGGGCTTCTTTCCTTCCGATCTAATAGAGTTTAACTTATCGAACCTAGACATCATTTTGGGAATGCATTGGCTTGGGAAGTACAAGGCTAAGATAGATTGTGATGCACAGAAGGTGGAACTGAGAGATCCTTCGGAAAAAAGGGTGTCATATAGGAGAATACCTCGAGAACCAGGGAAAAAAGTAATCAATGCCTTGCAACTTAAGAGTTATATAGACAAAGGATGGCCTCTATTTATGTGTTCCGTGAGAAGGGTTGAGGATGATCCATTGAGACCTGAGGATGTGCCTATAGTTAGAGAATTTCAGGATGTTTTTCTTGAAGAGATACCTGGTATGCCGCCAAGGAGAGATGTAGAGTTCACTGTTGACCTAGTACCTGGAACTGGACGTATCTCCAAAGCCCCATACTGAATGGATCCAGCAGAAATGAAACGAGTTGAAAAACCAGTTGGAAGAACTATTAGAGAAGGGGTACATTAGACCTAGTATGTCACCATGGGGAGCCCCTGTCTTATTTGTGAAGAAGAAGTATGGTAGTTTAAGGTTGTGTATAGACTACCGTGAGTTGAACAATGTCACTGTGAAAAACAAATATCCATTACCTAGGATAGATGACTTGTATGACCAACTTCAGGGTGCAGGGATGTTCTCTAAAATAGACTTAGGGTCTGGTTACCATCAATTGAGGATTGCTGACCAAGATATACCTAAAACTGCCTTCAGGACTAGGTATGGACACTATGAGTTTACCGTCATGCCTTTTGGGTTAACCAATGCACCTGCTGTTTTCATGGACCTCATGAATAGGATTTTTCGACCCTACCTCGATAAATTCGTAGTCGTGTTCATAGACGATATATTGATCTATTCAAGGAGCAAGGAAGAACATGAGGGACATTTGAGGCTTATTTTACAGACACTTAGGGAGAACCAACTATATGCAAAGTTTTCGAAGTGTGAATTTTAGTTAGAAAAAGTGTCATTTTTGGGTCATTTCGTCTCTAAGGAGGGTGTGTCAGTAGATCCTGCAAAGATAAAAGCTGTGAGTGAATGGCCTACACCAAAGAATGTCACAGATATAAGGTGTTTCTTTGGTTTAGCCGGTTATTATAGGAGGTTTGTTAAAGACTTTTCGAAGATAGCAAAACCCATGACGAACTTAATGAAGAAGGATTGCAAGTTTAACTGGAATGAAGACAGTGAGAAAGCCTTTCAAACACTCAAAGAGAGATTAAACTCAACACCTGTTCTAGCCTTGCCTAACGGGGATGAGGGGTATGACGTCTATAGTGATGCATCAAAGAATGGTTTGGGTTGTGTTCTTATGCACAAATGGGAAAGTCATAGTTTATGCATCCCGTCAACTGAAACCATATGAAGTTAATTACCCAACACATGACCTAGAGTTGGCTGCAATTGTCTTTGCCTTAAAAATCTAGAGACATTACCTTTACGGGGTGACTTGTCGAATTTTCACCGATCACAAAAGCCTCAAATACATCTTCACCCAGAAAGACCTTAATATGAGACAGCACAGGTGGTTAGAACTCATTAAGGACTATGACTTAGACATACAATACCATGAGGGTAAAGCAAACGTTGTTGCTGATGCATTGAGTCGCAAATCTAGCCATAGCCTGAACACCTTGGTAGTTACCGACAAACTTTGTGAGGAATTTTCTAAACTCCAGATAGAAGTGGTTCATGAAGGGGAAGTGGAAAAGTTATTGAGTGCCTTAACCATCCAACCCAACTTCTTAGATGAGATAAAAGAGGGTCAGCCTGGGGATGTGAAACTTGAGCGAGTCAAAGCAAAACTTAAGAAGGGAAAAGCAGAAGGGTTTGAAATCTATGAAGATGGGAGTATACGCTACAAGGGTCGGTGGTGTGTACCTCAAAAATGTGAGGAGTTGAAGCAAAAGATAATGAGTGAAGGTCATAACACGAACTATTCCGTCCACCCAGGGGGGATAAGTTATATAAGGACCTCAAAAAGATGTTTTGGTGGCCTAGAATGAAGAGGGCAGTAGTCGAGTTTGTTTCCAAATGCCTGACGTGTCAGAAGGTTAAGAGTGAACACAAGAGACCTCAAGGCAAAATACAACCTCTAGACATTCCAACATGGAAGTGGGATTCGATAACCATGGACTTCGTCGTAGCCTTACCTAGGAGTCGGGGAGGCAATAACACAATATGGGTGATAGTGGACAGATTGACCAAGACTGCGAGGTTCATACCCATGAAAGACAAGTGGAGTATGGAAGCCCTAGCCAAAGCATACGTTAAACATGTCATTCGATTGCATGGAGTACCTACGAGTATAGTGTCTGATAGGGATTCACGATTCCTTTTAAATTTCTGGAAAAAGGTCCAGGAAGCATTTGGTAGTGAGCTATTGATGAGTACAGCCTTTCACCCAGATACAGACGGTCAAACGGAAAGCACCATCCAGACCTTGGAAGACATGTTAAGAGCTTGTGCCTTAGAATACCAGCACTAGTGCATAATTGGCCTTAGGTAACACCCATTAAGTGCTGCATAAAAGGTTAAAAGTGTTATATAGAAAATGGGTAACACTTTTATGGGTGATACATCTGCTCGTGTCGCCTATGCTCTAAGGTAACACTTTTGTAAACCTATGATAACACTTCTCCAAGTGATACCTTAAGTGCTCTTAAGTAACACTTTTGAACACTTTTTGTAACATTTTCAAAGTGTTACTTATAATTTGTAATGTAACACTTTTTTGTCATTAGTAACACTTTTCAATCAACTCTTTTGCTAATAAGTAACAGTTTATTAGATCTTATGTATCATTTGTCAACTACCTTATGTAACACGTTGTTGTATATTATGTATCACTTTTTTTAGGTAGCATAATATTATCGATAATAATAATTAATAATAAAATTATTATAGCAATAGCAATAACAACAATAATAAGATATAATGAACCTATTGTGCAAAATGAAATTGACAAATAATAATATAATATAAAAAAGTATTTACATAGATAATATACGCATTAACAAATGCTTATTTTTGAGGACAAAAACTAATGAGCAACACTACCATAAATTATATCATAAGCCATCTATTTCTATAAGAATCTGAAGTAAGGCAATGTCAATTGAAACATCTCCAAAACAAACTCTACTATATATATATATATATATATATATATATATATATATATATATATATATATATATATCAATAATAAAATCTTGTATCTCTTGTTCTTCATCGTTAATTATTTCACCATATGTCCATGAATGTTTTCGGGTGATCGTGACTGACTACTCCTATAATATATCATCTTGATCCTCTCGATGATCCTGTAAAAAAAAATATGTAAGAGCTCACAATTTTTTCGTGATCAATCATCATCAAGGGATAACATTTGGATAAGTTCAGCAGCAACATGGTATAGTTGACATATATAAGTTCAAAGCACCATAACCTTCTAAAATATGATGCTTTGGTTTTTCGTCATGATGCTTACACAAGAAAACATTTAGATGCATATGATTGAAGGAGTACCTATAACATAAACTGAGTTAACATGAAGCTGTAAGAAGGATTTGCAGAAGCCTAAGATGTAAGAAGTCTCAGTTCAAGTTCACATGTTTTGTATTGTGAACACAAACAGGTTAGTCAATCACGGCCACCCCTCATGTGCAGACGTTGCAGCTATAGCCGATGTGGATACAGTCAGATCAAACCTTGTCTTCACAATCAGGTTATAAAGTGCAAACGGATATACTCTATCTCCCATAAATACTCTGTTTATCCTATAGATGTTGAACACTTAGACAGAGATGTCTTAACAGAAGTTCCTAAACATTAACTTCCAGCAGATCCTAAAATATTCATATAATATGATTCGTTGCACGATTATATTAATTATGACTTTGGTCACCACCTCTCAGTGTTGAGAATCTACATATCCTGGGCTGACAAAAGCATGTTTATCTGTCTGGCTTTAACCTCTAAAAGACCTTGTATAGAGCAGAGTTAAAAAAGAAGAAAATTGGATGAAGAGAATGAGGCATGAGGGAAATGTTAATGTATATATTATTGAAGCTACATTGAACTCCTGAATTATCTACCTATTTCGAAGTATAATAAGTCTTAGTCATATATACCGGGACTAATACACAAGTTGGGTCAACAAAGGCCTAACTTATAAAAAGAGAGCTAGGTAAATCAAACTTCGTCATGACGAAAAGCTGAACTTCTAAGTCTAATACGACATAGAACAAACCATAGATTGCTGTTCAGTTTGGGCATATTAGGATGTCCAGGACTTCTTTCACGAAAACTACCACTAACAAAAAATTACAACTACAACAAATATTCTTTGCCACATTAATCATTATTTTTTAACTCATGCGTTGGTGTAGAAATGCTGAAGTTTTTTTTTTTCGCATGCAGTAGGTAATGGAAGTACAAGAACTGGATGAAAAATTTGGAGTGATGGGAGTATACATATAATGATATAGATGTTCAATTCTAGCATATTTTAAAAGTGTTCCTTTTTTATAGTGATATAGATGTGAACAACAGGATACAAGGCCTAAGACTATAGTGATATGAGATCTACATATAGTGATTACATATAGTCATATAGATGTGAACTGCAGGATTATATGACTATAAGATTACCTTCAAGTGTGAACAACAGAATTATATCACTATAGAATTACCTTCAAGCATCTATATGGAAACATGTGAACAGTAGGATTACAGAACTTAGAGTTCGAACAAAAGTAAACCCATCAATAATTGTGCGAACTACAACAGTATTCAATTTAAGCAAATTTAATAACCTTCGATGGAGATCGTGACAATTACGCAAATCTACAGCAATTGTGCGAACAAAAGTGAATCCAACCTTTAATTACACAGCAAATTCAATTATGTTCGAAAAATTCAATTCACACTTCAGTTAAACATCATATTCAATTATACAGCAGAAAATTCAATTGCACAACAAATTCAATTCTACGTGCAATTCAATTATAGGCGATGCAGAAAAAAGAAAAAAAATAAAGGAGTTACCTTCGCTGATTAATGGAGGTCGTGAGGAACTAAGCAATAGCGATTATGGCGGAACCCCTAATGTGGTTTTTTGTGTTTTGTTTTCTAAATAAGTTAATTGTGTTGGTTTTAGACGTTTGTTTTAATTTTTATTTTTTTCTTCAATAAGGCAGTAGATCAAAAGCGGGATTAGCGCCTGTTAGTATAATCTAAATCAGTTAAGTATTTTTTTTAAGAGATAGCAATATTATTTAGATGCATGGGATTTGTGAAAAATAAATTAATATTTATTTTATTATTGAATTACAATACTTTATGTGTTACTATAAAATGATACATTTTCAAAAGTGTTACAACAAACTGTTACCTGCTATAAGTTAAAAATGTTCCTTTTTTTTAAGTGTTACAACAAATTATTACCTATTTTAAAAGTGTTACCTTCAAGTGTTACATAATTTAAAAGTGCTACTTTTAAGTGTTACATTTTTTAAAAGTGCTACAATAAAGTGTTACATTTTCATGGAGTGTTACAAACGTGTTACCTATAAATTCAAGAAACTTATAACCTTAAAAGTGCTACCAATTAATATTACCTAAGGCCAATTATGTACTAGTGCAGGGATCATGGGAAGACCATTTGGACCTCATAGAGTTCTCATACAAGAACAGTTATCAAGCTAGTATTAAAATGGCTCCATTCGAAGCATTGTATGGGAGAAAGTGTCGTGGTCCCTTATGCTGGAACGACATTAGTGAGACTGTGGTGTTAGGTCCTGAAATGATTCAAGAGACTATTGATCAAGTACGAGTCATTCAAGAGAAGATTAGGGCTGCACAGGACATGCAGAAGTCCTATGCGGATCAGAAGCGAAGGGAAGAGAATTATGAAGTGGGTGAAAAAGTGTTGCTTAAGGTGTCCCCAATGAAAGGAGTGATGCGATTTGGGAAGAAAGGAAAACTAAGCCCTAAGTTCATAGGACCGTATGAGATTTTGTCACGAGTAGGCAAAGTGGCTTATCACTTGGAATTGCCAAATGAGTTAGAAAGGGTCCACAACGTGTTTCACATATCCCAACTCCGGAAATACGTACCTGACGAGTCGCATGTCCTAGAACCTGGAACCGTTGAATTAAATGAAACCTTGTCCTATGAGAAGAAACCCATCAAGATCCTAGACCACAAAATGTGTAGTACGAGAAATAAGGACGTCAAAATTGTGAAGGTGTTGTGGAGAAATCAGAATACTGAAGAAGCCACATGGGAAGCAGAAGATGCGATGCGTCTGAAGTACCCTGAGCTTTTTCAAGAGGTAGGTGAGTTACGGGGACGTAACTTTTCTTTTAAGGGGGAAGAATGCGATAGAATTTCGCGCTTCCACCCTAAAGTTTGCTAAAATCTGTTATTTATGTGTTTTATCACTTATTTGACGTGCGAAAGTTAGGAAACGCTTGTGAAATATTAGGACTTAGAAGTGCAAAAGATCGTCGTTAGGACTGGGTACCTCAAAGTTTCGGGACGAAACTTCCTTTAAGGGGGAAGCCTGTAATACCCCGTGTTTTTGGGAGTTATTCTTTTATAAATAAGAAAATATAAAGAATAAAGTTGAAAGTAATTTAATATTATTTAGGAAAAAAATATATAATTTGGGTAAGCCTACAGTCATAATTTAACTATACAAGCTACTTTTGTACCTAATTATATTATAGTTTGGTTTTGTTTTATTTTCCAAATAAATAAAATAAGAAATCGGAATTTGATTTGGAAACAAATCCTATTAAACCTAGGCTTTTCATGCTATAAATAAGAGGAAAAAAAAAAGTAAAAACAAAACCCTAACTTCCTCATAGTCAGCCGTTTTCTTTTACCCCCAAACTTTTCTCTCTCCTTTCTTCTTCTCCATCGTCACTTCTCATTCCCCTCTCCCGCACTACTTTTCCACCCCTCCCCTGAGTCATCTTCGTCGGCCTTAGGGTGCGTCGAGTCGAGTGTGGTGCGAGGCTTGCTGTTGTGTGTCGAGTCGTGTCGTGTGTGTGATGTGTGGTCACTGCTGTCGAGGCTAGTCGAGAGTGCGACGCAAGGCTTCGAGGGTGGTCGAGGTTGTGCGGTGTGTGTGTCCGAAGCGAGTGCGAAACTCGAGGGTGCGAGACTCGAGGGTGCGAGACGAGCGAAGGTGTCATGCGAGTCGAGTCGTGGGTCGACGGTGCCGTGCGAGTCGAGTCGTAGGTCGACGGTGTTTTCGAGCGAGCGTTGTGCGTGGCTCGAGGGACTGTGCGACGCGAAGTGTAGGGCTCGACGGTGTAGTACGAGCGAACGTGTGTGTGAGGCTCGAGTGCGTGGCTGGTGTTGCTACCGGAATTCCGTCACCGGCGAGTCACTTCGGTATAAAAAAAATAAAAATTCTTCTTTTCTACTTTAGTTAAATTGTAAAATCTGATTTTTGTAATTCGTATATATATATATCTTTGATTAAGTATTGTAATTATAAGTAAAGTATAGAATTAGTAAAAGAAATCAGATTTATAATTATGTTGTAGTTCCTATGATAATTTTATTTCTCAAATCTGATTTTTCTCACATCAGAACGGTTATTTTTAATATTCAAAACATCATATTTAACATAGTTAGATAAGCTGATTTTTATTTTTATAATATCAAGGACTTAACACTGAAATACTTTTATTATTCGATTAGGTCCCAATTTCATAAGCGGAACGTTTTTTAGTAGTCAGCGAAGATTCTCCGTTACAAGGTACGTACGTGTAACACCCCGTAATTTTCAAACCTTTATTTTTGGTGTTTGTTTACATTAAAATGATATTTTTCGTAAAAATAAATAATTTATTATTTAGATTATTTTGGAACGTGTTGTGAAAATATGTATATATTTATATGTTGTGATATATTTATATATATTTATTTTAAGTTGTTAGTTATTTATTTTAAAGGTTATATTAGTTTCGTTATTTATTTAGGCGTTTAGTATGCAGTTTTGTCGCGTAGCGTTTTTGTAACGTTGTTGGACCGACTCGGGTGATAAAATATTGCATCACGTGTGGCGTATCATGCTGGCCGAAAATCAGCAATTATGGAGTGGAGGATGAAGAGTTTTGGTGCTTATTAAGCTAACCTTTGAATATCTTGTAACCGCTCATTTAATCCCTCATTAACATTCTCCTAAACCCTTCATTTCTCCTTGCCATAAAATTATGATTTTTAGTAAGAGAAGTTCAGCATCATTGTCATTTGATCCACGCCGTTTTCAAGAAAAGAAAGAGAGAAAAGGAAGAGGAAAAGAAGAGAAAGGTTCAACCCGGTTTTTCCTGTCACATCTTCACGAAAATAAACGTGTACGGAGATCTAACCGTTGGATCATCCTCAAATTTGGACAGCACATTTATAACGTCTTTATATTCTCTTTGACACGAGCTATTGTGAATCAGAGCTTTAGTTCGCCGGGAATCATGGTCGGAACAGAACAGCACGAAATGAGATTTGTCAACGTTCAAGAAGAAAATTTCGTTCGTGGAGGACTTGGATTGCACATATTTTTCGTATCTCTTTAGACTCGCTCTCCTCCCGACGTTCCAGGTAACTAGTAGTTATCTTAGAACAATAGTGATTAGGGTATTATTCGGTATTAGATAATTACGCTAGGAATTGTTTAAAATACATTTTGAATGAAATTATTGATGAAATTTGACGTGAATATACTTGAGGCATTCCGTATGAATATTTTATACAGAAAAAAATTTTTTGTCTGAGTTTTAGTATTTATTCGAATTATTTGGTATTTTGTGCGTTTTTGGCTTAATTGCAAAATAATTATTGAACGAATGTTAAAATTGCTGAAATTATTTTTCGTGAATCATTTTATATGTGTACTATGTATTTCATGCCTTGGAATAATTTTTTCCTACTGTTTACAGGTTTATTTAATTGGTTTATCTGTTTTTGCATTTTCGTGTCTGTCAGTATATAAATCGTGAAAATTATTTCTGGAGGCCGAAAAATTCATTTCTTTGTATATTATGTATTACCGTGAGTTTATTCATGTTATATGAATTGTTGGTAATTTTTGGGCGTTTATTTTTATTTTTAATTATTATATTGGCTTTATTGAGTATTCTGTAAATTAACGTTTAAAAATAATTTTAGAGTCTAAAAATTAGAAATAAAATTTTTACCATGTCAGTAGAGCCATAATGGTCGTATGATAATTTTTGTGTTATTTTACTGATCGTGCTTATTAGTTTAATAATTATTATTGTGTTTTTGTTATGAGTTTAAGGATATTCTTTTTAATTATTTAAGGGCTTGTTAATCAGAAATAATTTGTGACCTTTTATGTTCTTGGAAGCTGGTGTTTATAAGGTTGCTGTGAGTATTATTGAGTATCATTATGTTTACGTTTGGTTTATGTAAAAATAATTAGTCGTGTACGCTTCATTTATTTAATAACCCTTGGAGTTAACTGGTGATCTTATTTGATGTGATTCATTTCTGGTTGATACTGTTGGTGTTGTAAACTCTTTAATTGTCGTTGTTTGTGCTTTGTGGTGCGCAAAATATTTGTTGTTGAGATATTTGTTGTAAGTGTGAAGTTACTACTTTGAGGATTTTTGAAGAATTATTTTTGATGAATTATGGGTATATAAGGCCGGGTGGCATCCCTTTGACGAATATTTTTGAGATGAATGATACTTTGATGATATTTATGATTTTATTTTGAGATAAGAATATCCGGTGGGATAGATGTAGTCCCCGGTGAAGAACATGTCAACCACCTGGTTTGCGAACTAGGGGTACACCTGGGTTAATTGTTGTCGTCCGAGAGGTCAGGGAGTTTTGCGTGTTTTACCCTGCATCGGGAGTTTGGCCATTCTTAGACACAGGCAGTGGGGAACGTAAGCCCATAGACTGACCTGGAGATTGCGATCTGACAAACCATAGGAAGTGAATTGCGATTCACTGGCGTTCGGTTTCTGACTCAATAACTGATTTATCTATGTTTTTATTATATTGAAGTACCCTTGAGATGATTTATTCATTTTATCTTTTGTATTACTTGAGAGCTTTATGATTTTGGATGCATGTCATAGTTGTCTTGACCTTATTTGATGTATCTTAGGGTGCGTCGAGTCGAGTGTGGTGCGAGGCCTGCTGTTGTGTGTCGAGTCGTGTCGTGTGTGTGGTGTGTGGTCACTGCTGTCGAGGCTAGTCGAGAGTGCGACGCAAGGCTTCGAGGGTGCTCGAGGTTGTGCGGTGTGTGTGTCCGAAGCGCGTGCGAGACTCGAGGGTGCGAGACTCGAGGGTGCGAGACGAGCGAAGGTGTTATGCGAGTCGAGTCGTGGGTCGACGGTGTCGTGCGAGTCGAGTCGTAGGTCGACGGTGTTGTGCGAGCGAGCGTTGTGCGTGGCTCGAGGGACTGTGCGACGCGAAGTGTAGGGCTCGACGGTGTAGTACGAGCGAACGTGTGTGTGAGGCTCGAGTGCGTGGGCCGGGTGTTCTTTGCTAGGAATTCCGTCGCCGTGTCGTCGCCGGCGAGTCACTTCGGTATAAAAAAAATAAAAATTCTTCTTTTGTACTTTAGTTAAATTGTAAAATCTGATTTTTGTAATTCGTATATATATATCATTGATTAAGTATTGTAATTATAAGTAAAGTATAGAATTAGTAAAAGAAATCAGATTTATAATTATGTTGTAGTTCCTATGATAATTTTATTTCTCAAAGCTGATTTTTCTCACATCAGAACGGTTATTTTTAATATTCAAAACATCATATTTAACATAGTTAGATAAGCTGATTTTTGTTTTAATAATATCAAGGACTTAACACTGAAATACTTTTATTATTCGATTAGGTCCCAATTTCATAAGTGGAACGTTTTAAGTAGTCAGCAAAGATTCTCCGTTACAAGGTACGTACGCGTACTAGTTCAGTTCGATACATTAGTATCATGTTTAGGTTATGAATTCTTTCATTGGAACCTAGAATCATGATAGGGAACAATTGTATGGTTGTGATTGATGAGATTGTTTGGTAACACGAAATCATTTGGAAATTTGTATGTGTTTTCTTGTTGTATGGCTTGTGAATCGGAATGAATTGTTATTGGAATGCGTAATTCTATCATATCACAAGCATGAAATGAGAAGTTGGATTATTGGAATGCTATGATTAATAATTGTAGCAAGGATTTATAAGAGGTTGCCTAAACTAAAGGATTATATATGATGTTACAAAAATCATATGCTTAATGTTGTATGAATGAGTATCACTAAAAAGGATAGTTGGCAATAAACTTGTAGTCGGACTCCCTACAAGTAATGAACAATGGGGGGGAGTGTGGGACATGTTCTACACTCCTACGCAGGCCTACTGTGACGATAGCAGTGTCCTTATAAATTTTGATAACTCAAGTAGGCGGAAGGTTCCGTACGATCTTGGGGGTATGCATACTAAGGTGATGGGTGTGGAACGGAACGAAACTGTATTTACATCCCATCTAATAGACCAAGTTGTCTATTAAAGATTAACTAGCCCGTATGATTCTCGAAAGATGACGGTGCCCGTTCGATGCCAAATAAATTGTAAAAACGGAATTTAATGTTTTTGTAGTATCATGTCTAGGAATGATTATTATATTTCTGATTATGCTTAATGTATTATTTAACTGATTATGTACATACTCAGCATAGCTGATTATTTGTTATTTGTGTTGTTTGTTGACCTGTGATGAACCATTGATATTTCAATGGGAGCGATTAGGTATCTTTGGTGATGTTTGCATGAGTTCGGGCATATGGGGGTTACTTTTTATTATAAACTTTTAAAGTGTTTTGATTGAACCTTCTTGAATTTATTTATATTCTACTCAGTTTATGGTTTGAATAAAAGGGGTCATTGGTGATTCCCGATTTGTAGTTTAAGTTAACATTTTATTTCCGCTGCAATTTAGTTTTTATAATAAAGAGTAAGTTAATGTTTTATTTTTAAACGAGCCTTGCGTTTCCACCATGCGGTAACACTCCCAAAGTCGATGCAACGTAGTTTAGGCGTGTATGGATTTTGGGGTGTTACATTATATGACCAAATACATTCAACATGTACTGATAGAGTTTACGTGCAATGTATTTCAGTTGTCTTTGATGGTGTTGTGGACAAGTTGTGCGATTGGGGATTAAATTGAGTTAAAACACATATTTAAATTATTTTAACATAAATTATGTGCGTGTTTGTGTGAATTATCTAACTATATAATTAGGGACTGAAAAATCTTCTATGGCAAATCAGTGGTCGAAATATAGTTCATAACTAATTTGCTGTTGATACTTGTGATTTAAGTTGTATTCGTAACTAACTAGCCATTAAATTTTTTTTATCAGTAGTAACATTTTATTTGTAGCTAATTAGCAATTATGATTAATGAAAATACGGTTTTTTCACCAAATACACCCGACAAATTAAAAAATTCACCATATACCCTCAATGTTCCAAAAATTCACCATATACCCTTAAGTTTTCGAAAACGTTCACAAAATGCCCTTTGTCTAACTTCCGTTAACTCACCGTTAGCTTTATTTACGATTTTGCCATCATTAAGCCCTAATCCTAATTCTAATCTAACCCTAACCCTAATCTAACCCTAACCCCCAATCTAAACCCTAATCTAACCCACCCCCCCTCCTTCCCCTTCCCCTTCCCTCCCACCCCGCCCCCGCCCGTCCCCCACTCCCCGGTCTACTCCACCGGCCTGGCCCAATCCTCCCCCCTCCCCAGGTCGATTTCCCCACCCCCCCCCCTCCCCGTCGAATTCCCCCCAACCCCACCCCTCCCCTTCGAACACCGACGGAACTGGGCACCAAACACTGGCGAATTCCCCTCCCTTCGAATTGCACAAACACACGAGCATTTAGAAAACTCCCCCTCCCTCGTAGCCCGGAAATTCGAAAACGAGGGGAGGGGTTCGGTTTTGGGCGGAAGAAAACAGGGGAGGGGAGGGGGTGGGGACTGGGAAATCGACGGTGGATGGGGAGAGGGCGGGCCGGTGGAGGGGAGGGGGTTCGGTTTTGGCGGACGAAACAGGGAGGGGAGGGGGGGTGGGGGGGAAGTCGAAGGGGAGGGTGGGGGGGCTGGGGAAATCGACGGTGGAGGGGGAGGGCGGGCGCGTGGAGGGGAAGGGGTTCGGTTTTGGGCGGACGAAACAGGGGGAGGAGGGGGTGGGGGCGGGGAATTCGATGGGGAGGGGTGGGGGGGGGGAAATCGGCCGTGGAGGGGGAGGGGATGGGGCGGGGCGCCGGTGGAGGGGTGGGGGGAGGGGGCAATGGGGGTGGGGTGGGGTAGAGGGGGAGGAGTGGGGGGCGGGGGGTTTGGGTGGGTTAGGGTTAACATTTTAGGGTTAGGCTTTAATGATGGCAAAATCGTAAATAAAGTTAACGGAAGTTAGAAAAAGGGCATTTTGTGAACGTTTTCGAAAACTCAAGGGTATATGGTGAATTTTTGGAACATTTAGGGTATATGGTGATTTTTTTAATTTGTCGGGGGTATTTGGTGAAATAACCGTAAATATCTATACAATCAGATTTTTCAAGTAAGTTTGATTATAACTCTATTGTGATATATTCAACATAAATGTTACACCCTCTGTATATTTTGTTCTTCCTACTTTGATTGTGCGCGTTTGCCAATGTACTTCTTTGACCTTAAAGATCTTCCATTACATATTAGTAAAAATTATAACGATTGAATATTACTAGGGAAATTTCCTCAGGTACCCCTGAGGTTTGGCGTAATTCCCAATATACCCCCGCACATTTGGGGAATTCCTCAGATACCCCTGAGGTTTGTGTTTGTGCTCAAACTACCCTTACCAATGACGGCAGGTTAACACTGTTAACTTTTTTTTCTCTCCCCTCTCTATCTTCATCTTCTTCATCTCTCCTCCCACCATCCTCCATTAAAGACATTCAAAACCTTTAATTTTATCTCTCTTATCCCCATCTTCATCTTCCTAATTCTCAAAATTCATAGTTAAAAAACCCGGCGTTGCATTGCATTGTACATCCACCATAAAATGGTCAAAAGCACATAACATAAATCGCTCATAACAAAACGAAATTCCATCAAAAGTAAGAAACTTTACAGAATTCGTAAAATAGACAACATCCAACAAACATAGCCAATAATTTCCCAAACAAATTAATATTTCTACATACAATACATAACTAAATTTCAACAGATCTAAACCAAAAATCAAACAAATTTGCAATTATCTAGGCTCGTAAAACTTATATCGATTAACAGATACAATATACACAATCAAAAAAATAACAAAAAAATAACAAATTGAGTTTAGGTGATTTGAGCTTTAATGGATGGATTTTCTCTCTCCTCTTTTTCTGGGTTTGTGGGAGAGTTGAAACTGTTGTTTGGGTGATTTGAGCTTTAATGGATGGATTTTCTCTCTCCACTTTTTCTGGGTTTGTGGGAGAGTTGAAACTGTTGTGTGGGTGATTTGAGCTTTAATGGATGGATTTTCTCCCTCCTCTTTTTCTGGGTTTGTGGGAGAGTTGAGACTGTTGTTTGGGTGATTTGAGCTTTAATGGATGGATTTTCTCCCTCCTCTTTTCTGGGTTTGTGGGAGAGTTGAGATTGTTGTTTGGGGCGGAAAGTAGGAGGTTTCTTCGGCGTTTCACGAGAGGAGAGAGAAAATTAGGGGAAATGATGATGAACAAAATATTTTTTTTTAACTTCGAAAATTTTGAAAATTAGGAAGATGAAGATGGGGATGAGAGAGATAAAAAGTTCATCAATGGTGGGAGGAGAGAGAAAGCTTGGAGATTAATCAATGGAGGATGGTGGGAGGAAAGAGAGAAAAAGTTAACGGCGTTAGGGTTCCGTCCATAATAAGGGTATTTTAAGCACAAACAAACCTCAGAGTATCTGAGGAATTCCCCAAATGTGAGGGGTATATTGGGAATTACGCCAAACCTCAGGGGTACCTGAGGAAATTTCCCATATTACTAAAGTACTTAATGAGATGAATCAAACCAAAAACCAAAACCACGCATGACTATATTTTTTCTTATATATTGAGAAGAATTTAGAAGATTATCTCTAATTGTGAATAGTGTCAAGATTCCACTAGGAATAACACAATGATAAAGAGGGAGCATGGACTAAGATGTTGAATTAGTTTCAATAAGTATTTTTCAATCATCATCAACTATCTAAATCTTTTAGTAATTGATTATTAGAGATACTAATGGTCAAAAATATGCATGACAATGTAAAAATCAAACACATGTAAATATTGTAAAACAACGGAAGTATAACTGTAGACGTGTTTTTATTGCTTACGCGGGATGAACGCATATTTGACTACCTCATTGTAAATGTTTTGAAATAGAGAGAAATCACTAACAAGTCTTTAAAGGAAGACTCATAAACCTAATTGGATATTGAGAAATCGTAGGGACAACTTAGGGAACTGTCATGACTCCATGAATGGTCAATGAACCAAAGATTGAGTTCGGGGGTGAGGGTACGAATAAGATCAGGAATCAAATTTGCCCATTGATGGCCTCTACTTAATATCGGTTCATGTCAAGTTTTATGCAATTAAATAACCACATAAATATTTTAATGCAATCTGAATATTAATCTATGTCGGTTCATTAAACAAACAAAAGACTAATTGTTGGTGACATGTTATTAAAGCAATCAAATTAGTGGGATCCTAACAAGTTGTCCAATTATCTTATTAGGCATTAGAACAGTTTTCAGGCCATTGATTAGCAATAATAATCATATGAGGTGATGAAAACATTAAAACATACAATCATGCATATGAATAATAAAGAAAATAAATAAAAAAAGAAGATTTAGGGAAGAATGTACAAGAGAGCGTTAATTCCTTCAAGATCTACGTACATCGTGACAAATAAATTGTTAGTTAAAAAGGAATTAAATTGAAATTGACCCTCAGGTTTTATACCTTTGTCACCTGGGTCTTGTATTACGGTCTGTAGGATGAGCAATCTTGAAGCTTGAATTAAGAAATTCGAATGTATGAATGTGTTTAAATGTATTTAAATGTGTTTGAATATGAGTTTGAGTGTTTGAATGTGTTTAAGTATAGGAGAGTATGTGTAGAAGTCGTAGGGAAAAGTGTTGTGAATAGGGTAGGAAGGCGTGTGGAAATTCGTTCGAAGAAGTCAGCTATTTATAGGCGAAGGAACCCGAAAACGAAACAAATACATAATAAAACCATGCGGTTTTCGCACGGCCATGCGCGGCAAGCCCGGGTTGTGCGCCTAGTGCACGGCTCGTGCGTCTCGCGCACTGGTTTGCCGTTTTTGAGAATGCGACTTTTTGCTTGTTTTAAGATTCTTTTGATTCTTGATAAAATCTTATCCTTTAAAATCCGAAATCAACTTTCTTTAGGAATAAAAATCTGATTTTCGAAGTATCCATTAAAAATTAATTATCGGGAATAATTAATATTAAAAAAATAAAATTAGTTATCAGGAATAATTAATTGGGTTTGAATTGTTTTAAAATCAACAAATAGACTTTATATTTTCGAAATGCTTTTGGGCGTAGCTCGTTCGATTGTTCTTCCTTTGGACTGGATCAATATTAGGACGATGATATGTTTCATCATTGGTACTCAATGGGGAGACATGATTTTGTGTCTACAATAACTAATCACTTTTTTTTACAAAACTAGCTGTTAGCAGTTGAGGTAGCTTTTAACTGTCAACTAGTAGCTGTTAGCAATTAGCGTTCAAAGTACTTGTTTAGAATATAAGGGTTTGTCAAAAATAGTTGTCATAATTGCAAAAGACAAGAAAAGACATATATTTACTTATGAATTAAATACAATAATTTTATGAATCAGTTTAACCGTTAAACTCAATGCTTATTTTTCAATAAAACTTACATATAATAAAAAGAAGTATACAACTTTAAATACTCAAATAAATATGTATAAGTTTAGGATAATTCTTCAACCCTTGAAAAAGGGGTCATCTTTTATAAGATATACAGAGCCAAATGTACCTATGATGTTATATGTGAGCCATCGATATATCTCATACACTCCTATAAAAAAAGATATATATACTTCCTCTGTTTTAAATTACTTGACACACTTCTTCGGGCACGCTTGCAAAACATAACTTTAACTATTAATATATCTAAATCCTTACATGTAAAAGTTATGGAAAATTGATATTATAAAAGTATATATCGAGACGAATCTAACAAGATCCCATATGACTATAGTTTTCCTTACATAAATCCATACCCATTAAAAAGTGAGAACTTTGTCTACTGTAGCTTAGTAACAGTGTGCGGACTGTTTTGCCCCTTCAATTTCCTGAAATCGCCTCATTGCCCTTCCTTCTTTTTTGCACGTTTTTCTCCCTCCCTCAGCTGTGCAACAGTGCAAGGGCTTCCTCTTTCTGTCTTTCTCTCTCCTGTTTCTCTGGCTCTTCTCTTCCTTCTCTTTTTGCCATTACATCATCTCTGAGTCTTTCCCCATCTTGTTCCCTCTTACCTTTCTCTCTCTTTTTCAACCCTATTCTAATTCTTCACTAAGATGATGTAAATATTTGAATCAAATTGTTCTTTCCAACATCTTTGATAGCGTTTTGGAGAAAGAATTCACCCAAAATGATCAAAGTGAAGGTTTGTTTGTTTGTTTTTTCCCCGTTTTTGTGTGTCTCTATTGGATCTAGTGTTCAGTTTTCTTTTGATTTTTACCTAATTTTTTTTTCTATTGTTGGAAATTGTGCATATTTTCGATTTTTCGGATTCTTGCAGATTAATTTTCGTCTGTTTAAGGTAGGGTTGCAGACCCCTCAAAAAAAAAAAGGTAGGATTGCAGATTAGTCGTGCTTTCTTGTCGGTGTCAAGAATGTGGATCTTTCATTAACTTCTTGTTTTGCGAATAATGTAACCAAATGTAGTTGCTCATTTTTGCACTACGATCTCGGGAGTTTTAACAACGAGTGTCGCGGAGCAACAGGTTTGTTATGTTGTTTTTTTTAATGATTTTGATTGCTATTTTGGCGTGTTTAATTTGGAAATCTTGATGCTTGATTTTTGCGGGATTTGTATTTGTCAATTGGAAATTGGAACCGAGAAACCCCAAGAATGTACTTGGTGGATTTAGAAATTTATGCTTTTTTCTGCTTTCACAGCTTATTATCAAATAGAATTCACCAAAAAGTTAATTGAAGTTGTGTGGTAAGGTAGAATCAAAGAGGTTAAGAGCATAGGTTTCCACGGCCTTGGCAATCTTTGCGGTTGTGGGCTTCACCACTAGGTACCCTGCTTTGGCTGATTTAAGCAAGTTCGAAGCCGAAATGCGAGGCGAATTTGAGATTGGCTCGGTTTCTCAATTTCGCCTCTGTTTCTCAATTTGGTTCTGCTGATTTAAATTTTGCTTTTTCACTACACCAAATAAAAAAGACTACAAATTCGCCAACATACTCCAAATAAGGCAAACTCCCCATATATGCTAGGTGAAATGTGTTGAGCAAGTACTTGTTGGCAAGTTCGGCTCGAGAAGATTAAGCGTGTCAAACGATCCGACCCTAATGGTGATTCGTGAGATTATGCCCTAGATCCGATCCTTTTTATTTTTATTTTCTTTGATGGTGTGAGTTGTGAACTTTTCTTGTTTTCTTGGTTGTAAATTAGGAATGGGTTTGCTTTATTTTCGAATTCTGTGTAAAAGTTAGATATCAAGCTAAGCTCCTAATGCATACACACTAGAAATAGAAAAGGTGATGCTCTAATTCGACCTCTTGAGCTTTTTTTCGTGTCTCGACTACAATATATACACCAAGAATTTCCCGCATGGATATATCCCAATGACCTTAAAGCAAAAGCTATGGCGCGTACACACTAGAAATAGAAAAGTAAAACAAATATGAGGACCTCCAACATAAATTCTAAAACCGAAGCGCGAGTTAGAGATCTAGAAACTCCCCCGAGTGAAAAGCTTTGTCGTAGGGCCAATGTGTCCAATGGAGCTCTTAGTAATCAAAGCGAAATTTCACATTCAAAGCCAAAAAAACCTCTCACAAAAAGATATCTTGAATGGCTAATAACTTTGAAGAGCGTATACCCGGGCGATTTTTAGCCGATGAACAAAAGCAGCAGCAATGACATGTATTCATCCCTAGCCGTCAAATTAAAATTTATAGAAAATTGATGTAGATTAGGAAGCGGAGTTTTTAGTATGATTGTTTGTTGGTTGTGATTTTCTGAACCAGCTCATCTTTGTTGTTGTTGTTACTTTTTCACTATGCTCGTGTATAATTACGTCTTACGCCACTACCGTTTAATACGTAGGCCTCGTGTTAGTTTTGTGGCTTTCCGTCCCCTTCATTTTCTCCATCTTCATCCCTTAGTAACAGTGGACCGGCGCCTCCCGGCTCCCCGCAATCCTACTCTCACCTCCATTCTTACTTTCTCAAGCTTCTTTGTCTCTCTCCTCTTTTTCATGTTTCTCACCATTTTTTCTCTCTTTTCTTTTTGGTTTACCGAAACCCTATTGCATCCCCGACGCACGGCCACCACGCTTCTTCTCAGACCACAAAGAAGATGACGACTACGACTACGCAAAAACAATTATTTTATATAAGAAGACGAATTTGTTTATAGAAAAAGACGGATTTGTTTGCCTTATCAAGCACGTATTGACCTTTGCAGTCTCTCTCTCTCAGCTTATCCATGGCTTCCACAACTTCATTTATCACTTTGGAAAAGCCCTTCTCTTCTTTACCCAATAACAATTATTTTAACCAAAGATTGGGTATTTTTTTTAATATCAGGATTTCAATTTGGAAATTAGTAAATCTCCAAAATTTTGATGTTTGTTTGTAAAATTAGGCTGAATTTTTTAATATCCATTTCTGGTTTATTCTCAGGTATAAGAAGAAATAGCTTCAAAATTAATGTGGTTGCTACGAAATGGGAACCCGCAAAGGTATTTCAGCTTCATTTTTTTTATTAGGAACTCTTGATTTTTTTGTGTTGATGAAAAATGATAAATAAATAAATATTAGGGTTTCAATTGAACCTAGATATGGAAAACTCTGACATTTCAATTGAACTCTATAATTTCTAATCGTTGATTAGTTTCCCGATTAATTTTATGATTTTTCCAGCCTATTTTCATTTCGACAATCTTTTCCCCTATGTTTAGATGTTTTTTTATTGCTAAGTTATTAGAAATGTGACAAAAAATCAGAGTAGATATTTGAAGAATATGAAAAAGATGCAATCTTTGGGCATTTCTCCGGTGATTAAAAGAGAAATATATGAAGATCAAAGCTTTGCTAGTTGTTGTTGAGTTTATTTAGAATGATATCAGTATGAGAAATGGTGGGATACTTTTTATTTAGCAGATCTTGATGTTTGATTCAGACTGTCTAAAAGCCATACTTCTGACAACTCGTACATCACGTGTTGCTTTGTCTTGCTGAGATAAGATTGGAATTTGGTTGGATTTGAGGAATTAATTGAGGCTGGTTTGTTTTGAGGTGAGAATAGGTCTCAATTAATGTAAAATATGTTTTTGCAATGTGGTTAATAATATGAACCAAATTCTGTTCTTTTCCACTAACTTACTTGTATAGATAATGTCATATGTCTCTTATGTTCCCTTTGTTACATTTGTTCATGTTTGTTTAGGTTTTACATTGTAATTCTAAAATGTATGCTTGTGTTGCCGTCGTTTTACGCTTTCAGGTATCATCCATCTTTCCCTTCCTTTACTATATGGTGATTGTTTCTTTCCTTTGCTATATGAAAAGATACACCTTCCTTTACTATATGGTAAGATACACCTCTCTGACCTAGACTTCAATACACCTCTTTCTTTAGCCTTCTTATCTTTTCTCTCTCCTTATCTCTAATTTTATATCGCCTTTTCTGATTTCTCTGAAAATTATCTTCTTTTCATTTCATGATGTATATCCGTGTTATTTTTTGCGGATTTTTTTTGCATTATATGGTTATGTGATGTTTTCGTATTGGAGATAGTACGTTAATGGGTTTTTAATTAATTTGACTTTTTTTGTGTAATTAGTCGTTCTAGATCTCGAGTATTGACCAAGAAGTTCGACGGATGCAAATGCAGCTGAATGTATTGGGTCGTGGGAGTTTTGTAATTAGTACTCCTTGCTCTAATGCTATGGTGCATTGTTCATAGTGCATTCTCATTGTTTGTTTTCTTGTACTTTATATAATATTTTTTTAAATTCCGCCTATTTATTCCATCTTATATCTAATATTTGAGTGCTTCTTTTACAGACCCATTAATTGCTTCTATTGCTTTCCATGGCCTGGGTGAGGTGCTTGGTGTGGGTTGAGGGCATAGGGTAAGAATGATTTTAGTTTCTAAAAACTTGTAAAACTTTAAGAATGTAAACCAAGCTATGAACAACTTTTCAAATTTTGTCGCCTTTGAAAACAACCTTGTGTGACAATGAGAATCAAGTGGTTGAAAATTGTGATATATAGATTACAATTACAAAGGCAAATCAAAGGCAGCAAATCCCCTACCATGAGTGAGATTAATTACAATTTTCTTCTCAACCAATGATATAATATAAACAACTTTAGTTCAGCACTTTTAGTTCAGATATTTTAGTTTAGTTTACTCCAAATCCAGTCCATTTCAATTTACTTTAGCAACATTAAGTTTGTAATCTTTGACACGGCACTAGAAAGGCCAAACTTATATATTGAGAAAGCAGAACTTCTATAAAAGAACTATGAGTTAATGTAAGGTGTTTTACATGAAGATGAAAGACGATTACCAGCGTTATTTGGCTGAGTTTAAGTCTGGTGATGAAAGGAAATCTATTGTTTAGGATAGTATGCTGTCCTGAAGGTCTGCTCAGGTTTCAATTTCTTTGAATTAGCACATTCGCATTAACTTATATAAGGTCGGTCTTGCCACAACATTTTGGTGCGACCACATCGCCTTGAAGATCTTCAATGAATGACTTTTTACATGGTTGAGGTCCCAGAAGTGACTTGTTATATTGTTGAGGGGTAACTTATACTTAGAGTTTGATTTTGGGTTGTGCTCGAAATATATCATTAAATAGGTCAATTCAAGTCGAGTTTGCCTTATTTGGGTTGCGTTGAGGTTAGTTTATCGAGTGAGGTCAAAATAGTGTCGGCTAAGGGTGACTTATTATACTATGTTAAGGGTTACTTTGAGAAATTTATGAGAGGTGAGTAGGTGACTTGTAATATGTTTAGGGTGACTAAATGTCTGTGGTCTCCCCCAAGACTGGTTGTCGATCATAGTAGTTTGCAAGTGCACATGTAGGTCACCTTATATTTTCTTCATCCTCCTGCAGGTTTACGTGCTGGAGATGATATGGTAGAAGTAGAGTAGTTTTAGTTCTATCACAAGTTAGCAAACAGAATTACATAACAGCTTACATTAATCTTAAATGTTTTTACTGCAGAATTACTCATCAAAAATAACTGTTCACCCAAAAACAAACGATGGGAGGCCAGGAACATTGCTCATCAAATCATTCGTAGTAGATGTTCCTGATGGGAACACCACAAAGGAGACCTTCTACCTTGTTCAATAATCCCTTATCAACTGCAACCATATTTGCTTAGCCGAAGTTTAAGCGAAAATCGCGTTGCACAACCAGAACTATCATATAGGTATGTATATAGAGAGAGATATTAAGGAGAGAATTAGGGCATTGGAAGAGCATGTTTAATATAAATTGTATCATATGATATACTTTCGCCATTCTTTTGAGGAAGATAGAGAGCGAGTTTGAACATGTTCCACAAAATGAAAGCATTTCACTTACAGCTTGTTTGGTTCATTTTTAGTAAAAGAAAGAAAGAGAAGAGAAAGGAAAGGAATAGAAAGGAAAAGAAGGGAAGAGAAAGGAAAAAAACCTTAACTTCCCATGTTTGGTTTAAATTTTCTCTTTCCTCCCAAATTCCCCCACTTTTGGGAGGAAAGGAAATTGAAAATTTATTAAGGAGTCTTTCCTTTTAATTCCTTCTATTTCCTTTCATTTAAATTTATTTTCTTGAACTAAACATTGGAAACTAACAACTTTCTTTCCCCTTCCTTTCTTTTCCTTCCAAATCCCTTCTACCAAATAAAAATGGGGGAGTAAGCACTTGTAGGAGACTATTTTATTCATTTGAGTTTCTTTTTGGAAAAAAAATGATGGTAATACAAGGGAAGGGGAGAATTAGTGAGAAGGATGGAGAAAGGTATAGAAGAGGGAAGACGATCAGATGAGAGTTGAGAAGATTTGAAGTGTTAAGAGGTTGAGGAAGGGAGGGGAAAAAATAAGATCAAAATGAGAAAGAAAGAGTCGAGTTTGGAGAGAAGAGTAGAGTTGACCTTGTTTCTTATTAAATAAATATGAATAATAGAAAAATACAAGAATAATTACAGTTGGAAAACCCATCTAACTAAAAGAGTAATTACGTGAACATTATGATATATGAGAGACTGATGAATGAAATGTGTGTATTAAGCTTAGTAACACATTAATTAATGTTGAATAAGCAAATTACGAGAACAGAACTTGCATTGTAAGCTTGGAATTGTGGAGGTTATAGTGGACGTTAATTTTTCCTTTTTGACGTCTATAATTAAAAAATGAACATGAAATTTTTGTTGCAATGAATAGCCTCGTCCTTGGAATGTCTAGAATATTTAATATTATTGTGTTTGCTAAATCAATCTTGCATGAATTTGCAGGTATGATTTCATGCCACTTTGACACTCTCCAAAGGCTTGTGCTGGAGTTAGTTTAGTAGTTTTACTTGGATTATGTCTTGTAGCAATCACGGAGTTCTCATGTAGCATCCCAAGGAATACAACTTTTTTACTTTTGATATGGACTTTCGCGGAGACTGGAGCTGTGAAGAAATGGTTATACCTTAGTTTTAAAGTGGCAATATCTTGGAAAGACTAACCAGATGTAGCATCACTTAGCTTTTACAATAACCGAGATCTTCTGATCTCCTATGTAAATAAGATAAAGCACATATCTTTCTATTTCATTAACTTTTTTTGATAGACCACTATTTCATGCACCATTACAAAATAATTAGTTGACGAGACTAATCATACCAATGATAGCTAATCGTTGTTTTCGTAAATTGCTCTCCCGATAGGCGATATAACAACATTTTGCATAAATATGTTTGGTAATATTTAGCTAATATTGAAAATTGTTAGTTTCCAAATGCATAAAATGACTTTTTAAAGGTTCTCTTTTAATGGAAGTTCATTTATAAATATTAGACTACTTAAAGTGGTACTCATATAGTCATATAGTTTCATCATCACCCTTAATAAAAAGAAACTTGTCATAAATTTGTATTAAGAAATTACTAGAATATGGTACATTGAACATGAGAAGTTTACATAAGCTAATGCATCCTGAAAACTAACAGTTATCTATTATTAAGACTCATTGAAGTGGTACTCATATAGTCATAGTTTCTTCTTTTTTTTTCCCTTCTTTATAAGTTATAGTCTGTAGAGGTACGAGAAATTTCTTGCATCTATCCGATGAAGTTCATCTTCCATTAACTACATGTGTTGAACATCCAGGAAGGTAGAGTTGGCCATGGCCTCCCTATCCTCCAATTTTATGTTATCATTTTTTCTTTATGAAATATAGGCTTTTATTTTCCTCGTACGAAATATAGCTGGATTAGCTGCTACTTTCGCGTTGGTAATGCAAACTTGCTCGCCTCTTTCATGATTATTTAGATGTTCTTGGCATGGTTATCTAAGTCGAAGAACATGCGCGAACCATTGGACAGGCTGACAACCCAGACACGTGAAAATTTGGTCTGTGAAATTGGTAAAGTTTGCCCCTTAGAGTTAAGTGTTGCATCTTATGGACCAATATATTTGCTACTAGGTTAAGTTCTTGTAATACACACACACACCAAGGGCATTTTAGAGCTAATGCAATCTACTTAGCTTATGTTCTTAACTACCAAGTTTAAATGCCTTCGTTTTCCCTAAATGGATTATGCTAATGTTGAACATTTAGTTGTCTGCAATTATTTTTGCTACATTGGGGGGCCGCGCGCGCTAGCGCGCGGTCCAACAACTAGTCTCACAAAACATGGTGAAAGGAGAATGTGTGACTAATGCAAAAGTCAAACTGTGTCATCTATTTTGAAACGGATGAAGTTTATAATATTCTATGAATATATTTTGTAATACCAATTTTGATATATGTTTAAATCAAATCATATATTATAACATCTTAATAATAATAATCATGAAAAGGGGGCATATATCCTTTTCATAATAGCTAGTTTAACTAAGACACTTGTGAAATTTGGATCACAAAATATTATGAACTTTTAACTAGCCCTTTTCTAAAAGAAAAAAAAATAAGTAAAAAAAACCCCAAGTAGTGCAACTAAAAAGCACTTTACACAGTATTTTATTATAGATTTATTGTTGAAAAAAAGAGAAGGAGAATATCAAAAATATAATGTAGTGCGAATTGAGTGCAAACGCTAGCTTTTGTATTTCAACATTAGATATTGTAACGTTTTATAAATGCTACCTATAATATACCCTAATCTCTACCTGCTACCAGCCTACCACAACCATGACTTTGCCAAACACTCGTTTATTTCTTCCTATGTAGCGTTTTGACCTTATCCAACCTTTACCCACTACCTAAAACGCTAGTCTCAAACAAGGGCTTAAACTAACGCATGCATTACACGGGCTTTAAAGCTAGTATCTAGCAAAGATAAAGTCAGACCCACGGTGACCTACACAATTTGATACTGCTCCAGTCTCTGAAAGGGGATCCCTTGAACAGTTTCAATATTGAAGCCCAACACTGGACCACCTAAAGCAGCCAAGGAGCAGCCTCTTTCCAACTCCTACATGCATCCTCCCAGACTCCCACACACAAGAGCATATCTTACATTGAACCACCTACATTTAGGGGTGTAAGTGGATTGGACTGGATTGGACTTTGCCAAATCCAAATCCAGTCCAAAGTTTTTTGGACTCGAGAAATTGAGTCCAAGTCCGATCCATATATTTTTTTGAGTCAAGTCAGGTCAGGTCCGATAATTTTTTCTTGAGTCCGAATCCAGTCCAGTCCGATTATTATATTATTTTTTTCCACCGATTTAGATTCAATGATTCACAACGCTTTCTCATAATTGAATTTGAAAATTTAAGCTCATTATATTCATTCCATAAAATAAGTCACATACATCTTTTATATTATATATATAAATATTAGATATATATACATTATATATATATATATATAAATATTAAATATATACTCCGTATTATATTATATATATTTTTGGACTGGACTGGACTGGACTTATTGGACTCCAAAGTGGTCAGTCCAAATCCAGTCCGAAAATATTTGGACTCGAAAATTTGAGTCCGAGTCCAGGTCAAAAAAATTGGTCCAGGTCCGGTCCCGACGAGTTTGACTTGGACCTGACGTGACTCAGACTTTTCGCAATCCGCTTACACCCCTACCTACATTCCTGAATCCTCAATACACACCGCAAGAGCTAGCGGAAGATTATTCATACAGTCGTCTTATCACGTGGTTCACAATAGTTGTAATAATAATTACCAGCCAAAGCGATCAGTAATAATAATCTCATAGCTTTTTTGATTTCCATTGGAGATTAGGAATCGATGGACTTTCGATAGGACCTATTTTACTGACGGGATTCATCACCACTTTAGCTACTCTAGCAGCTTGGCCAGTTACTCGAGATTCTCGATTATTCCATTTCCCGATGTTAGCGATGTACAGGTGGCCAAATAGGATCATTTTCGTCCCGAGACCTTTTACTTTTTTTTCATAATGTGGGAATTAGAATTAATTCTCGTTTACCTACTTTTATCCATGTGGGGGAAAGAAACGTCTCTACTCCGCTACTAAATTTATTTTGTATACTTGCAGGGGGTTCCATTTTTCTATTAATGGGAGTTACGGGTGTTGGTTTATACGGTTCCAACGAACCAACATTAAATTTGGAAACATTAGTTAATCAATCGTATCCCGTGGCATTAGAAATAATATTCTATATTGGATTTTTTATTGCTTTTGCTGTCAAATTACCGATTATACCTTTACATACATGGTTACCAGATACCCACGGAGAAGCACATTACAGTACTTGTATGCTTCTAGCTAGAATCTTATTAAAAATGGGAGCATATGGATTGGTTCACAATAGTTGTAGAGGATTTTTTTTGCAGGAGGCACGTATAACAAGTCAAAAATAGGCAATAGCAATTACATACAATCAGCAGCCACAAACTTGCAAAAACAAAAGAAAAGGGGACTTTATACATAGTGAAATTAGAATTTTGTTCTTGCCTACAGAAAAAAAGAAATTAAAGTGCTGTGTGTTGTGAGAAAATGTAGAGAGAGAGAAGCTATAGATAGAAATATATCAGAGAGTGTATTGAATTCGTATTATGTAAAACTGATTCTTACATCGACGGTATTTATAAACAAAATTTCTACTGTGTACAATTGCAAATTCAACGATTTCTGCGCGGGGAAGAAAACTTTTCCTAATATGCATTAAATGCATGTCAGGACATTCACTTTGGTAAACAGTGGAATTTGGCATTCCACTGTACTCTCAACACTTCCCCTTGAATGTCCACTGATAACTCATAATAGACGTTGTCTCATTAAGAACCTTGTTAGGAAAAACCCTGTGGGAAAGATCCATAACTAGGGAAAAGAGTACAACTATTATATATCCTTATATGCTTAAAATTAACTGCCTCATTAAAAACCTTGTCAGGAAAAACCCGGTGGGATAAAAACCTGATCGAAGGGAAAAAGAGTGCAGTGCATATAATAGTACTCCCTCTGAATTTAACATACATCACGAAGATGACGCATTCCAATTTTTCGGACTAATTCTTCAAATTTCTTCGCCGGAAGGGATTTGGTGAATAAATCTGCAAGATTCTCACATGATTGGATTTGTTGGATGTTTATCGTCCCTTCCTTTTGGAGGTCATGAGTGAAGAAGAGCTTTGGTGATAAATGTTTAGTTCTGTCTCCTTTGATGTACCATTCGCTTACTTGGGTGATGCATGCAGTATTGTCTTCGTAGATGATAGTTGGATTTGTTGTTATTGTTTTCATCCCACATTCTTCTTGGATATTCTTGATCATTGATCTTAGCCATACACATTCCCTTCCAGCTTCATAAAGAGCAATTAATTCGCATGATTTGATGATGTGGTCACAAAGTCCGCTTCGTGGATTTCCAAGATATTGCGAGTACCTCCATAAGTGAATAGATACCCGGATTGAGACTTAGCCTTTTGTGGATCCGATAGGTACCCAAAGATTCGCATATCCAATGAGTGACGCATTCGGTTTCAACCTGGGTAGAATAATCCAAGATCTTGTGTTCCTCGAAGATAGCGTAACAAGTGTCCGATTCCATTCCAATGTCTCTTCGTTGGTGCATTGTTGTATCTAGCTAACAAGTTTCTTGAAAAAGCTATGTCGGGTCGAGTATTGTTAGCCAAGTACATTAAGGCACCAATCGCACTTAAATATGGTACTTCGGGACCAAGAATTTCTTCATTTTCATCTCGTGGTCCTCGAATGGATCATCTTTCACATTCAGAGAACGCACTATCATTGTAAAACTTATTGGGTGGGCTTTGTCCATGAAAAAACGTCTCATAACTTTTTCTGTATAGTTTGATTGATGGACAAAAATTCCATTTCTCAAATGCTCTATTTGCAAGCCAAGGCAAAATTTTGTCCTCCCGAGATCTTTCATCTCAAATTCTTTCATCAAGTACTTTGCGATTACTTCGAGTTCTCTCGGGAGTTCCAATAATATTCAAATCATCGACATAAACAAAGAATGATGGCGAATCCCGATTTGGATCGCTTTATGAAAACACAAGGACTCGATTTGATTATTTTTGAATCCTTCTTTCAATAGGTAATCACTAAGGCGATTATACCACATTCTTCCAGATTGTTTTAACCCATAGAGTGACTTTTTCAATTTTATTGAAAACATCTCTTTGGGCATGTGATTTTCTGGTAGTTTTAGTCCATCAGGGACTTTCATATAAATATCTGTGTCAAGTGACCCATATAAGTATGCAGTCACTACATCCATTAACCTCATTTGCAATCCTTTTGAAACTGATAAGCTTATCAGAAATCTTAGTGTAGTTGCATCAACTACTGGAGAATATGTCTCATCATAATCAATCCCTGGCATTTACGAGAAGCCTTGGGCTACTAGCCTTGCCTTATATCTAGTAACTTCATTTTTCTCATTTCGTTTTCTCACGAATACCCATTTGTACCCAACTGGTTTTACACCTTTTGGTATTTGGGTTATTTGTCCGAATACCTCACGTTTTTCAAGTGATTTCAATTCTGCTTGTATTGCTTCTTTCCATTTTGGCCAATCTTTTCTACGGTGACATTCATCTACTGTATTTGGTTCTATATCATTTTCATCGTATGTCATTTCAACCGCTATGGAGTAAGCAAAGATTTCATTCAAGACAACATCTTTTCGATTCCATTGTTTCTTTGTAGAAACATAATTAATTGAAGTTTCATTGTTGTCTATGCTTTCATGTTCATGTTCTTCTGGAACATGCTTATCTTCATTTTTGTTTTCATCATGAATTTCATCATGGTCCTTTGGAGGATTTATATTAATTTCGTTTGTTGTTTCTCCTTGCTTTTTCATTTTTCTCGGTTTTGAGTCTTTAGAACCGGGTGGTCTACCACGTTTTCGACGTGCTATTGACTCGTCTTCAATGGCCTTATTGTCACTAGGAATTTCAATTCGTGCAGGGGCATTCTCAGCATGCACATGTGACTTTGTCACTTTCTTAGTATCTGTGAATGCATCAGGTAATTGGTTTGCAATACTTTGCAAATGAACAATTTTCTTGACTTCTTGTTCACATGAATTTGTTCTTGGGTCCAGAAACGACATTTGCGATGCATTCCATGTAATTTCTATTTTTATATTTTGTGGGTCCACTTTCTCTCCCCTTAAGGATGGGAATACTGACTCATTGAAATGACAGTCAGCAAATCGAGCCGTAAATAAATCACCAGTTGTTGGCTCTAAATATTTGATAATTGATGCAAATCCAACATATATTCCCATCCTTCTTTGTGGACCCATTTTAGTACGTTGGGGAGGAGCAATAGGTACATGTACAGCGCACCCAAAAATTTTCAAATGTGAGACATTCAGTTCTCGACCTGATACTAATTGTAACGGTTAGAATTTATGATAGGGTTGTCGGCCTTAATCTTATTAATCTTCTTTGCATGTAATATAGCATGACCCCAAGCGAAGAGGGCAATTTTGATCTCATTATTAATGGTCTTGCAATTAATTGCAGTCTCTTGATTAATGATTCAGTAAGACCATTTTGTGTATGTACATGAGGCACAGGGTGCTCTACAACAATCCCAATAGACATGCAATAATCATTAAAAGTTTGGGATGTAAATTCCCCGAGATTGTCTAATCTTATCCTCTTTATTGTATGATCCGGGGAATTGAGTTCTTAATCGAATTATTTGAGCCAGAAGTTTTGCAAATGCAACATTTCTACTTGACAAAAGGCTCACATGTGACCATCGAGTTGATGCATCAATTAATACCATGAAATAGCGGAATGGTCCGCATGCGGGGTGAATAGGCCCACAAATATCTCCCTGTATTCTTTCTAAAAATATTGGAGATTCAGTGGCAATCTTATTTACAGATGGTCTTATTATTAATTTGCCAAATGAGCATGCAGAGCATGATAATTCATTTGACCGAGGAATTTTGACATTCTTTATAGAGTGTCCAATTGAATTTTCAATGATTCTATGCATCATTCTCGTGCCGGGATGGCCAAATCGGTCATGCCATAGAGTAAATAATTCTCTATTATCTAACTTCTGGTTAGATATCATATTAATTTCAATTGGACGTATATCTATGCGATATAGTCCCGAGGAAATTGCTGGCAGCTTTTCATAGATGTATTTCTTGCCGCATTTTTCTGCCGTGAGGCATATAAATTCCTCTTGATTCACTGTCATGGTTTCCAAATGGTAACCATTCTGACGTATATCTTTGAAACTTATAAGGTTTCTTCGAGATTTACTCGAATACAATGCGTCATTGATTATCAATTTTGTCCCATTTGGAAATATAATACAGGCTTTCCCAGGGCCTTCAATTAACTTGGCTGTCCCAGATATTGTGCTAACATTTTCCTGGAATATTGTAAGTTTTGAAAAATACTCTTTATTTTTCAATATGGTGTGTGTTGTCCCACTGTCGAGGAGACATTGTTCTTTGGATCCAACTTCTGGCAAATCCATATCTTCATAAATAATAAATATGAAGATCAGTATAAGAAAATGCATATTTTATTAATAATCAAAAGAGGGAATACATGAAAATGATTATCGAAGTAATTAAAATAAACTAAGCATATTAATGCATTGCAAAGTTGTTTTCGGCTTTAGCATTATCCATAAAAAAATCAGAAACATCAAGGCTGGGCATGGATGTATTAGCTTCATTAACAAAATTTGCTTCAATATTTTTCCCTTTGTTCTTTATTGAAGCTTGGTATAGGTCTACCAAATGTTTGGCGATACGACATGTGCGGCCCCAATGCCCGACCATGCCACATCCGTGGCAAGTGTCATTTCCTTTATAGGACGACTGCCTCTGATTTCCAGATGATTGTCCCCAATTTTTATCAGAATTTTTAAAATTGTTATTTCTTGGGGAAAATCGACCTCTGCCACGTCCACTCCCTCTGCCACGGTAATTACCACGTCCTCTCCCACGACTGTTGTAATTACCGCGTCCACCTCTATGTATAGCATTTGCTTCAGGTGGATCGGAGCTTTCTATTGCATTTATTTCATGTGTGGTGAAGACCCAGTAGGTCTAAGATTATGATTCTTCGAAGAAGATCATTATTTTGTTCGACCACAAGTAGTACGATATTAGCTTAGAGTATTTTTTGAAAGCTCGAACTCGTATTGTTACGCCAATATTATATTAGAGGCGTGGAAAGTGGAGAGCGTTTTTTCTATCATCCGCTCTTCGTGATGGGATGATCACAATATTTCAACAATGATACAATTCTAAACAACGTTGAATTGTAATCACTGACTGCTTTAAAGTCCTGGAATCTCAAATTGAGCCAGTCAAATTGTGCCTTTGGGAGGAGTGCATTTTTGTGATGCCCATATCTTTCACTCAGGCTATCCCTTAGTTCTTTGGGATCCTCCACAAGGAGATATTCAGTTTTTAAACTTTCATGTAAATGATGCCTGAGAAGGACTAAGGCTTTTGCCTTTTCTTGTTCAGTCGCCTTTGTAACTGATGTAGTTGCATCACCTTGTTGGGTTGTCACACCCTTAATTGTATGTTCCAGTCCTTGGGCCTTTAAATTCATTTGGGCGTCCACTGTCCATTCTAAAAACTTTTGCCCAGATATATCTAGTATGTTAAATTGTCTTTTAACTAGATCTCCCATTTTAACTACAAACGTGTAAATATTTAAAATTAGTACATGATAATAAATCATATATATTATCTCCCCCCCGATTTATATCATTATAATGATACATAAACAGTACAAACAAAAGGAAAAAAATACGAAAATAGCGTACAATATAACGAAACAAAAAAAATGCCAGAAATGGAAAAAAATACAATGAGTGAGAGAAACAAAAAAAACTTCCTAAAAATGCACTTAAAAGACACAAAAAAAGATGCCAAAAATGGAAAAAATACAACGAGGGAGATGAAAAAAAAAAATTCTCCTATTTGTGTATGAGGAGATAGATCATGAATGCTATAAGAAGGAAAAAGAAACCGGCTATAAGGAATAAGTATAGCCGTATCATCCTAAAATCCTCCTCAAAAGAAGAAGAGGAAGGTGGAGGACGGTTGTCGTCGGCGTGGAACATGGTGGTCGGAAGGTTGAGGAAGAAGAGAAAAAATTTGTGAGTTTAGAGAAAAAAAATTGGAAGAAGATAAGAGATGTGTGGTGAAAATGGGGCGGGTAATCCGCTTTTATAGAGGGTTATCCCTAACTGTGCAGTTCATCTACAGTTAAAAATATACAATGCAACAAAATTTTAAGATTGGCAAATAGATATTAGAGCATGTTGGTAAAATGACAATATAATATATGTAACTACAAATGCAAAAAAAAAGAAATAGAAGATTAGAGACAGTAATATATAATAGTGTTCTAAATGCTTGTTCCCTGCATACATATAACATTATTGCACATATAAGAGATAATAATTTTATCACTTTACTAGGCCGTCCATATAGGCGGCAAGTTCAAAAAAATTAACCCGTCCATATAGGCGGTTCAAGAGCAAAAGAAATAACATAACATAAATGTCCTTGCCCTCCATGAAGGTGGCTTTATTATCAAATTATTTATTTTCTGGGTTAGTGGCATGGTGACGTTTACTACTAGTCCCTTCCTGTTCATCCCTATCTCTTTTATTACTTGGTGGAGGTTGATTTTCGGTTGGTTGTATAGGAGGGTTATTATTGGTGTTGGGAACAGGGGTTTGTGGGTTTTCTCTGGTATGGGTATTTGTACTATCGTTAATGTTACTGGGTCGGGGCTGTCTCACAGTTCCCCTCGCTGGGTTAGTAGTGAATGGCACATTGTTTCGCTCTATCCAAAAGTAAATACCCGAGACAGAGACATTGTGTAAAACAATGTTAATCCCGTTACTTTGTTGATCCATGTTTGGATAGTAAAGGTTTGGGCTTGGAGAAAAAAAATTTAGAACTTGAAACAGAATGGATGTGTACCTTTATTTTTTTTCGGTAGCAAACTCGTGCTGATAACGTGTTGTGAAAAAATGTAGCGAGAGAGAGAAGCTATAGATAGAAATATATCAGAGAGTGTATTGAATTCGTATTATGTAAAACTGATTCTTATATCGACGGTATTTATAAGCAAAATTTCTACTGTGTACAATTACAAATTCAATGATTTATGCGCGGGGAAGAAAATTTTTCCTAACATGCATTAACAGGACATTCACTTTGGTAAACAGTGGAATGCCAAATTCCACTGTACTCTCAACACTGTGAACATTGACATGATTACGCGCTACAATTAATTGCTTTCTTTTATCCCGTGTTTTTTTCTAGGGGTGAGGTAATGTGCTAACAAAATGATATAGCATAGGATTTACAAGTGCGAGAACATGATTCTCGATATCAGGAAAAAAATGCGATGCAAAAATCTCTTTAGATATGATGTCAAAGTAGCCTCTTGAATCTTGTTAAGCCAGAAGGGGCTGTGCTAAAGGCATTAAAGGAGTTTCAAGGTTCATACTGTATGTTACTGCTACACCAATGAGAGCGCTAATTGCTGGAACAAAACCCAGAGCATATCTTGTAATTGAGAAACTCAGTGTAGACGAATGAAGCGCAGTGGTATTTGAAGAGACATCTGCAAACAATGCATGTTAGTACTGTAAGTTTAGAATACAATAAATGTGTGATGTAAAAATTAAGTGTCCATGGATGGAGAGAATATCATGAACAATATATTAATAGTCATGAACATAATATACAATAACCATAAAGATATGAACTAAATGCATCAAAGGGAAGTAGGATCAAACGGAAATACAAGTTACTTACTACTTTGAAATGATTCCAGAAAGTACAACACAATCCCACATGATATTTTGTCCATAAAGCTCAGTGATCCATAGACGAAAGCACATCCATTCAAGTCTTGCCCAACAAGGGAACTCTGCATGCCTATTCCAGTCACCTGTGGCAAAAGTCCAACGTGAAGATAAGGTAGACTTATTTTTTGAGTTAAACTATTTCGAGAATTCACTCTACAGAACATATCGAGAGGAATAGTTCTGTAATTTCAATATATAGTGGGTTCCATCATCCTCTTCTCACTAACTCTATAGCAAACATGTTCTCTAATAACCTTTTTCTTATCTTTTAATTCCTTCCTCTCTTCTCTTTTCTTTACTTTTATTAGGATGAGTTGTGGAGATGGGAGCACATTTTGATATTGAGTAGCCACCCTTGAACTTGAATTAAGGTAATGCCATAATGCAAATAGCACAAGGAAAACCTCTTGAGATTTATAAAATATATAGCAGGAAAAGAAATCTCAAGAGGACTTGAGATGATCTCTATCCTCTCAAGTTTCACACTATGCTTCCCAATTTTTCGTTATGAAGTCATTCTGAATCAGACAAACTTCCAAAAATTGCAAAAAGCTAAATTTAGTATACCTAATTCGCTAAAAACCCTGCAAATTGCAATCCGGGAAAGGCACATTGGTGTATGAATGTGGAAAATTTTGGGCCAATTTAACAAAACTAAATAGAAAATTGTGTTCCTATACCCATTTTTGAACCATGAATGAGGTCACGCTGGCTATATTAAAGAATATTTTAATTCCTAACAACCCCTATAAATCTGTAAATCCAACATTTTCAAAAAACAAAAAGAGAAAAAAGGTTTCAACATACCATCATTAGGGCATTTGCGATACCAATAACAACAGAGATGATATACATATATCCACTCATGGCTTGAGGCAAAAACAGAACTGCAGCACCGCAAAATATCCAAAGAACACCTCCAATAGAGTAGAATATTTTCAGGCGATGGCCAGGCCATGGCATCTCCTACAAACAAATCCATATTACTTTTCACATAACACAGTAACAACATAGTTTTGAAATTAGACATCAGCTACTGATGGCACCTGTAGAATAAGGGATATAATGAAGCTGCAAATGTATATTATAGCAGGCACCTACACATCACACAATTTAACAAATTTTATGAGTTTATATAGCAGAAACGCATAAAAGCAAAAAATAGGAGTAGCTATATATATTACCAGAGCTTTTGAAGATTGAGCCATTTGTAGGTCATTGATGACGTAAAAGGCAAGAAATGACTGAGAGCAAATAACCACCAAAAAATAAGAAACATATAGCAAAATTAATTCCTAGCTAAAAAGAAATTTGAAAAAGAACCCCTCCCCCAAATTTATGAAGAAAAGCTAAAGTATCTGTAACAAGACGCAAAATGAAGGAGATGTCTACTCACCTGTGAGACATTAGTCACTAGTCTAGTCAGTACATATACAAGAGCAACCTGGTAGTAGAGGACTTTATGGAACCAGTAGGTCCATTCAATTCTAGCATAAACTTTTCCTGGACAGCAATCTTTCAATCTACAAAAAAAGTATAAGGGAAAACAGGGGGAAACCTTTGATCAAAAAGGGTAAACATCAAGATCTCCCGCTATTATCTATATTATGACGAAGGCAAAATTCTAGCAAGTTGAAAGCATTATTCTCTATGGACATTACTTTTCCAAACAGGGTTCACACTTCAGAGTATGTAATATGTTATAGTAAGTTAGTAACAGCTTGCAGCTTTGACTGTATTGAGACTAAGGGTTTGGAAATGGATAAAGCACCATACTATGGCAAAGTATATTATTTCAGACACAGGAAGCAGGAGCGCAGGAATAGATACACACCTGGGCTCTTTAGTTCCAATAAGAAAGATGCAAACAAAGCAGCATCCAATAAAAATTGATGCATAAGCAATCCAGCGATACTGCATAAGTCAAAAGGTAAGTATTAGATTCCACAAAGATGCATTGATTAAAAGAAGAATAATCCTTGCATGGGCATACCTGATATTCTATATCAGCATGAGTCCTTGATTTACTAAGACCAAAGACAGCAAAAGCCACGGCATACAAGCTTAGGTTTGCAACCTGCATATAGAATTTTGGAGCCAAAGAAATATGAGTAGGGATGAAGCAGGCTGCATTCAATAATATCAAGAAATCATAACGCAAATCTACATGAGAAGTACTAAGAGCTTCACCATAGTAAATGCATTCCGGCAGCTGGCTAGGACAACTCTGCTCGTCGGATTCAGTGTCATACAGTTGACCATAGACCTTTTATCAAGAAAATAAACATTAAGATATTTATGTTGGAAAATCCCACACAATTCTACCATATTAAACGAAAAAAGCATTAGAAGATACTTGCAAGTTTGCAGATGATGCAAAGAGTGAATGACTTTACATGTGTGACACTTGAGTGGCAGCCCAGCCAATATTGAAAATAGCCGCAAAAATGCTGTATCCAATTGTCTGTAGAGTCGATGAATTTGTTCCTAATATTTTGCATGGTATACAACCACCAAAGACTGAAGAAAATGAAACAGCAACTAACAGAGATCCAGCACCATGCCATACTTTGAAGCGTCCAAACCGGTCTATCTAGCACACAGTTAAATTAAAACAAAAAAAAAAAAGGGTTCACTTGTGGTACAGAGGAGCAAGTAATTCTATTAAAAGCTAGCTTCAAGACACAGCAAGTAGCAAAGATAAGAATCAACTAAAGTCATATACAGCACCTTCCTGATTCAGTCCCTCACAAAAAAAATTTGGTATAGGTGCATCATCATTAATGATAAATTTGTCACAAGATATGAATAATAACAATGGAAGCTGCAAAATTTCTTCTGTATCAGGGATAGGAAAAGATCTATTAAAATTTCATAGCAATTCCACTTAACATTACATCAATTTCACCAAAGGCCAATAGCAAAACTTCATAGCAATTCTACTTAACAAGGCATATAGGATGACTGATGTAACTTAAAAACCAGAAAACAAGTTATTACGATACCAGCTCGCCAGAAAAGGCCGTCATAAAACCATCTGCCACTTGTCCACTAAGCATCACAATTGCTGCATCCCTATCAATATGGGACATTAAGCAAGTCAAAGACTGAAAGACAGTACACTACACAATATCAGAGGGGTGCATATAGCTGAAAATAAGAAAATAGAAGTAGGAAGTAATCAACCAGCACAGTTTGAGTTTTACACATTCAAAGTGACCTCTTCATATTATCCTTATACTGGACACAAAGCCTTAACTAACAAGGCCATGTTCTTTTGGGCTGAAATGAAATGAAGTGCGCTCAACTGAACTGAACAGAAGTGAAACTGTGAGGCAAAGTAGCTGAACTGAATTGTACTGAAATGAACTGAGCTGAACTCGACTCAACTCAAACTGTGCCCAAAAAAACAGGGCCTAAGTCGTAGCATTGTCCAAATTGGAAATAATTCTAACATCTAAGCAACTCCTTATTTGGGGAGCTAGCATCAAGATGAAGTCGATTGGAGATTTCCCAATTTCAACAAACTTGGATAAGCCACCATAGAGCAATTTTTAAGTTACAATCACTCAATTAAATTAAATGTTATGTTATGCAAGTGTCCTCCACACTCTCTATCTTCTTTCGCCGGCTAGTTGCCTTAACAGGCAAAGCTCTAATGAAAATGTTCTCTATCTACTAATATGCATATGGAAACCTACATTAGACCCCTTTCCCCGGTCCTAGAGCCTCATCCACAATTACTAAATTAGCCATGTTTCAGAAGAGCACATCAGTCAGATAATAAAGAGTTAAAGACTAAATCATATTTTCTGCAGCATAAGTAACTTACCAACTAATTAGGTGAAATATGAATACATCCATACTAGTGCGAAATGATAGCTTTCTCAAGTATTCTTGATTCTTCCACAATGAATTCGGCTTTAAATTATGTAAATTAAATTTGTATGGACATGTCTTCTTTGACCCTTAACATGTAATCCGTTTTAAGAGGTAGAAAAGTAAACATAAGATACAATAGCTATATAAAAAAGGTACTAGCAAGCGCATACCCTGGGGAAAGTCCAATATCTGTCAGGAACACCAACAAGTAAGTAAACCAACAGGCTGATGTAATGTCATTGAGCATGTGACCTACACCATAGACGAAAACAGGCCATCGTCCAATTGGCCTGTTAAATGATTCTTCATCCTCCACAACATTGGTCATAATTTTGTGAGAGATAACTCAAGTAAGAACTGAATGCCTGTCAAAATATATACTTCAATCCAGTCAAAAAACTAAAGCAAGCACATGATTTGATTTTACGATTATCAATTAGATTAAACACACCCTTAATAACAACATGTTCTAATGATTCTTTGGAGCGCTATGAATGCAATTCTAACAATCAGACGCAATGCAATTTCAGCAACAACAGGTTCCATTGATTCTTCATTGCATTATTAAGCATCATATATAATTCTCTTGCTCTTATCAAGTAACTGCAAAAGTGTTGCCTAAATTATCAAATTCTTAGAGGAAAACTCCAAAAAAAAACCTTCAAGCTAACCTTAAAGACCCAAGATTTTCAAAATTTGCAGACAATAGCAATAAAAAGAGTGAAGAAATACATTTTATTCATTGCATCATAATTGAAGCTATCTTAGAAATTCAGGGATCTTTAATTTCTTCTTACAGTTACTAAAAAAATTGTTTTTTTAAAATAACTATGAAATCTCAACCAATAAGAAATTAAGCCATGTTAATAAATTATTTGAAAAAGAAAAAAATTACAAACAATCAGTTAACTGTTCACATCATATCACCCTTCCCTGCCCGCCATAAGGCCCATAACTGGTTCAAAATTTCAATTTTTTTTTCATGAATTTGCTCGACAAATCAACAAAAGTAATAAAAAAATCTATTTTTTTCATGAATTCGCATACATACATAATCAAAAGTAATACAAAATTAAAAAGCACAATTAAAGGTCCTCTAACACATCAAATTATATCCAAAAATATGAAAAATTTAAGCATGCCCTCTTCATATTCTACAATAAATTACTGAATTAAGTTGTCAAATGGAGCAGTAGGAAAAAAAAAAAACTAAAAATGTATTGATGAAAGATTACATAAAAAGTTAAAGAAAGATGAATGGAAAAAGATAAAAGAATCATACTTGAATCAGTGGTCAGAAAAATTGAATCTTTATTATCTGGGTAGTTGTAATTCTTGAAGTATATGGAATCCTAAGTACAATTAATTCAAAACCCCAAAAAATCTGGAATAAAGAGCGACAAAACTGATAGGGAGAAAGCGTAACGTGAGGTAGTAGAGCAAGCAAGCGAGAAAGAGAAAGTGGGTTTAAGAGGAGAGAGAAAGATGACGGCTGAAATTGACATTTTTGATTGTAGAAGAAGACGCCACCGAGGTAAAAGATAAAAAGTGAGCTTAAACTTTCGAGGCATGGGAGTTATGAGTAATGTGATGGAGCAGAAGCCAGAGCCCAGAAAGCAGAGGAGAGAGAATTTGAGATTGCGAGTTGCGACAAATGGTGTATGGTCCTTTGAAACTTGTGGAGTGCGAAATTGAAAAATCATATAATTCTAGTTTCTACTAATGGAGTAGTTTATGTGGAAACAGAAATATTCAGCATTAGGAAAATATTGAGAAATGACATAGATGATGTGCAAAATTTGACTACTCCTATTTGCAAAGAGGAGGAGCTCTTAGTGACAATGTGGTACAAAAATGAGTGTATGTTAGTAATTTCATGGGTTGGAGAGTAAGTTGGTACCAACTTGAATTTATATTGGTACTAAGTATTAACTTATAATTTGGTACCATATTGACTGTATTTGGTATCATATTGTTAAGTTGGTATCACTTGAGTCTATTTGTTACCAATTTAACTATATTTGGCATCATATTATAACTTGTTAATGAACTTAAAATTTTAGTACTAAAATTTTACCAACTTGAATATCCATTGTGTGAAATTACGAGCGCACTCTTGGTGGAGTCTCCAACGTGAATGAATTCCAAAGTCAATCACTATGGAGTTTTCTAGCGAATTGGTATACATAAAGGTTTCACCACTTGAATCAACTCACTCATATGTTTGGTTGCCAGAACTTTTAAAGGGATGATTGATCTTAAATTGCTAAATTTAAAAAGTTGGATATTACCGGCAAAAATGGATAATACATGGTTTAGTAAGTTAATAAATTTATTTTAGAAATTTTAAAAAATTCGGTTAGTTTATACTCTCAGGTAAAGTTATTATTGAGAAACATAATGACATTTTTATCTTAAATTCTTTTAAGATAATTGTAGACACATAATCGTGTCTCCCCATTTAAGGGTCCAATGATGAAACATACCGCTGTCTTAATTGGTACGACCCAAGGTCAGACCAGTCCGATGAGCCATCCCAAAACTATTTCGAAAAGTGTTAAAGTCCTGTTTTAAAGCCCAATTAATTATTCATGATAATTAATTGTATTTTGAGCCCAACTCTTTGAAAAGTCCAATTAATTGTTTAATAATAATTATTTTTTTATTTCAATAAAATAAATATTTTCAAAGATATTTTTTTTATAATCAAAATCGGATTTTATCCCATAAAATCAGATTTCCGGAGTTAAAAGATAAAAGAAAATCTTTAAAACGCGTTTTTATCAAAAAGTTGTTAAAACGTGTCAAAAGCAAGGCGGTGCGCTGAGCGCACCAACGTGTGCTGACTGCTGAGCGCACCACCCTGCGCTGAGCGCACAGCCCTGCACCGAGAGCACGTGTCCTGCCATGTAAGCGTGCGCCTAGCGCACAGCAGTGTGCTGAGCGCATGTGTCATGCCACGTAGACTTATGTGTCATACAGAGTCCTGTGCCAAGCGCACTTCTCTGTGTGAGACGCATCTTTTCTTTCTCATCTTCTTCAAAGCGCGTACCACGTGTACGCTTTCTACTGGGCATGCCGCGTCAGGCGCGCCAATCTGCGCCTGACACGTGGATTTGCGCGTGACACGTCGTCCTTCGCGTGAAGCGCAGATTCGTTTTCCCTATAAATAGGCTTCGATTTTCCGAATTAAAGGACGGTTTTTTCACACATAACACTCGACTTTTATATTACGAATACACTTACGAACCTCTCTACAAAAATACATATTCTCTTTACAGAACACATACAAACACATTCAAATCTTTCATACAAGTTCGATTTTTCAGGCTTCACGATTACTCGTCCCGAAGGTTGTCAATCTCTCAGACCCAAGCCACGGTATTATCCGGAGGGTCCTTGAATAATCTATTATTTTTATATTACTAACAATTTCTTTCATAATGTAGATCTTTAATATATAAATTGCTCTTTTGTATATTTTAACCTTTTATTTCTCTTTTTTATTTATTTTCATATATTATTGCATGCTTGCCTGATTGTTCTATGCATTATTTTTTATCACCCACATGTTATTATTGCTAATCAAAGACCTAAAGAATTGTTCTAATATTAATCAGATAATTTGGACAACCTGCTAGGTACCATGTAATTTGATTGCATAATAACTTGTCGCTAAAAATTAGTCTTTTATGTGTTTCCTGAACTAACTTAGACTAAATATTTTTTTAAGGAGTATAAAATATTATATGATTATTCTTTGGCATAAAATTTGTTGTGAATCGATATTTAGTAGAGGCTAGCAATGGGTAACATGGTTCCTGACTTTGTTGTACCCTCACCCCCGAACTCAATCTTTGGTTCATTTTGACCATCTATGGAGTCTAGACGGGGAAATCTACATTAGATAAGTCCCACAATTTGTCCCTACGGTTTCCCATATCCAATCAGGTTTATGAGTCTTCCTTTAAAGACTTGTTGACGACTTCAAAATGAATTTCAATAAAACCTTTACAATGGGGTAGTCAAATCTAATACGTGCTCATTCCCGCGTAGGCGAAATAAAAACACGCCTACAATAATATATTAAAAAATTACCACAAATAATTGTATATTTTAGATATTTTAGCCGATCAAATAAAAATTGACCTTATTAAACAAGCAAACAATTGAAAATAAATTAGTAAGTTTATAGTTATAATTCTATATATATTTCAATAGTTCTATTATCCGAAAAGTTAACCTTGTTATTCAAGATTTCAAGTTCCAAAAAAAAAATACATCAAGAAAATTTGCATGCTTCTTGTGATTCAAAATGTAAAAGCAACACTTTCACACTAGCTTGTTTTAAAATAAACTGGAGATATTTTTTTTGTAAAAAGATATTTGAAAAAAGAAAATAAACACAATAAAAAAGGGAAGGAAGATAATCAAGAGATAGAAGTTTATTTTGGACCTTGTGTTTTTTCAAATGTCTTATACTGATAAAGTTACTTGTTGTTATTGTTGACCTATTATAATTTAGAGGCAAGTTAATTTCAATTTTGTTCCTCTATCATTGTCAGCAAGACTATTCTCATTTCTCAGTTCTCACCATGTTTTGATTGTAAAGTTTGTACTATAGAATAATAAACATTAGAAGAATATCTTATATAATACTCTTAGGCTCCTAACAATCCAAAATAAATGCAACAATTTAATTATTTCGATATTAATATGCTTTACTTTGATCAATATTTCTTAATATATAAAAACAATCATTAGTTCATAAGATGGTCAAAGTTGTATAGTTTTCCTTTCGTTATCTCAATGTATATTTGTAACATATTCACTTATTCACATTTTTACTGATAGACTATATTTTGATACTTGTTTCATACACGGGTGGAAAATTATTATACAAAAAAAGTATATTTCTTTGTTATATTATCTATGTTAATTTAAAACTTCTAGATAAAATAATCGTAGTAGTCAACTTCTTATGCAACAACTGATTGAAAATATAAATTATGGAAGGATTATATACATATACTAGCTAGTTTTTGGCCCGACTTTAGCTTGACATAATATATATAGGACAAAATTTTAGATTGATTTAGATTTAGATTAGATAGATAAATTTAGATGTTTAGTCGAAGTTGGTTTTTACTTTTGCCGACAAAGGGAAAAGTGTTTCTATCCAAAAATAAGTTTTTAGTTCCATAAATATTTTAGCATTATTATTTTTTTGACAGGAAAATGGGAAGACTTTATTACTCACAAGAGTCAAGTTTCGTAAAGGATAACACACCTTGGGAAAAATAATCAACAAACAATTATTCTACTCGGTTAGCGGGAACTAATCTAGCCACTAAATGTGCTACCGCAATCCCAACTCATTTAACATGAGAACATGAAAAGAAATACTAGCTCCCTCAGTTTCTTTTTAATTTACTCACTTCACTTTGGGAGAGAACCAAGTAGGAAGTCCAAAAGTATGAAAGAAAAACTGAAAAGTGAGAGAGAAACTAAAAAGGTGGAGAGAGAAATTATAAGATTGAGTTTATAGAAAAAGAGGATAAAATAAATGAGATATATTACTAAAAATAGGAAAAATAATAATTTGTAGATTAAAAAGAAACGGAGAAAGTATAGGCTAGCTCCTATGTAACGAATACCATCAATGATTAAATGGATTGTAGACCGCTTTGACAAAGGTGGTGTTTGGCAAATGGGCATTTTTTGTTTTTAGCTTTTTTTTAGGCTTTTAGTTTGGTCGAAATGTACCAAAAATATGTTTGGTTTGTGGCTTTTTTGTTGGCTTTTAAGCCGGCTTTTCAGCCAAAAGCCAAAAGCTAATTGGAGTAGCTTTTTCTCCTTGGCTGTTGGCTGTTTAATACTAAGTTTACCAATATACCCTTATGGTAACCTAAAAGTAAAAAATCAAATGCCCTTCCCACTTCCTAAAGCTTCACTCGCCATCTTCCATTTTCATTCTACTGTATTACAACTAGCAAGAATTACAATTTTTGGAGTACTTTGCCGCCGAAGACACGGTGCACTAGAGTTTCTCAAAGGTGGTTAGTAATTTATTTTTAGATCTTGATTATTTGTTGAATGAAACTACATTGGAATGTAGAATTTTAATACTTTTTTTACTAGAAAAATTGCTTAATATTCTACTGTATCTTGATTATGCTTAGTTTTCTTTTTATTTTCTTATGAATTTAGTTATATCATTAAACATTTTTCTAATAATGTACTACTTAATAATGACTGTTTATACATCATTATCAACAATGACAACAACAAATGTTACTTACAATCATCTTCAAATTAAATAATAATAATAATAATAATAATAATAATAATAATAATAATAATGGTCATTTTATAGTGTCTTAAAATGTATAAGTTTAATAAAAAAATCAATGTCCATAATGGTCATTTTATAGTGTAACAGCCAACAGCCAAAAGCCAATTTTACCAAACATGTTTATAAAATAAAAATAGTAAAAATGCAACACAAACAACGTCAATACAAACAATACCAAACCAAATAAAAAAAATAAAATGCAACAAAGAAATTACCAAACAAGGCCAAAGGTTGAGGGCATCAGTCATCACACACTCAAGTTCAATCTTGGTATAGCCAAGCTGCTGGGCCAAGACCATGCATGCACCATTGCCTCGGCAAAAGCTGCACTCCAGTCGGTCGCATGTCATAACTTGGGATTACGTGATTTTAAAAAATATTTGCAGATAAAGAATCCGCCACTGATTCCTTCCATTTTTGGGCTTAAATGGGGAAGAATTGGATTACAAGTTACAAGAGATTCTCTAAATGGAGAGTAGTTGGGGACTAATTTATTAGAGAACTAGAGATTAGAGAGTAAGATATTTGCCATAGCCCATAGTTGGTAATTCTTCACCAACTTATAAAAATCAACTACTCGACAGTTTGTTGTTTGTTGTTTGTACTTTGTGGACCAAGCTCCAACAATATGGATTTTGATGAACCCTCTTACTTTAGCATGTGCATTGCCGCATTGGTTGTGACGTGTAACCCCACACGGCCACACCAGTTCATAGTCATATTTTCCTATATACAGTAACATTAGCCTTTTGAAGGTTTCCCCGAAAAAAAGGTTTTTTAAAAAGTCATATTTTCAAAGTTTTCTATTTTAGAAAGTTCTCTATTATTTGAAATTTTACGTAAACTCTCTCAAGTCTCAACATAATTTTATCAACATTGCGAGTATTAAATATGTACGGCCCCTCTACTGCCTCTCTCCTTAGTCCTTCCCTTCTCTCTCATCTAAACAACCATAATCACTTTTACCCAGTATAATACTTCCACTATCATATTCGATTATTCGATTATAATAATGACGTGAAGTGACCATGGAAGTCCTTTTTTAGAAGAGTCCTGGTTGAAATAGGTCTTTTTTTTTTTTTTTTTTGAGGGAAGGAAATAGGTCTTTTAGTAGAGTCTTATTCATAGTGAAGTTCTAAGTGTCCCAGTATTAATAGAATTCTTTCGTTATTTAGTTTGCACGGTTTCATTATCCTACTTGGATAGGTTTTACATAGTTTAAGCACTTTAGGAATTGTTTGTTTTTAGGAGCTTATTTATGTAAGGATCGTATTGTAAATAGGAAAAATGTTGCTGATTTTTAGGAGTCTCTTAGCCAGTTGGTTTAGTGATAGAGTTAGATTAGAAGTCTTGTTTGATTCTTGTACACGTTTTGTAGCAATTTAGTTGCTTTAGGAGATTAGTTTTGCTTATCTTGTAATAGCCTATAAACGACACATTAATTATGAATAATTATTAGAGATTTGAGTTTATTAATTTTAAGAGTTGATACCCTAATTAATATGAGTTTATTAGCTAATAGATGTTGATACCCTAATTTCATATAAAACATTTATGGGAATGATTTTCATGAATAATACCCAAAAACAATTCCCTTTTTCATCGATTCAAAACTTAATACTAACAAAACTCCTACCTGAGTAGGCTCAGACAATGTGAGTTGTTTTCCTAGTTCATAATAGCGACTTTTCCTTTGGAAATCGCTATTCAGAGTAGCTATTTACCTCATCAAAGCCGCTACTCTTAAGTAGCGACTTTTTCAAGAAAATCACTGCGACGCGTAGCGACTTCGCACTGATGTACTATCTAAGCCCACGAAACAATAACTCAAAGAAGAAAAAACTAGCACATTGGTATTTAGAGTAGTGATTTAGCCTAGAAGTCATGAGTTGTGAATTCTAGCTAAAGTCGCTACTTTTAATAATCTGAACCAAGGAAAATACATGAGCGTACGTGGATGGTAATGTGGTAATAATTAAGTTGGATTCTAATGCAATATAGGAATATCTTTTGGGGGCATTATTTAGAAAAATCATTCCATTTATGGCTCAATAAACAACCTTCGATGTCGTATATACAACACATAATATTACTTAAATAAAGTTCATAACCATTGTGATACAAGAAAATTCTTGCCATTAGCAGAATTCTAGTACTTCTTCCATTCAATTATTATTGCAACATCACTTCTTGGCACATTATTTAAAAAAGCCCCATGTAAAGGTGGGGAAATATTTTTTTTTTTTTTTTTTGTTCAGGAAAGATAATTGGTCCGAAGACCAACCCCTGCTAGGCTACTAGCCTGCACACCACACTTATCATTGGGTGGGTAGTGGGGATTTATACCCACAAGCAAACATTTTTATACAAACTCCCCAAATTGGGGAGTGATGAGAGTCGAACACCCGACCTCGCGGTTGGGAGGTGGGAGCACCAACCATTGGGCTCCCACGAGGACCTCAAAGGTGGGGAAATATAAATTAATAACAAGTAGGACTCATATAATAGGAGAGAGATAGAGAAAAAATATTACGAAATAAAGAAACATTGTAATTAATGTGAAACTTTCACAACGAAAACGTTGCAATTAAAAAGTACGGAACAAGTATTATTTTAGAGTTGCAATAGAAAATGTTGTTTAAGATAAATAAGCCATGTTATATTCACATCACCTTAAAGTGTAAATGTTGTTCAAGAGGAAAATCACCACCGGATAATGAAATGAAGTCCTGTAGTCTGTAGATACGCCCTGCTCTAAAAACGACCCGAAAATTGATTAAAAAAACAAAAAAAAAAGACTTCAATTAGAGGTACAAGTACAATCTCCAAAAAAAACACGATATGGAAGTAATTTGAGGATAAAATATACCAATTAAAATTTTAAATACTTTCAAAAATTGAAATCAGACCTTAAATGATTTCTTGAGGCTGAAGGAATAAGAAAGATAGCAGATGATAATTGATGACTGGAGAAGTTGCGTTTGAAATCGAACAATAAAGTTAAGGAGATGACGATCGGATAAAAGAGCCGATAATCCGATGAAGAGGAAAAAAGGCAGGAAAGAGTTATAAAGCAACGGGGAATATATGCGTGCCTGACTGCCTGTCTGCCTTCAACTTTGGGATTGAGTTTATGATGACATTCTGACATTGATATAGTATAATTTATAATAGACGACCCTGACGGTTTGGGTACACATTTTAATGAATATTTTTCCACTCTAAAATCTAGTCTAGATTCGACTACGCCTACGCCTACGTTGTTACTACCTCCGCTTTTTTTTATTTGCTACATTTTCCTTAAATGGTTGCTTTTTTTATTTGCTATATTGTTTCAACTTTCCTTATTAGGAAACTTGGTCCACCAAAAAGTAATACTATTATATTTGTTTCTCACTTTTTCCACCAAAAAGTAATACTATTATATTTGTTTCTCTCTTTTTCCACCCAAAAGTACTACTTTTTCACATTTTCTCAACCTCATTTAATGCTAAAGGGGTCAAAAAGTACACCAAAAAAGATGGAAAGGGACATCTCTTAAAAACTAGTGAAAACAACAATGTAGCAAATAAAAAAAAGCAGAGGGAGTACTTTTTATACTCAGTCAATTAGAAACATTATAAAATGGAGGAAAAATTTCAAAAAACTATCTTTTATAACCAATTTTTTTTCAAAAAACTACCTTTTAAAAATTTTCTCTCAAAAACCTACCTTATACTTCCTCTGTTTTTTTAGTTGCAACGATTTGACATAAAGTGTAAGTAGAAAATGTCTAATCGTTGCAACTAAAAAAAACAGAGGTAGTATAACATATTCCTTTCAATATACTACTATGTTACGTTTATATTTAATACTTCCTCTATTTTTTTTAGTTGCAACAATTTCCATATTTAGGTGTTTTTATTTAGTTGCAACATTTCCTTTTTTGGCTAAGGTTTTTGGGCAATTTGACCATTTTATCCTCACTTTACCTACCACACATGCAAAAAGCATGGGCCATTGGGTCAAATTATACTATCTCTCCTCTTTCCTTAATATTTGTGCAAAAAGGCATTTGTTGCAACTAATAAAAAACAGAGGTAGTATTAATCAGTAAATGGCAATCGCCCTAGGTGTTGCTGCCGCTGGAGTAGCGGGAAAAGAAGAGAGAAACGATAGGGGAGGAAAGAATAGCAATTCACGGTGACTCAATTATTAGTGATTAAACCCATTTATGGTAAAATGGTAGTATATTGAAACAAATTTGTTATATAATGTAGTTTTTTGAAAGAAAATTTTTTAAAGGTAGTTTTTTGAAAAAAATTGATTATAAAAGGTAGTTTAATGAAATTTACCCTAAAATGGATAATATATTTTGCAACTTACGAATTTATAAAGAATTGGTCGAATTATCAAATTGGTATATAGAAGTATAAATAAATAGAGGTAAACCGTAAATGATGTATTAATTGAAAGTAAAGTTTTGGTGGATAAAACTACTAATGTATCACTATGATAGGCAAAGCGCGTGTTAGACAATAGCTTTTGATGTAGCTTTTAGGCTCCATTTGGTAGGGCATAAAATATTTTCCTGGAAAATTGTTTTCCTCTATTCTTAATTTTACATTGTTTGGTTTGCAAAGGAGTGTAAAGCCAATTTCTCTATGAGTAAAATTGCTCTCCCAATGATGGAAAACCATTTTTCCTTCAAAATAAAGGGGAAACTGTTTTCCTTTCTTTTTCTTATCTCTCTTGTACACTCCTCTCACTACCTCCATACTTTCCCTTTCATTTTCCTTTCGTTTCATCAATAATTTTACATGGAACCAAACAACGGAAAACTTATTTTGGAATTGTACTTTCCATTGTAAATTGTTTTCATGAAAATCATTTTACACTGAAAATATTTTACACCCAACCAAACGGGGCTTAGTGTTTCGACCAAGTCAAAACTCTAATAATGGCGAAAAGTTGAGTTTGGTGAAGTAGTGTTTGAAGTAACTTTTGGTGTTTGAACTAGTGTTTTGGAAAAGCTATAAATATTAGCTTTTGGTGTTAGAGGTACCTTTTCGAGTAGCTTTTGAGGATTGAATATTAGTTTATTTTTGTTAGTTTTTTAAACTAACAGCTAGTTTTACCGAACACTAATTATCATAAAAGTTATTTCGCAGTTAAACTCTAACCACTAATATCTGACAGCTACTTCTACAGCTAACAGCTACCGCCACATCTACTTTTGCCGAATAGGGCCCAAAGTCAATACATATTATATGGGGGTTCTTGTGTTAAGAATAATAACAGTCGTATCATAGTTTATTTTTTTAATTTTTGGTTGAGTCACATCATAGTTTCTTATTTTTGGTTCTATAGACTTACATTAGAAATGAGATACATTCTCGGGGTTTAAAAGAGTTGGACATATGGAGCAATAGAGTAAATTTTTTACGGAAAAACTTATCTTTTAATATAAGTCCAAAGAGGTTTTTTTTTTACTGGTCTTTTAATATAAGTCCAAAGAATTGAAAAAAAGAAAATAAACGAAAAATTTAACGTTGATTTAATAAATAAGATGCAGCATATGTTCGTTCTTGTTTGAATAATACTTCCTCCTTTAAAGAGTGGATCGTTTCTCCCTTGAAAGAAAAGGTTTATTCTCTTATCCTTGGGAGAGACTTTAGTTTACTCCTTTGTTTTTAGATGAATTATCGTAATTTTGGATCATTGATGAAGAATTATGCGGTGTCGAAGCAGATTTCAAATCTACAATTACAATCAAAGGTATCAGATTTAATTTTATTTCAAAACTACAGCATATCGAAAGACCCCCTCGTTGAAGGTTGTATCAAACAGCGATGTGGAAGAGGGTATGCGAAATTATTAGATCTACTACACAACGATCGTGGTTTTGCAAATTCTGAATTTTATTTGTTCAAAATTGTTATGTATTTGTTAATTCTGATTTCTATTGTAGATGTCGTATGACTCTTTTATTAATGAACTAGTTTTGAAGTCCGTGCGTTGCATGGGTTGTTTTATATTTTATTTTTTTGCAAATTTTTGGTTAACATTGTTGATTTTGTGTTGCTGTGAAATGAGATTTTTCAACACTATTGTATTTACATACTTCCTCCGTTCTAATTCTATTGCAACAATTACCACTTTGGGTAGTTTCATCTATTGGGACTACTCCACTTTTGGTATAAAAAAAGCAACTATAGTTGACAATATTGTCTTTATTTAATGTTAATAAAACCATCATTAATTACTCAAATTGTCTCATAAAGTTGCATTTACTTTATTAAGGAATTACTTATCCCCTCCTCTAGTTAATTAAAAGGGTACCTCTATGCTAAACTACCCATTTTTTTCATTTCCTTAAAAACCATGTCCAAAACCATTGTTGCTATAGAAAAAAAAACGGAGAAAGTATTTGTCATTATACTCTAATTTATAGATTTGTTATTACGATTTATAAATTTTATATATTTTAATATTCAATTGAATATTGTAGCTAAGTCTGTTATTAAATGGTATCCCAATAATTGGTATGACTAACAATAGCTAACACAGTTTTAACATGAAGAATGTCGAATGATACTTTAAGAAAGTAGAGGGTAATAATTTAATAGATGCAAGACAGAAAGAATAGAGTAAAATTTGAGTGCCAGCCACAACTTGAACTTTTAATATAACACATAAACACTAATGCATATAGAATTAATGGAAGAAGGGAAAGCCAAAAAAAAGATCATAATGATGGTATCATGAATAAAATTAATTAAATATAAAACTAAACTCTACTAATAATCGAAAATACTATTTAAGAGAAAAAATTACCTCTTCATCAATCATGACCATATCAAGACTTATCAAACTTCCCCCTTTTTTATGATCCGTGACCTCAAATAGTCTAAAAATCCGAACCTTGTTTTTCCAATTAGGTTTTAGTAGAATTAAGTTGTCACGTATAATTTGCAATTTTTATAGATTTTTATATGTATTCGAAATAAAAAATATATAAATAAAATGTTGATATTCATCTAAATAAATAAATTCTCATAAGTTGTAAAACTATATTGTATGTGGAACTTATTTCGAAGCATATTTCGAGCACTCTCTAATGGTAAAGAAATTATAATATTGCGAATTTGTAGCAAAAGTTATATTAAGACATACTACATAGTATAATAATATAGGTTGTTTATTTAAAATCAGACTATAGTAATCTTCACTTATCCAAAACACCTCATATGTATTTATAACTATTTTGATCATCACAGTTTTTTTTAAAAATTAAAAATTAAAAAGAATGACATGGCATGCTTAGGTGGAGCTCTTCAAAATATTCTAAGGTTGTCTTTAAAATCAAACTCTAATTTTTTCATCATCCAAAACTCTAATATATATATGTAACTTTATCACTATAAAATTTAGTTTTTGTTGTAATAACAAAGTTTCCTCAGTATATTTTTTTGCAATACTAAATCGTTTTGGTTCAGTTGAGTAAGGCTGAAGTTTTGAAAGATAGTATGTTTAATCCTGTAAATTGGACCTATTATAAAATACTATAATCACATATCGTACACTATACTTATAGCTTAATTATTATTATTATATTTATCTAAAAGAAAGACTAAAATATGTCTTTCCATTCATCTAATTAAATATATTTTCATGAGTTGTAAAACTATATTGTAAATGATTCTCATTTTGAAGCATATTTCAAGCACTCACCAATGGTAAAAAATTATAATGTTTTCAATTCGGTAGCAAAAGTTAAATTCAATTTACATAATATAATAATTTAGGTTTTTTATTCAAAACCAAACTCTAATTTATCCCTATTCAAAACTCCTTTTATGTATTTAAATATGTGTAGAACTCTATTTTTTAACATATTTAAAATAAAAATTAATAACATGGTAATCCTACGTGGTGCTCTCTATTGCATAAGTTGTAGAACTATATTGTATATGGATCTTATTTTGGAGCATATTTCGAGTACTATCCAATGGTACAAAAATTATAATATTCCGAATTACGTAGCAAAAGTTATACACAAATTACATAATATAATAATTTAGGTTGTTCATTCAAAACCAAACTCTAATTTTTGCTTATCCAAAGCTCCTTATATGTATTTAAAATTTTAAATCTATGTAGAACTCTATTTTTGTAAAAAATAAAAATAGAATTTGATGACATGGCAATCCTACGTGGCGCGCTCTATGGCCTCGAAATCTTAAGGAGCTCCCTATGCTCTCGAAAAGTTCCTCCTTTATTTATATACTAGTATTGGGACCCGGGCAAATGCCCGGGCTTTTTTCGTGAAAAAGAGGTAGAGTTTTTAAATATTTACACCCCTATTTTTGGCCGTTATTTTTGTCTGATATAGAACAACTAAAAGTTATAATATGATTTTGTCATTATCTTTGACGTTGGTTTCTAATGTATATGTCATGAAGAAACTCAATATATCATTCGAAACATACTATATCATGCAGAAACTACATCATTTCTGAACAATCCACTATATCATTTCGACACTCACTATATCATGCAGATTCTCACTATATGATTTAGACATTCACTTTATCATGCATAAATTATATGTTACTTTAATATAACATTTTAAATATATTATAAATGGATCTTATTCTAAAATACTTTTTAAACACTTTCCAATGGTACAAAAATAATAATTTTACGAACTATATATTAAAAGTTGTAATCAATTTACTATATTTAAGTTTTTCATTGTGAACCCAACTCTATTTATTCTTATCCTAAACTCTATTTGTATTTTAATCAATTTAAAATAACTCTATATATATTTAAAAGATAAGGTGACATGACACTTAATGAGCGAGACAAATGGCGTCCAATGAGGACGCCAAATGTCTCGACCAACCCTAATTCTAATTGAATCTCTAATTCCAATTGCAGTAGGTTACTTTTATACTTTAACCCTAATTCTAATTTAATCGCTAATTCCAATTACAGTAGGTCACTTTAATATGTTAGTATAGTCAATATTTACTTTTATATGTTACTTTAATATAAAATTTTAAATATAGTATAAATGGATCTTATTTTAAAGTACTTTTTAAACACTTTCCAATGGTACAAAAATTATAATTTTACGAACTACATATTAAAAGTTATAATCAATTTAGGTTTTTCATTGTGAACGTAACTCTATTTATTTTTATCCTAAATTCTATTTGTATTGTAATCAATTTAGAACTCTATTTATATTCAAAAAAAAATATGACATGGCAATTAATGAGCGCGACAAATGGCGTCCAATGAGAACGCCAAATGTCACGACCTCGTGAGCTGGCTTTTGTACTCTGCTTTATATAAATGGCGATCACATTCTAATTAAATATCTTATAACAATCCTAATTCTAATGGAATCCCTAATTCCAATTGCAGTAGGTAAATTGAATCGCTAATTCCAATCGCAGTAGGTTACTTTAATACGTTAGTATATGGTCAATGTTTCCTTTTATAGGTTACTTTAATATAAAATATTAAATATAGTATAAATGGATCTTATTTTAAAGTACTTTTTAAACACTTTCTAATGGTACAAAAACTATAATTTTACGAAATATATATTAAAAGTTATAATCAATTTACTATATTTTAGTTTCCAACTCTATTTATTCTTATCCTAAACTCTATTTGTATTTTAATCAATTAAGAACTCTATTTATATTTAAAAAAAATATGACATGTCACTTAATGAGCGCGACAAATGGCGTCCACCAATGAGGGCGCCAAATGTCGCGGCCTCGTGATATGGGTTTTGCCAAATGTCGCAGCCTCGTGATATGGCTTTTGCCAAATGTCGCGTCCCGCGATCTGGCTTTTGTACTCTGCTTTATATATTAGTTACTAGTATTGGGACCCGGGCAAATGCCCGGGCTTTTTCGTGAAGAAGAGCTATAGTTTTCAAATATTTGCACCCTTATTTTTGGTCGTTATTTTTGCCTGACATAGAACAACTAAAAGTTATAATATGATTTTGTCATTATCTTTGATGTTGGTTTCTAATTTATATGTCATGAAGAAACTCACTATACCATTCAGAAATATACTATATCATGCAGAAACTACATCATTTCTGAACAATCCACTATATCATTTATACACTCACTATATCATACAGAAACTCACTATATGATTCAGACATTCACTCTATCATGCAAAAACTACATATTTTTATATGTTAAAGCACATGTCGCGATATACTACACAAACTACATCTTATTGCGTGTTAAAACATTAAAAATAAAACCTCCACTATATTGCATATTATTTCACTATATGTTTTCCGTTAATAAAATTCAGTATATTGTATAGAAGTTCACTATATCTATATAAAACTCACTTCACTATATGAATTTAATATGAATTTCCAACATTAGTGTGCACCAGGTCCATTTAAGTGTTTTAATAATTGTAGATGCGAGGTGCTTACACGCTTTCTATTTTATTTTGTTTGCTTTAGTACAAAGGTTTGACCTCTAATTGAAGATAAGAACTTGGTAAATGGAAATAGAGGTACTTTAAAAAAAATTCCCATTTTTTTGGTACTCATTGTGTTTACAAATCAAATAAAAGCACCTGTCATATAAATATGAAACAATTTGTTAAATTATGAAGGATTGGTAATATTGTTACGGTATGTTGCTAAGGTATGTTGCTACGGTGCCCTTCAAGCCTCAATAGACCAACATGATTAACAATATCAACCCTCTTTCTAATATGTTGACCATGTCCCATCTTATCCAACATTCATGTTTGGAGGAGACAAATGATGCATCATTTGTTTTTTATCAAATGAAAATAAAATATGAGTAATATGTAGTTCACGTAATTAGCTTAAGTGGAAATAAAATATAGGGAAGAAAACTCAATGTGCAAAGTTGACTGCTGACAATCTAGTAGTATATGTAACTTTGAATATTCTAATTCTAACATGAATAGGTTTTGTAGAACAACCCTAATTCTAATTGAATCTCTTATAACAACCCTAATTCTAATTGAATCCCTAATTCCAATTACAGTAGGTTACTTTAATTCTTTAACCCTAATTCTAATTGAATCGCTAATTCCAATTGCAGTAGGTTACTTTAATACGCTAGTATAGTCAATATTTCTTTTTATATGTTACTTTAATATAAAATTTTAAATATAGTATAATTGGATCTTATTTTAAAGTACTTTTTAAACACTTTTCAATGGTACAAAAATTATAATTTTACGAACTATATATTAAAAGTTATAATCAATTTACTATATTTAAGTTTTTCATTGTGAACCCAACTCTATTTATTCTTATCCTAACCTCTATTTGTATTTTAATCAATATATAACTTTATTTATATTCAAAAAAAGTTTGACATGTCACTTATTGAGCGCGACAAATGGTGTCCAATGAGGATGCCAAATGTCGCGACATCGTGAGCTGACTTTTGTACTCTGCTTTATATATTAGTTATATGATTATATGATATGATATTGATTAATTTTACTTTCAAAAATAAAAATAAATAAATAAATAAGATGCAGCATAAAACAAATTAAAAGTTTTTTAGAGTACAGCTTATTGAAGGAAAAACATTGAGTATGTAGCATTCGATACGCTAAAACAAGGAGACCTTATAGAAATTGCAAAAAGTAAATATGAATTTAACAAGTTCCGAGAGATCAGGGAAGAGGTATTTTAATGCTTGCACTATTGCTAATGGATGAGAAATTTAGGGAGGCTAGGACGCTGGGGCCTGGGAGGCAGATTTTATACAGTTCCAAAGACTTGGACAGACTTGTTTGGTTAGTTGGAATAATTTTAATCTTAATTAGGAATTTGCATATTTAATGTAATATTGACCATTTTGGTAATATGGACTTTTCATCTCTCTTAGTACATGATCCAATGTTACAAGTTTAAAAAAAAGGAAGTATATAATTGTAGACACTAAAAATTTATTAGTGTTTTACAATTAAAATGAATTAATTATTATTGAGCTAAAATAAATATAATTAGTCAAATTTAATCAATTTAGCCCACTGAAATAAGATATCCAAATTAAACAAATATAATTTGGGTTGTCAACTATTTGGGTCAGTCAATATTATAGTCCAAATAGGATGGTCAAATGGCAAAGGTAAAAAAACGACTTCCAAGTCATAAACGGGCCCAAGCCCATAAACTACCAAGTCCATGAAGAGATCTCCATTCCCTATAAATAGACCTCACATCTCTCAGTTGAGGGGACCAGAAAATCATTATTCTCAAGAGCTCATAAAATTCTCTTGAAATTCTCTCTGCAAATAGTCAACAAGCGCACCAAATCCGTGACGATTGTTCAGAAACACTCAAACATATTCGATTGAGATTCACTAGTGGAAAAAGTCCAGCTGATCCGGTCAAATCAAGGTTAACTGATCCGGAATTGGACCGGATCAGCTGGAGCCGCAGCGGTTGACCAAAGTCAACTAATTCGGTCCAAAACCGGATCAGTTAAGTAAATTTACTGGTCCGGTTTAAGCATGAACCGGACCAGTTAACTCCACGTTGAAATTAAAAAAAAAAAGTTCTACCCACAGACCCTAAAATGAAAGAGCCAATATTCTAGCAAAAAGTAACTACACAACATTAGGGATTTCTGAACCCAGAAATTTTAAAGAGCTGATTGTTAGATTTTTATCATCCTTAACCAAATAAAATTTAATAAAAGAAACAAGTAAACGAAGGAGAAATTGAAGATCAAACGAACGAAGTGAAATGAATGATGAGAATGGAATTGAAAAGGTAAGAAAAACCCAGAAAATTTCAATAGTCCTTTATACTTATTTACAACCCATCAAAATGAAACGAAATCAACAAGCTATTACAAAAACGAAATTAGAAATTCATGAATCAACAAGAAACCCTAAAATTAAATTAATTCCACGAAACAAAATGAAAAAACCTAAAATACGGAAAAAAAAAACCAATCACAAAGAAATGAACATCAACTAAACCTAAAATGTGACAAGTAAAAAATAAATTACAAAAAAAAAACTAAAAAATGATGAAAACAAAATCTCGAACTAGATCTGGTAGTAGCGATGGCGATGGCAACGAACCCTAAAATATCACAAAATTCCGCCGACGAAAGGAGAGAGGAGAGTTCTTGTGGGAGAACCTTAAATTCAGCGACCGCCACAAAATCTGCAATTCTACCGGCGGGATTCGTTGCTATGAGAAGAGAGATGAGAAGTGTGAGCGACGGTTCTTGGTGTTCGTTGGTTTTGTGAAGAGGCTACGGTTATTGGTGTTTGTTGGTTGTGTGAAGAGGCGACGGTTGTTTCGTGATGACAAGAAATCTGGTGGGTTGTGGGTGGTTTGTGGTTCGTGGTTGAGAGGAGTGAGAGGAGAGAGATCAGAGGAGAGAGGGATGACTGCTGAGAAAGGAGAGAGGTGAGGCTAAGGGAAAAAAACCCTAAAATGAGAATAGAGAGGGAAGCACAAGTGAGCTCAAAGGGCTTCGTGATTTTAATAAAAGCCCAGCCCACTAACTGATCAGGACTCATTTCCCACCGGATCAGTTAGCGAGTGACGATGGAAAATCAAGCTGGGTTGGTTTTTAATGAAACTCCACTAGGGGAAAAAAAAAGGAAGGGCTGCGTTTTTTGGAAAACGCAGCCCTTCGTGTATGAAGGGCTGCGGTTTTCAAGGTAACCGCAACCCTTTTGGTGAAAGGCTGCGGTTAGCCCAAAAACGCAGCCCTTCGTATATACGAAGGGCTGCGTTTTTATATTTATTTGAAAGGAATTTAATCTCGCGCGATGTGGGCTTTAGTTAAGCGGGCTAGGTTTTTCTCACAATCTCCCTCCCTCATTCTCTCTCCTCTCTCACAATCTGCTTCCCTCGATCTCCTCTCTTTCCTCTGCTCGATCTTTCTCTCTCCTAAACTTGTTGAGATATGGATTTTGGGTGATGGGTAGCTTCAATCTCAGAAAATGCATCTTCAATTTCGCAACTTTTCAATTCAATTTCTCATTCCAACCTCAAACCCTAATTCCCCTGTACTCTCTTCCCACCATGATTATGTTCATGCTCATTATTCTCCAATTTTCAACAATATTTCTTTCAGAAAAACCCGGAAATCCAATCTTAAACGTCTCACTACTTGCATTGTTTAGCTCACTCGGCGCAAACAACTCAATCAGATTTGCGTTATTGTGAATTACCCACTAGTTTTTTTAGGTTGAATTTGTGGTTTTTTCTTGTTTGGTTTAGTATATGTTAAGCTTGAGTCTTAATTTGATGTGGGTTTTCTTTTGTTTTCTGTTTTGTAAATTGGGTTGTTTTGTAAAGGTGTTTGAAGAAATTGAGGTATTTTCAATCTCATCAATGGCTTCCTCACCGTCGAAATCTCCACACGCTTCCCTGTTAGCCACAGCCGACGCCGACCGCCCACCCCTGCCCTGCTCAGCCCAGTCGCTTCTTTGCTAAGCCTTAACAGTAAGTCGTGCAGGTAATTTTTAGTTTAGTTTTATGGGTTTCTTTTTTCGGTTTTAATTGGAGAATTTGGCACATTTTTATTTTTGTTGGGGAAATTTTTGTGCAGTTAATTTTTAGATTAATTTTATGGTACTATTTTCTCTCTCCTCCTTTTTTTTTTGAGTTATTTTGACGAATTCTTTAGGTTGTGTTTTTAATTTGAGGAGATTATGATTGAATGAGTATTTGTTTTAGAATGTAATTGAATTGTTGTTGTTTTGGTTACTTGAAGTAGTAATTCATCTAATAATGCTTTAACTATCAGCGGCAATTTCTTCATTCTAAGTATGTGTTTTGTGAAATTGTTCATTAGAATTGTGATTTTGATTTTGATTTTGACTTTTTTTTTTTTTTTTTTTCATGTGTTGTTGTAAGTTGCTTTCTTTGGTTTTGCAGGTGACATTGTAAATTTTGGTTTATTTTGTAAATTTTTTATATTTTGTAAATTTTTTATATTTGTATAAAAAAACATAATTTGTAGTGGAAAATGATACTTATATATATATATAGCTGTTTGGGGATCATTTAGGACTAAAAATGCAAAAAAAAAAAAAAATTTTTTTTTTTTGGGTCAGAAGGGCTGCGGTTTTAATCAAAACCGCAGCCCTTTATTTGTAAGAAGGGCTGCGGTTTAGGCCCAAAACCGCAGCCCTTCACTTTTAGTGAAGGGCTGCTACGGAAAGGGCTGCTGGCTAAAAACGCAGCCCTTAGGGCTGTTTTGACCGCAACCCTTCCGTTTTTTCCACTAGTGCTCAGCCCATTAACTGATCTGGGCTTTTTTCAAACCGGACAAGTTGCGCTTAACTGATCCGGTTTTGGATAAACCGGATCAGTTTTTTTGTGTCATTTTGTGCTTTTTTCCACTAGTGATTCAAGTTTTGTCAGTCCTCATTCGAATACACTCAAACAAAACTCAAACTCAGGTTGACGTTGATAAAACGTCATCCCAAATTCAAACACACAGGTTGACGTTGACAAAACGTCACTCTACACTCAAATCCACGTCGATATCAACACGTGTCACTCTCCAACTACGAAACAGAATTAGAGGACTTAGTTTATTTTCATTATAAACTGTCTACAGAGATTGTACTCAATACATTTATTGAAATAAAATTTCTTTCTTACTTTATTTCCGGTCTTATTTATTTTGACTCAAAATTTGTGTATACAAATTTTGGCACGCTCGGTGGGACTATCTCTACCTCTCATCTCTGTTTCGTTATCAACAACAAATCTGAGAAATGGCATCGAGGAAGAACATTTTTCGATCTGCTGAAAACGTTGCTGACACCCCGCGAAAATCTATAACGTTAATTAGGTGACTTTATGGAAGACATGAGTCTTGGTTTTCACACCAAAAGAATGAAGAAAGATGTTGTCACTGCTTCTGTTATGGTGACCTCAGTTAAAACAGTTGAGGAACAACTCGCTGAAATGTACATCTTACTCCAGAAATTGATGAAGGACGGAGAGGAAAAGGATGCTCAGATTAGACTCCAAAACGAGCAAATTGCTGCCCTTAATAAGAAACTTAGTAGAATCCCAGGCGACGCATCATCAAGCCAAGGTGGTGATGAAAGCGAAGACGAGAGTGGTGACAACCCTCACCGTCCACCAACAGCTCGACAACTCAAATTGTTGATAGCTCGTGCTGTCAAGAATCAACTTAGGGAAAGCTCTCAAGGAAGTCATCACTATATAAAGCCTTATACCAAGAGAATTGATAAGTTGCAGATGCCTTTTGGCTACCATCCCCCAAAATTTCAACAATTCGATGGGAAAGGAAATCCTAAGCAACACATTGATCACTTTGTTGAAACATGCACCAATGCTGGTACCACAGACGATTTCCTCGTCAAACAATTTGTACATTCTCTTAAAGGGATGGCCTTTGATTGGTACACATATCTACCCTCACAATCCATTAATAGTTGGGATCAAATGGAGGAAGAGTTCCTAAACAGGTTCTATAGCACTCGACGTATTGTCAGCATGGTTGAGTTGACTAAGACTCACCAATGGAATGATGAGCCCGTCATTGACTACATTAATCGTTGGCGTGCTTTGAGCTTGCAATGTAAAGATCATTTGTCTGAAACTTCTGCAGTCGAAATGTGCATCCAAGGCATGCATTGAGATTTGACCTACATCTTGCGAGGGATCAAACCCAAAACATTTCAAGAACGAGCAAGTAAAGCGTACGACATGCAGCTTACAATTACTTGTCATGAAAATGAATCAGACTCATCTGACGCATCAATGGAAGATCCGTCGATGCCATGATTGTGAAAATTATTCTAAGTGAAATATCTAGGGGCATGGAAACAAAACCTCAAGAGGGTAAATCGCGAGTCAAAAAATTCTAACTCCTAAGCAAGAGTATTATTAACTGCATACCAAACGAAACAAGAGAAATCCTCCTAAGCAAGAGGGTAAACTGCAAGTCAAAAATTCTAAATCCTAAGCAAGAGTATAAACTGCATACCAAATGAAACAAAAGAAATCCTCCTAAGCAAGAGGGTAAACTGCAAGTCAAAAATTCTAACTCCTAAGCAAGAGTATAAACTGCATACCAAACAAACAAAAGAAATCCTCCTAAGCAAGAGGGTAAACTGCAATAAGCAAGAGTATAAACTGCATGCGAAACGAAACAAAAGAAAAACTCCCAAGCAAAAGTATAAACGACACATAAAAAAACTATCACCTAAGCAAGAGTATAAATTGCAAGCAAATAAAAATGAAACTCCTAAGCAAGAGTCTAAACTGCACACTAAAAAAAAATCTAACTCCCAAGCAAGAGTCTAAACTTCACATCAAAAAATTCTAACTCCTAAGAAAGAGTCTAAACTTCTCACTGAAAAAAAATTCTAACTCCTAAGCAAGAGTCTAAACTGCACACCAACAAAAAAAAAAATCTAACTCCTAAGCAAGAGTCTAAACTGCAAGCAAACAAAAAACGGAACTCCTAAGCAAGAGTATAAATTGGCACCAACAAAAAAATTTCTAACTCCTAAGCAAGAGTATAAACTGCATATCCAAGCAAAAAAAATTTCTAACTCCTAAGCAAGAGTCTAAACTGTACACACACAAAAAATGCAATACTCCTGGCCCACAAGAGTCTAAACTGTGAACGGCGAAATAAATAATTTGCAGTCATTGTAGCACCCCTGATCAACAAGAGCAATGTAGGAGTGTTTATCATCATTGAATTCTTTAATGAACACCATCCTGAAAAAAAAAATAGAAAGGAATGAGTAATAGAGAATAGAAAAAAAAAGTCAAATGTCTCGATTACATGATCGTCACCGATGACTTTCCTCGGATACACTCCAAAAGTGTCATCTTTAGTTGCTAGGTTCAGTAAGATTAGCAACTGACCTAACAACTGCGATGGGTTCATCACTGATCCACCGCGATGAACACTTATGTGTGTTCTTGATTGTCTTCGAATACACTCCAAAAGTGTCATCTTTAATTGCTAGGTTCAGCACGATTAACAACTGACCTAACAACTCCGATGGGTTCATCACTGACCCACTGCAATGAACACTTATGTGTGTTCTTGATTGTCTTCGAATGCACTCCAAAAGTGTCATCTTTAATTGCTAGGTTCAGCACGATTAGCAACTGACCTAACAACTCCGATGGGTTCATCACTGACCCACCGTGATGAACACTTATGTGTGTTCTTGATTGTCTTCTAATGCACTCCAAAAGTGTCATCTTTAATTGCTAGGTTCAGCACGATTAGCAACTGACCTAACAACTCTGATGGGTCATCACTGACCCATCACGATGAACACTGATGTAGTGTTCTTGATTGTCTTCAAACGCATTTCCAAAAGTGTCATCTTTAATTGCTAGGTTCAGCACGACTAGCAACTGACCTAACAACTTCGATGGGTCATCACTGACCTATCGTGATGAACACTTATATAGTGGACTTGATTGTCTTCTGATGGTAAGTGTCATATTTTTTTTTTTACATGCAAGACATCACAAACCACATTTGCACACAAAAAAATATTGCAAAAAAAAAGACTAAAGGGGTGTTAAAAAAATCACCTTACTAGTCTAGACCTTCTGATATTGCTCCAAAGACAAGCACATAAGTTCAGTATCTTGAAATTTTGATGTACTGCAAGTCAAACAAAGTATGTCAAAATCCAAGTAAAAAAAAAAGAATAATTGGCACAAAGTTACTATAAAAGGAGACGAAAAGTTCTGAAATTTGCTTTGTCGGTCTCGTAGTATCAGTTGCAGGAAGGCTATACAGATACTAAGCAAGTCATATACACCTCTACACAGTTTAACAATATACTCGGAAAAGAATTCAAGTCAAATTCACGATCAGTGATGTAGCATCCACGGTGCTATACCAATCATCAAGCATCAGATTTTGTGAAATCATGTTTAAAGAAAAAAGATGACACTGCCAGTATTTCGACAAGCATCACACAAGTGTTAAAAAGAAAATCAGAGAAGTATTAGTGCTGCACATTAATCATACAAAGACAAAAAAAATTGGAGATCAAGTTCTTGGTTTAATTATGCTGTGCAGCAACGTGCTATTAAATAAAAAAACGGAGACAACAAGCATTAAGATTTGTGTCCCCACTCATCTCTATTATATAAGTGAAGGGGGGAGGAAGATGGTGTCCCCTTCTAAAAAGTCTGATATACCCTTAATGAATTTTAATTGTTATATATATTAAATAATCTTTTCTTCTTCCTACTTTCCATATATATTGAACAAGTCAACAATGGAATTGAATTTGAAATTTTATTTAAATATTAAATTAAGGAGAATAATTTTCTCTTCTTACATATGTGTGAAAAACTCTTATCAAAAATTAAATTGACAATTTGATTGACACGATAAAAAAAAAAACTTGAATTTCATATTAATAATATATTGATAATTTTTTAAAACCTAAATGTTGATTATTATTCGGTAATCTCAATTATATAAACCAAACTCTTCCACTATTAATATTCAACGATTGAACATGATACACAAATTCTTCTACTTTATTTGAGCACACAAGCTTTCTTATGCTTTATATTTCCTTCTCTCAATACTATATTTGAATAATGATTAACAAATAACTAAAAAAACAGACGAAATATTGATTTAAGATATGAATAACATATAAACAAGTTAAAAGTAATTATAAATATCTGTTAGGATCAATTTTTTTGTAACATTGATGAATAACTAATTGAGAAGAAAAACGTTGATATGAGACGCACGCATAGCGTGCAAAAAATGCTAGTAGACTACTAAGCAAATACTATTCTACTTGTACATGTGTCGCATAAATAAAAAAAAGGGAATTGCATCAAAACAATTCGAATGATCTAAAGCTTAGTATCCATGGTGATATATATGAAGGAATATGTCCTTAGACATCCCGGCAATTACTAAATATTAATAGGAATTATATTATGAAGATAATAAAGTTAATTATTTTAGTAATCGTATTTACTTGCTAGAGAATAAATATGATTAATAGAACAATATGGATTGGGCCTATAATAAAAATAGATTAATCCTATGAGGTCACACATTGTAGCACAAGTTGGACAAAGCAATCCAAATCCATTTAGGATTAGGATTGGGCCGGTCCTAAGGGGAATAGATAGAGAATTAGTTCTCCTAACTAGCCTATGACTCTTCTATTATATATAGGATATAATATTAGGGTTTAGGTGATCAATTCATTAATCAGTTTCTTTTCTCAAGAGAGAGAAGTGAAACCCAAATCTATTCCCTCTAACCGACGCCTATACCACCTAAAAGCAAGAGATTTCTTCTCTTCCGTTCTAGCAAACACTGGTGTTCAACTGGTGCTCGTGGACTGATTAGAGGAGCAACACTTGGGGCCCTCGGATCTTCAAAGCTTACATACAACAGGGAAATCACGCTACAAAGGTTTGATAATTAATCCCTATTGAATGATTCATGTGTTTGATTATGTTTGCGATCCTATGATAGAAGTTAGGAAATTGTTTTCGGAAATTCCGCTATTTGCATCTATATATTCCTTCAGTGGTTTCAGTTTTGCCTTATTCATAATATTCATATGATCATGTTATTGTATGCAAAGTTATTATTTTTTATTCAATTAAGGGAGGATTTATTTATGGCTTGAATTTGCATAATTGATATTTGATATTGATTGATTGGAAATTGTAAATAATTGATTTATTTGTGATTTATGATCAAATTATTTTATAAAGTTCCGAATTTTTTATATTATGGACGAAATAACTTGTTTAATTCATTCCAAAATTTTCGGAATTTTATAAATATATTTGTTAGATTTTAAATTATTTAACGTTAAATTTGATTAATCATTGAAATAATTTGTTAACAATTAAAAGATTTGATTTTTACTTGTTAAATAAATCTAATATTCATCACCCACATAGATATAGAATAATATGATGGCTAAAAATAATTTGATTATTTTTCCCACTAATTTTCGGATTTTTATCATATTATTTGTGAATTTTGGTTATATTTTATGTTTAATTTGATTATTCATAAATTTTAAAGATAACAATTAAAATAATTGATTTTATTTGTTGTGATAATTCAGTAGATCACCCTAAAAATTATTTTCGAATTTTTCAGAATTTAATTGTTAATTTTCTGAATTTTTTGGATATAATTTGATTTTTGCCCTAATTTTGAATTTTTATTAGATTTAATGTTTAATCGAGATTATTCATTCAAATCTAATTTCAATAAACCTAAAAATTTGTTTAAGATTTTTTGATGGATTCAAAATTTTCTGCCCTAATTTCGGATTATTAAAACCTAATTAAATCCTTAATCTTTAAACAATTATTGGATAATGATTAGTTTAATTTTAATGTAAATTGTTACATAAATTAAAAGGAACCGCACCATGGCTGGGTTGCACCACCAAGAAGAGGTGGAGGCACGATGGTGGCGGGAGGAACCAGAAGGAGGGGAGAAGGGGTGTCGGCTGCGGCGACGAAGCAGGCGCAGGCTGCGCACGTTTAACGTGCTGTCGCGTGCTGCTGGGTGCTACTGCCGGGTTTTTGTTGCCGGTGCTTGCAGGAGGCAGGGTCTGACCGACGGTGATTGGGTGACGCGACTCCGGCAGGCGGTCCTGCTGGGCTGCTGCTGGTGCTCGTGTGACATGTGGCGGTTGGGGACTTGGGGTTTTGTTGAACCCGTGATGAAGAACCGCGAGTTTTGTGCGTGCCGTGGTGTTGGCTGTTGACTGGCAGCCTTGTGCTGCTGGTCAACAAGTCAACCTTATAAGAAAACTGATTTTCCAAAGTTGAGCATAAATCCAAAAGTTTCCTATTTTGCTAATTTGTGAATAATAATGATTATTGCCATGTTTAAATAAGTAATTGAATTAAAATTATAAAGTTTCCTAAATAATCTCTAGCTTAAAGTTGTTAAGTTTTATAATTATTTTGGAAAGTTTTATTTGCTTATTAATTGTTAATAATTAAATAGTTTGTGTTTATTTTATTTTGATATTATAAATGCGTGGATGTTTAATGTAATATGTATGATATTATATTTTGCATGTTATGACTAGTATGGCCCAAATTAGGATAGTAAATACGATCTGCGAATCGTTATATTTGAATGTAAATTAAATACGATATGCGAATCGTTTGTATTTTTGTAACTTTAAATTTTCGTTATTTATTTAATTCAAACTATGTAATCAAGCATGAGGATCCAAGGAGTTTCAAGGATGGTGATCCATGGAGATTCAAGGGAAGATTCATGAAGATTAGTTATTTTCCTAAGTATAGGGGCCATACTAGATAGAGGTGTCAAAAACTGGGCCGACCCATGGGTGAACCCGCATCCGACCCAGACCCAACCTGTTCCGAGCCGAGAGTGGAAGGTTGAAAAGCTGACCCATTCCGACCCATCGCCTACCCGTGCCCAGTTGGACCCGTGGAATTGGAAACCCAAACCGAACTAGGATGACCCAGGTTGGACCCGTGCCCAGTTGGACCTGTGAAAAACTACCCAGACCCAACCTATTTCTGACCCAAAACTAACCCGCACCCAACTTCACCTGCCAATGACCCAGTTAAACCCATCCAGTTACCACTCGACCCAGTTATTACCCGACCCAGTTACCACCCGACCCAGTTACTACCCGACCCAGTTTTACCCGACCCAAATCCATTTCGACCCAATACAACCCAACCCAAAACCATTCCGACCCAACCTTACCCGACCCAACCAAAACATGTTATATTTTTATTTTGTATAATACTATAATTACACTTTTTTCGGAATGAGTCATGACTTATCTTTTAATTTTTTATGCTTTTAATTAAATTGAGTTTTGACTCTTAATAATCCACAAGTGACAAGTTGTAGATTAAAATGCAAAAAAACTTAGTAATTACTTGATAATTGAATTGAAAAGTGGATTTGAATATGAAGTTGTAGATTAAAATGCAAAAAAAAACTTAGTAATTACTTGGTAATTACTTGATAAGTGAATTGAAAAGTGGATTTGGATTCGTAATTACTATTAAAGGAAGAAAGAGAAAGTAATTACTAAATTGCATTGGATCTCCAATCATGTAAGGATTAAGGCAAGTAAATTAGCAAAAATGTAAACTTTCTTATATTCATTACTAGTTTAAACCCGTGCATAAATGCACAGGGTGTTAATTGTTTGAGTTCATTTTAGAAAAAGTTTAAATAGTATGAATATGACATACATAAAGAAAAAGTCACATATAATTATAAAAAACACAGTTATCGTATAATATGCAACAAAGTAGACAATAAAACAATTGTGAGTGACTATATGAATACATTGAAAGAAAAAACTAAGCACATAAATTAAAAGTTTTTATAATACTTATTACACATTCTAAAATACTTCCTTATTATACACTACATTTGTGGTAACATTGGAGTTCCCACGCTCTTTATCACAGATTAAAATCTTCTAACCCTTTTTGCTTGTAACTCTTGATACAACAACATAAAATTGTTCGTGGCTAAATACTGGCCGAGGGAGATATAATCCTACGTGAGTTAGAGACTATCCTTGGCTTTTATATATCGTCATTGCAAAACATACAACCAATGAAAATTGCCTTCTCTAGAATTTTATCGGGAACTTTGTTGCGTCTAATGGTGTAAGTGTCATTTTGGGAATGAAAACTTTGTCCCCCTGTAAAAATACACGGGAAGTTATATGTACATATGATTTGGACCCGTGTATAATACAAGGGAATATTTTTGTTTATTAAGTAGTTGTTTTTATTCTAAATTTAATTAATCTATAATTATTAGAATCCATTCATTTAAAGTTGAAACAATATAAAATATGAAATTATATTTCACGGTATTTGTTACTATATTTTAAAGTTTAATAATCTTATAATAGTGATATATAAACTTATAAAGACGTAAATGAAACAAAAAACACATCAAAGTGCACGGGAAGTTTTTAATTTATAAATTGAAGATTTTAGGATGTTTCTCATAAAATCATGGTCTAAATATTAGCTCGTGATATAAAGTTTTTATAAACATATCATGCATTAAGAATATATTTTAAAATCGACTTATGGCCCGTGCGTTCAGTGACTTATGTACCTAATGTCATTGTGGAACATGTTACCAACTTTTAAAAAAAAAGTTGACTGAAAAAGCTTTTGCTCCGTTCATTGCTTCATCATATAAGATCACAATTCGCACTACTACCAACACACATAACCATTTCTGCTCCCCCTTTCTACGGTACTACTCAACCCATCTATCTTGGATTTTAATAAATTAAATTTGGCGTTAAACTATTAGAACAATAAAGTACCTCACCTTTGTGGAATTTTTGTTGATGTTATGCAGAGGGCACATGCCACGATCATAAAAACACCATGTATATTATCCTCTTTGCAAAATAAGATTCTTTAACGAAAATCTCTGAAGTACTTATGATTGCACCAACATTATCGTTGGCTCTGATAGTGTCGAAAAACACGCCTATATATGGTTCTATATAAGTGAAGATTTAGAAGTTAAAATAATAAAAGATAAATCTATATAAGTTTGACAAAAAAAAAAGTAAAATTGTTATTTGTCTATAAAGCATACCCACGTAAAACTTAATCTAAAGCATGGGTCGTAGTGAATTGGAAATCAATGGTTGAATGATTATTCACTTAATCAGAGAAATGGTGACTCGCTCCATTCTTTAAAGTTGTTTTTTTTCTTTCTTAGGGTATTGGATACACACATTTGATCATCAATTTTTTAGTGATACCTAACAAATGAATATATACATACCTTGCACGATACTAACATAAAATTATTTCAAAATTTTTAAAGTTTTGACCTTAAAACAAAAGAAATGGCCTTGTGATTTTATTTTAGAATCTGGTAATGAGAATAATTTAAAACTGACTTACGACCCTTGTGCTGCACGATTATTACTTATGAATTATCTATAATTAGTAGTATCATTGTTATTTTTTCTTAGAATGGACCCAAAAAAACCACATGTACCTACTTAGGGTTATTTATTTAACTTTAACCAACTTTTTAGCGGTCAAACTTGTCTCATACACACTTTAAACTCACATAAATTTTATGCCATTATTTCTTATAGTCAATTTGAATGTCAAACTATAACAATTTTCCTGTGAAAACCTATGAACACACAATGAGTTGTCTTAATTAAAAACGTTCGGACTCGTGCAAAAATGCACGAAAAGTATAGTTTTTGAGATGATTTTGTAAATCATATGTAATATCTGTATATATTTCCTAGCATATTGTGAAGCACTTAAAGGCAGGATTCAATATAACTTGAACATGAAACTTGAATTGAAAAAAACGTATGTGAACAATAGTGCATGAAAATCAAAAATGAAATATTGAGTAACAGTAATAATAATATTATTTAACTAACATTCTGAAATACTTCTTTGTACACTATATTTGTGGTAATATTTGATGTTCCACGTTCTTTATCAGCTATTAAAATTTTCAAAACCCTTTTTGTTGGTAACTCTTGATACGGCCACATAAAATTATCCATAACTGAAAAATGGCCGAGGAAGATATAGGCCAACATGCGAAAGCGATTGTCCTTGACTTTTATTGTCATTGCAAAGCACACAACCAAAGGGAATTTTCTCCGTTGGAAATTGATGCCAAATTTTGTTGAGTATCACGGAGTAAGCGTCATTAGTGGAATGAAGACCTTATCACCTTATTGCTCAGATTACTCCCAGATACCACAACAGCCTCAATAATGCGATCGCCTAAGTGCTTAACAACCAATCTTGTGCCATTACATAGCCCAGAACTTTGATCAATATTCCTTAATTAGGAGCATCATTGGTGCCCCAACCTTCAGTTGTATACTATGGTTTGGTAATCCTCCGTATTTAATTGTATTTAGGAACTCAGTTGAATACATCTCCTAAATTCCAAAATTTCTTTCTTCCAATGAAACTACATCCAAACTCAAATAAGTTCTTTCTTCACCTGGCAATTGAGATAACGCATGATCATTAACCGTCTCGGTAATTTCATTAGTTGGAGGCTTGGAGCAAGAATGGCTCTTTCTTGAAAATAATTGGTTCCAAATGCAATCCTCTATGTCTAGATACGTGCTTTGTACTATTGCCGCAATAGGATCATCTCCCCCATCTACCAACAATTCATGGGGTATTTTAAAATCGGCCTCACCATCATTTGGCCCTCCAACTTTACCATATCCAACATTCAGTATCTATTATGAAAATTCTTTAACTTCATTAATATTTGTATTACATGAACATGTTGTCTCTAACCTGTGCAAAATTGCATGGGTGGTTTTGTGAAGATATGATTTAGATCCGTGCATAATGCATGGGAATTGCTTTGTTTATTAAGTAGTTTTTATTCCAAATTTATCAAATCTATAATTATTAGAAATCATGCAATTAAATTAAAGTTGCAAAAATATAAAATGTAAAATTAAATTTCATGATATATAAAAATCATGTATTACAACAATTTAAAGGTTAAAAATAATATATAAATTTATAAATACGTAAATGAAACAAAAAAAACACATCAAAATGCACTCAAGGTTTTTGTTTTATAAATTTATTAAGATTTTAGGAATGGTTTTGTCCAATATCTTCGTGATTATATATGGGCCAATAAATCTCACCAAAATGTCATAGGTATTAAGATCCTAAAGCCTTTTATTTCACCAAAACTCATCTGATTATTACTTCTTCTTTTATATTCCAAAAACTAATTATTATTCTTTTAATTGATTTGTAGTACTACTCAAGAGAAAAAAAAGTTTAGCACACAAATAGTATTATGATTGTATGGGCCAAAAGGTTTCAAAGGGATTACCTTATGTACGTATTATCTTTCATTTTCCTAAAGCTCATATGATTATAGTAAGTTCACTATCTTAGTGTCATTATCTAACCAAAAAATATAGTCATTCTCTTTCTTTCCTTCCTATCTTAAAATTCTAGTTTTTTATTTTTTATAGGGGTTACCACCCTCTTTTGGATGCTGGCAAGCCCTTTTTTTTCTTGTTGTTCTTAGTTATTAAGTTTTTGTCAACAATAACCTCTGATCTATTGCTACTGGAGAGTTGTCCTACCCATGTATTGTATTAAGTTCTAAAATATTTTTTTATTACAAATAAGGTATATGAAGTACATGGAGTGAGTCTCTTTCATTGTATTATTATGTAAATTATTATTTTGATTTTTCATCTCTTCTCTTGGTCCTTTTTGAAATTTGGTGGTGCTAGTTTTATCAATGAAAAACCCTATTTTGTGATGTAAGATGAAGCAATAGGATTTTGTTGTCTCCATGTCTTAATCCTTCATATCTGATATGTGGTTGTGTGCTTGGTACTATTGCTAGTTCAAAGATAATTTCATGGTTTACTTATATAGTCCTCCGCCAACTTAAATTTATAAATCTATATATTTAGAGGCTATGTATCTCAATTAATCATACAAACGAACATGATTGCAAGAAATATATGCAATCATACATATAAATCTAATATAATGGAAAAAATAGGTGTATTATGATTGCAAGAAATATATGTAAATTAATCATACATGTGTAAACAAACGAACATCACATTATGGCAAATTTCATATATGAATTTTTAGCATGTATCCACCAACTACGTACTAAAATATATTAGGAGTCTCCTTCACATGCAACAAACATTTCTTACTCATCATCCTCATTATATATCTCAAACTCTCTCTCTCCCTACATTTCTATTATCTTCTTCAACCTTCCAACACACTCCTTCTTTATCAAAACCGGAAGTTCATTGATTCCAAAAACAAAAAAAGCTTGTAAACTTATAACCCATTATATGCGAAAATCCGATTTAATATCCGTGGAAAGATCACAAATTATACTTATGAATTACAACCGAATCATTACAAATACTATCAAACCAAAATTAACTCCATCACACAATATTCTACTTACACGATTCTCTCAAAAAATTATTCATACACTACAACAACTATATGTTATAATGAAGTTCTTCAATTTGTTGTTGGTGAACAACTAAGATCAAGCACATGCATGTTGTTTTTATGAAGGAATATTGCTTTGGATTTTCATTTAACAAAGCTTTGAAGAGTTAATGGAAAGAAAAATTCAGCTCATGAAGGAGATGGGTTGAATTGAAGTGCGAAAAGATGGGTTATCTTCTTATCTAATACATATCTATAGAGTTCAAAGCTTGAGAAAAGTGTAAATTATCATGTTGACATGTGATGCTGATGTTAATTTCAACGGTTTTTTCACCATATACCCCTGACAAATTTTTTTTTGCACCATATACCCTTTCGAGTTTCCAAATTCACCATATACCCTCCACTTTTCAAAAAATACATTAACTTACCCTTATGACTAACGGAAGGCTAACGCCGTTAGTCATTAACCCCTAATCACCCCTCTAATCCTAATTAGCTATCCTAAACCTAAACCAAACCTAACCCTAATCTAATACCCTAAGTCCCTAACCCTAACCCTAACCACCCTTCCCCCACCCCCTTACCCCACCCCCACTCCTCCACCCCTTACCCTAGCGAGCGGCGGCCCCACCCACTCCCCCCACCCACTTACCCCACCACCCCCTCCCCAAATACACCACCCTCGAAACCCACCCTCGAAGCCCACCCACTCCCCCACTCCCCCACCCCTTACACCACCCCCAGAAACCTACCCCCGAAACCCACCCTCGAAGCCCACCCCCTCCCCAACCCTTTACCCCACCACCCCCGAAGCCCACGCACTCCCCTCCCCAAATATATCACCCCTGTTTCTCTCTCACCCTCCTTCGCACCTCTCTCTCGCCGGTATTTCCTCGGCTCACCTGGAGCCTCTTCTCCTCTCGCCATTCTTCTCTATCCTCTGTTTCGTTGTTGCGGGTAGGGACTACCACCACCGTTATTCTTCGCCGCTCGGAGTTGTTTGCCACCGGAGTTGTTGCGCCGCTGCTTCCCTTCCCCAGCTCGCGTCTCTCTCTCTCTCCTTTGCTGAATGTTGTTGTTGATGTTGTTTGTGCACGACTGTCGTGGCTTTCCTACCTCTTTGTTGATTCTCGTGGTCGGTGGTGGTGGTGCTGAAAGGGAGGGGGAAGGGAGTGGCGAGTTTGAAAGGGAGGGGGAGGGGGGTTGCGGGTCTTAAAGGGAGGGGGAGGGGTTGTGGGTCCGAAGAAGGGGGGGTTGCGGGTGGTCTGGCCGGTGGGGCAAAGGATGTGTTGCGGTGTGGCTGCGGCCGAGTGGGGGCGTGAGGGGTTGCGGGGTGGCTGTGGGCTGGTGGGGTAAAGGGTAGGGGCAGATGGGGGGCTAGGGTAGTGGGGGGCTGGGGTAAAGGGTGGGGGAGGGGGTGGTTAGTGTTAGGGTATTAGATTAGGGGGTTAGGGTTAGGGTTAGGCTTAGGTTTAGGTTAGTTAATTAGGGTTAGGAGAGGATTAAGGGTTAATGACTAACGGAAGTCTAACACCGTTAGTCAAAAGGGTAGTTTGATGTATTTTTTGAAAAGTGGAGGGTATATGGTGAATTTGGAAACTCGAAAGGGTATATGGTGCAAAAAAAAAATTGTCAGGGGTATATGGTGAAAAAATCGTAATTTCAATTGTTTACTACTCATATATCTTTATCTATATATTTCGTAATCAAGTTATACTTTTTTTGTTGAGAGAAAAATGCCAAAAAAAACGCACAAATATTTGATGCAAAAAACTGATAAAAATACATGAGTAATAGCATGATTTTCAACCAATGTATTATTAGGGTAGCTATTATTTTTAAAATGCTTAGGCATATTATTTGAATGGTAATTATGGTTTATAAATCAGAAGAAATGACATTAACGATTTCATGATATGCACAAGCAGGTTAAATAACACGGTTTTGCATAAGTAAATCAATAAGGTAAAACTTACCAAAATTACAAAGATTGTAACTGATTCACTCCATATTCAAAATCATGTAATTTAAAGCAATTTATATTCATTTCCGAAATTAATGCAAGTAGGCACACGCTCACGACATTTGTGGAGGCGACACATCAGCAATAGACAGTTGAATGTGTACACGTGGCAGTAAAAAGTGAGGGAGCTCTTTGCAGACGACATGTGGGCAGGATGTGTTAGTGATTGACACATATGCAAAATGTAATTAGCTTTATATATATATATATATATATATATATATATATATATATATATATATATAGATTCATATACTTTAATGTTTACAAAATATCAAGTATTTACAAATGAATACTTTAAATATCAAAATGAGTAACTAAAGTATCAAAATATCAAAATTATGGACTGAATCAAAATGTATACAAGTAACTAAACTACTACAGTAACAGCAGCAATAGCAAAAGCCCCAACAGCAGCAACATCAACAGCCCAGCAGCAACAACAGCAACAACATCAACATCCCAGCAGCAGCAACAACACAACAACCCAGCAGCAAGTCAAACAGATGGTAGAAAACACAAAAAAAAACTCACACAAAACCCAAAAACAAAACCCAGAAATACAAACCCAAAGTCAAAACACAAACCCAGAAACTCAAACACAAACCCATTAACAACAAATAAAACCCGAAGACAAACCCAGACACAAAACCCTAAAACAAACCCAGAAACTCAAACACAAACCATAAACAACAAATAAAACCCGAATAGAAACCCAGACACAAAACCCTAACACAAACCCAGAAACTCAAACACAAACATGATGAACATAAATAACGAACACAAAATTCCAGATCTCAAAATAATTAGATAAACATATATAAATTATAATGAACACATAATTTCAGATCTCAAAATAAGCATAAAAAATGAACACAAAATTCCAGATCTCAAAATAAACATAAATAATGAACACATAATTTCATATCTCAAAATAAGCACAAATAATGAACAAATAATTTCGGATCTCATAATAAACATATATTAAATTCAAAAAACTAAATAAATCATGCATTAGCGTTTACGTTTTCACCTATTTCAGATCTAAAACATGAAAAGAAATTTGAAAAAAAGCATGCAATTCCAGTAGATCTGCAAATCTGGACCAGCACATAACCCACACTCAACACATATAGCAAATCTTCACCTATTTCTAAAAAAAAGGAAAATTACAAAACCTTACCTGGATGCGACATTTGTTTTTTATCAATTAAGGATGATTATGAATGATGTTAATGAATAGTGATTAACAAAGTAACCAATTAACAACTAACAAATTAACAAGTTTGTGAAGTTAGTGAATAGTGATTAACAAAATAACAAATTAGAATTATAACAAGAACCGAAACGAACAAGTTGATTTGAGTCATTCGACCTATGTGTGGTTTGATCGTTAATGTATCAATCATTAATCAATATTCACTAATCATTATTAATGTACAATTTCATAAGCTTAAATTCACGCTTTCCTATTTATAATTTTAATAAGTTCATAAATCATACTTCATTACTTCATGTCTCCATCTTCGTACGATCATACTTTAGTCTTCAACTCTACATATTATTAACTTAATATATTATATCTAATATTCTAATCTCATATTTTCATTTCTTAATTTCTAATTCTTTAATTGAAGTATTGAACCCATCTTTTAACTCTTTTTTGTTGCTATGACTCAGTGAGAGTGAGTAAGTCACTAACTAACTAAATGTCTAAGTTTGTTTATTGACTCTAATCAATAATCAGTATGGACTTATGGTTGTTACTTGTTAGTTGTCACAAATAAGTGAAGAACCAAATTATTAAGTGTCGATTATCGAATGTGCAAACTCCAAAGTCCAAACTAGTAGTACAACTCTAAGTATTAATCATATGATCATTTGATGATTGATATTTGAAAAATTGATCATTATTCTTTAATGATTAAATTTAATAACTTTAAATCTTTAATGTGTATGTAATAATGCAAATATGCAATAATGAATAACCCAATGGCCAATGGCCCAAATCCCAATAGCCAATAGCCAATAGCCAATAATGAATAATATAAGTCTTAGTTTAGTAACTTTTTAAATTAGTAATATAAGTATCAATGATTCAATGTATTATCACAATGACCCAATCACATGTTAATTGTTATAACTTTCGACTTCATAACTTAATATATATATATATATATATATATATATTGAAAACCAGCTTAAGCCGACCCAACCGCACCCGATGCCGCCTTGTTCTGAGAGCCGATTTGTTTCGACCCAAGTCATTCCGAGAGCCGATTTGTTCCGACCCAAGTTAATACGGTGTTTAGCCGACCCAAGTCCTTCCGAGAGCCAATTTATTCTGACCCAAGTCCTTCCGAGAGCCGATGTATTCCGACCCAAGTCATTCCGATACCGATTTTTTCCGACCGAAGTTATTCCGAGAGCCTATTTCTTCCGACCCAAGTCATTCCGAGAGCCGATTTCTTCAACCCAAGTTATTCCGAGAGTCGATTTATTCCGACCCAAGTCCAGCCGAGAGCCGATTTGGGCCGACTTCACCTTATTCCATTCCGACCCAAATTCACCCAACCCAGCCACCAGCCGACCCAGTTCCGAGAGCTCCATCACCCAGTTGGACCCGACCCAAGTCCACCCAGTTCCGACCCATGGCACACTCTCACTCAGATTATTTCGACCCAAATCATTCCGACCCAGGTTGGGTCAACCCAAACCACCCAGTGACCCAGTTTGACACCACTAATACTAGATCATTTAATTATTGCTTTTATTATTTTCTTGCATTTATTTTGTTTAAATGCTTGCTTCTAAGTTTGTTTGTGGTTAATTGATTCATGTGTTCACTATTGATTGACCATATTAGTAAACTTAGGTCCCCAAAAGTATTATTGAGTTTTAATTGCTTTTCCAAACAACACCTAGAACGCCTTAATTAGATAGTGAGTAATAGGTTCTGCCAAAGCAGGGTGTTGCTTATTTTATCCGGGGATAGTATGGTAGGTTTTTGAAACTTACACGTTAATGTTTGGTTTAACTCAACAAAATCATCAAAAGACAAAGTTTTGGGTTTTGAAGCTAAGAGATAGGAGTAAACAAGGAGTTGTTAACCTGTCTACCAAGAATTATAATTAGTTATAATTAGTAAAGTGTTTACTAACCTCAACTACTATAAATTGGAGGCAGGGCCAAAGTCCGTTTGATTGTAGTAGGAGGAGATCTTGGTTATTTCTTTATTTAATGGGGACTTTCTGTAATATACTAAAAACTTAAACCTGTTTAAGTAAATAATTGCTATAATGAGTACTTGAGTAGTTAAAATATAATTTTTATTGTTTCACTAATTAAGCAAAACATAATGAATTGATTAAATAAGATAATAACATAAATTTGACCAACTTAAAAATGTTAATATCTAAGTGACAATAATTTATATTTATATGATTTCATGAATTAAAGAAAAAGATTAGTTTTTATTGTTAAATCAATGAAGCACAAAAATATTCACACCTACTAAACTAATGCTAAGCCACGTGAGTTTGGTAGAGAATTGGGGAAATTTTCTGATTTTTGTTACAAAAAAATAAAGGGAAAAAGGAGATTTTTTATCACCAAAGTCAACTAAGTGACTTCTCCTACTTCTCTTCTTTCCCCCTCTATGGCATTTGGCAGCCATGCCAAACATGTTCCAGCTTTCTTACCGTCACTCAATCCCACTCCTTCCTAAAGTCAGCAATGCAGAGATTCTTCCCCACTCATCTTCTTCCTAAATCAGATTTTGTTCCCCAAATTCCATTTATAAAAACCCATTGTTTTAAGGATGAAAAACACAACAATCTTCCTCCTCTCATTTCACTCGGCAACCACCTCACCATCAGGTCCATCACCTACGAACCATCACATTCAAGCACCACAATCACCATTCATATTTTCAGTCACAAACTCGCTGGAAAACGCAGCCCAAAAGGGCCTAGCTTCACTCTCTCTCTCCTCTGTTTTGGGTCTCTTCCCACAACACCACCACTAGCACCACCAAACGCCTGACCCCCGGCACCACTCGCCCCACCTGTCGCGTCAAACTCCGACCACCTGCACCACCGCAAGCCCAGCCACGTCTTCCTCGCACCCTCCCATCTCTCACGCTCAATCTCTCTCGCTCCTCCTTCGAACGCTGCTGCGCGCTGCTGTACCGCGCCACCCTGAACCTGCGCCGCCGTCGCGCAACCGTCGCTTCTGTCCACCGGTAGTCTCGCCGGAGCTTCGCCTCTCTCTCTCTCTTTTCGTGGTCGTGCTTCCCTGCTCCTAGTAGCAGAGGTAACCACTTTTATTAGCCTTAGAGTTCTGATTTCTTTTATAATTTTATACTCCAAGCCCAATCAATACTCTTGTTTAATTATGTTAGTTTTGGGCCTAAGATAACCCAGTTGGAACTAAAACTAAGTGTTAGTGAAACTGATTTGTTATGTTGTTGGGCTAAGAGATGGAATGAATTTGTTATATTGATTTAGTTAGTACATCATATTGGGCTATATTTCCTAATCATAAGTTATTTAAGTTTAATTAAAACTAACCATGATCTTAATATGCTTATTAATCGTTAATATTTGACCTCACTTAATTGAACTATTGATTTAATTATGGACTCATAGTAGGTTGATAATAATCAACTTATAACCTATTATTATGAACTAAACTATGGTGTTGTTAATATTATGTTAATAGGAATTGTTAAGTTAAATAGTATACGCTCTTTAATAATCTTAGAGACTTAGTATGATGTATGGTTTATTAAGTTAAAGGATTCTAATAACCTTAGTTAACTATGTAATATGAGTAGAAGCTATAACTATAATATATATTACTTCACTAATACTCATGTTCACATATAATAACTAGTTAGCTTGCTTTATTAGTTTAATGTGACTAAATAATATTATAATAATGTTATTGGTTTCATTATATCAATAAATTTAGTTAATTAATAGTAGACGGCTAATTGATAATTATCTATGGACTCGTTTAATAAATAATAATAATATACTTTTATCAAATCGAATGATTATATAATATGTATTGTTATAAATTGTAAGTATAATGGTTCAATAATTCTAAAGTATAACTAAAGGAGTATTAGTTGATTAAAGAGTCACCTTAAGAAGTTATTAACGACTAAGATAATAATGACTATTACTGAGACCTTTTATGACCTTATGATGAACCCTATGACTATAATAAGCTCTAACTAATATTTAGGTTTAAAAGCTAAATAATAAAACATATATTAAAAAAACTATTCTTGAATAGATTAAAGAAGATAAAGGATATTACAAGCCTCCCCCGGCTATCAAGGTTGTTAAGCAGGAATTCAGGTAACGTCTACTGCTAACACCCGCATTCCCCTTCGAAGTATGTTTTATGACCATGTTAATATTATGCTTTTATATATATGGATTGCGGGAAATGAAATGTTTTATGATGATATGATGTTATAAAATGACGATGATGATGTTATGGATGAAATGAAAGAATATAATATTCATGATGATTATGATATGCTTAAAAGAAATGAAACATGATAAATTCAAGTGAAAGACGGTTCTTGGCAGTATTCTGTTATCCTGGGTCGTGCACGTACCTCCCGACCGGTTCACCACCTCCCGTTTAGTGAGGGCTAATGTCCTCGGGTGGCACCGCACACTTCTATATTCTGGGCATTAACGCCACCTCCCGTTTGTGAGGGCTATTGTCCTCGGGTGGCTGCCTCCCGTTTACGATGTTACTATGTTCCGGAGAGACGTCCCTTCCGTTGTACTAGCCAAGTTACCAATAATATGAACTATGATGATGAACATGATAAAGAAGATAATGTTATATGATATGATAAGTTTGTGAAATAGCTTTACTTATTCTCTCCTCCCTGTTTATAAATAAAATGAGTTGAAATGGATTTACGTTGTTAGAGTAGTATGTTACCGAGCCTCGGCTCACGACGTTTTGTTTTCTGTTTTAGGTACTGATGAGGATAACGGGATGGCGTAGCAGTGAGGAGTAATATAGTATCTAGACTTATGTAGACTCTTATGCTTATAATCTATGTTATGCCAGACTCTGTTAAGTAACTGAGTTTTATTAATGACTAATGTTGGATTATTATTATATTTCCATGTTATAATATGTTTAAGTTTATGAAATTATGTTGCCTTGTATTTTCCTGATGGAAAGTACGGCAGTAACGCGCCGACAATCTAGGTTCCGCTGCTAATAATTGATTAATTAACTTAATAATGTTGATTAGAAGTCGGGGCGTTACACTTTCATTTTGAAGAAAGGGTAGTAGTTAATTAAAATTTGTTTAATTGCTGCTTTTTTTATAAACATTGATTGAATCTTGCTTTATTATTTGTTGTAGTAATTATGTCTAGTAACAACAACATCAACACCAACAATTCTACTTGTAATTTGCGCTCCGTCCTTTCGAAGGACAAATTGAATGCTGAACGTTTCATTGCAAGGGAAAGGGAAATGAGAATCGTTCTCAGAACTGATAAGTTCAACGACTTTCACATGCAAGGGGAGGAAGCAACGATGCAAGAGATGCATGAAAGCCTAACTCAGACTGAGCGAAACATCCTTAACCAGCCAGGATAAGAATATGAGGATATTCTTATGGTTAGTAAAGGGCAATTGCTCAATAGGATTGGGATTGCTATTAAGAAGGACGAAAGCAAACAAGTTGCCAAGTCTGAAACTTCTGAAAAGCCAAAAGACTACACCAAAACCAAAAGTTGCTGATGAACACTATTGTTACACCTGTAACAAGGTTGGTCATTGGAAGAGTAGTTGTCCCAAGTATCTGAAGGACCAAAAGAAAGGAGTTTCTAGTTCAGATATGTATGTTATAGAAGTTAACTTAGCAACTTCTGCTTCTTGTGTATTTGATACCGCTTGTGGTTCGCACATTATTTGTAATATGCAAGGCCTCAAAAGAAGTAGAACATTGGGAAAAGGGAGAAGTAGATCTTCGAGTTGGCAATGGAGCACGAGTTGCTACATTGGCAGTGGGAGTATAGTCTATTTTTACCTTCAGGATTAGTTTTAGAACTTAATAATTGTTATTATGTTCCTGCTATCACAAAGAACATTATTTCGATTCCTGTTTTGGATTCCGAAGGTTATTCATTTACAATAAAGAACAATTGTTGTTCTGTGTATTTGAATGATATGTTCTATGTCTCCGCTAAGTTATCAAATGGTTTATATGTGCTAGACTTAGAAACCCACATCTATAACATAGACACCAAGAAACATAAAGCAAATGATTCAAACCCTACATACCTATGTCATTGTCGATTAGGCCACATAAGCTCAAAGCATATTGAGAAGCTTCATAATGATGGCATTCTCAAATAATTTGATTTCGAATCATTTGATACTTGTGAGTTTTGCTTGATGGGGAAAATGATAAAGTCTCCTTTCACAGGTTGAAGTGAAAGGGCCAATGACCTTTTAGCCCTCATACATACGGATGTGTGTGGACATATGAGTAATTTGGCTAGGGGAGGGTACAATTACTTCATTACTTTTACCGATGATGTAAGCAGATTTGGATTTGTTTACCTCATAAGGCATAAGTCGGAATCCTTTGAAAAATGTAAGGAATTCCAGAATGAAGTACAAAACCAACTTGGGAAGAAAATTAAGGCATTGCGATCCGATCGTGGTGGTGAATATTTATCTCAAGAATTTGGTGGTCATTTGAAGGATTGTGGAATAATTTCACAATGGACTCCACCAGGAACACCACAGTTTAATGGCGTTTCTGAAAAAAGGAATCGAACTTTACTTGATATGGTTCGATCCATGATGAGTCTTGCTGATCTTCCTATTTCATTCCGGGGATTTGCGCTTGAAACAGCGACATTCACACTTAACAGAGCACCATCCAAAGCAGTGGAAAAAACACCATATGAAATGTGGACTGGAAACGTTCCTTGTCTTTTCTAAGGATATGGGATTGTGAAGCTTATGTAAAACGTCTACTTTCTGATAAGCTTTCACCGAAATCCGATAAATGTCTTTTTGTGGGTTACCCAAAAGAGACTAAGGGATACTACTTCTACAACCAAAGCGAAAACAAAGTGTTTGTTGCTCGTAATGGTGTCTTTCTGGAAAAGGAGTTTATTTCCAGAAAAACAAGTGGGAGAAATGTATATCTCGAAGAAGTTCGAGATGAGCAACAAATGGATGAGGTTAACACCTCATCAGAGGCGGCCCGGCATGAAAATGCTCAGGAGGTGGTGCATTCAATTCACGTACCTCCTACCGTCCCACTTGGAGATACTCCATGCGAAGTCACTTAACCTAGTGAGGAAGATTTTCCTGATGGGGTAAAACCCATTGGATGCAGATGGATTTTTAAGTTGAAAACAGACAAGGATGGAAACATTAGTGTTTTCAAAGTAAGGTTGGTGGTGAAAGGTTTCAAACAAATTCATGGTATTGACTATGATGAAACCTTCTCACCAGTAGTCATGCTGAAGTCCATTATTAGGATAATCCTTGCGATTGCTGCCTTTCATGACTATGAAATATGGCAGATGGATGTCAAAACCGCTTTCTTGAATGGGTTCTTTAAAGAGGATGTGTACATGACACAACCTCAAGGTTTTGAAGCTCTAGAAAATCCAGGGAGGGTATGCAAGCTTAAGAAGTCCATTAATGGACTAAAGCAAGCATCAAGGAGTTGGAACCTCAGATTTGATGAGGCAATCAAGAAATTTGGCTTTCTCAGAAATAAAGAGGAATCTTGTGTATACAAGAAGTTAAGTGGGAGTAGTATTACTTTTCTGGTCTTGTATGTGGATGACATACTTCTCATAGGAAATGATAAGACCATCACTAGTAGAATAATTGCTTATTGCGGCGGTCATTAAGTGGCCTATTGCTGTGGTTTTGGCCGCGTAGCAATTAAGGGCGCAGCAATAGGTAATAGGTATGTTTTTTAATAAAGATGAAGCCTATTGCTGCGGTTTTGGATAGGACCCGCAGCAATAGGTACTGGTACAGGTAATTTTTTTTTTTTTTACTCTTTACCATCAAATTTGAAAGGAAATAAGGTAAGAACAAAATAAAACACACAAATTAAAAGTAATGACAAAAAATGCTTATACAAAAGCATAAAATATACAAAAACATAAAATATACAAAAAAAAATCAACATATATTAAAAAAAAGTACAAAAGAAAAATATGAAAAAATCAGAAACCCTAAGTCTTCGAAACTTCAACTATAGTCTTCGAAATCCAGATGGCCGACGGATCAGATAAGTTTTCGAAACTTCAACTATAGTCAATCAAAAAACAAGCAAATTCAGCACAAAATCAAACCAATCAACACAAGCAATTCGGAATTCAAATCTGATCCAACAAAAACTAAGCAATAGATTATAGTGACAGAAAAACAACAAACATTCTGCAGAAAACGACCTAATTCAAACTCAAAATTATCTATTCCAGAAGCAAAACCAAAGAGAATAAGATAAAGAGAGAAAATTGCAAAAAAATAACCTTAAGCTGCATCTGACGGTATCGAGTAACAGCAGATGCCATGAACTTCAACCGTACGCGCGTCGTCGTCGTCGTCGAGTAACAAATCGTGGATCGATGCAGATTTTCGCGATTTTATGATGAAGTCGAGATTTTCGTTTCCAGATCTGAAGTGAGAGGGGTGACTCAGTGACGAAGAGTGAGAGAGGGAGAAGAGTAAGATCGAAGTGAGAGAGGGAAAGAGTGAGATCCGAAGTGAGAGAGGGAGAAGAGTGACGAGGAGTAGGGAGAGAACAAGACTGAGTGTGAGAGAGAGAAGCCTGAGTGAGAGAAAAGCCTGAGAAAAAAACGGCACCCAAGATAAAATGACAAACCCTAGTGGCTTTTTTATTTATAAAATCAACCTATTGCTGCGGTTTTTTATAGAAACCGCAGCAATAGATTAAAATTTATTTTAAAAAAAATATCTCAACCAATTACTGCGGTTTTTTGAAGAAACCGCAGCAATAGATCTGGTCAAACTAGTCAAATAATTTTGAAAAATTACCGTTGATATCTATTGCTGCGGTTTTCATCCAGAACCGCAGCAATAGGTTGATTTTTGAATTTTCCTTTTCTTTTGACGTGATTTATTGCTGCGTATGGGTAAAACCACAGTAATTTTACCGCAGCAATAAACAATTATTCTACTAGTGCATGCTTGAGTCAGTCAAGGAATGGCTTAAAAATTGTTTCTCTATGAAAGACCTAGGAGAGGCTGAGTACATATTGGGAATAAAGATCTATAGAGATAGGTCGAAAAGGCTGATTGGACTTAGTCAAGAGACTTATATTGATAAGGTTCTTGCAAGGTTCAAGCTGGAAAACTCCAAGAGAGGTTTCATTCCCATGCAACATGGCATAACACTTGGCAAGACTCAGTGTCTTTCGAGTCCTAATGAGGTCAAGCGTATGAGTAATGTCCCCTATGCTTGCAGTAGGATCCATTATGTATGCCATGATATGCACTCGACCGGATGTTACGTATGCTTTGAGTATATGCAGCAGATACCAGTCAAATCCAGGAGATACGCACTGGATTACAGCGAAAAACATCCTTAAGTACTTGCGAAGGACTAAGGATAAATTTTTGGTTTATGGTGGAGATGGTGAGTTGGTTGTTACCGGATACACCGATGCAACCTTCCAGAGTGACAAAGATGATTTTCGATCTCAATCTAGTTTCATATTTTGTCTCAATGGAGAAGCTGTGACTGGAAGAGCTCTAAGCAGAGTACCATCGCGGATTCTACAACAGAGGCTGAGTATATTGCAGCAGCTGATGCAGCAAAGGAAGCTGTTTGGATCAAAAAGTTTATTGGTGAGCTTGGTGTAGTTCCTAGCATTGAGAATGGCATTGAGTTGTATTGTGACAACAATGGTGCCATTGCTCAGTCTAAGGAACCCAGATCGCATCAAAGATCTAAACATGTGCTCAGGATATTCCATCTTATTCGAGAGATCGTTGGAAGAGAGGATGTGAAAGTAAGCAAGGTTCATACTGAGGATAATATTGCAGATCCTCTGACTAAATCGCTTGCTCAACCTAAGCATGAGTGTCATACTAGGTCTACGGGGCTTAAGCATATGGGAGAATGGCTTTAGGTTGTTTACTTCATGTTTACAATTGTAAAGACATTTATTATGATTTGAATGTTTATCAATAAAAATTCTTTTCTTATTTAATGGTTTGGTTTAGTATTAAATAAAATGTCCAAATAATTTGTGTTTTCAAATAGGATTATCGAAAGCGTTTTGATAATGGAACCCTATAAAGTGAACAGAAATCACAATTTATTTAAAGTCCCTAGTCTAAATCACTAAATTGGACATAAGTGATTTATTTAAAAGACTAGTATATAATTAAGTGATAGCGCAATTCCATGGGCTTTGGAGACATAGAGATGTCTAATTGATTATATGGATGTATAGTTGATACATTGAGACTTGACCTAATTAGATTCTAAAAGTAGAATCAAACTACTATATTTAGTGGATTCCTTAGACATGAGTATGTCTTAATAACCACAATATAATTAGTTTAACTTTTGACACTGTGAAACGCCACACCGTAAAAGGAGGTTATAAAGGCAGTGATCAGGTGGGCTAAGAATTGAGTGGGAGTTATGGTCATACAAGAGTGGGGAAGTCCTCCTATTAAATAGGAATGGTGTCTGGGCCTCTTGATGAGCGAGAACTGGAAAATTGCATGGCCATGCGGAATAGGATGAAAGATTTAATCCTTATTTGAGCAGTTCAAACTCAGCGATCAAGGAACAAAATTTGAGAATAACATAGTATTATCAAATTTGGCATTAAGAGACTTAAGGAATTTAACATTGCGCTTTTGTCTTCGGACAAGTGGGAGATTGAAGGAATATGTCCTTAGACATCCCGACAATTACTAAATATTAATAGGAATTATATTATGAAGATAATAAAGTTAATTATTTTAGTAATCGTATTTTCTTGCTAGAGAATAAATATGATTAATAGGACAATATTTATTGGGCCTATAACTAAAATAGATTAATCCTATGAGGTCACACATTGTAGCACAAGTTGGACAAAGCAATCCAAATCCATTTAGGATTAGGATTGGGCCGGTTCTAAGGGGAATAGGTGGAGAATTAGTTCTCCTAACTAGCCTATGACTCTTCTATTATATATAGGATATAATATTAGGGTTTAGGTGATCAATTCATTAATCAGTTTCTTTTCTCAAGAGAGAGAAGTGAAACCCAAATCTATTCCCTCTAACCGACGCTTATACCACCTAAAAGCAAGAGATTCTTCTCTTCCGTTCTAGCAAACGTTGGTGTTCAACTGGTGCTCGTGGACTGATTAGAGGAGCAATACTTGGGGATCTCGGATCTTCAAAGCTTGCATACAACAGGGAAATCACGCTACAAAGGTTTGATATTTAATCCCTATTGAATGATTCATGTGTTTGATTATGTTTGCGATCCTATGATAGATGTTAGGAAATTGTTTCCTAAAATTCCGCTATTTGCATCTATATATTCCTTCAATATAATCATCAATCATGATTTAGTCATCACAAGACTAAACAAATATTGTGGGCATCATGATACACAAAACTTAAGCACTTGTCGGTGATATGTTCGCATTACACATGCAATATACTTCCAAAAGAATTCATGGCAAGAAAAAAGAAAGGAATCATGCCCAGAAAAAAGAAAAAAGAGATTTGTTTAATGATCAAACAAGAGTAACTGACAGTGAGTCGCAAACAAGAAAAGCAAGGCCTTTAAACAAATTTGTCAGCCAACACTTAGTTACTTGGTTGTGATATTAGTGATCATGGCATATAACTCATACGGAAAATTATAAAAGAAGTATGCGTTTTAGGAATATTGAGATTGATATTGGTTATCAGGGAGAAATTTAACATGGTATCAAGAGCTAGAGATTTTGGGTGAAAACTCTAAAATATTAATCTCTCCTGCCGGCGGGTTCGAGTTTTAAACTCACCGGCCGGATTTGTTAACCTCCCACAAAAAGTAGAATTTTTTTTTACTGATGCTATGATGAACACGGCTATCTGGTCTTGTTCGTTTGGTTGCGTTCGACCTATTTTGCGGTCGTGTTCCTCTGCTTCAAGAGCTGCCTATTGGTGATTTTGGAATCTTTATCTTGGTGTCTAGCATATACGTGAAGTGCGTTGTAATAACTCTGGTGGTTAGCAATTACTATGGCCCTGTTTGGCAAATAGAGTTTAGGGTTTAGCTATTTCGCCTACGCGGTGTGAGCGCGTATTTGTATTTGACTACCCCATTGTAAAGGTTTTATTGAAAATATATTTTTGAAAGAAGTCGCCAACAATTCTTTAAAGGAAGAATCATAAACCTAATTGGATATGGAAAATCGTAAGGACAAATTGTGGGACTTATCCAATGTAGATTTCCCCGTCTAGACTCCATATATGGTCAAAATGAACCAAAGATTGAGTTCGGGGGTGAGGGTACGAATATGGTCATAATGAACCAAGTTCGCCCATTGCTGGTCTCTACTAAATATCGATTCATTACAAATTTTATGCCAAAAAATAATCATATAATATTTTTATACAGCCTAAAAATATTTAGTCTAAGTTGGTTCAGGAAACACATAAAAAGACTATTTTTAGTGACAAGTTATTAAGCAGTAATATTACAAGGTTCCTAGCAGGTTGTCCAAATTATCTGAATTAGTTAGAACAATCCTTTAGGTCTTGTTTAGCAATAAATACAAGGTGATAAATATTACAATCAGGCATAAAAATAATAATGTCCATGAAAAGAAATAAAAAAAAGAAAAGAAAATATTGCAGGGAGTTAGTATAATATACAATACTTACTGTAGACACATAATCGTGTCTCCCTATTTGAGGATCCAATGATGAAACATACCGCGGTATTAGTTGGCGCGACCCAACGGAAGAGCAATCTAAAGAACCATTCTAAAATGTGTTTCAAAATGATATTCTAAAGCCCAATTAATTGTTCATGATGATTAATTGTATTTCAAGCCCATAAAATGTTTTAAATCTATTTTAAAAGCCCAATCAAATATTTATTATTTTAATAAATGTTTTTCATAATCATTTTCATTATCTTCAATCAAAAATCAGATTTTTGATCCGTAAAATTCCATCTCCGGAATTTTAAGGATAGAAAAGTATTCGAAAGACGCGCAAAGGAATATGCTCGAATATTCCCGAATATGCGCCGGACGCGGGGGCTTCGCTCAGTGCGCCACGTGCGTCCAGCACATAGGCCAGAACGCGTCAGGCGAGCCAATGAGCGCCTGACACGTAGATTTTGTGACTCACACAGAGTCCTGCGTCAGACGCAAAACCTGTGTGAGACGCAACTTTCTTTTCTATCTTTTCAAAAACGCGTTTACACGTGCCTAAACTTGATTGGGCTGGCTGCGTTAGGCACACCAATGTGCGCCTGACGTGTGGCATTGCGCCTGCCACGTAGGCTTGCGCCTGGCGCAAGGCTTGCGTGGAGCGCAAGGCTTGCGTGGAGCGCAAGTCTACTTTTTCCTATAAATACCCGTATTTTCCCGAATTACGGACGGCTTTTCATATTATGATTTCACGCACATAAATTCTCTCGACTACTCCGAAATACTTCGAAAACACTCAAATAATTCAAACACTCGAATACTTTCAATCAATCAATACTTTCACACTGCGTTCTTGGTTCCACGATTGCTCCGCCTAAAGATCGTTGTGCTCCTCAATCTAAGTCGCATAGGTATAATACCTGAGGAACCTTGAATGAATTATTTTTATATTGAAGTTACTAATCATTTGTTTCATGATGTAGACCTTTGGTATAATACACGCGGCCAGCCCAATCAGATTTGCAGACGTGTAAACGCGTTTTCGAAAAAGATATAAAAGAAAGTTGCGTCTCACACAGGACTTGCGTCAGACGCATGACTCTGTGTTAGTCACAAATCCCCGTGTCAGGCGCTCATTGGATCGCCTGACGCGTTCTGGCCTATGTGCTGGACGCACGTGGCGCGCTGAGTGCAGCCGACGCGTCCGGTGCATATTCCAGTATATTTGTTTTTTATTCTACGCGTGCTTTTAAGATTCTATTTTTATCCCTAAAAATCCGGAGATCGAATTTTACGGGTTGAAAATCTGATTTATGCTCTAAAGATAAAAGCTTTTATGAAAATATTTATTAAAACAATAAATATTCAATTGGGCTTTTAAAATGGACTTAAAACATTTTATGGGCTTAAAATACAATTAATCATCATGAACAATTAATTGGGCTTTAGAATATCATTTCAAAACACAATTTTGGATTGGTTCTTTAGATTGCTTTCCGTTGGGTCGCGCCAACTAATGTCGTGGTATGTTTCATCATTGGATCCTTAAATGGGAAGATACGATTATGTGTCTACAGTATGCATTAGGCGTGATAATTATGTTGATTAAGTATTGTACATTGGGTTGGATGATCAAATGGGCGTATGATCAAGTGATAAAAGAAATAAAAGGGAATTAAGATGGAGTGATGATTGGCCAATGATGAGTATTAGTATTATGTAGGAGGTGTTATGTGGTATCAACTTTTTAATCTTTCTCTCACTAAAACCTACTCTGCCTTCTCTCCTCAAGAACTCCCTCAAAAACCCTAGCCCTAGGAACTCGCCAGAGTTCCGGTGCCGCGTAGATCGCCGGCGGGTTCTCCGGCGAGTTCCCCTTGTTTTTTTTTCGCTTTTTCTCGGTTTCTTCCCTAGTTTCCCCTAGTTTTCGGTGGGTTTAACACCTAGCCCTCCGTTTTCAGCCACGTCTTTCATCGTGTCGCCCTAGTATCGTCGCGTCGCTGCACTACCGGTCCGCTCCGTTTCCGCCGAGTCTTCCCCCTCCCCTGGTTGCGTCGGGTACCACCTCCCCTCCCCTGTTTCAGTTTTTGTTAGGCACCCCTCTCCCCCTCCCCTGTTTTCAGTTTGTTGGGCACCCCCCTCCCTTCCCCTAATTTCCGGTTATGTTTCGGTTTGTTGGGCCTCCCTCCCCCCTCCCTTGGTCGTTGTGCGTCGGGCTTCCCCTTCCCCTCCCCCGGTTTTCGTCAGTAGGGCCTCCCCTTCCCCTTCCTTGGTTGTACGTCGGGCTTCCCCTCCCCTTCCCCCTGTTTATGGTATTATGTCGTGTCCCCTTCCCCCTTAGTTGGTTTCGTTCAGGTGTTCGGGCATCCCTTTCCCTCACCCGCTGATGGTTGGTGCTCCCTTCTCGACCTATGCTACCTCTAGTGCTGCTGTTTTTTTTCCTTTTCTATGTTGTTAGTGTTGGTGTTCGTAGTTGGTTCTGGCAACTCACACATGGTTGCCAGTTGTTTAAGGATTGGTGGATTGATGAACAGGTTACTCACGAGGATGCGAAGTGTGAGTATGGTCGAGGTGATGAAAAGTTTCCCTGGTTCGGACTTGTATTTTCCGGTTTCTTAAGCCGGCGGTGTGTTCGAGAGCTCAAACTGTTGAGCTCTCTTTCTAGCTTGGCAACGATTTTATTGGTCCTTGCCTTGAAAAATCAAAATCTGCAGGCGGCACCCCAGTTTCAACTGGTGGATTTCAGCACGCCTCGTTTCTCCTACTTACTGGAGAAACATGAAGTACTCTCGCGAGAGAGTCATGAGTCACCTAGGAACGTGACTCTTTACCCGATCCTGAGCCTAGAATCCCGCGAGTTAGAAGTTCGTCGGGATTGCTCATGCGGCAAGACGCGACTCTTGCCTTCGATTGTCCGTTGTCCGGATCATGAACGACATTCGCTTCTCCTACCACTTCCATCCGTTATCAGCATTTTGGCTCCACTAACACAATCATCGCCCATCGACGCCCTCCTTAATCGGCGACTCTCTATCCGTTGTATTTGTTTTTGTTTTTTAGGGCTTGTAAGAGCTCATAAAGCTCATTTAGTTATTACTTTGTTTTATGTTTTTTTGTACTAGTAATAGGTTGTACTTCGTTGTTTAATTAATGTACGTTTTCCCGTTGTCAAAAAAAAAAAAAAACAATTCATACGCAGGTTTTGGTGAGGAGTTGACTTGATGTGGCGCGACGATGGTTTGTTAGGAGTATGTAGCAGGGAGATTTGTATTATGATGAATTAGGAGTAGTGGTAGAGGTTAGGCGGTGAGTGTGAGATAAAGGGTGTTGAATGATGAGTGGTGCTGTAGGAATAGCTTAGGCGAGCAAATTGGAAGGAGGTGAGAGAATATTGTGGCGGAGATGATTAGGAGGGTTGTCGTGTGATCTTTAGTGAGGAGATGAGAGAATCATTATATAGGTTTAGGTAGTTGGGATGCAATAGGTAACTGAAAACAATTAGGTCTCTTAAAAGATATTTTTAGAAAATAGTTAGATAAAGATATTTGAAAACACTTTCGAGAAAGATCATTTTTTTTATAAAAAATATTTTTATTGATAAAACTAATTAATATAATTAATTAACTCTATTAATTAAATTGGGTTAGAAAAAGGGTTTTAGGAACTGGGCTTTCATAAAAACTATTTTTAAAAGGTTTTCGAAGATGGGTTAATAAAAAGAGCTAGAAAATAGTTTTGGGCTTAAAACATTTTATTTTAGACTCGTCCTTTATTTTTTCCTCGATCCGGACCAATTAGAGCGGGGTATTAGTCATTATAGGGTACTAAATGGGGAGACACGATTTTGTGTCTACAGAAGCCCCCACTTTGACTGAGGTTCATGAAACCGAAAGTCAAAGTATACGGTGTCGGGACGGAGATTGATTTTAAACGCTCTGCAGTTTAGAAGTGATCTATATACGCCGGTCTCTGCAAAACAAAGTTAGTATGCAGGACAAAAACTATAAGCAATCTGATTACCTGCAGAAGAAGATGTTAGCAGATATCTGCAAACAACTCACATAAAGCACATAATGATGCAAAAATGCAAACTTAGACTCTCTAAGGATGCATGAGACGCAATGCAAGGATTAAGGTTATGCAAAGCTAAGGAATGACAAGTCATGCAAGGTCAGGGTTATGCAAGACTAGGATGTATGAAATGTAATGCAAAGTCAGGGTTTTGCAAGGATAGGAGATGTGGATATGTAGAGAAATAGAATGATCATAAATGGATAGAATGATTTTCGAAAATCGTTTTTAGTAAATAATCGGGGTCCGTAAACGAGGTCCGCAGATTACAAAACTTTTCAGGAGTTTGATTTGGAGGATTCACCACATATATAGGAAGCCCCCACTTTGGGTGAGCTTGTCTTGAATTAGGCTTGAGCCTTGATTGAAATGTAGTTGATCTGTCTTGAATCGTTCAAAGTATTCATTGGGGATTCTTCTTTGAGGAGTTGATACAGGCAAAGTCAAATATCGCCAGAGACCATGGAATTGTCGGAGAGTCCTTCAGGGACAAGGAGAGCCTGAATTGAAAAATAAAAAGGTTTAAATTTATGACTCAAATAGATATAGGTGGGAACAGGCTTTAACGAGGCTAGGTTCAGACTCGAGTCTATGTCGGGATCTAGAAAGAGTATGCTCCTAAATTCTAGAAAGTCAAATCATTAAACCATGACTAATTTTATTTTATTGAAGCGGTCGGACCTCGAGATGAGGATTCCTACGTATCCTTGCGGAATCAGACCATTCGTAGTTCTCGATCTGATTTCTCTTTTTTTTTATATATTTATTTTGTGCCCTAACTTTTGCCTAGGCCACCCTTTCGGGTTTTCAACCTAGCGGGCTTGGACATATCTTGAAAAAGGAGTTAGGGTTGATGAAAGGTTGAAGGCTTGAGGTTTTAATGAAGGTTCAATTGGCTAGGCTAAGGTAAGGATCATGGATTTGAATTATAGGGATTAAGGTTTTGATGGATTGATGGATTTGAATGAGAGGTAGAACTTGTGTGTAAACCCCCTAGCTTGACTTTTTATTTTCTTTGCCTTCGGCTTTTTCTCTTTTTGAACTTTTTCTTCTTTGTCCTGTACATTTTCTTTTGCTTTTACTTTTTTTCGCACTTCGAATTTCTTTCACTTTTTTTTTTGCCTGGCATTGATCTTTTTTATGTAGTCAGGCTTGCACACAAGTTTAGTTTAGGATATTGAAAGGCTTGAAGGATATTTGTGGAGCTTTGGTTAATGGAGGGATTATTTGGCTAAGTATCATGGAGAATGATGGCTTATGGGATTATATTTTGGATTGCATGGATGAGGATGGTTTATTGAAGGTGATGGCTTATTGGAATGATGGAGGGAAGAAGGGAATAACTCTTAATCCAAAGTATGTCCATTTTTTTATTTTTCTTTATTTTCAGATTTTTTTTAATTAATCAAAGTCATTAGGTGATTTAAGTTTCATCATTGAATTAGAAGCATAAATAAAATGATGGAAGGCCAATGAAAATGAAAAGAAATATAAAATGAAATGAAAATGGAAAGGCTATGATAAATGAAGTCCTATAGTGACATAAACTCGATGGAAAAGGACAGAAATGGTTTAGGGTAAGGACTCTCTAACTCATCCTAGGAAACCAGAAATATAAGATAAGCCTTTGAATTATTGATGCACTGCGCAAAAGGGTTACTGGTGATGCTGATTCTCTTTGTAGCAAGCATTAGAAGTCTGTTGTTATCGACTATGTTTAGCAGTGCATTTGATGGTATTCGACATAGATGTTAGGTGGAATTATTCTGTTGGAGTTCGCGTTAGAAATGTAGGTTGCATCTTTTGAATTTTCTTTTAGGTGCAGGGTTCGGAGTAGACCCTATGGGAGTGATCGCGCCTCTAATGTGAAGGCGGTAGACCCTATGAAAGTGATCACGCCTCTATTGTGAAGGCGGTCAAAAGTAATCTTCATGACTCTAAATGAAGTCGGGGTGGTGATAGTGCGACTGATGAGCTTTAGAGTAGGCTCAACTTTTTGTTCCTCCATTCGACGCTCCTAAGTTGTAATCTCTCGAACAGTCATGAACAGAATCGAGTGGACCTCGTAAATTTTAAGAAACAATGTTTTCGAAATGAGAAATGGAAATGAGAAATGGGAATGGGAAAATAAAAGTGGAGATGAGAAATGAGGATGAAAGTGGAAATGGGAATGGGAAATTATTAGAAATGGGTATGATTATGGTTATGATGGTGACATGGACCTAACTATATGCATATGCAGATGTGGACTGGACTGGACTAGACTAGACTTTGAACTTGCAAACATACTAGACTCGAAAGGATTGCTTATGCTAGCTTCGCTAGACTTAGGAAGGAATTGGCTTCGCTAGACTTGATGATTTGGGGTTTGATGGATCTAAGATGGACTAGCTTCGCTAGATTTAAAGGTTTTGAGGCCATTATGGACTTAGGGTAGACTAGTTTCGCTAGACTCGAGGGTTTGGACTGCTATAGATATAAGGTAGGAGTAGCTTCGCTAAACTCGGAGGGTGCCTTTATGGTCTTAGGGGTGACTAGCTTCGCTAAGTCTAAAGGGTGCCATTATGGTATTAAAGGGTGACTAGCTTCGCTAGGTCAAAGGGTGTCGTTATGGTCATAAGAATGACTAGCTTCGCTAGGTCAAAGGGTGCCGTTATGGACTTAATGATGACTAGCTTAGCTAAGTCAAAGGGGTGCCGTTATGGTCTTAAGAGTGAGTAGCTTAGCTAAGTCAAGGGGTGCCGTTATGGTCTTAAAGGTGACTAGCTTAGCTAAGTCAAAGGGGTGCTGTTATGGTCTTAAAGGGATGCTAGCTTCGCTAGGCTTAATGGTTTGGACTTCGTCCTATGTGGGTTTGGAAATGGAGTCGATTAGACCTAGGAAATGAGTTGGGCCTTATATGGACCTAATTTTGGACTTAGTCCTATAGTGGTTCGAAATTAGACTTGAAAATGCACATGGGCTTGACATTGAAACTGGATTGGAATAGACTTAGAATAGGATACACTGGGATTAGACTTGGACTGGGCTTGACATAGACTAGGATTCACATAAAGATGCAAATGGGCCTAGATTTGACTTGAACTAGACTTATATGGACCTAAGATGGACTCTAATGCTAGCGGGTCTAATATGAATGCACAGACTCAAATTTTGATGGACCTAATATGAATGCAAAATGGACTCTAATGCATATGGGCCTAGAATGAATGCAAGTGAATTGGGTTTGGTTGATTGGATTGAATTGAAGGTGTTTGGAATGGGATTAGAATTTTTTGAAATTCATTTTCGAAAGGAACCCCTTGTTTTTATCTTTTATTAGGAAAAGATGATGGATTAATTTTGAAAAATATTTTTTTGAAATGTCGTGGTATGATGATGATTAGTAAATGCTTTTTGAAAAAGGTAGAATAGACATGGGTGTAGGATTGATTTTGAAAAATAAAAGTTTTTGAAATTGATTGAATATGGTAAGGTAAGATTATTGATAGGGAAAATTTGTTGAACAACAGGGAGGAAATGGGGAGAGGTAGACATGCATGATGACTCTAACTCTACTATGACCCGTTTTCTAGATGCACTTTTTAGGACAGACTCGACCTTGCATGAAAAGACTGATTTTTTTTAATTAGGATAGAAGATATCGTTTGGTAGAAGATGGAGATAGAATTTTCGAAATAGATAGGAGAATAATTTTTGAAAAAAAGATGGAGATTTATTTGTTTCGAAAGAAAAGATTGGGGATTATTGGGATGATAATAAAAAATAATAGTTACCACGCACAATGCAACACAAAGGGACAAGATTCAAAACACGAAAAGCACGAGCATGGAATGCAGGCTAATCGTCGCAGCACGCATAGAAACGAGCGCTTGACGCGGATAAAATCGCGGAACGCGGATAAAATCTTAAGGGTGACTAGCTTAGCTAAGTCAAGGTAGCGCGCTACGACATCGAATAGCGCGTGACGCAGCTGGAAGCGCAAGACGCAAATTTGAAGTTGCACGGAGCGAAGCTGATTTGGAGAGACGATTTTTAATTTTTGCTCGTTGCGTAAATTCGTTCAATAGTTTAGGCTCGAAACATCGATAATACGAGACAATTAATGGCACGCACACACAAATATGCACAAGTAGGATAATAGTATGCAAAGTTCTCAACCTAAAGTCACGTTCTACGTTTGAAACTATGGTCAGGTTTAGGTTAAGGCTGAAAAGGGTCCATGACTAAGAGATTGATCCCACGTATAGTCAGGTTTAGGTTAAGGCTGAAAAGGGTCCATGACTAAGAGATTGATCCCACGCTTCGTAGGACGCACTCCAGTTCTCAAGTCAGGAACAAGAGAATAATACCATGGTTGGGTAGGTTTGCTTATGACTAAGATTCAACACTATCGCTCAGGAAGCTTTTTGGAAGGACAAAGCGCAAACCCCCCGGGGGTGACCTCACACATAGAACATGTGCTAATGAGGCAAGGTAGATTGTCCTTTTGGTGGCTGAACAATAGTCATGCATATGCAAAACAATATATTATTCAAAGGCATAAAAGGAGAATGAATCGTATTTTTCAAGTTTCACCCACTCATTTAAAAAAATTAATTGTTTAAAATCCTCCCCAGTGGAGTCGCCAAATTGTAGGCGTGTTTTTATTTCGCCTACGCGGTGTGAGCGCGTATTTGTATTTGACTACCCCATTGTAAAGGTTTTATTGAAAATATGTTTTTGAAAGAAGTTGCCAACAATTCTTTAAAGGAAGAATCATAAACCTAATTGGATATGGAAAATCGTAGGGACAAATTGTGGGACTTATCCAATGTAAATTTTTTCGTCTAAACTCCATATATGGTCAAAATGAACCAAAGATTGAGTTCGGGGGGTGAGGGTACGAATATGGTCATAATAAACCTAGTTCGCCCATTGCTGGCCTCTACTAAATATCGATTCATTATAAATTTTATGCCAAAGAATAATCATTTAATATTTTTATATAGCCTAAAAATATTTAGTCTAAGTTGGTTCAGGAAACATATAAAAAGACTATTTTTTAGTGACAAGTTATTAAGCAGTAATATTACAAGGTTCTTAGCATGTTGTCCAAATTATCTGAATTAGTTAGAACAGTCCTCTAGGTCTTATTTAGCAATAAATACAAGGTGATAAATATTGCAATAAGGCATAAAAATAATAATGTCCATGAAAAGAAATAAAAAAAAGAAAATAAAATATTGCAGGGAGTTAGTATAATATACAACATGAATACGTTAACAATCTACATCAGTTGAATGAGGCTTTAAAAAAAGTTTGTGTCTTGCTTTGTAATATGTATGCATTAGGCGTGAAACGTGTAATCAGTAATAACGAGAATTATGTTGATTAAGTATTGTGCATTGGGTTGGATGATCAGATGGGCGTATGATCAAGGGGAATTAAGATGGAGTGATGATTGGCCAATGATGAGTATTAGTATTATGTAGGAGGTGTTTTGTGGTATCAACAATTCATACGCAGGTTTTGGTGAGGAGTTGACTTGATGTGGCGCGACGATGGTTTGTTAGGAGTATGTAGCAGGGAGATTTGTATTATGATGAATTAGGAGTAGTGGTAGAGGTTAGGCGGTGAGTGTGAGATAAAGGGTGTTGAATGATGGAGTGGTGCTGTAGGAATAGCTTAGGCGAGCAAATTGGAAGGAGGTGAGAGAATATTGTGGCGGAGATGATTAGTATTTGAAAACACTTTCGAGAAAGATATTTTTTTATAAAAGATATTTTTATTAATAAAACTAATTAATATAATTAATTAACTCTATTAATTAAATTGGGTTAAAAAAGGGTTTTAGAAATTGGGCTTTCATAAAAACTATTTTTAAAAGGTTTTCGAAGATGGGTTAATAAAAAGAGCTAGAAAATGGTTTTGGGCTTAAAATATTTTATTTTAGACTCGTCCTTTATTCTTTCCTCGATCCGGACCAATTAGAGCTGGGGTATTAGTCATCATAGGGTACTAAATAGGGAGACACGATTATGTGTCTACAGTAGTATTATTATTAGAGGTAAAAAAGTCATTGAACATATTTTTACCTAATCCTCTAGAGAAAAAGCTCCTATTAGGAGCTTTGTCATTTTGAGAGTTTTTATTCCAAAACTCTCTGTAAAACTCTCTTTTACCAAACACCCCTTTTAGAGTTTTTTACTAGTCAAAACTCTAAAAGTGGTCCAAAACTCTCTTTTTGCTCCAAAACTCTAATTGTCAAACACCACTATGTGTGTTGTGCTTTATTTCGTTGCTATGTGATGGAGAGTAGCACATGGAATATGAGACGATGTTAATGTCTTTAACAATAACCGTGGATATCATGATATACTGATGAAAGGTTTGCTAAAAAAAACCGGCTCTCCCTGTGTCGTGAGACAGGAATTATTGATTCTCCTTGTACCATGAGACATGGCTTATTGATTCTCCTTGTACCGTGAGACAAGTTATATTGGTTCTCCCTGTGCCATGAGACAGGGGTTTAATGTATTGTGAGCGCGGTTTTGCTCAGAAAAACAGTATCTGAAGAGAGCTCGGCTTTGCTCAAGAAAAGTCCATAATGTGAGCGTGATATTGCTAAAGAAAAATATAAACACTACGGGTTCGAAGAAAATAATGTTCCCGTTTTGTTAAAATATTCGGTGAGTTCGAAAAGAATGGCGTTCTCATCAAGAAGAAGAAAAAATATTGGCGAGTTCGAAAAGAATGGCGTTCCCATCAATATATCTGTTTAATTTGATTTTCTTTAATTTTTTTTGTTTCTCCAATCGTAACGTTCGTGTTACTGCCGTTGCAATTGCGGGAGGGTATTAGGAATATTAGGTATGATAAAGATATGCTAATATCTTTAGGATATATTATCATCTTGGGAAATATTATCTTGGGATATTTTTAATAAGTATTTGATTTGTATTAGAAATAAGATATCTTTTAGAGATAGTTTCCTAGTAGGAGTCCCTTTATACTCCTATATAAATTGTACTCATAGTTCATTATTGAACAACAGATCAATATAATAAACTCTTATTACTTCCTCTCTCATAAAACTTAACAATGTGGTTTCTGCCAACAACGTAAAAAAAACAAACAAACGTGATTCACATCATCAGCACAGGGATTCCACGAATGTAATATGAGGTTAACGACCATGATGGTGATGTCACTTGTCAGTGAGGTCTTTAATTGTTGGCTAAGTACGCGAGCCTAAGGAAAATAATTATGAAGAAAATTCACTTTTACGTTTTAATTAAAAGTGGCAGACAAAAAAAAACCAAAGATTTAATTGAACGAAATATAGGATGGGTTACCTTGATTCTGAAAAAGTTGAAATTGATTTGCTAAGTTGCAAGTCAAACCCAATGTTTGGGTATGTAGACGAAGACCAACGGATTGAGGAGCTCTCGATGACTGTTTGTCATGAATTGAGAGCGGTGGCAAGTAATTTTTCTGCTAATATGCAGGTCAAACATAAGTTGCGTGTATTTATACACTTGGGTTAAAAAAAAACTTGATACTTATTCTATTAGGATTATTTTTCTAAGTCCAAGACAGAGTTGTAAATAGTTCATGACTCTAGGCAACAAACATTAGCACCACAGTGATTGTCACCTAATTTCTAAACCAAACTCAAATTTGAGACCCTGTCACAATCAAACACTCAAAAATCGTGTATGTGACACTGTCTCAAGGGGGCAATTTGTAGACACTAAAAATTTATTAGTGTTTTACAATTAAAATGAATTAATTATTATTGAGCTAAAATAAATACAATTAGTCCAATTTAATTAATTTAGCCCACTGAAATAAGATATCCAAATTAAACAAATATAATTTGGGTTGTCAACTATTTGGGCCAGTCAATATTATAGTCCAAATAGGATGGTCAAATGGCAAATGTAAAAAAAAGACTTCCAAGTCATAAACGGGCCCAAGCCCATAAACTACCAAGTCCATGAAGAGATCTTCATTCCCTATAAATAGACCTCACATCTCTCAGCTGAGGGGACTAGAAAATCATTATTCTCAAGAACTCATAAAATTCTCTTGGAATTCTCTCTGCAAATAGTCAACAAGCGCACCAAATCCGTGCCGACTGTTCAGAAACACTCAAACATATTCGATTGAGATTCAAGCTTTGTCAGCCCTCATTCGAATACACTCAAACAAAACTCAAACTCAGATTGACGTTGACAAAACGTCATCCTCAATTCAAACACACAGGTTGACGTTGACAAAACGTCACTCTACACTCAAATCCACGTCGACATCAACCATGTCACTCTCCAGCTACGGAACAGAATCAGAGGACTTAGTTTATTTTCATTATAAACTGTCTACAGAGATTGTACTCAATACATTTATTGAAAAAAAAATTCTTTGTTACTTTGTTTCCTATCTTATTTATTTTGACTCGAAATTTGTGTATACAATAATATATAGCAATATTATTTGCAAATTGGTAAAGTAAATAGCAAGTCGATATTTATTACTTTCTCCGTCTCAAAAAGATGATTTATGGTTGTGGTAGTGGAAGGATTTGAAGTGGATGGCGGAGTTTTCGGGGGTGCGAGCTAGGGGAGGGGGTTTCAAGTAGGGCTGGAATTAGGTCGGGTTCGTGTTCTGGTCAATAATAAATGGGTCAAGAATCCCTCAACCCAAACCTAACATATTTAATAAACAGGCTGAAAAACTCAACCCTGACACGACCTATTTAATAAACGGGTTGCCTGTATAACCCGTTTAGCCCATTTAACCATAATTATTATAACGGTTTTTTCACAAAGTACCCCCGAATTTTCAGAAAATTTAATAGGTACCCTCGCACTTTTCAAAATTCACCAGTTACCCCTCAGTTTCATGGTAATACATCCAAATGCCTTTAATGACTAACGGCGGTTAACTCTGTTAGTCATTAACCCTAATTAAACCCTAATTAACCCTCTCTCTCTCTCCCTAACCCCTAACCACAACCCATCCCGCACCCCTCCCCTTGCGGCCCCCCCATTCCCTCCCCCCCACCACCGCAGCCTACTCATGCGGGCCCCCACCCAGACTCCCCTCCCCCCCCCCCCCAGCCACCCCCAACCTTCCCCCTCCGATTTCCAGAGCCCCACCCCTTCCCCCACCCTCTTCGTATTTCTTGCAGCCCTCCACCTCCCCCCCCTCCTTCGAATTTCGGCGCCCTCATGAAACTCGCGGAAAATCACAAGTAGGTGGTGGCCGAAACCGTCTAATTTTCGCGGAAATCGAAGGGGCGGGGAGAGGGTGGGGGAGGGTCGGAAATTCGAAGGAGGTGGGGCAACCGGCGGAAATTTCGAAGGGGGGGGGGAAGGGTTGGGGGCTGCGAAAATCGAAGGGGGGAGGGGTTGCTAGCTGCGGGGGTGGTGGGGGTTGGGATCTACGTGGGTGGGGGGCAGCGGGGTTGGGTGGAGGAGGGGGGGGGGGGGAAGGGGTGGGGCTGCGGGGGCGGGGTGGGGGGGAGGGGTGGTGGTTGGGTGGTTAGGGTTAGGGTTAAGGTTAGGGTTAGGATTAGGGTTAGAGGGGTTAGGGTTAGGGGTTAGGAGTTAGGAGTTAGGGTTAGAAGGGTTAATTAGGATTAGAGGGTTTAATTAGGGTTAATGACTAACGGAGTTAACCATCGTTAGTCATTAAGGGCATTTAGATGTATTACCATGAAACTAAGGGGTACCTGGTGAATTTTGAAAAGTGCGAGGGTTACTTGGTGAATTTTCTAAAAAACTCGGGGGTATTTGGTGAAAAAACCGTTATTATTATATTAAAAAATAATTATTTTCTTAAGAGGCTAAATGAGCAAGTTCACTATTGAAAGTATGCATGTTTAGTTTTTTATAGAATAATTATGACCTATTTTAACTATATTTTACTTTTTTTTAAACCAAATTTCAGATTATCAATATATATTTTCAAGAATTTTCTATATGTTTAAGTTCATAAGGTCAAAGCAGGTCATTTTTGGGTCGGAAATGTTAACCTGAACCTAACCCATTTAATTAAATGAGTTGATCGTGTAAATGGGTCAAAAATCCCAACCCTAACCCGCTTATTTCGGGTTTGCGTCGGGTTATCGAGTTGGGTCAACTTTTGCTAGCCCTAGTTTCGAGGGAGAGGTGGCTACTGGTGGAAAGGGTGTGGGAGGAAAGGGGGTGATGGTTTAGAGGGTGGGGGACTTTCGGTGGGTGGAGAGGTGGTGGTGGAAGCCTGGAAGGGGAAGGGGTGGTGTTATAGTTTTTTTTAGTTAATTAAATAATTAAATTTATGTGTTTAATAAAGAACTTAGTTTTAAAACATATTAAATTATTTCTTAATTACATAATTAGGGTACTAAACCTGCATTTGCAGGTTACCAACAGGTAATGACCTATTTTGGGCAGATATACCATAAAGTTGGGATTATTCTCATATTATGCACAAGTACGACCATTTTCAGAAAATCAGATAAAGGTGGGATTATTCCTATCAATTAATCTTTTATTGTTATGTTTTCCACTTCCTATATTACTTTTGACTAATAAGAATTGAGTTTAGTGACACATTAAATGTTTTTGTTGTTTAACAATGGAAACTTAACAACTATCTTGGGACTTCCTAAAATGGAAATTTTAACAATTGAAATGGGACAGATGGAGTATATTGTACCACTTGGAAGATCTAACAAGATTATTGTGAGCACCATGAACAGACATTCCTTTATTACAACTAATTGAAGGGGTGTTGAGAGAATTTAAAGTTCAGTATTTTTCTAAAATATACCTTATTAAAATACTCCCTCCGTTCCTATTTGTTCTTTCTATTTTGATTTTTTTTTTATCCCACAAAAAGATTCCGATAGAAAGAACTAACGGAAACGAGGGTAGTGGTTTAGAAGGTTGCATGGGGTTTATATACACAAAAAAGAAAACACGATCCACTTGATGGTGGATATTAGATTGCGGTATTGATGATAGAACATTAGGCCCAAATATGTGTTTATTTTCGCTTGGGCAGTGTTAGCAAGTATTTTAGCAAGTGAATTTGTAATATTGGGTAGGAAATACTAAAGTCAATGTCAAAGGTAATAGTAAATTATGTCTAAATATGTGTTTTTCTTCATGTATTTTCATTACGACTCAATATTATCTTTAATATATAAATAAATGGTATTAAATTTTGTGAAGAAAAGAAGTTATATTGGGATGTCAATCATTACCATTAACATTAACATGTGATATTTTCACACCCTTTTAGTTCATTACTATCATCGTAATATATAACCACCTACCAAGTAAGTCATAATTTCACTAAAAGTAGCATCATATGAGTATTTGGCTAATAGATATAAGTTAATAAGTACTTGTTTGGTTGGCCTAGAAAAACTCGGGAAGTAAAATTTCCTAGGAAGTAAGATTATATGTGTTGTTTAATTGACAATAACATTACAAGTTTCTACTTCCCACAAAATCAAGGAAAATAACTAGGTTCACCTAGGTAATTAGTAAAAGTGTGAAAAGTGGCATGTAAAGCTTTGCTTCCAATGATCAACCAAGCAATTCCCAGAAAATGTAACCACATGAAAACTTCCAAGGAAATATATTCTTATGTTCAACGAAACCACCACTAAACTTTTGACAAATCAACCAACCCGAAATAAACCCAAATATCTGCTATGGTGAGTTTACCGGGTTGCTGTTAAAAGCAACATAAAATTAAACATTGGGTGCACCACGGCGACAGGTTGAAGCATCAAATACGCTGTACTTTGCTTCTTATGTTTTTAACCATCAGCCCAAAGGGGACCCATAGACAAGATGTCTGAATAACATGAAAATGTCCTAGTTGCTTCTACTTACATTTACAAATATATATACAGTTAAACACTGAATCAGCATCTCATTTATCTCGTTACATTCTAAACACACCATACTTCGTCTCTTCTGGAGCATGATTCATTGCGGCAGAGATGCATAGACCGATAACCTTTCTTGTATCTGCAGGATCAATGATACCGTCATCCCAGAGCCTAGCTGTAGAATAATACGGAGAACCTTCTTTCTCATATGCCTCTTCAACCTTCGCTTTGAATGTTTCCTCTTCTTGAGTTGTCCACTGCAGATATGTTTGCATGCAAGACCAGTTAAGCGCAGCAGTTGGTAATTATCCAGCAAACAAAGACCATCAACATCTCCAAATGAATTATACATTACCTGGATCCCTCGCCGTTTCTTGTTAGCTTTTTCTACTTGAGTCAGCACACCTGCAGCCTGAACATTACCATAAAGAGAAATAAGTCATTACCAACATGTTATTCTTGTCCTTAAACATCAATAGGAGAATATGACAATATAACTCCGAAATCTTGAGCTAGTTGTCTTAAAAGCCTTGTATTCTCAGACAATAGCAGGATGCATCTTCTTTCTTCCCTTTTTCTTCAACCTCAAACCCCGCCCCCCCCCCCAACAATTCTCAGAACCCCCTTTTGTGTCTAAGGCTCAAGCAACAGTCCCATGCATCGATTAAGAGAGTAAGCCTTTTAACTACTGTATATGTGATAAAGTTGGATAGAAATGTGAGGACCTTCCAAAGAAAGGGAGCAGCAGATGAGCCAACTAGCCAAGCATGTAAAGTAAACAGACCTTGTACAAAAAAGGTACTTTTCAAAAGTGAAAATGCAGAAAGAAGCTGAAGCATGTGAAGGTGGAGCTTAATTTCATTCCATGATATGATATGCATTTCTTTGTAGATTGTTTAGAGGTAGGGATCTAGGCATCTAGCTGGCATGTGATTAAGGTTTGGTCCTGGAGTCCTTCCTAGAAGATTTTCACGAATTCAAACTATGTTGCCTACAACCACTGATCCTTGTTTCCAGATTTCGTATTAATATTGGTTGGGAATTTCTACTTCAAGCCGGGATGTACTTTGACTCTGTGACAGACTCTCCTAGCCAAACAACACCACCATTGAGGTTTACCTATGCTAGGCGTCAAAACAAGGGCAAATCAGGCATTCCAGCACAATTCCAACCTTGAGGGAATGATGACAAATTCTGTTATTTAGGGATTGGGGGCTGCAGCAAAACAGGTGACAACACAGCACCAAGGAACGTGGGTAGCTCAACAAAGAAGAGAAAGAAGAATATCTTAGAGAGAGTAAATAGTACTAGTTAGCAGTGTAAATAACACTGGATAGAGGTTAAGGAAATCATCCAGAAAAAAAATTCTCATTTCATTGTATTTGGAGTGTGGAAGCCACTCGAAAGCTTTCTTTATTTTCCTTTTGACTTAATACAATACTTCTCTGTTCTCTCCTATTCTTCTTCTTCTTTACCGTTGGTCTGAGTTCTGTGGAATACTACTGCTTCCATTACAGACTCCTCGTATAGTTAGAACTTTAAAATATTAATTCACCCAAAAATAATGGTCTCTTTGCAAATATTTTTTTTCTTTTTAATATTACATAAATGGAGAAAAACTAATTGCCATTAGTAAGCCATGTGCACATCAAATAACCTATTTAACAGAAGTTTAATCTCAGCCTTTGACATTTCAACTCAAGAGGCTTAAAGCTGTTTCTCATGTTTCACATGAGCCTAAATTGGGATAAAGCAGCACCATGACATAGTTTTGAAAAACGCGATTTCGGTCACGATCGCGGTAACAGTCATGGTGATGCAGGAACGGGGATGATGCGGTTGTCATACCGCCAAATATCGGCTCAGACCATGAGATACCCCTTGAACCCGCCTAAAACCCGGTTTTTTTTACACCTTACGATGCGGGTAGTATCGGTTCGGTAGATATGAAAACCTTTAAGACACGGGAGATACGTTACGATGCGGCCTTATTTTGACACCATGGGCCATCATCATTCATCATATACTAGTTTTGACAAGCCAATACTATGTAAAAACGGTAGCAATATCATAACCAGTATAAATGGATCGTACCTGTGCTCCTCCCATTATGGATATTCTCGCATTCGGCCAGAAGAACATGAAATTGGGGCTATATGCACGTCCGCACATTGCATAGTTTCCCGCACCAAAACTTCCACCAATTATAATTGTGATTTTAGGAACCTGCACAGAGAAAAATGTGCACAACACATACACGTCACTCATTTCCTGGCGTCCTCCTTGCTCAACTAACAATTGCACATTAAATTGAAAGCAAGCCAAACATACATAAAGTCCAGATAACACATAGGTATAGAAATACGCACGCATGAAGGAAATTAAGATTTCTATAAGGGAGTCCTACTACATGCTCCTGCCACCTAGGATGTCAATTTCTTCCCTGAAGTTTAGCAAACTAGGAGACGAAAAAGAATCCCAACCAACATGAGATCTACAGCTTAAAGAAACGTCCAAAATATCTTTGCAGTCTAACCATCCATATCTTTAGTGTGTAAAGCTAATCCATCACTCTGAGCCATCATGCTTCAATGTTTTACTTCCACTAAACTGACTAACATCTGGCCACCCTGAAGGAATTATGAGATTAAGAAAAATACTGAACATATATGGGCCTAATATAATGATCAGAGAGCCTAATAAGATTGAAAGAAGTAAAGTTGAATTTGAAGAAAGCACTCGATATGATACTATACTTTAAAGACAATGAGCATACTAATAATATGACCAGTTTTTCTTCACTGTTTAATTGAAATGACTATGACTTGGAAAACGCAATCTGTCTGACTTTCAAGAATACTACAATGATACTCAGTGTGATATCTTTTGTGGGGGAAGTACTTCATTTGGGCTGCTAATGCTTCTTAATTGTTATGGATCATGGTCTTTCAATGATCTTTATTTGCTAGCAGTGTAGAACACAATTGACAGGTGCTTCTTCATCCTCGTCTCAGTGGAAGAATGAGTAAGAATAATCTACAAATTCACAGACTGGAAACCTGGTCCAGAAGTACCTCTCCTAAATCATTGCTTCAATGCCTTGAAGCTTGCAGGTAGATTTGCAGCACTCGCTGATTTCTAACTTCATCTCCAATTCATTTGAAAGTTGAGGCTTTCCTTAGGATTTGGTTCTTTATTATTTAAGACATGAGATAACAATTTGAGTTGCAGAAAATAATTTCCAACATTCCCGTCATAGCTAATATTGCACACATATTAGTTGCATTTTCATGAGAAGACTTGATCATGCCGTTCTTTTATTGAAGCTGATAATTATGTACAGCACTAAGTTCCAAAATCCCGATAACTTATAACTAAGTCAAGCTTGGCAAAAGAAGGTAGTTGTTCATAATAATCATTATGTAGATAATGATCAAAGCTCATACTTGGTTTTTCTTGGCTTGTTGGACATATGAGAGACTGAGATTGCAACAAACAAGCTCAAAATCTAAAATAACAAAGATCAAGCTCAGATAAAGCCAATCAAATCTAAGGTTCATGACCTTTTTGAAGTTCAATCCAGCACATAACACCCCACTTTTGTTTTTTGTACAACTCTTAAGTTCTGCTCCTAATATGACAACAAACTACTAGGCACGAACACTTGATAGAAATGCATTTGGACAAACATGGACTTTAATTCTTCAATACACGGTATAATCTATATACAGAAATGGTATCCCCAGGCCTCGAAAAAGATACCTGCCATGGCAGTTAAGGGGGTTGGACATAACACTTCAACCCTACATAGGCAATAACAAAGATGTCTCCAAATGACCCTTGATATGATATGCGACAACTGTCGGCTGCTTTGCTATAGAAAGATGCGCAAGCACAACAATACGGCATTTTTTATTTAGTCTATTATAATCAAAAGCCAAAGAGGAAACAAACTTTTTGGCTCTTGTTAAATTTCATGGATCCAGTTATCACCCCTTCTACCCAGTCATATTTATTGATCAAGCTTCAAAGACCCACATTCTTTGGACAATTCAAATGTGTAGCTAGAGCAGCATAAATAAAGTGCAAACACTTTGTGTAACTCATCAAAGGGAAATAAACTAAATCTAGATGTTCGTTCACAATATTCAGCTTTAGAGAATTACACAACAACACATGAATAACATAGAATTAGCATGGAGCTCAGAAGTTGAGAAATGGGAATTCCATGACAAGAGTTGATCCATAATAATGGGTCAACCCATGCCATGACATATTTTATACAGGTCAAAATTATAACAGTACACAGTACCTAATCATCACAATCCGTAATTGGATTGATAATCTAAGTGGTAAATGATGATCCTAGCCAACACATGGCATTCTAATAACTTAATAAACAAATGGTGATCCTTGCCAATATGCGGGGTAACTTAAAAAACCTCACTAAAAGAACTTAAATCCCACAAAAGAAATAAATGAATCACAAAATAAAGCAATCCCTGTAATAAGAAAAAGGGTGGAATCGGATTTGAATGAAGGGTCAAAGGTGAAGTTGCACAACCAACCTTTGCACAAGCAACAGCCATCACCATCTTTGCCCCAGCTTTTGCTATGCCATTGGCCTCGGCTCTTGAGCCAACCTACCACGAAAAAAGAATTAGGAGATAATTGATATGAAACACTGGTCTATTCAACATTATTCGTCATCAAATCTTTTACACCAATTATGTGGGTCTATAGGCACCTTTTGAATAAAACCAGAACGTTTAATTGAATCTTCTGATTTGAAAAAGATAAAGTGGACATTAGAGAAAACTCGGTACAAATGAGAAATATATAATAGGAATGGAAGTTAACAACACGAAGAAAATAGACCCATGAAAAAAAGAAAATGAAGCCCTAGTTGAGATGAATGTCATACTGGAAGGTGTACAATGTTGTTCTCGAAAGAAAGCAATATAACTTTTCAAGCTCAAATTGCAATTAAAATAAGCCTATTTATAAGAATTCTGCAGCAAATGGTTTTTGTCCCTCTCCTCCCCCCCAAAAAAAACAGGTCCAATGGGTGTCCTATGGCTACACAGAATAACTTCCAAAGAAATGGTGGAAACTTATTACCCATGATAAACAAGCTTAAGAATTTAATAGAAAGGGAGATACATGCCATCTTCCAGACCATGAATATCAAGTCACCTATTTACATAAACAAATTCTTTTGCTGATAAAAAAGAGGTATAAAACGAGGAAAACCCTTTTAAAACTTGTTAAACCTCTTTAAAAAAAAAAAAAAAAAAATTTTTTTTTTTTTAAAAAAAAAAAAATTTTTTCAAGTTCTCCAAAACTTGGAAAGGCTTAGTTGTTGTTGTATCCTAGAAATGAGGTGAGACCATATTTTACCTTACCGTGCACCAATTGACAGTCAAAACAGAATCTTTCACTCGCAGACATCCTGATACTTTTAGCCCCTTACTTCTATATAAAAAACATGAAGTTGCGAGAACAAGCCACAAGGCCTTCAGAATGAACTTGAACCAGAATATATACCAGAGACCTATTCCATATGCATTTAGTAGCTAAAGAGGAGAATGGAAGTCCTAGCTCTAGAATGGCACCATTGGAAAACTCGTACTTGTTGCCATTTTCATAATATTCTGCTGCATTCTAGTTAGATTAAACTTTTATAACCAACGTTTTTTTGAGATAGCATACACCAGATATGCATACACCACAAACATTTGCGTCCCTCACAATGTATCCTCAGAGATGGCGCTAGAAGAACCCCTGCTTAATACTTCCTTAGTTGCAACATTTTGACTTTTGTCGCTAATTCATATACTAACCTTGACCAAAACTTTTTGACTAATACATATATATATAAATTTGGTATTAGAAATGTTGGATTTATCTCAATGTATAATTTCATACTTTAATTTCCTATAAGTTTACCACTACTCGCTCCATCCTCAAAGAATTGCCCAGTATACTATATTGATCAGTCCATAAATATTGTTCTGTTACCCTAAATGGAAAATTTACCCTACTCAACCCATGGGATATGGGTCCCTCCACTATCTATCTCTCATGTGATGTGGGGCCCTCCACTAGCACTCCTTTTTAGTCAATCAATATGTTAATCTTATTTTTACTCTATCTACCCCAATAAAACCTACCTTCCCCTAGTGTTTACTCTTAATATGCGTACCCAATTACCCAAACCTAATTGGACAACTAATTCATGACGTAGATCATTGAAGATTTTAGTGATTATAATTATGCATTGGCAGATATGCAAGCCAAAATGTTGCAATTAAGAAAAAAACAGAGGTATTATGTTGGTTGCCCCCAACTCTGTTTTAGTTCCAATATTATCAATTCATACATCACATAGAAAAAACATCTCCAAACAGTTTTATCCATATTTAAGAGAAATAAGATAATCCCATACCATAAATCCAGTAATATTCTGAAGAAAAACCAATGGAATACCACGTTGGGTGCACAATTCAATGAAGTGGGCCCCTTTTAGAGCGGATTCATTAAATAACACTCCGTTATTTCCAAGGATGCCAACAGGTTTCCCACAAATTTTCGCAAACCCTGTTACAAGAGTCTGCAAAAGAAGACAAAAAGAAATTTTAACAAAAAAACAATATAAAAAAACAAAGATTAACTATGATTTAGGTTCCCCTCAAAAAAAAAAAAAAGCTATGATTTAGGTTGTGTCCGAGTGATGCAAATGGGCCTCACAGTGCCATACAGTTTCTTGAATTCGTCAAATTCACTCCCATCAACGACACGAGCAATAACAGATCGTATATCGAATTGCTGCTTGTGATCTATTGGGGCAATATATCTGAACTCTTTTGCATCATAAAGAGGTTCCTTGGGTTCTTCTCTCGCAAGATTCCAAGTATCAGGTAACTGCCCTCCTCCGGCCATATACAAGTTTTTAATAATGTTCCTTCCTGTATGTAGTGCGTGCAGCTCATCTGCAAGGAAACACCAAAATGCGGTTGAAATTGAAATTACTATGTTTCGTTGCTCCCCTCCCTTTAACATATCTTCCACAAGAGAGGAAAACGAGAGGAAACAGGTGAAGAGGGAGCTGCTAAAACTAAGCTGCAAAATATCACACTTTTAAGGTTTTATTGTTTTTGCTGCTATATCTTGCAAGGATTAAAAAATTGTAATCTGGGCATGAACAAACTACAGTGGTCCGTCTTCCCGGTCGTTTTGATGAACTTTTCTACACATCCTTCTCGAGAATATCTTCAACATACAGAACAAAAGAAGCAATAAATTGCATTTTAAAGAGGAATGTAAAGCATGAAATCTGGTGTAGCCTAGATTTCTAATGATCCCATTTTCTAATGTAAATACTTGTGTCTTGATGAGAAGTGGATAAAACTTTGCACGTGGTATAACTAAAACCATTAGTAGCATGATTCCACAATCCATACTGATGCTTCACTTGGCTAGAAAAAAGCGTACAACTTATGTTACAAACTAGCTTAGACAGCAATCTTCCCTTCACCATAATTCATAAAATGATGGCACCATGAAGGCTACATAGGGAGTCTGTACGGCAGCGATTCCAGGTCATCTAAAGAGCATAGTTCAAAAAAGTGGTACAAACCAGCCAGATGTGAAAGCAATATTAACAAATTCAGCAATGGCTTATACTCTCTACAAGCAAGTACAGGTGTTTTAAGAGCAATAAGACTTCGTCAAATTTCATGACATTAGTTTAGCAAGAATGCTAGTTGAAGCAAAAAGTGTCATGAAACTACCAAGAGAAAGCAGTAAAGATATCTTTGATCAACCAACACTTGTGAAATAAACCAAAAAATATGCTACAGCAGCAGAATACCTTCAGCAAAATAATCAGAAACTCCTGATATCTTACAGTGCACACTGGCACCTCCCAAATCCTCAGCAGAAATGTCCTCACCAGTTGCAGCCTGCTTCAATACTTACATCAAAAAACAAACACATAACCAAGCATGTGTAGCTCTGAAAATAATTTTGGAAAGTGGAAAATATAAAGCGGACTAATTCATGGAGTAGTCAATTTTAGAAATTACAAAATGAAGAATTTACAAAATCCCATCAGGATGTGTTTGGAAACTTGAAATCCGTATTCAATCCCAGATATTGAGATTAATTTATCAATCTGATATTTCAGATTACACTTTGATGTTTGGCAGCAGCCAAATTTCAACTCCAGAGTTCAAAATTAACAATGTACAATTTGATTTTTATTTCCTTTAGTGCATGATTAACGGGTTAAATTAGAAAAACCTTGCCCAACTCATTGACAAATTAAGGCTTGAAGAAACATGAGCAAAGTAAAATTGCATAAATCTATCACTGACCTTCACAAGTGGAGGTCCAGCAAGAAATATCGTTCCATTTCCTTTTACCATTACACTTTCATCAGCCATTGCAGGTATGTATGCACCCCCAGCAGTACATGAACCCAACACTAGTGCAATTTGTGGTATGCCTTGAGCAGACATAATGGCTTGATTGTAAAAGATTCTGCCAAAGTTCTCCTTATCGGGAAAAACTTCAGCTTGTTTGGGAAGGAAAGCACCACCACTATCTACAAGGTACAAGCATGGTAGCTTGCACTGAGCAGCAATTTCTTGTGCCCTCAGATGTTTCTTCACTGTGATGGGAAAATAAGTTCCTCCTTTGACAGTGGGATCATTAGCCACAAACATACAAAGTTTCCCATGAACCGGACCAATTCCAGTTATTATTCCACCAGATGGAAGGGACTCTTCATACAGCCCATGGCCTGCAAGCTAATTGCATCAATTTAAGCTTAGAGAAACTTGACATATTTTTCCTTATATCTATTGTTTGAGATGAAGGAAATTCATTTGTACGATAATAACCTCTTGACAAAAGTAACTTGAAATTTCGTCGTAAAGCATAAAGTAAACAGATCTACAATGAGATTAGGTATCAGGAGTATCAAAACTCCAACACACCAAATCAACCAATCTACTTCAATTTCGAACATGATACAGTCACACATGAGGATGAAATTCTCAGCACAATGTCAATGACCTCACAGGAAGACCAATCAATTTTGAACATGTCACTGACTGTCTACGGATGGCAATGGGTCGAGTCTTGGGTTTCCAGTTAGACCCAGACCTAAACTCGGAATTTTTGAAGTCGACCCAGACTTGAAATCTATGAAGTGCACCCAGACCCGACCAAATCCATTGGCTTTGAAATTTTGAGACCCTTATGCAAACCTATTGGGTCTGGCAGGTCTTGGGTCCAAAATGGTTCCTTCAATTACTCTTTATTCTTTTGCATTGCCCATTGGCTATTGGTCCATTTTTACATATTATTTTAGCTAATAACTACAAAATGCATAATGAAGTAATAAAGTTACAACTCAAGAAAGTATATCAGATCCTGCTTCAATTATTAATCTTACACAAAAATATAAAATATCAATCATATTAAAGATGCCTATAAAATTTATTTTTGATTTTTAAAAGCAAAATACCATCCATAAGACACGATTCTACCGGCCTTGATGGAGAACATCAAAAGTGAGTCCAGGGCCTCCAAACAGCTATGACAACATTAAATCACTCACTACTTGTAGTGGAGATCTACCTCGACAAGGATGAAGATGAAGGAACTCCATTCCCCATCCTGCCAACCAAAAGGAGTCCAAAGTCTACACCCAATACCATTCAAAAGTAGTACTCGAAAGCGTCACTAATTGAAGCCAAAAACCCAACACCTTCCACTATATATTGAACTGGAATTATCAAAATTCAAACAGCAGGATTCAACACTAAATTTTATGATAGACCCAAAGATAATCAATTGAAAATCTAAGGTACTGCAAAACTTTCTCATTGAAATATCAACAATTTCCAATTAAGGTTTTCATATCTGTAATTCAGAACTTTTTCATTTTACATCTAATTTCTTGTAAGTAACTCTGACTAAAATAAACAAAAATGTCTATTAATTCATGTACTCTTAAACATAATAAAACTCAAATCATTAGAAAAAACAAAAATTTAATTACTACCTGGGAAAGTTCAAGGAATGAAGAACCAGGATCAAGAATCCGTTCAATTCTCTCTCTAGGAAGAAGCTTCTTCCGACTTGTATTTCTCTTGACTGCTTCTTCTCCCCCACCAGAAAGTACCTTTGATTAAAAATCATACACATAAATATCATATCTTAAAATTTGAAATAACAACATATTAGGAAGTACCTTGTTGATGTTAGAATGGAGTTGAGAGAGTAAATCGTGCATTAATTGGGAATTGCGAATAGAAGCGTCGGAATTTCTGTCAATGGCGTCGGGAAGAACTCCCAAACATAATTCTCTTTTTGTTTGAAGAATTGAAGGCGATGATTTAAGGAGCCATGAACGAGAATTCCAGAATGATGATGGTTTTGATGAATTTCTGGTTATGAAACCCAACATCTCAGAAATTTAGGTTTGTCAAATTTTTCTTTTTTCCTTAGTTTTACTCTTTAGTTCCAAGATATGATAGTAGTTCGTCATTTTCATTCCTACAAGTAGTAGTGATCCGAGTTCTTGCTGAGTTGCTGTTGTTGACATGGAGGACTAATCCATTACACGCCCAAAGATTTTCCACGTCAACTAACGCTCATGTGTCACGCTATTTTCCAGGACTACCTTCGTTTCACAATACATCTAATATAAAAGAGCGATAGATAAATAAGGTAAAGGAGAGAGACGATATGATTAAAGTTTATGTATTGCATATAGGAGTAGTGTAACCGTCACTTTTGTCGGCACTTGTCAAAGAGCCGACTACGTCTAGGCGCAATGCTAGACGTCGTTCGGGGCCATGGCGGTTAAGATATATAACTCACGAGTGTCGCACGCGACTAAGGAGTTATACTTGACCCTTGCGCGTCCAAGATGGGTACCCTAAGAGATGGACTAAGATCCGAGATGGGTGCACGTAGTGGAACGTGCGAGTGAACCCGAGGATGGTCCCGATAAATCTCGTATGGTGGTATGACGCGTGGTGTTGATGGTTTTATCCGATTAAACCTGCGTCGAAGGATCCCTAGCATGGCAGTTACACAAATATCCACGTTGTGGGATTATGGGAGGCGGTTACCATGCGTTGGTAACCGCCCAACAGTTGTGGACTGAGTAGCTTGGTGACTTGGCAGCGTTTACCAAGGCTACGGCTAGCGTGGGATCATGGAGAACGGTTACCATGTGATGGTAACCGCCCGTCACTTATTAAAGGATGTGGCTTGGTGACTTGACGACGGTTACCAAGGCTACGTGGAGCAAAAGGTAATGAAATGCGGTTACCATGCGTTGGTAACCGCCCAGCGGTTATAAACTAGGCGGTTGTGTGACCCGACAGCAGTTACCAACGTGTGCCTAGTGCTGGCGGTTAGTTCCATAAAATGAGTAGCGGCTATTCCTTATTTTATGAGGCGGTTAAGGGAATTTACCAAGAGTAGTGGGTGGTTATATTAACCACCAACGCTGCCCCATGTCTCCTTAAAAAAGGAGCGGTTATCAGGAGTGTGAGAGGGCACACTCCTTCTATCTAGGAGCGGTTGCGCTGACATGGCGAGTAGTTACGCCTGATGATGAGCGGTTGCGTCTAAGGCCACAAGCGGTTACGCTTGGCTCAAGAGCAGTTGCGTCAATGTCATGGGCGGTTACTCTCGACTTGGTGAGCGGTTATCCGTGGGCGGTTATGGCTGTACCCTTGGGCAGTTACGACAAGTGGAGCGGACACTTGTACGCTACTGAGCGAGCAGTTACTCGCGGCAGTTAGTTAGTGTGTGAGGGAAGTGGGCGGTTGAGTAACCACCCACGTTCCTCACCACTCTCCTTGATTTAAGGAGCCCAGTCAGCAAGTTAGTGGGAAGATCTTCCACGTTTGGGGAGCACCAGCATCATGGAGAAGTTAGTGGGTGGTTATCAGAGTTAGTGGGCGGTTACCTGCTTATGTGGCTGGGCTCTAGCCACTCTGTTGTATTATAGATAGAGGCTTTGCCTTAGGCATTTGGTAGAGAATTCTGAAAACACTTTAGCATGTTATGAAAGTTGCTCTCAAGAAATAAAAGCTCTCTCTATCTCTTGTGCTCTCGTGTGTGTCCTTACTTACGTAATTCTAATATACAAAGTACGTGAGTGTCGTAGGCTGGTCTAGACGGAGTCTAGGCGCCATCACAGGAACCTCTTGGTGCGAAAAAGGGGTATTCAAAAAATTTTCTGTGACAATTTGGTCCGACCTGCCGGAAAAATCAAGTCGGTTTCACCATGAGAACTCCGAAGAGACACGGGAAAGGTATTTTGAGTGCTGACTCTTCTCCGAAATAATCTTGGTCTCCCGAAAATTTCCCCGGAATGCCACCATGGAGGCCCCTCTCTCCTCCTTCTGTCCCTAAACCGAACCCTCCCTCCGTTGATGATCCGGAGGTGGACTCTCCCCTCAGCAAAGGTGATGTCGTGTACTCCAAGACGATGGAGTACATGAGCGATTTGGCCGGATCCATCCTGGATTCCGACCACCCTCTGGAAGCCTTGATCCGGTTGAAAACCTTGGTACACAACAACCAGGAAAACATTGGTATCAACCAACCCGGTCCATGAAGCGACTGGAACGAAGATGTGGCTAATGGTCGTGTGTTTGATATCGACGATAAACTGTCCGGCCTTCTGAACGGATGGTGCTCTAGGATGGAAGATCTCTCGGATCGTGCTGGGATCCCGTTGCCAACTCCCCTCCCCGCGTCTCCTAAAGTTGGAGCCCCGGAGAGGAAATCTGTCATGCGCTGCTTGGGAGGATGGTTCTTCAATGAGGAATTCAAAGCATGGGATGAAGTCCCGGAACTGTAGGGTCTCGAGGCAAACAAGGAAGCGGTAGCCCCTGTGGTACCTAAGAAGACCTTAGAGGTGGTCGTTATCTCCCGACGACGAATCGGAGAGTGAGGACCCTTGGGCAAGATCGGACTCCTCCGCAAACTATTATGGTGGTAAGTACAGTGATGAGGATGAAGGATACACTCCTACGTCCCTGTCGAAATTCCAGTTCAGTCCCTTCCAACCATAAGGCGGGCAACAGTTAGTGTGCTTGGTGAAGCCCTAACCCCGTATGCTAGTTTGTTTGCTTTCTTGTTGTGTGGTTTTTCTATTAGCTTGTTATTAGAACGTTGGTTTGTTTTTCCTTGCTTTTAAAGTTTGGATTGTAATGTAAATATTGTTATGTTTGCATCTATGGAAAGTTGGCTTGGTTGTTTTTCTTTCATTGTCTGTACATAGCCAAATTTAAACGTGTTATCGTTTATTATGAGCGTTCGATTGACTCGGAGCCACAAGCTCGCGAGTTTAACGCTAATCAGACTTGAGCACATCTGAACCAACGTGAGTTGGGATGACCCTCGGCTCTATCCGGAGGGCTATGCAATGAATTAAGAGAAACGCTTTGATAGAAAAATGTTACGCTTGTAGACCTTGTTCATGGCTCTAACCTAAAGGGATCCCGGAAAGATAGAGTAAGTCTGTCCTTTCGGCAACCATGTTGTGGTTTACGCCAGTCCGTTGGGATGGAGCATGAACACGGAGTCATGTTGGTCAAGCCAAGACATGAAATTCAATGGTCGTTGTCTGGAAATCATAAGTATTGAACTTGTGTGTTAACCAAGATCTAACATACATAAAAATGGGCCGCAAAGGTAAGATGGAGGGATTCGCTAAAGGTGACCCCCACGAGTGTGTGATCACGTACTTCGGCGAAATCAGAAGCATCTACCAATGAATTGCGGAAGTAAACAGTGTTCGACCTTGTATCTTCGACAAAGTTCGAAGGATCCAAGGTGAACCTACCTGATGTTTGTAGGGATACGAGTGTTTGATCTCGTTTATTCGGCGAAGTCCGAAAGATAGGGAATGAAAGACTTGCCTACTGTTTGTAGGTGTGCGGGAGTTTATCTTCGCAGCATCGTCGAGGTTTGAGGAGTGCATACTTGCTACCAGCAAAGTGTAAGGGGCTAACCTCATACGGAGAAACTGGAGCAAGTGTATCCGAACTCGAGCAGGATGCATTGGACTTCGGAATCATACCGAGGCAAACTTTAACGTTTACTCGTATGGATCGAAGCCCGCCCTAGTGAAACTTTCATTCCAAGCGATGAATTTTGGGGGAGAACAATCGATGGACGGAACCGTGTGAGGTATTCCATGCGTGGGCGTTGTCTCTCCTCGCCGAATTACAATTCCGGCTCGAACTTATAATTTGGGAAAACCCTAAGAGAGGGTAATGGATATGTCGGATACTCTCGGGTGAGGAGAGTAGACTGATCTAAGAGGTGGTTGGCCTCGAAATGTGGTGTGTCGGGTATAACCATGACGATTGGGTCGACACGGGTTCACGATGGTTAACCTAAGTCTTGAGGAAAGGGCTTGCATGTGGTTCCCGGGCACATGAGCACTCAAGCATGCGACTGGATGACGGGTGAAGGTCATCATTCGCACCAAAAGAGACCCGTGGTAAGGGAGACTTTTGGAAAAGGGGAAGATGCCCCTCCTCCGTGGAAAGGGAGGTACCTCAGATGATTACTTCCATTGATGTGGGAAGTAAGCCATAGATTCCTATGCCGGCTTTGAAGGAAATAATGGCCTAGAGGTTATGAGAAATATCATTGATCCCGTTGGCTTGCGATTGAAGGCCATGAGGTGGCTAAGATCCAATGCCGGTAAGTGTGCGAATGCCATTGATCAGTTGAGGATCATGAGCGGCATGGGATCAACGAGACTCGTAGTGAGTAAAACGAGTCCGTGAGGAAAGTGACGACTACTCGTGAGAATTCGTGCGAGGGGAAAGAATACACCTCTCGATGAATGTCTCGGTAGTGAAAATCTGACGAGGACGTCAACCTCCACTTAGTGGGAGAGGTTTGTAACCGTCACTTTTGTCGGCACTTGTCAAAGAGCCGACTACATCTCGGCGCAATGCTAGACGTCGGACGGAGCCATGGCGGTTAAGATATATAACTCACGAGTGTCGCACGCGACTAAGGAGTTATACTTGACCCTTGCGCATCCAAGATGGGAACCCTAAGAGATGGGCTAAGATCCAAGATGGGTGCACGTAGTGGAACGTGCGAGTGAACCCGAGGATGGTCCCGATAAATCTCGTATGGTGGTATGATGCGAGGTGTTGATGGTTTTATCCGATTAAACCCGCGTCGAAGGATCCCTAGCATGGCAGTTATACAAATATCCACGTTTTGGCATTATGGGAGGCGGTTACCATGCGTTGGTAACCGCTCAACAGTTGTGGACTGAGTAGCTTGGTGACTTGGCGACGGTTACCAAGGCTATGTGGAGCAAAAGGTAATGAAATGCGGTTACCATGCGTTGGTAACCGCCCATCGGTTATAAACTAGGCGGTTGTGTGACCCGACGGCAGTTACCAACGTGTGCCTAGTGCTAGCGGTTAGTTCCATAAAATGAGTAGCGGCTATTCCTTATTTAATGGGGCGGTTAAGGAAAGTTACCAAGAGTAGTGGGTGGTTATATTAACCACCCACGCTGCCCCATGTCTCCTTAAAAAGAGGAGCGGTTATCAGGAGTGTGAGAGGGCACACTCCTACTATCTAGGAGAGCGGTTACGCTGACATGGTGAGTAGTTACGCCTGACGATGAGTGGTTGCGTCTAAGACCACAAGCGGTTACCCTTGGCTCAAGAGCAGTTGCGTCAATGTCATGGGCGATTACTTTCAACTTGGTGAGCGGTTATCCGTGGGCGGTTATGGCTGTACCCTTGGGCAGTTACGACAAGTGGAGCGGACACTTGTACGCTACTGAGCGAGCCGTTACTCGCGGCAGTTAATTAGTGTGTGAGGGAAGTGGGCGGTTGAGTAACCACCCACGTTCCTCACCACTCTCCTTGATTTAAGGAGCCAAGTCAGCAAGTTAGTGGGGAGATCTTCCACGTTTGGGGAGCACCAGCATCATGGAGAAGTTAGTGGATGGTTATCAGAGTTAGTGGGCGGTTACCAGCTTATGTGGCTGGGTTGTAGCCACTCTGTTGTATTATAAATAGAAGCTTTACCTTAGGCATTTGGTAGAGAATTCTGAAAACACTTTAGCATTGTATGAAAGTTGCTCTCAAGAAATAAAAGCTCTCTCTATCTCTTGTGTTCTCGTGTGTGTCCTTACTTACGTAATTCTAATATACAAAGTACGTGAGTGTCGTAGGCTGGTCTAGACGGAGTCTAGGCGCCATCACAGGAACCTCTTGGTGCGAAAAAAGGGGTATTCGAAAAAATTTATGTGATAAGTAGATAGGTGGGGATAAAAGGGTACAAGTGTCTTTTTACATTGAAACGTTGCAAAATAAACTTTTAAAATGTTTCATGTATTGTAAGTATTGTAAAAGATCCCAAAAAAATTGTTACATGTATTGTGAAACGGATGTAGTATTTAACTATTTATTAGTACCACTATGTCATTGAGGTTCCTGCGTATATTTGGAGTGGAATGTTATAAGCTTCTGTATTGTAACCAACTTTTAAAATGTTTCAGATAGTATCCCTGAACTAACTTAATACTCCCTCTGTTTTTTTTTACTTGCTACATTGTTGTGCACGGTTTTCAAGACGTTATTTAACCCTTCATATCTCTTATTTTGTTTATGTTAAAATTATAAAAATTTGATATTATGAATCTATACGTCGAGACGAACCTAACAAGACCACACATGACTATATTTTTACTTATAAAATAATTAAAATAATCGGTCAAAGTTAGTGGCTTCATTCCCAACGCAACAATGTAGCAAGTAAAAAAAAACGGAGGGAGTATATGTTTTTGGGCAATGAATAACATCAAAGGGTGCATTTTCTTCACTTTAACTTAGGGATGTCAATAGGACGGGTTTTGTGGATATCGTTTGCGCATCCGCCTCAGCTAGGCGAGGATAGGGTAGGTTTTGCGGGTGATAAAGAGATGGGAATAAAAATTATACCGGCCATGAGTGATGGGCGGATGTGGATATTAAATTGTTCCCACCCATCTCCATTTGCCTCACCCCATTCCTGCCTACCCCACCTCATCTGCTCCCGCTTTACTTCTCCTTGGTCTCATACCTATCTATGTAATGGAAAATTATTAAGAAACCCATATAAATATTTTCTTGCAGTTTTTTCATTTGTAAGGAAACCTCTAGTGAAGTTGATATGCTAGTGCGGCTGATATGGCAAATGATGGGGTAGATAAGAGGTAGGTGTAGATACCAAAGTGAGTGGTGGGGCGGGGGATGGTTTCTGCAGTTTATCTAATGGAGCAGGGATGAATATGCATATTTCCCCGCCAAGGTGGGACGGGGATGGAGATGAGATCTAGACGAATATAGATGTGGAGGCCGGACCATCCTCTACACTCGTCCCTTCCGGTTGACATCTCTTCTTGAACCTATATGAGTTAAACTTATTAGACAAAATTAGACATGATCAACATTGATTTCACCTTATATTTACACTTGTTTAGATCTAACCAGTCTTGATTAAACCTAAAACCTTTTTTAAAAAGAGGAAAAGGACGCACCCAACGTAACCTATATCGTAGTGGCTAGATCTCATAGCATAACTTGTTTAAGCTTATAAAATGGCTCTTGTACTCAAAAGTTACTCCATTCATAATGTTTTGAGCAAGTTCCATAAAAATTATCCCTTGTCATGCAACTTGTCATATGACACTCTTCCTTTATCCATTAGCATTTTATCCACATCATTCTCACATACAATTATAAAAATAAAAAAATATCGACATAATGTTTCAAACGTACAACATCAAATATGGGATAGGAGATTAACCCTCCACTTCACGATACATTGCTTCTCCTATGAATTTAAAGATGATATTATGGTAATTAAGGAAAATCAATAGCTAAGGTCTTGTTTGGCATCATTGTGATTAGTTTTCGATTTTGATAATGATATTAAAAGTCATAAAATTAGTCATAGTTATATAATAATATTAATCCATTCAATTTGAAAAACTGACAACAGAAACTTAGATACTACTGTTTCTAGTTTTCATTTTTTTTTTTAGTTTAAAATAAAACAAAAAATAAAAATAAAAAATGATAACGAACAAGCCCTAAGTTATAATGTTCTAAATGTATATTATGAATGTCTTATCTATACTTATGTATTAAAAAGTGTTTTAAAGTAAATCTATGCGCCACGTGGCACTCTCCTTTTAGTTGTTTCATTCCATGCCATCATTATAAATTAAAAAAAAATAGAAACATCGCTCCGTATATGTAGGCGTGTTTTTATTCGCCTACGCGGGATGAACGCGTATTTGACTACCTCATTGTAAAAGTTTTATTGAAAACGTTTTTGAAGTCGCCGACAAGTCGTTAAAGGAAGACTCATAAACCTAATTGGATATTGGAAAATCATAGGGACAACTTAGGGACTTATCCAATGTAGATTTCCCCGTCATAACTTCATTAATGGTCATGAACCATAGATTGAGTTCGGGGGTGAGGGTACGAATAAGATCAGGAATCAAATTCGTCCATTGATGGCCTCTATTTAATATCGATTCATATCTATATTTATGCAAATAAATAACCACATAATATTTTAATGCAATCTGAATATTAATCTATGTTGGTTCATTAAACAAACAAAAGACTAATTTTTGGTGATATGTTATTATGCAATCAAATTACAGGGAATCTAACAGGTTACGTTATCTAAATTATCTGAATTTAATGTTAGAACAGTTCTTTAGGTCTTGATTAACAATAATAATCATGTAAGGTGATGAAAGCATTAAAGCATATAATCGTGCATATGAGTAATAAAGAAAATAATAGAAAGAGAAGATTTAGGAAAGAATGTACAAGAGAGCGTTAATTCCTTCAAGATCTACATGCATTGTAATAAGTAAATTGTTAGTAAAAAAGGAATTAAATTGAAATTGACCCTCAAGAATTATACCTTTGTCGCCTAGGTCTTATGCAATGATCTTTAGGATGAGCAATCTTGAAGCTTGAAATAGGAAATTTGAAGGTATGAATGTGTTTGAATGTATTTAAATGTGTTTGAATATGTTTGAATGTATTTAAATGTGTTTGAATATGAGTTTGAGTATAGGAGAGTATTTGTAGAAGTCGTAGGAAAGCATTGTGAAAAATCGTTCAAAGAAACGAGGTATTTATAGGCAAAGGAAACCGAAAACGGATCGAAAAGATAAAATAAAGTTGTGCGCCAGGCGCATCGCTTTGCGTCACGTGCACTTACTTTCTGGCCCCTTTTTTTAATTTTTTAAGATTTTATTTATCCTTTGAAATCCGAAATCGGCTATCTTTAGGAATAAAAATCTGATTTCGAAATACTAATTATCAAGAATAATTAATATTAAAATATTATAAATGCAATTAATTATCAGGAATAATTAATTGTACTTTAAAATTGGGCTTGGATTGTTTTAAAGCAATAAATAGAATTTATATTTTCGAAATGCTTTTGGCTTAGCTTATTCGATTGGTCTTCCTTTGGACCGGATCAATTAGAACAACAGTATGTTTCATCATTGGGTACTTAATGGGGAGACACGATTTTGTGTCTACTAATATAAGATTCAACCACGTGACCTCAAGTTAATATACTAAAGTTCTAACCAATAAGCTATGCAACATTAGATGATATTTTTTAACATGAAAATATTAATAAACTGGGGCATCACCCGGGACTAAAAACTAGTTCCCTTCTATTCGTTGACAATTTTCACACTAAATTATAACCACAAATATATATTGACAACAATTATTGTTCATCACTCGCCAAATGTAGGATACACAACAAGTTGGGGCATAACCTGAGCGACCAACTAGTTTGGATAATGAAACCTCGACACACTTTGTCCAATCTATTTATATTTCAAATTCAAAGGAATAATCGATATGAATAGTAATAACTATACTCCTTTTCTAAAATCGTACAAAATAATGATTAACTCATTATAGTCCAACTTTGAGCCTTTGTAAACAGGTATAAAAATAGTGTTGATAGACATAAAAAGGGAAAGAAAAGTAATATCGCTAATTAAATATTTTTTCTACATTTTTGACAAGATACAAGGATGAGTTTATCTCTAGAACTTCTTTCAAACTTTAGATTTTGCCATACTAGCTTGTCATAAACTTTAGTCTTTATTATATTTTTTAGACTGACCTCAATATCATTCAAATGTCATACTTTTATCACTTGGAATACGAAAAATACTCTAGGTTTTGATATCAAAAACCAAGAAAAAAAAATCACATTGCCTTTTTACAATGATTGACTGAAGGATGCTCATGTGAGTTATACAACAACCAAAGTTTGAAGGAGAGTCTTTGATAGAAAACAATAATTCACTCCAAGGCATTGTATTGGAGATTTATTATTAATTACTAGTACAGAATCGACGATTTGCGTCGGATGCGAGGCGCCCATTTGCGTCGGACCTGCAGGTCTCGTCGCAGATGAAGAGACAGGATATGCGTCGGACTAGCACACGACGCAGTTGAAGAGCTATCTGCGTCGGACCCTGCCCAACATGCGACGCAAATGGTCTATCATCTGCGTTGCACATAAATCAACATGCGACGCAGATGGAGACAGCAGCCCAGCAAGCCAGACTCATTTGCGTCGCACGTTAGTCAACGTTTGACGCAAATTAACCATTTTTTTATTTTAAAAAATTCCATTTGCGTCGGACTTTGTCTTACATCCGACGCAAATGGGTAATTTTTGTTAAAAATAAATAAATTCACGTATACATTCACGACCCTAAACGCATACACAATTAAACCTAAATTCACTGATCGAAGGCAGAAAAACGCATAGCAGCGAAATATTGAACCATAATCAAACAAGTATGTTCAAAATCAACAAAAGGAAGATTAAAAACTCCAGTAATACACAATACACGGCTTAATACGTCAAATTCGGAATATTATTCACTTCACAAAAAATGAAATTCAACAAAACTAATTAACATAAAAACAGAAAAACATAATCAAAACAGATTCATAATCAAACAAGTATAAAAACAGAACCATAATCTATACAAAATTAAAAAATTAAAAAATTAAAAAACGAAATTAAAAACTTAAATATTTAGATCTAACATACAAAAAACGAAATTAAAAAACTGAACTTAAAAAAAATCAGATCTAACATACAAGAATGAAATTGCACTAAATATATTTAAAAAAAAAACCTAAATCGCCAAAATCAGATCGAACTTCGTTCTCGTTCTTCTTCAAATCTCGTTCTTCTTCAATTCTCGTTCTTCAATTTGAGAAAATAGTAGCGAGAACATCGTCCTTCAATTTGGGGAAAAAATCGATCAAATCGAGAACATCGTTGATGATGAAGTGGTTGTTGGTGTTGATGAATTGTGTTATGAAATTGCATTCGTGAATTGTGAAGGAAGACAAAGGAGAACTGGTGGTATGAGAAAGAGAGAGGGAGAGGGAGAAGAGAGAGAGAGAGACGGCTGGTGGTTCGTGAATTGTGTTGATGCGTTTTGTTAGGGTTTTAAAATAAAAGGAGCGGGCCTGCTTATCTGCATCGCACATATAGCCCATGCGACGCAGATAAGCCCAAATCATTTTCTGGTCAAAAAAAGTAGTAGTTGCATTTTTTATATCTAAAAAACAGCCCAAATCATCTGCGTCGGATGGGCCATAGAGTCCGACGCAAATAACTTTTTGCATCGCACTAAAGAAACGTGCGACGCAGATAGGTCGTCTTTTGCGTCGATTCCCTGTTGCATGCGACGCAAATGAGTTTTCTGCGACGTTTGTCCTGTTGTGCGACGCAGATGGTGAGACGCAAATCGTCGTTTTTCTACTAGTTTGTATGACATGTAATTAGTTAAAGCCCACTCTCATTATGATAATCATTAAGCACCTTGGCCATCGAATTGTTGAAGCTATTGTTGTATCCGACAGTAATGTTGGTGATAAGGTTTTTATTCCGGGGATGACACTTACGCATCAGATGCAACAAAGTTCCCCATCAATTTTCAGAGAAGACAATTCCCATTGGTTGTATGTTTTGCAATGACAATCAATAAAAGCCAAGGACAGTTGTTAGCGCAGGCTTATATCTCACTCGGCCAGTATTCAGCCATGGACAATTCTATATGGATGTTTCAAAACTTACAAGCAAAAAGGGTTTGAAAATCATAATATGTGATAAAGATCGAAGCAAATTATCTGTTATTACCACAAATGTGGTCTATAAGGAAGTTTTTCAAAATGTTTGAGTACTTTATTGAAATGTAATAAACCCTGTTTTTATTAGGGGTGTTCATAAATATCCGATCCAGTCGATCCGATCCGTGATCCGGTCGATCCGATCCGATTTTTTAGTTTTCGGATATTTTGGATCGGATTTTTGAAAATTTTCGGATCGGATGTTGATCGGAAATTTTCATTTTCGGATATTCGAAACATGGGAATTTTTCGAATTTTTTCGGATATTTTCGAATATCCGATCCGAAATATCTGTTTCAAGACCGGATATCCGAAATATCCGATGATCCTATCCGAAACTTATTTTATGAACTTTTTCCTTTAAAAAATCTTTTTTTTAATTTTCGGATATCCGATTTTTTCGGATCAGATTCAGATCTCATTTTTCCCGTTCCGAAATTTCGGATCGGATCGAATCAGATATCCGAAATGAACACCCCTAGTCTTTATGTATCAATTTAGATACATTGTAATTGTTTTTTTTTTCATAATGTGTTGTCTATTCAATTTGATTTCAGTCATTCTCATTAAACAAAAATTTTGCTGTCATTACTAACATGTCTCTTTTCATCTGATAAAGAATTAATAATATCACATAGAAATAAGGCCTCCCGTGCATTTTTGCACAGGTTAAAAACAAGTATATTTTATATTATTTGTGAATAACAACTAAAGGAGAATTGATCTCTTCACACTTTGTCTCCCCAAAAGCAATTCAATGGTATCTTTTACCAAGACCTTAGACTCAAAATCCTAAACCGGCCAAGTCCAAAATTTTCATATTTGAGCAAAATAAATCATGGCCATAAAAAAGGCAATTTCCATTGATTGTGTGCTTTGCAATGACAATCACTAAAAGCCAAGGACAGTAGTTAGCGCACGTAGGCTTATATCTCCCTCGACCAGTATTCAGCCATGGACAATTCTATATGGTTGTTTCAAGAGTTACAAGCAAAAAGGGTTTAATTTGAAAATCTTAATATGCGATAAAGATCGAGGCAACTCATCTGCTACCACAAATGTGGTTTATAAGGAAGTTTTTCAAAATGTTTGAGTACTTTATTGAATTGTAATTAACCTTGTTTTTTATGTATCAATTTAGATACATTGTAATCGTTTTTTTTTCATAATGTGTTGTCTATTCAATTTGATTTCAATCATTCTCATTAAACAAAAATGTTGTTGTCACTACAAACATGTCTCTTTTCGTCTGATAAAGGAGGAATAATATCACATACAAATATGGTCTCCCGTGCATTACACTGGTTAGAAACTAATATATTCTATATTCTTTGTGAATAACAACTAAGGAGAATTGATCTCTTCACACTTTGTCTCCCCAAAAGCAATTAAATGGTACTCCCTTTATCTTTTTTTAGTTGCTACATATGCTTTTTCACAAAGACCAAGGAAATGGTGGGGGCCCACTGTGGAGAGGCAGTATTAAGATAAAGTGAGGAAGTTTAATTAAGTTAGTAATTTTGGTAGGAAAAAGGGACTTGGCCTACTTTTTAAAAAAACTGGCGTTTTTTTTGGTGGGAATTAAATGGGACCACTTTTCAATTTTGCACCAAAACAAGATTTTAGTTGCTTTATAATTTCAATAGGGATTTAAGTTTCCCTCCAAAAATTTCATGGAACCAAATTACAACAATTACCAACAAGGATTAAAAATTTCCCTCCAAAAAATTCATGGAAGACAACTTATTAAAATTACAGCATGGGTTGAAATTTCCCCCCAAAAAAATTATCCAAACTAAAATTGAATGTCAAATAGGGGAATTCAAGTTTTCCCCCCAAAAATTTACATAAGTCAACATCACAGTAAGTATATAAGCACAACAACACCATTTGAGAGGCATCGTTTCACATTTCTTCCTTATTTCATCAACCCAACTTCATCAAGTAGAGAAAAACATAATCAGCCATTGCAAAGGGGGGGTTTGGGGTAGTATCACTCTCAGCTCAACATCATTGAGTGATTTAGCATACCTTTTTTTTTTCTTAAGTTTTCATTGAATAAGTTGTGGATAATTTCTCAGCCTGAATATGTCTGGCATCCATAGCAATGCTATGGCTCGGCTCCCCTAGACAGTTCTACTGATAAAGCTTCCACAGCTTCAACATCAATTGCTCAACCAAGAGAACAAGTTCAGCCCACAATTGATCTTAATGATCCAATTCCAGATAGAGAGGTCTTAGATCTGAATTCTCTGACACTTGATGAATTCCCACATGAAGAAAACATATTCAATGAAATTCAAGTGAATGAAGATGAAGAATTAGTGCAAGAATGGTTAAATGATGCTTCACATGTAGGCATAGAGTTTCAATGGACATATTCATCATCAGAAGATGAGCAACAAGAACAACAACCAAAAGTTGCACAGAAGAGAAAGAGCCATGTTATGGACAATTCAATGAGAGGTAATGTAGCAGACAAGTTACAACAACTTGTGCAAAAAATTGAACATGGCTACAAGTTACCACGTGGAACATTGAAGAAGATTGCATCAGATTTCAACACATCAAGGTGACAGTCCAAAGAATATGGAAAAGTGTTGAACAACAAATCCACAACAACACAAACATTGATGTCAATAACAAGAGGACAGGCAGAGTTGGAAAAAAGAGGATTCAATTGGATCCAGCACACTTAATGGCTATTCCATTAAGGAAGAGGACAAGTGTTAGGGCTATTGCAGCAGCACTAGGGATGCACAGATCAACATTACATAGGTTGGTTAAAAGGGGTTTAGTAAGGAAACACACAAATGCTATCAAACCCCACCTCACCCCAGCCCATAAGGTTGCTAGGGTCTTTTGGTGCTTGAACAACATCATACCAAGCACAGTTCATACAATACCAAGATTCAGCAACATGTACAATGTTGTGCATGTTGATGAGAAATGGTTTTGTATGAGCAAAGTAAGTATCAGATACTAGCTTGCCCCAGGTGAAATAGAACCACATAGAAGGTGCAAATCTAAGAGGTTCATAATAAAAATCATATTCATTGGTGCACTAGCAAGACCAATAATTTCAGTCAATGGTGAGGTTATTTTTGATGGGAAGATATGCATCTTCCTATTCATAGAAGAAGTGGCAGCAAAGAGGTGGAGTGTTAACAGAGATGCAGGGGTGGTAGAAACCAAACCATTACTTAGCATCACAAAAGAGGTCATAAGGGAAAAACTTATGAAGCACATACTGCCAGCAATTAGAGAGAAATGGCCAGAATTAGGATGCAAGCAGATTTGGATAGTCCAAGATAATGCAAGGCCACACATAGTAGAGGATGACCCTGAATTCATGCAAGAGGCAACAAATGAGGGATTTGATATCAAATTGATTAATCAACCAGCACAATCTCCTGATATGAATGTGCTTGATCTAGGTTTTTTCAATGTAATTCAAACACTCAAAGATAGAATTGCACCAAGGAGTGTTAAATAGTTAGTCAAGGCAGTCAAGAAGGCATATGACAAGTATGACCCAAAGCTATGTAATCACATTTGGTTGACACTACAACAATGCATGAAGGAGACTCTCATGGTGAGGGGGAACAACAACTATCACATTCCTCACATGGGCAAGCAGTCACTATAAAGGAGAGGTGCATTACCAACAACAATTACACTAAGTCCTGAATTATATCAAGAAAGCAAACAGTGGGCAGAGGAACCTTAATCAACTTAAATCAGTAACTTAATAGGGAAAACAAGAATAAAAAGAACATAGATGAACCTAACTCAAGTGTAGTCACCAAAAGTAAACATAACTCAACTGAAATCAAGTGAAGTTAACAAAAATCCACTAATATGAACATAAATCCACAAAAATAAAGTGTAGTGAACAAAATTAATCATAAGTACCCTAAAATCAAGTGAAGTTAACAAAAATCTACAAAATTCAACATAAATCCACATAAATCAAGTGTAGTCAACAAATTTAAACATAATTCAACATAAAGCATGTGACATCCACTGAAATCAACAAAAAAATTAACATGGCTCCACATAAATCAAGTCAGATCCACTAAAATCAACTAAACTCAATCCAAATGGACTTAAATCAGTCCAACTCAACCAATATGAATATAAATCAATATAAACGAAGGAAAATCAACATAAATCAACAGAAATGAACTTAAATCAAGTGAACTCCACTGAAATCAACATAAATCAACAAATATCAACATAAATCATCAAATATCAACTTAAATCAAGTGAGATCCACTAAAATCAAAGTAAATCAAACTAAATCAACTTAAATTAAAATCGTAAACATGAATAAAATGAAGTTAAAGCAAAACCCTAGACATGCAAACTAAATGCAAACAAAGAGCATGCTTCCAAACGCAATCCCACAGGTAATTCACACAAAAAAAAAATTAAAAAAATTAAAAATGAAGGTTAAGTTAAGGAGTGGACCGATCTCCCGCAAAAAATTGTAGGGGACGTTCAAAAACCATTTCTTGATGGTTTTTGAACCAAATGAGATAAGATCGCCATGATTCGAACCCTTCAAGAGGGGATCTTCAATTTTTTCCGGCTTTTGTTCCGTTTTTGGACGAGAAAACACCAGATCTGGTGGTTTAATTGCAGGCGCACCGCAAGACCAACAAAATTTACCCAGATCCAACTTCTTTTTTGCAACCCTAACTTTTTTTGCTTCACAATCGAACTCATCAAGCAAGTCAAAGAGCCTTTTCTTCGAATTCGGGGTTAAGTCATCCATGGAAACACAACAAGAACAGGGGACTCAAATTTCAAAGGAACTCAAAAAACCAAAAAATTGATTTCACAAAAATCGCAACAACGCTAGGATAATTAATCTAGGGTTTTTTTAAGAGATTACAACTAAAAAACCCTAGATCTGGCAATTTTAGGAAGAACAGGAGAGAGAAAAGTGATAGTCAGTGAGTAAGAAGAAGCGTCAGAGAGAGAGAGAGAGAAATCTGATGGGGATGGGTCATTAGGGTTTTGGAGGGAGATATAATGCGGATTATGGTGGGAGTTGGGGTATTTAAGAGGGGGTTGGGTGAGTAAATAGGATTAGGTGGGGGGTTGGGTTTATTAGTTGGGCTTAATAATGGGAAGTGGGTGGGGCTTTTTTACCATTTGTAGAAATAAGGAGAAATGTAGTAGAACTAAAAAAGAAACATTTTCTAAATGACAAAACGTAAAGAACTAAAAAAAGACGGAGGGAGTATCTTTTACCACGACCTTAGACTCGAAATCCTAAACTGTCCAAGTCGAAAATTTTCAGATTTGAGCAAAGTAAATCCTGGCCATAATTTAGGCCTGACCCCTTGTATCAAAACGGACCATTTTTTTTTGACAAAGACCTAATCCATGATCATCTTTAATATACACCAACCAATATGAGTATTGATGAATGGTGACACATTGGACCCGTTGTTCATTCATTTAGAAATTTAGACTAGCGACAATCCTACTAAAATTAATTTGACCATGATCATTATCTAGAGACTACAAAAAAAAAATTAGTGAAACCATTCTTGCGACCTTACATTTTAACTAAACTTATAGGAGTAGTATCATTTCTCAACATTTTACATGCAATAACAATGAATTATAGAGAATACAAACATTTTGTAATCGTGATCAATTTCAAGTCAAAAAAATAAGATTATAGTCCATCATCTTGATAACATTACATTTTCACAAGTCTTGTAGCCCGACAAAATCTCTAATTGCTAGCTGGTAGGAGACTTGAGGAGCTCAAATTCCCCGGAAGTGTTGATCCACCAGGCTCAATATTGCTGCATTGGGAACCGTTCTTGCTGACAACATAAGGAGATGCAGCAGTTACCCTGATAAACAGACATGTCATTTTATAAGCATATGTAGCAGGAATGTAGCAAAAACATTTTATAGATCTTGAATCATACTTGTATGTTTTAAATTGATTGTTGTATAGTTTCCGCCCCTCATAATTAAAGATATGACAGCAATTTTACTTAAAAGGCTTTTGTAATAGTTGGATTATCATTATTCATATACTCTCCTCATTGCTATACCTTACTTGGGGCATCTTTATGAAAATTGAATGACAAACTAGAAAATGTGACAACTTTTTGTAGATTTACTAAAAAAACTCTGCTCTTTTGGGCTGAACTAAACCCAACTGAATTGAACCGAACTAAACTGAAATTCTGGGAAAAAACTAATTGAATTGAAACTGACTGAACCGAACTGAACTGACACTGTGAGAGGAAAATAACTGAACTGAATTAAACTAAAATTGTGCTCAAACGAACGGGGCCTGATACGACTATTATAACTGGAAATAGGGAGTAATTTTGATTCTATTACTTTAAAGTGATAAAGCATATATTGACTCTATTAGTTCTATTGAAGTCAGGTACCATTGCAGTGTATGAAACTTAGGGAGATTCAGATGATTTAAAGTTGGGAATGGAAACGCTGCAAGTAAAAGCTGATGCAAACCACCGGTCTAGCCCTGTATACTACTGCAAGGCCTATACGACCATCAAGTAAAGGTCAATTGGGGCAGACCTAAGTTCATAACTTGTTTCTGGAAAAAAAGAACACAGAAAAATTGAAACAAAAATCCATAACAATCACATGATGCTTACCTTTCCTTTCGTTTCTCCAAGAATCTTGCAAGAGATGCTTTGCGAGCTTGAGGTACAGCTGCAATAAATAACACAAGGTAAATTTTCAGGACTAATTCATGAAATGTAGAAAGTGAAGCTCTAAGTAAGGATGAAACTGATATAAATCTTTGACTGCGCGTTTGGTATGCAGCTTTAGCAACAAACTCTAGTGTAATATTGTAAGAAAACTCCATCTCGAAACATGTGCTTTTCTTCGTAAATTTTTAATACCACTTAATACTACCTTCCAATATGATCTAATGGATAGTAGTGAAATTTTATGCAAACTAGAAATATTTGGAGTGGAACAAGTATTACCACGGACATTGATATGAGACTTCTCTTATAATATTACGCTAGAACTTATTACCATTACTGCCTTTTATTACCGTATTTAAATGGGTCGTGAGGTTTCAAGAGGCTGAAAAAATGAAAGATAGACCACAACACCAGGATAGAGAATCAAACCACAGTCATGTTTTAGAAAATATACCTGATGGAGTTTGTGCACTACCAGCTGCAGCAACGGCATCTGATTTAGGAGGTTCAGGGCACTTAATTTGTGCAGGAACGGCAACTGATTTGATTGGATTGACTTCAACTGTAGACAGTGAAATAACAGGCTTGACCAAAGAAACGGAACTTGAGAATCCTGCAGACTGATTAATAACAGTAGTTTCTATTGCCTGCGGCTTCAGCACCGATGCTGGCTGCACGTGTGGGAGAGACACTTGTGCAGCAGTTGATGAGGCAGTAACAGGCATGACCAAGGAAACCGAGCTTGAGAATCCTGCAGACTGGTTTAAGACAGCAGTTTCTATAGCATGCGGCCGCTTCAGCACTGCTGGCTGCACGCTTGGTATCGGCGAAGGAACTGCAGCAGTTGATGAGGTAGTGGAATTCTTTGATTCACTATATCCAGCTAATAACATTATGGCTTGAGCCTAATCAATGACCAATATTGTCAGAGTCTCAGACAGAGGATAAATAAAGAAACTGATGAAAATAGACAGAAAGTTATCGATGATACCTTCTCAGGAGACACATTATCATAGACACAAACTGCTCCATTGTAAAATATGGTTAATTGACAGGGACCAGTGGAGATACCTGAAGAACTCCTACAAAGAAAACTCAACATTACTATTAGGCACTCGCTTCCGAAGTCTATGTTAATATATAAGTAAAACTTATTTCAAATTTGCTATTGTATATTAAGCATTTACTAATTATAGACGGGATATTCAATCATTTCGACTGCATACTTGAGATCAGTAGAGCCAACAACAGGACCGATTGGAGGCGAAGCTGCTATGGCAGAACTTATTGTAGCAGGAGAGCTTCTGATTTCAGACAGTGGATTTGCTGAAAGTACATCTTTAGGTTGCCATTGATGACCTGTATATTGACTTCCTCTTAGAGTATCCAAACCCAAATTTCTCTGCAAGTTTTACATAATGAATAACAACATTAATTCATCCTTAGAATAAAAATATTTATATTAGCACGGAAACAGTTGGGACCTGACCCGAGGTCTCCTTGTTTTTATGCTAATGAAGCACGAAAATGGTTGCGACTTAGATAAAAAAACTATTGCAAATGATGAAAAAACTACAAGTTGATAATCAAACAAACCTGTGAAAAGGCAAGAGGGTATTTGTTATGACTTCCTCCTTGATCTTGGACAGACTTAAAAGAAAGAAATTGAGAAGCTGAAGTATTATTGTTTGAAAAAGACCATTGCAAGTTAGATCTTTTCATTTTTGCTTTGCTGCAAAACAAAGATTAGTTGATGAAGATTAAACACAGGAGTATGTAGTTGCTCCTTGATTAACAAATTTTTTCTACTTGATGTGTTAATTAAATTGTGATGTTAAATAATAGTAATTTGAGGCTAACAAGAAACAAAGATGGCATATAATATGTCTACCCACAGCACTAGATCCATGGATGCCCCCCTCCAAATTTTTTTAAAAAAGTCAAATTTGGGGAATACGTATTGAATATTTCTATAAAAAAAATTATAATATTGCTGCAATTATTAAAAATTTCAGAAATGGGGAATAAATAATTCAATCAATATTATACAATTAAAGGAGCACTAACCATGAATTAAATAGTACATGATACAACCATGCATCCGACTATTAAGCGTCCCAATGCACTCAAAACTATGTGCTATTATTTCATTTTATAACCATCGTTGTTGTTGTTTAATGAACAAATTAGGAGTATAATAATCACCATGATCTTGTGAAGTGTACGATTAAAAAAAAGAATCATACTTAACTAGAAGTTTGATGTACTGACCATATCAGAGTTTATTTTAATCTGATGGCGACCATATCATAGAGTTGAATGGGTGGTGACTGAGCTGTAAATGCACAAAGTCTATTTTTTAAAATTTATTCCACTTTTTTCCCCTTAAAATATGTTCATCAAATCAATTTTTAATTGTACAATAGCTGATCATTACAATGCTCCACGTGATGCACAGGCTTGGATGAATCGAGATCAACTATTCAATAGCTCACAGGTTTATAGCTTTAGTCTTAACTATGTTTACTTACGCAACCTCCGTATTTTTATTGGAAAAATTCACCGAAATAACCTAACTATGGTCGATCCCTACCACTAGGGTTGTGCAAAGACCAGGGTCGGACCAGAATCTGGACCGGATCGGATCGGAATTTGGACCGGGCTAGAATCTTCGGTCCACATAAAATCCCGATTCCGGGTTTCCGGTCCGATCCGGTCCAAACCCGGAAAATTCCGGTCCGGACCGGTGGATCGGAATTTTTTATTTTCTTAGTAAAAAAAAAAATTTTATATGTTAAAAAGTTAGAAAGTTAGAAAGTCAGAAAACTACTATCTATTACCTTTTGGAATATTGTTATTAAGATTATTAAATTTTAATGTATCTAATTTATAAATATGTTTATATCAAATAAAAAAGATTTTTTTAACAAATATAGATTTCAGTCCAACAGGTCCAAAACCGGACCGGACCCGAAAAATTCCGGTCTCCCGGTCCAAAAAATTTCCAGATTCCGGTCCACCCGGTTCCGGTCCGGTCCTGGACCGGTGAATACCCCTACCTACAGCGCTACTAATCATTTTAACTATAAGTTATTTTACAATAATCCCAACTTAGGGTTGTCTTTCAAATAGTAAACGACTAAATCCTACCCTATTTTTTCTTACTATTATCCAAGATACAAGATCAGGCTCCACCTTTATCTATTCCTCCATGACCCCTCCCATTACCTTCCCTCATTCCCTTTCACACACTCTCTCTTTTCACTCTCTAACTCTCTTTTTCCTCCCTTTCCTCCATCTTCCTTCACGAGCACCCAACATCATTGAAGAGCACCATTAAAGATCCAAAATTTTCTTTTCTAAACGTATTGGGGATAAAATTTGCTGGACAATTGGGAATTAAATTCCATCTACAAGATATATTTTTATTCAACTACTAGTAAAATCCCACTCTTCTCTTCAAGAATATCTAACAAAGTTCTATACTACTTGTCAACTACGTACGTACATAAGATATGATTTCTCTCCTTTGGTCGCGAAATGAAAGAAACCTACTCATCTGAAGTAATGTTGCTTTGTTATGAAAAGTCCACCATATGTTAAAGGCGTCTGTCATGGACGCCCCACCACATGCTTAGGCGTCCATGACAGACGACTTTAGCATCGATGGTCTTGCATTACTAGAATCCGTCATTATATTGAGTGATTATTACTGACTTCACAAAAGTCAAATGGTGAATTATAAAAACAAAGACGACTGATGAAACATATGCTAAATTACCGACTACTCCTTAACATTACCGACCGCTCTTGAATCTGTCGCTCATTACCGACTGCTGGTGGTAAATTACCAACTGCTTAGCGGTTGGTAACAAACCGCCTCACTAGACGATTTTCTTTTTAACGAAAAAACACCTATAACTTTTGAATTAAATAAACAATTTCAATATTAAGGAAAATTGCCAAAAATAAGCCAACCTTTGCGCCATCTGCCACAAGTAAGCCAACCTTTTGAAAATCCAGAGATTTAATACAAGCTTATCATCATTTAAGCCAAATTTAGGTTAGTGATTTTAATTTATATTACCTGCTAACACAGGTTACAACAAGTTTATTACGATTAATTATAATTAATTATGATTAATTTTATTTATAAATTACTCTTATATTTTTCTCTCTCATCCCTCACCGTGACCACCACCTCTCTCCTCCTTCTTCCTGCTGCCCTCCTCCTCCACCGCCGCCACACCACCCACCCCTCTTCATTCTCTTCCCAAAACCACCATAACCAAACCCACAACCACCATAACCAAACCCCAACACTAATCCAAACCCCCCACCACAACCGAACCCACCCCACCACTAACCAACCCCACCACCACTAACTACCAAACCGACCCCACCACCATCACATTAACGCCCTCTCCCTACCACCCCGAAACCACCCAAACCCATAACCCACACCCAAACCCCGAAACCACCCAAACCCATAACCCACACCCAAACCCCGAAACCACCCAAACCCACCCCACTCCGAAACCCAGCCGAAATCCACACCCAAACCCCGAAACCACCCAAACCCATCCCACCCCGAAACCTAACTGAAATCCACACCCAAATCCCAAACATTTATAGGGTAATGGGTTTTATAAGCTCATATGGTTCTATACTAGAAGAGGATGAGGTCTAGTATGCTAAGATTAGAATGCACAAAATCACGTGAAGCAATCAAGCAAAACAGAAGGTTGGTCGCGGGTCGCGACATCCGTCGCGGGTCGCGACATCCGTCGCGGGTCGCGACATCCGTCGCGGGTCGCGACCAGTGCACTTTCGCGACTCGCGCTCGGTATCGTGGGTCGTGACGTGTATTCTGTTTTGGGGCGTGAAATTTTGTGTGGACGGTTTATAACCGTTGTGTTGTTTACGTTATCCTTTTAATGACGATTAAGGATTCTTAATCAGGGGATTAAAGGGAGTAACAACTCTAATCTATGAGGGAATATGTTATATATGACCCTTGTCATTCTTCTGAGAAAGTGAGAGGAAAAATCAGATGAATTCAAATAAAGCCTAATAAAGACTAATAAGTTTAGATAAGTTATAGTAAGCTCATATAAGTTCAATTCAGCAAAGAAAGGAAAAATATGGTTTGACCGTCACACACAATAAGATCTAATAAGTTCAAATAAGTCCAAATAAGGTATGATGATAAGGACTAATAAGAACTAATAAATTTATTCATATAGGTTTAGATAAACAAAAATAAGTTGAAAATAAGTTAAGGAAACGGACCCTTAATAAGCGTACAAAAGTATAGAGAAAAAAATTAATGGATGAATGTAATATCTAACTTTAGAGGAGAAATGAAAAGGAAAAAAATGGTCGAAATTTTTTCATTTTTTTTATCAAAAGAAGAAAACTAGAAGATGGCCACACAAGAGACACTACCTAAAGCATCCATAAGGATTGTTACAACAAACTTCAAGCACAAAAATATAGAAGAAAACGGAAAACAAAGAAACGTGAGTAGATGCTCCGCCACAGCAACATACCATCTCCCCAGGCCCAATTGAAAACAACTTCTTGAAACCCGGCACGGGGGGCGCGACAAACGCCACTGAAAATGAATAAGCTCCCAAATTTTCTCGAAGGATGCACAATTACTTGAAGGCATAACAACCTAAGACAACCACTAATCTAACAAACTAAAACCAAGAACGAAATAAAACATAAATAAAAACAAAAAAAAAGGAAAATTATGTCCAGCAATTATGCCTGCCCGTATATGTTATGTGTAACCTTTTATATGCGCCTGAATGCGTGATTATGATTATGTGATGCTAATTATGTGGTATTACTATGTTACAATAATTATGTGAATTTATGATATTAAGTATATATGATGTATATATGACATTATGAATATATGTGAATCTCATAGCAAAATTATATATGTTAGGTTATGAAATTAAATAGTTTATGATTTATGGTTGTTATTCGGAATTATGAATATAAGACGTCTTACAAGTTTTGATAATAAAAGTGGATGATTCTGCTGGTTTGGTGTTTTGAACTTTACTGGTAATTGGGCAAGTTACAGGTGTAGGAATTATGTTCATAATATACGAAAAGGACCAAAATGATCGAATGTTAATGTTTATGAATGACGAAAGTTACGCTCTGTCCAAAAACACGTACTTGCCAATGAACTAAGCTCACGTAAATGGTCCTTATTACCAGTAGATTATTCAATGCTAACGGTAACGTTCTCTGATAATAATTACTAAGATGTTATAATATGTGTGTGAAAAATGTTTACGAACTAAAACCGTTTTTACGGGCTGGAGTGAAGTTTACTGAGTTTTCAATTCATTTTAGATTATTTTCTGTGTTTTCCCTTTTCTCTATTTTTATGAAATTATTCAGGTATTATGAAGATAACGCAGGATTAGTTATGTCGAGAATGCTCCGGGAAGATTAAGTTGAAGTGACTCTTTATATGTATATCTGCGATATTTAGGATATTATGTACCAAGGGTAATCATTATTACTTTAAGTTGAGCATTTATATGTTTAAAAGACGATTTTAGGCTATTATTTTATTTGTGGGCCATAACCCACAGGTTTAAGTTATATTTCCGCTGTCAATTAAGGTTATGTATTTCCGGGGTGTTACAAAATTAGAGATTTCATCTCGATCTATGAAGGAGCGAGCCAAAACACGCCACCCACACTGCACACCCGCAAGAAATCATGCCGAAATTGCTTAATTTTAGAAATTTCAAAGGATAATCAAGAGGCTAGTAGAACCATAGTCCGACTGAAGACAAGAGAAAATGGACTACTTGATAAACTAAGCCATAACAATGGCTAGATTTAGGAGGAAATGAGGAAGGAGACAGTTAGGGTTTCAATTTCTAAAGAAATTGATTTGGAGACTAGGCATTCTAGAGAGGAGGGAAACTCCTCTCTTTAAAGACTAGAGGGCTTTTGCTTTAGAGTGATTGAGTTATTGGTCGAAATTTTTTCAAAATTTGACATGAAATCTGGTTTCTGGCAAATCCAAATAGCCAAAGAAGATAGGTATAAGACAGCATTCACTGTTCCATTTGGTCATTATGAATGGAATGTAATGCCTTTTGGTCTTAAGAACGCTCCCTCAGAATTTCAAAACGTTATGAATGATATTTTAAATCCTTACTCATCTTTTTCAATAGTTTACATTGATGATGTTCTCATATTTTCTAAAAGTTTAGATTAGCATTTCAAACATCTCCATACATTTCTTCATGTCATTGAAAAAAATGGATTAGTTGTTTCTGCCTCTAAAATGAGACTTTTCCAAACAAAAATAAGGTTTCTTGGACATGATATTCATCAAGGAACGATTAAGCCTATTAATAGGGCTATCGAATTTGCAGATAAATTCCCTGATGAAATCAAGGACAAGACTCAGTTACAAAGGTTTCTTGGTTGTCTTAATTATGTATCTGATTTCTTCCCCAAATTAAGACAAACATGTATGCCTTTATTTCAAAGATTACAAAAGAATCCTCCTGCATGGTCTGATAAGCATACTCATATTGTTCGACTATTAAAAGAAAAGGTCAAATGTCTTCCTTGTCTAGGCATTCCCAATCCTGCTGCATTCATGATAGTAGAAACAGATGCCTCTGATATAGGTTATGGAGGTATTCTCAAACAAAAGATAGAAAAGAAAGAACAATTAGTTAGGTTTCATTCTGGTGTCTGGCTCGGACCACAAAAAAATTATTCCACCGTTAGAAAAGAAATTCTATCGATAGTTTTATGTATTTCAAAATTTCAAGATGATCTTTACAATAAAAAATTTCTTTTACGAGTTGATTGCAAATCAGCAAAAGAAGTTTTAGAAAAAGACGTTCAAAATTTGGTTTCAAAACAACGGTTGCTAGATGGCAAGCTATCCTAGCAAGTTTTGATTTTGATATACAATTTATTAATGGGGATAAAAATTCCCTTCCCGATTTCCTTACGAGAGAATTTTTTGCGGGGGAAACATGACCTCCAAAAGGTCTCGAAAGACACAAAAAGAATTCAAATGGTTATCGATCGGTGATGACTATGAAATGAAGATTCAAACCTCTGGAAACCCTTCAAATCCCAAAACTCATGCAAATATACCTCTTTCAAATAGATTTGAATTCCCTCAATTATCCTATGCACAAACCATTCAAAAAGAAACCATTCCTTGAAATCCACAAAAATCATCTTCCTCTTCAAATAATCGAGAGAACGGAGGCACGATCGGCCTATTTTACAAAAAAATCCTTTCGAAACTTTATTCCTAACTCGCCTTCAAAGAATCTCGGCCACTCCAAACCATTCAAAAACTAAATCGCAATACTTTCCCCGAAAGGTTGCGAATGGTTCCCGACACTCTCGCCAAGAATCAAAAATTTTATGAATTTATTCTTGTCGATTCAAATTCAACCGAGATCAAACATGAAAAGGATCAATCCGGTAAGATTGTTTACTCAAAATGCATCATCAAGAAGGTGATAACATCTAAAGATTGGACATCACCTTATGCCGAAAAAAACCTTCACCAAAAGATTCATTCCCCAAACTTACTCATACTTTGACTACAAAATGGCCTGGTATAGAACCTTTTTACTCCAAGTCTTTGATCATTCATGGTTTTTTACTTTCAATAAATACTGTCCAAAAGAATTCCCAATTTGGTTTTATCATTGGTGGTACCAGTTTGGACCAACCACAGATATTTACCCTCAAACATGTTCTGATGGATTCAAAGCCTTTGTCACCAATTCAAAAGGCGAACTTTATACAAAGCAGGTTAATTTTCATGCTGAATTCAAGATCCCATGGATCTTATGTTGGTGTTATACACTCAAACAAGTTCTCCCTTCTCCTTACCCACTCTCGTTTGTCCGAGAATTCAAGAAAATCAATTGTTTTTGAGGTAGAAGGAGAATTTTCTTGAAGAGAATCCTTCTGAGGATTTTCTATGAGAGAGAGTCTCGTTTCAATCTCTAAATCTTTTAATTGTAGAGACTGAAGATTCTTTTGAATTTCAGAGATTTGTGCTTTAAGAGAATTTATCTCTTGTTGCACTAAATTGGTAGTAAGGGATTTTGATTCTAAAGGAAAATTTGATTTTCCTGGAATTGTTGAGGGATATTTTTCAAAAAGTTTTGAAATACTAAAAGGCTCAGTTAAAGGAATTTGGGAGCTTGAACTAGGAGTTTCTTTTAGGACCAAAGATTTAAGACGTAATAAAGCGTCTTTTTTAATCTCAGGGTCTTGAACTCTATCTATTAGATCAAAAAGGAATTGCTTGTCATCTTCTTTATTATCGGAGATGACATTCAAAGATTGAATGAAGGGTGTAGAGGATTACGAGTTTCAGTCGAAATCTTCATGATTAATTTGATGAAGGAAGTCATCATCATCTTTTTCAGATGAGGATGGTGATGAATTGAGAAGTATTCTAGAAAGTTTTTCACAAAGATCAGAATTATCTTGAAATAATTCATTGATCTTCTTTTTGGTAGTACACTTATCTGCTTTGTGGCCAGACTTGCCACAGGAATAACAAATAATTTCTTTTTGAGAAATTTTGAGAAAATCTATCTTTTCCGGAAAATTTCTTTTTAGGATACCTTCTCCGTTTATAATAAGGAGGAGGATTTGAAAAATTCCTTTCCTTTCTTGAATAATAATTCTTCTTTGATTTTTTAAATTCCTTTTTCCTTTTAGAAGAGGGAGCTTGAATTTTTCCAATACCAAAAGCTTCACAAAAACAACCTAGTTCCTTTCGAGATTGTTTTTTCTCAGAAGTATATTTAGCTTGTAGTTTGAGTTCTTCGCATAAAGAAAGTCCTTCATTTTTTACAAAGGCAAATAATTGACCATAAGTAATTGTTTTGAAGGGAATTTCTTCTGCTCCAATAAATTATCTTAGTTTTCGAAATATCCTTTGAGCAAATAGGCTCGGAAGGCCCGAAACAAACTTTTCTTTCCAAAATGACTCGTTACAGTCATTTCTTCTTAAAACATATGTTAAAAACATATCTTTATACCAACGATAATCACTTAAAGTTGGACATCGAAGATTTGTTAAAATAATTTTTTGAGCAGATAATTCTTCACGTGGATTTCCCACGAAATACATACCAATAGTAAGAATAAGATAGTCACAACAATCAGGAATTGTGAAAGCAACTCCCCTATCATCTTCCATTGTGACAGTATGATTAAGAATGTTCATCTGATCTTGGAGGGTTAATGAATTATCCCACCAATTTTTCAGTTGACCGGTAAATCCTGCAATAAGCATTCCAAAGATGACTTGCTCATTGCTTTCTCTTCTTTTATAGGCGGCTTTTGCCATTCCCATTTCCTGAAGAGTATTGAGTATTTCATACTCAGATTTACCATCTATATTCCATTCATGAATAGTATCAGCTTGATACTGATTTGTATGGAACTTAAATCGTTCTTCATATTGAATATCAGGAGGAGTAGGCCTTGGATAATAATTTCTAGTGGAAGTATTTTTCCAAGAACTTTTAATCTTATTAACTTGTTCTGGATTGTCGTTAAATTGACATTCCAGATTAGCAATAAGATCTGCTTCAGAGTTATCTGAATCAGACTCTTCTGATTCAATTTCTTGAGTATTCCTATGAATAGTGGTAATCTGCTTCGAGGAGGAAGAAGATACTCGAGAAAGGTTGTGTGATATCGTAGCAAGAATTTCATCTTGCGCATGAGAAGAACTAGTCATTTTAGCAGTAACAGAGCAGGGAAAGTTTTGTGGCTTAAAATGAGGTTGAGAAATATCATTAGGAAATTTCGAAGAGCTTGACTGAGAATATAAAGTATTCCCAGTGGTCTGGCTTTGGAAAGAGTCTAGTTTTGTAGACAAATGGTCTACTTGATTTGCAATTGTATGAAGAGCTTGATTGGTATAATTATTTTGCTGATAAACCTTCAAGACATCTTCAACAATTACTGTATCTTTCCCATGATCTTGTCTTCCTGTTTTAAAAGGGGACGCGATCATTTCCTTGTCTCCTTCTCTTAATTTCAAAGGAGCCAAAGGAGGGTGAACTGAATTTACAATTCGTCCATCAGAAAGATTCCAATTTTGTCGAAGTTGAGTTTGAACCTGTATGGAAGAAGAGTCGAAAGGATTTTCAATTCCTTTCTTTTGACAAAATAAAGAAAACCATGTGAAGAAAGGAATGTTGACATGCATCCGTTTCATGTCACCATACCATTCTTCCCTTATGGAGGTTTTGAGCGATTCATCGAAAGCTAAAAACCATACTCTAATTTGAGAATTTTGAGAAGAGTTGAAATCATCTCGGAGATAAACCTTGTTGATTTCGAATTCCTGGTCTTGAATTGTGTTTATAGAACTAAAGTCCTGCATTTGAGAAGCTGTAGGAGACTGTGGAGGTGAAGAATGAGTTTCTTCATAAGTAGGAATGGGAGTTTTGAAGTTTACTTTGAATTGTCTGTCAGAGATATCTGACTTAGAGCAAGAAAATGAATTGCGAAGGATTTGAAAATTTTTGAGGAGAAAAAGAGGATGATGAGGATCCTTCACGAAAAGAGCTAAATCGCATTAGAACACTCTTTTCATCTTCTATGATGTCGTCAAGATCCTTTTGCATAACATTTGGAGGTGGCATAGGGTTTGGAATCCTTAATTCATCTGGAATAGTTATCTTATCCCAGGGTAATCTCTTTGCAGTAGTAACAAGAGATTTTGTATCCTTGGCATGAACTTCTAGGAATACCGTTTCTTCCTTTGAAGAAGGCTCATGTATGAACTTAGGATTTACAGTAGAGGACATTAGTCGAAAATAAACCCTAAAAACAATTGCAAAATTTCTTGCAAAATCTTTAAATTTATTTTGTAAAACATGAAAATCTAGTATTAAAGAATCTTGAATCAAAGGATCTAAAAGATCTATTGTAAAATCTGGATAACAATTGAAATAAATAGGACCATTGCAAACATTTGTTTGAACAACAGCTAATAATGAATCTTTATATGTATTTAGTCTATTATCCCTTAAAGCAAGGAATATAGGGCAATCAACTCCTTTATGGACTAAAGGTTTGACTGCAACTTGGACTAAACCAAAATGAATGTATCTATATTTATTTTGAATGTAATTGCGAATGCCAGCATGAGAAAGTAAATGAATTGTCTCAGTTTCCTTTTGAATGCTTCTAGTTTCTTCATGAGTCCTAATTGAAAATGCAGTTTTGAATTCTAATGGACCTATATGATAAATGAAACTAGGATTTTCTTTAGGAATGTTCCAGTTTGAAAATTCTACAGGAACATGAATTTCTTGACTTTGAACAGTATTAGTATCATTAAAACTACTATTTCCTACTGAGAATGCTTTTCTTAACCAGTTAGCCATGAAATTAAATGAACATAATAAGATGAAATGCCTTCTATCTTAAATGGGAACAGTGGGACCACCTACCGGGAACACCTAACAAACGGCTTACCAACGGACTTATAGGCTGACCAACACCTTACCAACACTTAGTACAGAAAGTAAAGCACCTCTTATGAACGTTTAAGAAGATGGCTCTGATACCAGAATAACAACCCAGGGTACCAAAATACAAAACAACAGAAAAACTTAAGAAAAGTAAAAATTTAAAATAAAGAGAATCAAAATTGAATAACTTGAATTGTATTGATATTAAAACTTACAAAGTTTTGAATCTGGAGATAACTTCACAAAATAAAACTAAAGAAGGAGATTTTAATGAGGGAGAGTATTTTTGTGATTACAGTAGTGCTTGCTAAACTTCGCTCTGCCCTGAACAATGGCAGGATGAGTCTATTTATAGAAAATGAAAAGTAAAGCCTACAGTTATGAATACATTGGATGATGCCAAGTGTTGAAGTCTTTAAATTGAGGTCGTTGCTTTTGAGATGCTTATCTTTTGTGCTGGAGAAAAAGGAGCCGTAGCTTTTTGAAAAGTAATTTTCTCCTTTTGAAAATATTGAACTCGTGCTTTTGCTTTTACACCGAAAATAGTATGTCGGTAGATGAAGACAAAAGACTTTTTGATTTGATGAGTCATCTGCTGGCTTTTGGAAATAATTTGAAATCTTGAACTAAATAGTGAATTTCCGGGCGGGCTCTGGATTTAACCCGAATTTGAATACCTGCATAAAATAATAATTAGAAAAGAAAGGTGTCCCTAAGTTTTGCCTAAGAAAAACAATTCTTAGCGGGACCTCTTTTTTTTTTTTTTTTTTTTAAATATATTCAAAGGGATCTTGAGAAAACGGACCCCCATGGGGATCTGAAAAGTCAGACCCAGATTTTGAATCACTTGAAGAGTCATCAGTGTCTTCTGATTTGAAAAGCTTTATCAGCCTGCGAGCTTGAGAAGGATCTGCAATAAGCAGTTGAAGAGCTTGATGCTCGGTTTGATCAAGTGGTTTATCCTTTGAGGAAGAAGCCATGGAATGCTTTGGAGGGGAAGAACTCTTGAATGACCATTCGACCTTTTTCCCATATTGAATAAAATTACGAACATTATCTGCAGAACAGATTTCAGTAGAGAATCTATCCCACCATTTGATCTTGAATTCTCGGACAAACGAGAGTGGGTAAGGAGAAGGGAGAACTTGTTTGAGTGTATAACACCAACATAAGATCCATGGGATCTTGAATTCAGCATGAAAATTAACCTGCTTTGTATAAAGTTCGCCTTTTGAATTGGTGACAAAGGCTTTGAATCCATCAGAACATGTTTGAGGGTAAATATATGTGGTTGGTCCAAACTGGTACCACCAATGATAAAACCAAATTGGGAATTCTTTTGGACATTATTTATTGAAAGTAAAAAACCATGAATGATCAAAGACTTGTAGTAAAAAGGTTCTATACCAGGCCATTTTGTAGTCAAAGTATGAGTAAGTTTGGGGAATGAATCTTTTGGTGAAGGTTTTTTCGGCATAAGGTGATGTCCAATCTTTAGATGTTATCACCTTCTTGATGATGCATTTTGAGTAAACAATCTTACCAGATTGATCCTTTTCATGTTTGATCTCAGTTGAATTTTAATCGACAAGAATAAATTCATAAAATTTTTGATTCTTGGCAGGAGTGTCAGGGAACCATTCGCAACCTTCTGGGAAAGTATTGCGATTTAGTTTTTGAATGGTTTGGAGTGGCTGAGATTCTTTGAAGGCAGTTAGGAATAAAGTTTCGAAAGGATTTTTTTTAAAATAGGCTGATCGTGCCTCTGTTCTCTGATTATTTGAAGAGGAAGATGATTTTTGTGGATTTGAAGGAATGGTTTCTTTTTGAATGGTTTGTGCATAGGATAATTGAGGGAATTCAAATCTATTTGAAAGAGGTATATTTGTATGAGTTTTGGGATTTGAAGGGTTTCCGAGGTTTGAATCTTCATTTCATAGTCATCACCGATCGATAACCTTTTGAATTCTTTTGTGTCTTCCGAGACCTTTTGGAGGTCATGTTTTCCCCGCAAAAATTCTCTCGTAAGGGAAATCGGGAAGGGAATTTTTATCCCCATTAATAAATTGTATATCAAAATCAAAACTTGCTAGGATAGCTTGCCATCTAGCAAACCGTTGTTTTGAAACCAAATTTTGAACGTCTTTTTCTAAAACTTCTTTTCTTGATTTGCAATCAACTCGTAAAAGAAATTTTTTATTGTAAAGATCATCTTGAAATTTTGAAATACATAAAACTATCGATAGAATTTCTTTTCTAACGGTGGAATAATTTTTTGTGGTCCGGAGCCGGACACCAGAATGAAACCTAACTAATTGTTCTTTCTTTTCTATCTTTTGTTTGAGAATACCTCCATAACCTATATCAGAGGCATCTGTTTCTACTATCATGAATGCATCAGGATTGGGAATGCCTAGACAAGGAAGACATTTGACCTTTTCTTTTAATAGTCGAACAATATGAGTATGCTTATCGGACCATGCGGGAGGATTCTTTTGTAATCTTTGAAATAAAGGCATACATGTTTGTCTTAATTTGGGGAAGAAATCGAGATACATAATTAAGACAACCAAGAAACCTTTATAAGCGAGTCTTGTCCTTGATTTCATCGGGGAATTTATCTCGCAAATTCGATAGCCCTATTAATAGGCTTAATCGTTCCTTGATGAATATCATGTCCAAGAAACCTTATTTTTGTTTGGAAAAGTCTCATTTTAGAGGCGAAACAACTAATCCATTTTTTTTCAATGACATGAAGAAATGTATGGAGATGTTTGAAATGCTTGATCTAAACTTTTAGAAAATATGAGAACATCATCAATGTAAACTATTGAAAAAGATGAGTAAGGATTTAAAATATCATTCATAACGTTTTGAAATTCGAGAGGGAGCGTTCTTAAGACCAAAAGGCATTACATTCCATTCATAATGACCAAATGGAACAGTGAATGCTGTCTTATACCTATCTTCTTTGGCTATTTGGATTTGCCAGAAACCAGATTTCATGTCAAATTTTGAAAATATCTTTGAACCATAAAGTCTTTTGAGTAGATCTCTTTTGTTAGGAATAGGATATCTTATCCATTGAAGAACCTTATTGAGAGGCTTATAGTTAATAACAAGACGAGGAACTCCTCGTTCCTTCTCAGCTTGGTTCATGACATAAAAAGCTGCACAACTCCAAGGAGATTTGGAGGATCTTATTAGCTTTTTATCGAGGAGAGTTTGAATTTCTTTTCTGCAGAATTCTAAGAGTTCAGAATTCATTTGTATTGGTCTTGCTTTGGTAGGAATATTTCTTTCTGAGAAGCCTGGTTCATAAGGAAGTGTCACCATATGCTTTTTTCTATCCCAAAAAGCATTTGGTAAATCTGAACAGACTTTATTATTAAAAACGTTTTCTAAATCAGTAATCTTCTTTTGAATAGAAGGATGTTGTAGTTGTTCTTCAATTTTATGAAAAGAAATATCATTTTTCAAAACGGAAATTTGATGTTTCATATATTGAATTGAATTTATTTTCTGATAAATGGAAGAGGACTGTAGTAAAGAAATATCTTTTTGTAAAATAGGACAAAGAAATTTAAAGGAAATTGTTTTTCCAAAAATTTATGTATGAACTCCTTCATGATTAACAGAAAACGGATAGATTTGAGTTAGAAAAGGTGTTTCAAGGATAATTTCTTCCTTGATATCCTTGACTACTGTAAAAGTATTTTTAAAGGAGTATTTATCATTTACAACATAAACTTTTGAAATCTTGTGTTGAATTTGAAGAGGAGACCCATTAGCCCCATATAATTGGGTCTTAGTACTTTCGTAAAATTTTGAAGGAACCAGTCCGTCTTTGATACAATTTTGATCTGCACCACTATCTACTAGGGCAAGATAGTTTGCAGAAAAGTCCTTAACCTTTAAAGTAACTAAAACATACCATTTTTGAAAATTGATTTTATTGACCTGCTGGACAAAATCAATATTTTTTTCACGAGGAACACTCCATCATCCAACCAAGATATTATCAGTATTCACTTAGACAATATTCTTTTTTCATGCTATAATCAAATTGGCAATTGCTAAACTAACTCAACTCTACCAACATTTTATAACCCAAATAAATAAGCTAAAAATGAACATATCAAACCAAGTTGAGTACGATTCTATTATACTAAGCTCAAAAACTTAAAATTTCCCATCTACATTCCAGTTGGCAAAATCTTATACTCCTTGCCAAAACCAACATTCGATAGCTAACAATTAGGAAAAGTAAATTAACACCTCATGAACTTCTTACGAAGTAGAATCAAATAGGGAAAAAAGAAAACCCTAAAAACAAGAAATTACAACGAAATACGGAAATTGGGGTAAAAAGAAAGACCAAAAAAAGTAAACTAAATTAGGGTAAAAGTACCTTTATATAATTTAACACCTCAGTATCAATGCCATCTCTCATCCTCACTTTCACTCTTTCCCTCACTTCTCATCCGACCAACCTTCAACACAACCCCTAACCGCCGACATTGTTGACACCACCACCCCATTCAACATAGTTTGAGGGTGAATTTCTCCAACACCACCACCTTCAAAACTCGGCGAATTGACCGGATCTGAAGAGCATGGGACCAAGGAAGAAGGTGAAAGAAACCAGTGTCGTAGAGTCCTCAACTCAGGTAACTTTTTTGATTTCGCCGGAAAAAATGGTGCAAATTGGATCTCTAGCACGGAAACGAAAAAACAGTTCGTTTCCATGGAAACGGACTGTTTTTTCGTTACCTATGTGGAGTCAACGGAAAACCTCTTCGGTTCCGTGCGTGGCGAGTTTTTTATTTTATTTTCAGTCTTTATTTTAATGAATTAGAATTATAATAGTGTTTAATAGCGAATAATTACGAATAATGTTAGTGTGTTTTTTTTTTTTTGACAGAGAATAATGTTAGTGGTGATAAATTGTTTTGATTTTTGTGATAATAGTGAATAAATTACGAAAAAATATTAGTACGTTAATAATGATAATTTATTTTAATTTTATTAATAATAGTGAATGAAGCCGGTGAATATTAGCATGTCAATAGTGATAAATTATTTTAATTTGTTTTAGCGTGTTATTAGCATATTAATATTAGCGTATTAGTGATATAAAAATTAGCATATTAATGTTATAAGCATGTTATGCTAATATTAGCGAATAATTTGTTTTGATTTGTAATTAGTGATTATTGCATGTTATTGGTGATAAATTATTTTATAATAGATGATTAATTATTAAGCAACAATTTAGTAATTAGTGTTGAATATAATGGATTAATGAGTAGTGATTTTTAATAATTAAAATTTTAATTTATTCATTAGTTATTATTACTAGTAATTACAAGAAAATAACGACGAACATGCCTAGATAAATATATATTAAATTGAATAGTTTAAATTGATTTCCAATATAAAAAAATCACTAATTAACATAATTTATAATTAGGCTCAAGGGAATTTACGCAGCAAGAGTCTTGGTTCTGAGGGATCTGGGCCACGACACACTCGATCTCGTGGTGTGGATGCATTGACTAGGAGGGCGAGGGAAGAACATCGGGTTGTGCCGAATCCTATTCCTGATGAGCCTTACAGTTCGGGTTGGGATTCCCAGGACGAGGATGAGTTAGATAATCCGATGGACGTTGGAGATTCGGGGGACCGGGATGAGGATGAGGTTGTGGGTGAAAGCACCTCCCGTGTTACTATGAGGAAGGGTAGAGGAGGGAGGTTTGTTGGGGAATTGTCGAGTACCGAGACTAGTCGGGGCAGGAGTAGAGCTGCTCGTGATACTACATGGTTAGTTAAGGGCGTTATGCTAGGGGGCCCCTTTGACGGTAGCGTGATCCCTAGTTTTCGCGGCCACATTTCCTGCTATCTTTGGAATTCTATGGACTGTGATCGGGGACTTATTAGGTGTCACAATCGTTCGGGTGAGTTTCAGACTCTCCAGAGATGGAAGGGGCAGTTCGATTCTCAGTTGCAGCAGCGTGCGTCTGCGTCCGGTATTGGCCATCTGCCGGATATCATGTTTACGCACCTCGACATGCCATTGATTTCAGCTTTTGTAGAACGCTGGCAGCCCGACACGAACACATTTCACTTGCCTTTCGGAGAGATGACGATCATGTTGCATGATGTTTGGCGGTTCTCGCGAATTCCTATTGAGGGTCGCACAGTTAGTGGTAGTTTGTCATCTACTGATTTGCATGTTAGGTACGAGGAGCTCCTCCAGGTTACTCATGCGGAGCTATTTCAGCCGAACGTACCTATTTGGAAGAAAGGCGGCGTTTTTGTTCAGGAGATTTTTGATAGATGCAAGCTCACGCCTCGTCCTGCTGACGTGACTCTTCGTGCATATCTGCTCCTCACACTTGGGTGTACGCTGTTTATAGATAAGAGTGGTACCCGGATCTTGCCGATGAACATTGTTGAGTTGGATGATCTTAATTCAGTGCATAGGTACTCATGGGGCTCTGCGGCATTGGCGTACTTGTATCGTCAACTGGGGGTGGCGACTAGGTTGGAGTGCCGTCAGATTCTTGGTTGTCTCACTCTTTTACAGTGTTGGATATACGAGTACTTCCCTTGTTTCCGGCCTCAGAAAGATGGGTTAGCATTGAGTCCTCGTGATCCTCGAGCTAGAAAGTGGGATGATGACATCGTGAGTAATGAGGTGATCCGACTTGCTTCGATACGCAGACGCTTGGATAAACTTCATGCTTCAGAGGTACGCAAATTACTTACTAAATACTATTCTTTTATATGAGTACTAGTTTAAACTAATTGCATTATTTCAAAATTGTAGGTCGTTTGGATGCCATATGGGGATGATCCGGCTACCACTGTTCCGAGAACGACGTATGTCGGTTGCATACGTTATCGTGATATCATTGAGTCGTACAACCCAGATCGGGTACTACGACAGCTGGGTTATGTTCAGATCATCCCTTCTCCGATCCCGAGTCCCGAGTATGCATATAGACCGAAACACCCGATGAAGTATGAGCTTGAGTTTTCGGCAGCAGCAACCGATTCATCATGGCAGCGATTCACGCCATATTCGGGGGGTCTACATGGCTCAGCATTGAGACGAGTCAGTCGTCCTCATGATTGTTCATCAGACTACGAGGACTGGTATAACACATATAGTCATCCTCTCATTATCGATGATGAGATTGTCAGTGTATCGCACCGACTGGACCCTACAAACACACACTACGTATGAATTTCATATTCTATGTATATATCTAGTTGTTAATTATTGATAAGTAATATAATTAATTTCGTTCTTCATATTTTGCAGTGGATGGGTCGGTGGTTCGATGCAACGAGAGCTTTGGTAGAGGATCGGCATAATGACCCACGACCTAATACCGCTACTTCATATGAGATGATGGATGATTTGGCTCGGGAATGGGATTTGGCACTACAGCTGGATAAGACACATGATGCTGCTTAGTAGTTTTGATTTATTATTTTTCATTTCAATTTTTTCAGTTGATGTACTTTCTATAACTTTGGTTTGGTTTGACGTGACGTACTATATTTCAGACTGTTTTTCTTTTGTAATATGTTTTTGGATGAAGTTATTTAAGTTTGCATTATAACAATACCATTACCATTATGATTAAGTATAATATTATAACATTATAATTTCCAACTAATTAGTTCTATAATTTTCGTTAGTTAACATTATAATATCCAACTAATTAGTTCCATAAATTTCGTTAGTTCCATATATACGAAATATTGCACTAATTAGTTACAAAATATCCAACTAACACTATGATCATCATTATAATATCCAACTAACATCATAATCATTACCAATATGATTAAGTATAATATTATAACATCATAATATCCAACTAATACATTTTTGAGGGGATAATATCCAACTAATTAGTTCTATAATTTTTGTTAGTTAACATTATAATATCCAACTGATTAGTTCCATAAATTTCGTTAGTTCCATATATACAAAATATTGCACTAATTAGTTACAAAATATCCAACTAACACTATGATCATCATTATAATATCCAACTAACATTATAATCATCGTTTGGATGATTTTTTCGGGGTCTCCCTGGTGGGGTTTTCGATGACGTCGAGATCAAGAGATGATTGACGAAGATGACGCAAATTTTCCTCTAATGAAAGAGTAACACTCCATAGGATGGCATGATCACTACTTTGAACATGGTCAACCAATTCTAAGAATAACACTAGAGGAAAAAAGTTCAAGTACTCGTTAAAAAGGGCTACGGTTAATGCAAAAACCGCAACCCTTAAGGGTTGCAGTCTTCCCCGTTCCCGCGAAGATGAAAGAAAGACAACCCAAAAATGGGAAATAATTTAAACCTGTCAACAAACTCAACAGAATACAGTATTCTCAATTTCAAGACCCAAATCGACGATGCTTTTGCAGAGACAAACTCAAAAGAGAATTGAGGAATCCAAAACAACACAAACTCATTAAATCTGTTCAATATTACAAGCCAACTAAGAAATCTTATATCAAACTTATATAAGAATAAAAAACCTATATACATGAACTCAAACAAAATTTTCTACAACTCTTCGCAATACAAAGTTCCTCCATAAACAACCGCAGCCTTTATTAACCGCAACCCTTGAGAAGCCCTAAAATGAAATAAACGCCCTCCATTCCCATTTTCCCATTTTGCCGCACCCGCCTTACTCCCTTGAGCAACCTCCTTCATTGAACCCAATTTCTCTTTCTCCTCCCAATTCCCATTACCCATCTCATCTCTTCTGTCTATCACCACTCACCGCATCATCTCTCTCCTCTCATCCTTGTTCGAAGGCGAGGGTTCACAACGGTAGTGGTTTGCAAGGTTGGTGGTTCGCCAGCAAGGGCTCGCAAGGGTTTAGGGTTTAGGGTTTGCAAGGGTTGGATGTTCGCAAGAGCTGGTGGTTCTCTCATCCTCTTCTCTCTTACGTGCGACCTTCGCAACTTCGCAACGTTTCAGCACTACATAAATTGCATCTTTAATTTCATTTGAATATAGACAAGGCCGAGCAAGATAGTGGTTGCTGCAGTGACAAATGTTGCCAATCAGATCTCGGAATGCCATGTTGCTCCATGTCGGAGTCGGTGCTTGGACTTGTGGAGTTGTTGTACTGTTAGACTGTTAGTTTATTTTCTTTGTTTCTTTCTTAAAATATGTTTCAATTTCTTTTCCATTTGATGATTTAATGATTTGTGGTTTTAAAGGTTTATGAATTGTGTGGATTTATGGGTTTGTGAATCAGAAAAAAAAAAACTAATTTGTGAACTTAAAAATCAAAAGAGTTAATGTGTAAATCGGGAATTTACAGTGTTGGTAAATTATAACTTATTTACTTTGTTATTAAATAAAATGGTGAATTAGTGAATTATAATATGGATATAAAATTGAATTCGGTCACTATTAATATGGGTATAAAATTGCACCATATCCAAGTTCAAATGTTTTAGATTACCAAACAGTTGAAGTCGGTCAAATCTATCATTTGAATGAAATCATCATCCCCAACTGTCCATTATTTAAAGTTGACTTGAATCCAAGACTATTGCGAAGGGGCACCTAATGATACTCAAGTTGGAAGAGGATGTTACTTTTGCAGTTAGTTTCCCTACTCCTTTTCTTTACCTTACATTATGTTCTTATTTCTGCCTTCTTTGTGTGGGAGAGATTTTCAGACATGAGAATTATTTCATAAAGTAAACCGAGAGTCGAGAAGTGTGGATCTTTGCTCTCTGTGGTCATTTTATTCCTTTATCATTTACAAGCAGATAGTTTGTTTATGTTGTTTTCTAGGAGTAAATATTTTATTCCTGTACGTACTATCTGGAATTTCAAGCTCCACATAATTCAAACGTGTTTACAGAATCAACATTGCTAACACACATTTGATTAACGATATGCTAGCATTAATTTTTTCGATGTTTTATGCTGGGAATTTTATTATACATATGAGCATGGTACACCCAAGGCTATTTTTTTACTCATTGCTCATTTGAAACTCCATATGAGCATAATCACATAATAGGTGGAACTCCAAATGAGTAAATAAGTAAAAAATAGCCTTGGGTGTACCATGCACATGGAACACCCGGGTGTATGATGAATGCACTATTTTATGCTCTCCAAGTATGAAATCTGAAAGTATTTTAATATTATATCTTGCACCTCCAAAATATTTTGAGTCCATTTTAGGCCCAATCTTTTGAAAAGCCCAATTAATTATTCAATGATAATTAATTGTTTTTATTATTTTGATAAATGTTTTCAGAAATAAATAAAATTGAAATCAGATTTTTATTCCGTAAAATTGAATTTCCGGATTTAAAAGATAAAATAATATCTTAAAAAACGCGTTTAACAAAAAAGCCTGGCAAAACGTGTCAGATGCAGTTGGTGCGCTTGGCGTGCCACGTGCGCTCAGCACATTGGGCTTGTCGCGTCAAGCGCACCAATCTGCGCCTAACACGTGGCTCTATGCGACGCACAGACTGACAATTTTATCTTTTTTAAACGCATACTACGTGTGCACGATTTATTGGTCTTATTGCGTTAGGCGCGTCTGACACGTGTAATTATGCGTCACACAGAGACGTGCACCTGGCGCACTCTCTGCGTGACGCGCAGGTTTTGTTTTCTTATAAATAGGCCTCGATTTCTCGAATCAAGGAGACGCTTACACACTTATTTAATTATTTTCACATACACTTTACTAGTACTTTGCTCCCAAAGTCCAAAATCCCACATACTCTCACATACTTTGCAAACACAATTAAACACATACTTTCAAGTACTTTCATTCACATTGATCTTTTGGCTTTAAGATTGCTCCTCCCAAAGGTTGTTGCTCTCTCAGACCTAAGCCGCACAGGTATACTCTTGAGGGTTCTTGAATAATTTATTTTATTTTATTTATTGAAGTTGCTAACTTTTTCTTTCCCGATGTAGATCTTTAATAAATAAACGTTCTTCTTGTATATTCCGACCTCTTTTTTTTTATATATATTGTTATGATTGTCCTGCTTGTCTTTTCATCACCCACATGTTATTATTGTTAATCAAGACCTAAGTAATTGTTCTAATATTAATCATATAATTTGGACAACCTGCTAGGAACCTTGTAATTAATTTTGATTGCCTAATAACATGCCACCAAAAATAGACCAACTTAGACTAATATTTTTAGGGTGCATGAAAATATTATCTGGTTGTTCTTCTGCATAAAACTATGATATGAATCGATATTTAGTAGATGTCATCAATGGGCGAACGTGGTTCATTATGACCATATTCATACCCTTACCTCCGAACTCTGGTTAGTTCATTGACCATTAATGGAGTCATGACGGGGAAATCTACATTGGATAAGTTCCACAGTTGTCCCTTTGATTTCCCAATATCCAATTAGGTTTATGAGTCTTCCTTTAAAGACTTGTTGGCGACTTCAAAACGTATTTCAATTAAACATTAACAATTGGGTAGTCAAATACGCGCTAACACCGCGTAGACGAAATAAAATCACGCCTACAATTACCCACAATGGACGCTGCATATTATATCCAGCCATCCAAGGAGAAGTAATGCTCATCTTCTCTTTCATCATTGCCGTCAGTCATGCTACTAATTTTTTTTTTATCTCATACCCTCCATACTTCTATTTTGTTTGTAATATTTATGGTTAGTTTCTTTCTGCAGCGACCTTTGTGAGCATAAACTTTACGTCATCTTTGCTATGATAAAATTATTGCAATTTTTTTTGTTCAGTTACTCTGTCTGTCACTATTATGCGAAGATGACTTTTGATGTTTGGTTTTCGAATGACATTGTCAAATAATAGTAATATTTGGAGCTTGTGAATGCTGGTTCCTCTTTTTTAGGCGAATATATAAGAAATTTTCGTGACTGATATTCTAAATCCAGTCTTTTCAGGAAGAGAAAAGGAGTGACAAGAATTTTATGTCAATGATGCTGGATATTTGGCTAAACTAAATTTGGTATTTTCTTCACTCTAGGTGTTTATATCTCTTGATTCTTGCACTGAGATAAGGTCCCTGCCACCTTATTCTTCAGTCCAATTACTTGGAAGGATCATCACTTGGTCTTTAAAATAGCAGCCAAATATATGATGTTTCTTGCTTTTAAGAAGAAGGTCATGAATCTAGCTGAAAGTTCGATAAAACCAGTAATGGTAATTGCACAAAGTGTTCAATGTTTTTTTCTTGAAAACTTGGAACTGATCTATATTCTTGTAGCACTCTCCGTTGCTAGCAGATCACTACTGTTTGACTTCTGGATTATAGTGGACTATCTTAAATGACTTATAGTGGGTGATTGGTTAGTACCAAAGCTCAATGATTGATTGGTCTTACTTGGCTCAAAGTATGTGCAAGTTTAGCTTTAGCTCAGATGGGCATTGCTATTCTAGAGGGCTTGATGCATCTGTTAAGATATGGGACATGTCAGGCAACCTCAATAGCATGTTTGGAGGCCCCATGGAACTCTTTGAGTTTGAGGTGAAATATTAAAGAGTTGCATTGATCTTTTATTACTATGAATCCTTAATTATATCTAGATGAATGAAAACAGTTACATGTGCTTTTACTATAGTGGGTAAAATGGCATCTAAATGGACATCTACTCTTGGCAGGTTGTACTGATAAAAATGCCTACTTATGGACTTAGTGGTGTTGTGTTGTTAGCTTGATGTGGATGTCGTGAACCAGAAAGCTTGAGTTTTTTCCCCATTTGTTTATAATATTATATATCTTTGTTTACATTGTATCATGACCATAATTTGTATAAAATTTTAACTTCTATCTATATATAGTTGTTTGTATGTTAATTTGGCATAAAAATGCAAAAAAAAAAATCACAAGGGCTGCGGTTTTTGTTTTTTTTGCTAAAAACCGCAGCTCTTAATTGATAAAGAGATATGGTTTTATCGTTAACGGCAGCCCTTAATAGTTAAGGGCTGCAGTCAATTACCGCAGCCCTTCAATGTTGTTAAGGGCTACTATGCCAAGGGTTGCGGTCGAAAAACGCAGTTCTTAGGCCACTTTTGACCCCTGGGCATTTTTTCCTCTAGTGGAAGTACTGAGAATCCTGTGCTGCCTCAGATACAAAATCGAGGTCGTCATCGCCAATAATCAAAGTACTCTAATAAGGATGTAAGTCTGTCAAGTACAATCACTCCACATCCAAGCGTCTGAGTATAGCGCATGCACAAGGGATGGCATGTGTCGTCCTCAACGAGCAACCGCAACGCTCATTTACCTTATTGGCCAACTCCAACATATTAGTTTAGGGTAATCAATAATGTGAGACTCGATCATTTAACTTATACAAAGACATACTCTTTGTAATACTACGTATTTTTATTAAGTTAATATTTATAATTTTAGAAAGATTTGGTTATTAAAAAAAACTACTATTTACTAAAAAAAAAGCTTTTAAAGAGGTTTTTATAAAAGATTTTGGGTATTTAAAATAAAGTTTAGCCCAAATGAGTATTGGCCTTAGTTTAATAAGTTTTAAAATCAAGTGTTTTGTTTAAAACAAAAAAACAAAACATTTTTAAAGATTTTTACCAAGTTTTACATAAAAAAAAGAAAAAAAAATTTCGCTGGCAGCAAACTCACGGGCCACGGCAGTGAGCTAAAGTCTTACAAGATAGGTTTATCAATTTTGTAACTTTTAATTTTTGGTTATCTTTTTAATTAATTTAAGCTTCTAGAATTATGTATTGTGGATAATTTATATCTATTCCGAATCTTAGTTGGATGATCATAAAAATTAATTAGATCTTAGCTAGTTTTGTTTATCTTTTCCCTTAAACCTATCTTTTAGTTTCCGAGTCCTAGTACGACTCTACTTGTCCAACTAGTATAAATAGGGGCTCCACTCCTCATATTCTTCACACCAAATTTGAGGAATACATCCCTTTTCTCAAGTTTAAACACTCTCTCCCTCTTAGCCTACCCTTTCTCTTATTCCCTAATAGTTATTAATTTTCAAGGTGTGTGTATATGTAGATCTTTAAATATTATTCTGCATGCGTAGTATCATATTTTAGGGTTGTTATTTTAGATTGAAGTACATATTTTTATGAGTTCCATTATGAATTTTATGAGTTTTCATTATGAATATTATGAGTTTACATGAGTATGTTGAATTTTTGACTTATTATATAAACATATTAGTGTCTAGGGTTCATTTTATTTTCAACAATCGTGAGCTATGTAACCGGTCATGCGTTAAGTGCATAACATCTTTGTCATCATTGCCATATTGCTATATTACAATTAATCTCCAAAGAACTATCCTTTGAGTGGTATTGTTGTTAAAAACGTAAGGCTTGAGTTATTTTATAATTATTATCATTCTTATTTAGTATTATTATAAATGTTTTTCAAGAGGATTTCATAAACAAGTTATTTTATGCCTTTATATGGCTAAGAATTATTATTCTTAAAGGAGGATTATTTAAGAATTATTATTCTTAAAGGAGGATTATTTTCGAAGGATTTTTATTTATGATCTTTTACGATCACAATTATAAAGAGGCAACGACCAGGTCCGTTCCCGGCATTCGGAGGCCTGGGGCGAACTAAAAAATATGGGCCCTCCCCAATCTCAACTACTATATATTTTCTACATATATTGATTTAGAGATATTAATGGTCAAAGTTCTGTTGAATATGACTTCTTTTTAACATCTCATGAAATCTGGATTCATTTTAACTTACATTTTTTATAATATACCCAGTGGATTGATGGTTATCTTTTTATGACGTGTCTTCCTAAACTAAGTCATACTACCTCTGTTTTTTTTAGTTGCAACATTTAATTATTTTAATGCACTCACCAAAAAGTCAAAAGTTGCAACTAAAAAAACAGAGGAAGTATCTTGTTTCTTAAATTTATCACGTTATCCTCATCATCAAGTTATCAGTTGGAGTTTGGGTCTGGATTACGAAATTGTGTAAGTGCTTTGGCCTTTTGGATTAGTTCTTTAATATTTTCCTGAGTTTGAATTGTGAAAAAAGAAAAGGCAATAACATAGTCCTTCCCTTTTTTAACAGTTCCACTTTTACATTCACTTTTACAAGTGTACTAATTTATTAACATCTAGTATCTTTAACTATCTTACTTTATCTATTCGCACAATCTAGGTAAAATAGAATATATTGAAATTAATATACATTAAGATAAATCTAATAACATTTGTTCTTATATATTAGTAAATTTATAGTCGAAGTGGGGTAAAAATGAACAATGTAAGCGTAAAAAGTGCACAACTATATAAAGTCGAGGGGGTATGAAATGGCAAAAAGAACATAGTTACTTTATATGAGAAGAAAATAAAATCCACCTAAGATTAGGTAACTATTTTAAAATCATTGAAAACAAAAGAAAACCAAAAAATAAAAATAGGAAGTTGAAGCTATTTCAAAATCATTGAAAGCAAATGAAAACACAAAAAGGCAAAAATTAAAAAGCTGGAAAAATTAAAAAAAGTCATAGGTGGGATTCGACCCTGGGACGGATAGATGTAATGGAGTGAAAGTAAACCAAGGAGTCAACGCTTTGTTTTGTAGATTTCATGCGTGCAATCTTGTTTTAACTCAAAACAACAGATTGTAAATCAGCAAGATGGGCCTTTTCTCCCTGGGCCCTGGGCGGGCGCCCCTCCTGCCAAGGCTCAGGGACGGGCCTGGCAACGGCTTGTTATTTATTAGCAAGAACGATAGCTATTATTATTTACCAGGCAACTGCTTGTTATTTATTAGCAAGAACGGTAGCCATTATATTATATTTTACCCATGTACTTTTTGTATAGGTCATGTGGACAAAGTAGTAACCCTCGTAATAGGCTCAGTAAGGAATACTAAACTTGGGGGGTGTGCACACTTTAGGAAAGGTACCTAGGTAAGGAAAAATGAGTTTTTATTTAAGTTATATACTTTTTGTTATATAAGTATTACAAGTATCCAATGAAGGTTTTTCGAAATTAAATATTTCAAATGTTTAATTAAAAAAAGTGTTTTAATATTCCGCATATACATGTACTCAGTATTTGTTTTATGGATTTGTCCTTGTGATGACCCTATTTTGGCGAGCAGAATTTACAGGTTGATCATATGATGCATACTTCAAATGGGGAAGCTAGTGAGGAATCATAATTAGTCTAGGAGTTGTTATTTTTATTTCCTAATTTCTATTGTCATAGTTTAACAATAAAGTTTATATCAATCAAGAGTTAGTTATTTAGTTATTCCGCTGCATTAGTTTAAAGTTCAGTTAGTAGTTAGTATTAAAGCCTTTAACGTTATCACATGGCGGTAATACTCTCAAGTTTCTCAATGAGTTTTATATTAAAATATGTTTTCCAAAAGAGAGAAATTTGGGGGTGTTACACTCTTGTTCAAGGTCCCGTGTCGACGATGACTTTCCTCCAGGTTATTATTGACTTTGACCAACTGATTTTCTATTACACTATGAACAATAGAAAATAGGTGTCCAAGTACCTGTACTGTACTAGTCCAGACCCACCCCTTCAGCGATGAGTTGCGTTTTCAACTCGGCTAGTGGACGTGATTCCAAGATAAAGAACATTGTTCATCCATGACCGAACAAACTTTTCTTTGTGCACTAGCCAAGTTGTTTCCACGTACTTGAGGACGGCAGACCACCTCCCCCAAATATCTTTCATGTTCTCAATGGCGGCTTCATATTCCTCCTCGAAGGTTGAGTCAATAATAGGATACCAACTTCGGCTGATGAACCTCAGACCCGCTGACTTGTTTCCTTCAACGAGATAACTCACTTTAGCCTCCACATCCGTGTTGATATGCCATCTACATAGCAAATGTGTGGAGATAGGGAACACTTCCCAGATCGCTTTCATGAGACCCACCTCAAGGTGAGTTACGAGTGTAACAGGGAGAACACTGACGCCGATCAACAATCTAAACTTGTCTAAACTATCAGTTGTTTCTTTCACCATCAAAGCATACTCAACCAGAAAGTTCTTGTTACATGTTGTCATCTCGATTATCTCGAACTACGACATCTTATATTTGTTCATTTTATAAGTTGCATCTATATAAACAACATGTGGATAAGTGCGGAGGACATTCACCGGCTTAGGGTGTACCATGAATGTCTATGTGATGACATTTGTCTCTTCATCTTGTCCTATCCAATGATGGTGGTCGCTTTCTCGAGCAAGGCGGAGGAATTGTTGCATCACGTCTCTGCAATCCATTGCTTCACTTCTATTTTTTTTTTCTTTCAAGTGTACATGTGTCTAGTAATTTGGATGGTCATCTGAAAATTTTTCCTGAATAACTTTCATGATGCTGGCGGGCTTGATGTGCGACTTGTTCATATCGTGAACGGAAGCCTTTGCCGCCGGACTAAGACCGTTGATGGGTCCATGACCCTCGAGGTAATGAATAAATTGATGGTTGTCCATGTCTGTTATCCCTGGTTTGCTACTAATCAACCATCTTGATCGATTTGGGTAATCAATATATATTTTATCTCAACGTAAGCTCTGCATCCACATGCTTTTGTTTTCGTGTTTATACGTTCTGCTAAGCTAAGATCCTTACCTTCACCATGTTATCTCTCACCCCGGTTACATCTCATATAACCATGGCCGACTGCTAACTTGTGTTTTATTTCACGAAATAACCATCACAAACCTAATTTGGCATGCCTTTTCTCTACACCAATTCTGGGCATCATCTTTCTTATCCCAAAGCGTATCATTATAAAATGGTGATTATAATCTACATAATCACCTTCAAAATCCGGCTCATAAACCTATAATATATAATTTAGGATTTAATGAACAGATAACCAGTATTAACATGCAATAATCACTAATACTCGCTAATCATCAAATTATTCACTTACTAATCGTAACTATTAATTATTCACAAATAGTTGCTATTATTTACTAATCACAGCTTCTAAATTTAACTAATTATCAGTTTAGCAACTAATTAGCAAATATCATCAACAAAATGAACATAAACATGCAATAATAAAAAACTACTAAACATGCAATAATCACAAACTACTAAACATGCAATAGATATTAGATCACTAATACTCAGTAATCATCAAAAATCTAACTAATTTTCACAAATAAGCACTAAATTTTTCTAATTGTACTACTAATTATTAGCTATTATTTATTAATCTATCACAACTACTAATATTCGTTATCACAAAATATCTACTAATTATCAAATAATCTTTAATAATGTGAACACAAATTACTCAAAAACAAAATATGAAATGCATGGAGACGAACGAGATTTTAGTTTCCTCCATGGAGGAAACGAAAATTTTGTCTGTGTCCATGTCATGGTGGCGCAAAAAAATATAGTTTTTTTCAACTAACCACAATACGTTGTGGTGCTTGTGGCATCGTTGACGGTTCTTCGTCGAACATTTCAGTGATGGTGGTGTCGCCAGTGTTGCAAGAAAAGGGGATGTGGTGGTCCGGTCATGATGCTTCTCCGGTGGTGGTCTCGTGGTGATGGTGCTCCGGTGCTCCTATGGTACTCCACTGGTAGAGGAGTGAGATGAATGTGGGTGATTGGTTAGGTTATTGGTGAGAGGAGAGGTGAGGTGTGGGGTGAATACGGGTGAAAAGGGGAGGGGTATGGATGGTATTTAAAGGAAAAAGTACGGGCGATTTTAAGTAAATACGGGCTGTAAATAGCATGACATATAAATTTCGAACAAATGTTATAGTCATAAACCAATTATTTATTTTTTATGGACAAAAGATGATTTCTTGGTTCTTATTTTTTCAACATTTATGATAATTAATACATAAGAATAAACATAATCATTATTCAACTTGTCTCAATATGTAGCTTTTAATATCTTAATTGCATAAATTTTTACAAGCATAAATCTACGCTACTACATTTTTAATCAGAAGCAACGGCTAAAATTAGCTAATGCAACGATTGTTTTTTATACCGTTGCAGTAGGATCATCTATTGCAACGGTCCTTTTCAAGTTAGGTTCATGGATTGAGCTATTGCAACGACTTTACGATGACCGTTGCATTAGGTATATCTATGGCAGCGGTTTAGTGATTGTCGTTGCATTAGATGGAATTATATAGGGTCATTGCATTAGATGTTATTTATGGCAACGTCATGATATATATATGTTCGTGCAATTATCCTGAATCAATATATTCCCTCTATTTTTTATCAGGAAATTTTAAAACCTTTACAAAAAATACCTATATTTTCTATACCCGCTAATATTTTGTAAAACAAGGAACAAAAAACCCATTAACACAGGTAACTGAATTGAATTGAAACACCCTAATAATATTTGCCAAAAGAAAATCCAATTTTCCACATCTTTCCACATCTTTCAACTGCTTAGGTATGCGCATGTGATTATATACAAAGAGGAAGAGTAAGAATTCACGAGATTAATTTCTTCCAAAATTCACAAATATATGTAAAATTCGAGTCTTCAACGCAACAAGTAGGTGAAATTATTCAAGAAAACTCGAGTAAAGAGACGAAATTCAAGAAAACCCAACAAAGAGCCGAAATTCGGATTATCCGTTGAGTTTCAAAAGGTATGTTCTTCAATTTGAATTGTTATGGGAGTTTTCAAAAGGAGTGTCGGTGACTTTTTCAATTTTATAGTAATGGGGTTTTCGAATTATGCATAGCAGAGGCGAAATTCAGATTTCTTTTGTTTGTATCATATCACTTTCACTTCTCCTTAAATTCTTGTCTGCGGCTGCACTCCTTTATTTCTTTTTGTTTCATTAATTCTTTAGTATTCTGGTTTTATTCGAAATATGTCGTTTATGCTAAGTGGACTACCTGTTGCTTATTAAAGCTTGCCAAAACTGATATTGAGCTTTTGAGTGCATTATGTTTGATGAGTGATGATGCTACCATTCTATTCTTTTTCTGTCCACTGGTATGAAAATAGCATAATTCATCACCCAAGTAAGTGGTGGAGGTTTGTGTGATTCAAATCCATACTGGATGCTCCAGAGGCAAGTCTAGTTTGCCCAATATATGGTTGATTTAATTTGTGGAAAATACTCAGTGACGGGACAAATTCTAAAATTCAATTACCTCAGCTGCTTTAGATAAAGCAATAAAAAAATCTGTGATTTTATTTGGTGAATAAATGCAGAAGGAATATTGCATCAGCTTCTTCAATTTATTGTAATAACTGTTGAACTTAGTGATCAGAAGTCGTATGTTAATTAGTGGAAGCAGAGAAAGGAAATGGGTTTCATGGATTGGGTAAGCAGCTTAAAATTCGTAAGGGAATATGAAGACTTTAAACAAGGAAATCAAGGACCACATATTTATGTCAGCTAACGTTGAATCAATATTAGTTATAAACTACCAAATTATTTCAAATATATATATATATATATATAATTTCAGCTACCATCAATAATTTTGTTATATGACCAACTAGATGCTTCTCCTCAAGAAATTGCTTCAGATACAATTATTTTACGATGTTTTTGTTGGACGTATAAGATATACTCCATTTGACTAATTTTGAGACTAGTTACAACTTAAATATTCAAGGTCAGAGAGATAAAAGAGCATTGAGACAGAAGTAGAAGTGTCCTCTAAGTTACTAACCATATGTTTACTTGCACTTTAAAGGGGATCAAAGATATCTACTGTGAGTTATCTCAGTTTCTTAAAGTGGTTGGTGAGCAGAAAGGAGGGTAATATCATATGATAAATGTATTCAGTCGCAGTTCTAAAAGATGTGTTCTTGACTAAATCTACTCCTATTTTAGTGGGTGAAACGCTTTGGAGCTGGTTTGTTTTTATTGAATGTTCAAAGTTTATATTAACAATTTGTTTTAAAATTTGAGGATTTTTATAATTTTTTAAAATTGGATGCTGACTTAATGTTCTGTTTTGCAACATATCATTAAGGAACAAAATGAATAACATAGATAAAAAGTGGTGGATGCTTCAAAGATGGAGTGTTGAATATGAAGGAGGAGTTGAGGAGTACATTAGTAAGGCTTTTTCTATTAAAGCACAAGGGAACCAGATTTGTTGTCCTTGCAATGTTTGTCATTATCGTTATTGGCAGTATAGAAATGTTGTTAGGAATCATATCATTGTTAATGGTTTTGTTCCAAGAACTGATAAGTTGTTAGACTTAGATATAAATATTGAAAAAGAACAGGATGTGACAGAAGAACGTGATGCAATATTAGACATGAATGATGACATAGAGGGGTTGTTGCATGATACATTGAGAGAAGGGCCGAATGAAGATGCAAAGAAGTTTTATAGATTAATAGAAGAAGGTCAACAAGAATTATATCCAGGTTGCAAGAAATTTTCCAAACTGTCCTTTCTTATTCATCTATTTATATACAAGTGTGACCACAAGTTGAGCAATGTAGCAATGTCGGCTTTGTTAGGAATATTTAGAGACACGCTACCCGATGCAAATTTGCCCAAGTCTTATAATGAAGCAAAAAATGTTTTAAGAGTATTAGGGCTAGATTGTCAAAAGATTGATGCATGCCCTAATGACTGCATGTTGTATTGGGAGGAGCATGCAAATGCAACAAGCTGCTATATTTGCAAGACTTCAAGGTGGAAAGTAACTGATAAAGAAAAGACTAATGGGAAGGATTATAAAAATCCTACTGCTAAAATTCTAAGGTATTTTCCAATTAAGAAAAGGTTGCGAAGGTTATTTATGTGTCCGAAAACTGCAAAGTACATGATATGGCATAAAAATAATGATTCAGAAGATGAGCTTTTAGAGCATCCAAGGGATGGTGAAGCATGGAAAAAGTTTGATAAGAGATATCGAGACTTTGCCAAAGATGCTCGTAGTGTGAGGCTTGGGTTAGCTTCAGACGGGTTTAACCCATTCCACAATATGAGCATTGTACATAGTACATGGCCAGTGATATTGATCAATTATAACTTACCTCTGTGGTTGCTTACGAAGCCTGAATTTTGGATGTTAGCATTGCTTATTCCCGGTTCCTTATCCCCCGGAAATGATATTCATGTTTATTTGCAACCACTAATCAAGGATTTGAAAGAATTGTGGGAGGTTGGATTGGAACTTGTAGGAGCTTTAGTTCTTCAAAGAGGAAGAATTAGCGGACCAGTCATGCAGCAATATAGCTCTTATGCTCTTCAGCTCCATAATTGACTCTGAACTCGCCCTTTTTTTGTTTCTGCCTTACATATCCTACTTAATGTAATATACTAGTATGTCAATCTTGCCTTATGCCTCAATTAGAAGCCTTTTGCAGAGAGGACAACTATGACTAGATTGTTTAAAAGTTACTAAAACTAAAGTGTAGCTAATCTCCTTTCAAATGGATGCTACTATTAGTTACAACTTGTTTTTGCTTGAAAGAACTTGCTTTTGCTTTGCCTGTCAAAGAGAAATTTTTTTTTGTGTTGTTGATGGTGTACGTTTACTAACTATTACAATGTTTGAATTTTTAGGTGAATAATGAACCAACTGGAGGAGATCAAACATAGACGTCTCACTATACACACTATCGGTCAGATTTAGCTAACTATATTATAGTGACGCGGTACTTGGTGGTTAGAAGGAAATGGATCTATACGTACTTAGAAGTATTTGTGGTGCTAAAACAAATATTTATTAGGTGGGTTTGATTGAGTACATTTTCGTTTTTGTTAATTAGGATTTGTCATGTATACTCATAATTTAATTAGTTTTGGAAATTATAATACAGATATGACAATTATTTTTGGCATTTCAAGAGTATCTTGGCATTTGTTGCATCATTACTAATATATATACAGGGTTGTAATATTATAGGTTTTCAATAGGTTACAGTAATAATCATTGCAATATCCCCACAAAAAAGAAATAAAAATTCCGTTGCACTAGCTTAAATGGTAGGCGTTGCACTAACCAAGAATGTTGCATAACCTGCCACTAACAAAGCCGTTGCAAAAGATAGATGATCTAAGGCAACGACACATTTATCCCTTGCAATAGCTCTACTAGTCGTTGCAGTAGGCCTATTGCAACGCCAACAAATGCGACGGTACAAAACTGTTGCAGTAGGCCTATTGCAATGACTTTTATCCCTATTGCAATGATTTTGGTGTGTTGCCTTTGCCTTTTAATGTAGTAGTGTACAAAAATCAGTGGTTATAATTTTACCTCAACAATGTGAATATACAAATGTTGCAATTAAAAAAACAGGGAATATATAATTTGTAATTCATGTGAGTGGTAAATATTGGTCGAGCTAAGCGGTGCTTAGTTAGCATTTATAACAAAATATTCTTTCAAATTTAGGTAACATTTGCATTTAAAATTATATATTTTCTTAACTAATTTAAAACTTTGAACAAGTAGAGTTTACAAAAACATTTTAAAATTTTATTTGAGATTTCAGGAGATGGAATATTTGCTAGTTGAAGGTTTTTTTAATTTCTTAAAAATAAAAATATTTCATTTAATAATTAGGGAGATAAGGGGAGAATAAAATGTGTCATTCTAGGTTATTATTCCACTTTGATACGAGTAGTAAATAAATAATATAGTGACTTCTATCGAGCTAAGTCAGGTTTGAGTTGCATGACTAACTAACTTACCGTGCTAGAGTTCAAATTCTTTTGGGACACTTTTTTAATTATATTGAAAAAAACAATTCTCATTGTACTTTTTTTTAAGGGATTCTCATTGTACTTTGTTGTTGGACTGTTCGTCTATTCGCGATGAATTAAAGGTTTGTTTAACATTAATATACGTGAAATGTTAAAAAGAACTTTGACTCTGGAAAAAATAATGAACAAATTATATATCGGAATCAAATTATTTTTCCATAAAAACGTTTTAATAACCTTATTCCATCAAAATAAATACAAAGTAAATGCAAGTTTGAAGATAGTCGAGTCAAAATCTCCAAGATTAGACGACCATGTTTGAGTTGACCAAACATTTTTAGGTGTCAAACTTGAATACAATTGAACCTTAGGATTGACAGTTAAGTCAAAATCTCGTTCACCCTTAGCGTACCAATTAATTCTTCCATGTTCTTCCTTTTTCAGGACCAAAGGGGTGATATACCCTTAATTTAAAAAGTTTCATGTTGATTATAGGACAGTACCCACCAAATGGAGATATAGGCCATGTTTGGTAAATGGCTTTTTCATTGACTTTTAGCTTTTGACTTTTCAATTTGGTCAAACAACCAAAAAAAGTGTTTGATTGTTGATTTTTTGGTTGGCTGAAATGCTGGCTTTTAAAGCAAAATGAAAAATCTGCATGGAGCAGCTTTTTGGATTGGCTTTTAGCTTGTTGGCCCACAAGCTCTCTAAAAAACAACCAATAGCCACAACTAATTTTACCAAACACTTTCGCAAACAGTTGGTTTAAACATCCAACTTAAAAAACCAATACATACAGCCAATGCTTCCATCTAGTGAAACAAGCCAACTAAATCAGCCAAATGCCAACAACCAACAACCGATTGTCAAACAACCCCGTAGTATCTGTACGTTAGACTAATACAACAGTAATGCAATATAAAGTGTATGCGTTTTTCTTTTCCTTTCTTTTTAAAGTTCTTTTGGAAATTAAAAGGTACTAATTAGTATTTACGGCCTGGGCTCCCTTATATACATTGGCATCTCTAGTTTAAATGCTAAATTGGAGTCTTTCTTAGTGCATGCAACTAGTTTTCTGGTGTTGATCATTAGATGGCAGTGTGGGACTTCCCCGTTAGTGGATGCAAGCTTATCATAAGCCAATGCCTCTCTATTACAAGTACAAAGTATTATTTTTCTACTCTTGAGAATATTTTCCTAATTTGTTAATGTAATCAGACATGTAGGAGAGTAGGTAAGAAATCAATTTAAACATCATAACTATTTTTTTTTTTTTTTTTGGCAATTCAAAGTTATTATTGAAAACAAAAAAAAAAGGTTTTTGGAATACACCCTAAAACAACAGGGGAAACAAGCCCAAAAGTGACAACTCCCCCCACCTTCTAGGAAGGGTTTGAGGAGAAGACACACAAGGCAAGGACCCCAACAACTGCTCTGAACAGGCTCAGAGAAAACAACAAAACCAAAAAGACAACAACCTACAACAAAACTACCAACAACACACCATAACTACTGTAACAACCTTGCAACCATAGTCTAATTATAACGACAAGCAACACTAAACACTATATTCTTAAATAACTGATGAGCAGGAAGCATTGTATCATCAAAAACTTTCCTGTTTCTTTGGATCCAGATGTGGTAGACACATTCCACAAACATCATATTATACAATTGAGCTATTTCACCAACTTTCCTGCTGATCCTAGCAGCTGTATCCACTTTTGTAGTTTATTGAGTGAGTCTGTTAATACCAATTTGTTGCAGACACAAATTCCAGACATCAGTACTGTAAGGGCAAGCAAAAAACAAATGCTCTTGAGTCTCTCTATTTCCAGAACATAACACACAGTCTTGGTTATCACCAATCCCCCACTGAGCCAATCTAACTTTAGTAGTCAGCCTTCCATGCAGCATGAGCCAAGTAATAAAAGCCTTTGGACTGGCTTTGCTTTTACAAACTATTCTCCTCCATGGCACTACTGGTGTTTCTTCCCTCGGGTTCCAAGAGAGAGCTTTTGGATGGAAAATTTACCATTATGGATATACTGCTGGCAGGTACTAGAGTCAACCACAAGATTTCTAGCATCCAAAATTTTCCTCATTGACCAAGAAAGTCTTTGAGGAATAGCCATGTTCCAGACATCAGCACGCTTTACATAATAAGCATGAAGCCACCTAATCCATAACCTATCCTGCTTGTTAGCTAAATCTCAAAAGTGCTTAGCAATTGCAGATTTATTCCAAAGAATAATATCCTTGAAATTTAGCCCTCCACTGGACTTCTTGTTGCAAAGAGTATCTCAGGAAATAGGATTCTTTCTAGACATGCTATCCATTCCAGTCCAAAGATAGGTTCTGCAAGCTGTTTGAATATCTCTAAGTAACTTCTTAGGAAGAATAAAGATTTGACACCAATACAATTGAATGCCCTGGAGAACAGCAGCCACTAATTGAGCTCTTCCTGCATAAGACAATTTCTTAGCAGTCCAAGTCTTAATTCTTGCAATGACTTTAGCCAGCAGAGGCTTACATTCATTGTAAAACAACTTCCTAGAAGCAAGAGGGACTCCCAAATATTTAAAGGGAAGAGTACCAATAGGCATTTGAAGAATATTATGCAATGTGTGAATGTCATCAGGAGAGATCCCGGCAAAATAAACATTGCTCTTGTCCAAATTTGCTTCCAATCCTGAAGCCTTGGAAAACTTTTGAAAAGCATAAAAAAGTAGGTGAATATAACTAGTATCTGCTCTTGCAAACATCAAGAGATCATCAGCAAACATGAGATGTGTTACACCCACCTTCTCACATCTAGGGTGAAAATTGAAGTCAGGAATTGTCTTCAAATTTCCCAAGCATCTGGAAAGATATTCCATACAAATGGAAAAAAGGAAAGGGGACATAGGATCACCCTATCTAAGACCTTTCTGAGCTTTAAAAGGAGGACTAGGAACTCCATTAATGAGCACATAATAGGACACAGAAGTCACACATGTCATGATCCAATTCACAAAGATGGTAGGGAAACCCAATTCAGCAAGCATGACCTTAAGAAAAGGCCATTCAACTGAGTCATAGGCTTTTCTTAAGTCAATTTTAATCATGCACCTAGGACTAACATGCTTAGTAGAATACCCTTTGATCAATTCAGTGGCAAGAAGAATATTATCAGAGATAGTTCTATTAGGCATGAACCCATCTTGGGCTAAATCCACCACACTACCTATCACTGCTTGCATTCTCATAGTTAGAATTTTAGCAATTAGCTTGTATAAGACTGAGCAACAAGCAATTGGCCTAAAATCCTTAATAGAGTATGGATGAGCAATTTTAGGAATCAAAGTCACCAAGGTGCAATTAATAGCAGTAGGTAAAATACCTTCTTGAAAAAACTCTTGTATAGCATTATACACCTTCCCCTTTATAATACTCCAGCTTCTCTTGAAAAAATGACTATTGAATCCATCAATCCCAGGAGCCTTGAGATCATCAATACTATGCAGAGCCAAAACAATCTCATTGCAAGTGACAGGTTGAATGAGATAATGAACATCAACTGCCTGTAACTGAGCTCCTGCTCTCACAAGAGTAATATCAACACCAGGCAAATCAACAGCACCAGTTCCCAACAAATATGTATAGAATTACATCACCTCATCTTGAATGTCAGCAGCCTTAGTGAGCTTGATTCCTTGATCAGTACAGAGTGAATCCATACTATTTTTAGCAAATCTGTCCTTCATAGCCTGGAAAAAGAAATGACTATTGCTATCACCCAACTTTAGCCACTGAATTCTGGATTTCTGTCTGAAAGCACTTTCCTCAATAGCCAAAAACTTCTTCAGATTACTAATACAAGCAGTCTCTTGATTAAACAACTCTTCATTAGATCTGTTAGCAGCAATTCTGGTCTGAATTATATCTAATTGCTCTCTAAATTGAGCAATTCTGGCCTCCAAGTTAGCAAAATCTTGCTTGTGCAACCTTTCAAAACTTGTCTTTTAACAGCTTCAGATTATTCCAGACTTCCATTATAGAGTCCCTTATAGAATCATGAATCCAAGACTCAGTAACAATCTTCTCAAAATCATCATGATCAGCCATATAATTAAAAAATTTAAAGGATCTCCCTCTCTGAGAAATGGTAGAAGAACACTTTAAAAGAAGAGGGATATGGTCTAAAATGCCAGGATTAAGAAAATCAACAGTAACACCAGTATAAGTAATCAGCCAATGAGAATTAACAAGACATCTATCAATTCTGCTCGTTACTTTTGCATCACCTTGACTCTTATATGTCCAAGAAAAGAAATGGCCACTACTTCTAAGCTCCATTAGATCACTACTGTCAAGACAATGAGCAAAGTCATGAGTCTCATAGGTAGTTACAACTCTACCTTGAAACCTATCTGCCACTTCAAGAACAACATTAAAGTCACCTAGGACACACCACTCTCTTGTAGTTATGTGGTTAATCCTGATTAAATTCTCCCAGAGAGGTTTCCTAGTTTCCACAGAATGTAACCCATACACAAAGGTAACTAAGAGAGTAACACCAGTAATCTTGTTGGTAACCTCACCATGGATAGATTGATCTGTTTTATCCAAGGTGTGCCAAGATAAGCAGTCAGAGTTCCAGCAGACCCAAATTCTACCTCTACTAGAATGAACATAGTTATCCTCCCAAAGCCAATTTCCTCTAAACTTCCTCCTGATTCTGTCTTTATTGCCATTTTTTACTTTTGTTTCCAGTAAACCAATAAGATTTACTTTATTATGACTCATAAACTTCTTAACTTCTACTATGGTTGCATGATTATTCAATCCTCTCACATTCCAAGAGCTAATGATCATATTGGTGAAATGTGAAATGAGATGGACCCTCCTTCATCAACAGTGTGGACAATAGTACCAGGCCCACTGGTAACAGGCTGCTTGTCTTTACCAGGCTTTGTCGGCACAACAGACGACTCAATATCACCAATTCTCACTTGTTGAGATGCATCATCAGTCACTGATTGGTGAGCAGAAGCTGCCAAAACTGCAGTATTCCCACCCTACTGTTGATTCCCTGTTGACTGAGCTGCTTTCTCTGAAGCTCCCACATTTGTATCCTTGCTAACTTGAACAGAAGTAGTAGCAGGAACTTTAGGTACCCATTTCTGAATGACCTTGACTGGTTCTTGTCTAACTGGTTGCTTATAAACTTTCTTAACACAGTCATGACCTGCATTTTGACATTTCTGTCAAAAAGGAGGAACCCAGTCATAGTGTACAAGTTGCTCAATTATGTTTCCAACATAATCTTCAATAGAAATAACTTTAGGCAATTCCTTAGTGACATCTACTTCAATAAGAAGTCGAGCAAAGGAGATTCTCATTTGTCTAGTAGTGCACTCATCAGCAAAGAGTGGCACTCCAATCATACTACCAATGTTACTCAAAGTTTCTGGCCCCCAACAATTAAGAGGTAGATTAGGAAACCTAATCCATAATGGAATCACCCTCATTATTTCCTCATGGAAATTAAATTTAGGGGTCCAAGCTTTTACAATCATAGGTCTATTATTAAGAGAATAAGGACCAGCAAACAAAATCTCATTCCTATCTTCAAGAGAGTCAAATTTTATCAGAAAGTACCCATGCTCATGAAGAAAGACTTTAGGTTTACCAACATGATCCCATTCCATATTGATAAACCTAATAATAGCCCCTATTGTTGGTGTTTGACCCACCACATATAGCACTATTGCATTCGCCCACACATCAGACAATTGCTCAACTTCAGATTTATCTATTTTAGCAATAGACTTTCCATTATGCAAACTAGGAGCTACAAACTTCAACAATATACCTTTGGATGTGAGTTTTTTCCCCGTAGCAATGGCAGTCCAAGATTTGGCAGCAGGAGCTTGCACTATATCCACAATATCTTCTTCTTCATCTACAACATTTGTAACCTCACCACTTGGATCAGGAAGATTGACTTCATTCACAACTTCCTCTGTTTCCCGTGAAGCTGGACTTACCATAGCTTCATTTACCTTCTTAACCATCGCACTTTGTCTTTGAGCAATCCTTTACTGGCCAAACACTTGCTGCATAGCATCAATAGCATTTTGCTTCTCGACGTCACCGGATTCAGGGGTGTTTACTGGAGTCTTAGCATTTCCAGTACCAACATTATTCACCATTAAAGATCTTTGCTTTGCATTTAAAAGTTGAGATTGGCGCGTTACAGGAGGATTAGGCATCTGAATTTTCTTCTTTCGACCCATGATAAGCTAAGAAATCAGTAGCTTAAACCATACGTAATCCCTAATTTACCATGGAAGGAGAAACCCTAAAGCTCTCAAACGACGCTTCATACAACAGTTTCACACCTTTTTATAAATGATAACTGAAATTTATTTGTTGTTTTAACCATCACTATATATGAGTCTAGTAATGTAAATTATTATCATCGTAGAAAAAGATTAATGATTTAATAAAAATTATAGTTTTATCATTTAAGCAATATAGAAAGTATAAAAATTCTAGATTATTTAGAAATTAGATGACAAATCAAAGCACCTAATAAAATCATAATCTTTTGGAAGAGTTTGGCAAATAAGGATAAATATTTAACAGACAATATGTCATCTTTTGATGATAGAAATCCATTGAAACTTCCATAAAATATTTTCTTTTTACTTTGTTTTATATTTATGAAGAAAGACTAATGAAGATGGTCTTTGGCTCTCCTTGATCGAGCATTGATGATGTCTAAACAAAGGGATGGTATTAGATTGAAATAATTTCTATTAATCATACTATTTATCCCATATCAAGTTTTAGAGCAAACTCTCCAAATCAAAATTGTTGTTTCATTGAGTCACATGACTAGAGCCATGATACATTGATATTGCTTTCATGCTACAAAGCAATAATTCAGTTATTAAACAAGCTACAAACTAACACCGGCATCACTCAACCCACTTTTGGTTTTATGGACCCAATGTCAAGGGTCGTATTAATTCCGACCCTCTCACATTCCCACGCAAAAACAGCAGGATTAAAAAAATTTGCACTATTTAATACATTCAGTTGCACAAACAAAAAAATAAACATCTACCCTCGACCCTCAAGGTTGTGTTTTTGCTCATATGTAAAATTGATAGATGGAAAAAAAATCCCTTAAAGCACCAAATCATTGGCGCTATTGGACACAAATAAAATTTGTAAATATCTAATCAATTGCACTATCAACATTCTACATCCAACAACAACTTGATGGGTAATTTGTACCATACACATCCTCCATAAAATCATCGCCACCCAAACATGATAATTCCTAGTATCAAGAGTAATATATCATACCCATTCTACAAAACCTTGAGAGGTAGATTCGATTTCTTATCTTGTAATCTTTGGCCACTATTAAAAAAGATGATGCACGACTAATAAAAAAATGATTTTTCCAAAGATTCAACTTCAACCAATCTTTAATGGAGTCATCGAATTTAGAGACTTGAACTCAGTTTTCCATTTTCTCCATGAATACTGAATAAACTTCACCTGCACACTCTACTAAATGAATAGAATAATTCTTTGACAGTCTCTAGCTTGTCATACGAATGCTGGCTCGGTTTTACATTTTCCAATCGAAAAATTCCGAGAAGTCCACGCACATCCAAGAAATGAAAAGCACTCCCAAGAAAGACAGGACTAGAAGTACCAGCACAAAATTGTATACCTTCCTATCGAAAAGTTTTGCACATTTTTATCCGAGAGTAAATTTGTAATACTCCATATTTTTAGTAAGTTATTATTTATAATTTTTAAAAAATTTATTACAAAAAAGGCTTGTTATTTACTAGAAAGGCTTTAAAATAGGCTTTTATAAAAGATTTTGGATATTTAAAATAAATTATAGGCCAAATGGATTTTGGGCCTAAGTTTACTAATTTTTAAATCAAAGTAGTTTGTTTAAAACAAAATTAAAATTGTTTTAAAGAAAATCCAAAAAGGTTTACAAAATGAAAAAGAAAAAAGAAAGGGTTTTTCTACGTTATACCTTTGTGTTTTTTCAATTTCTTTATTGTACCCCAACCTTTTAAAAATTCCACACGGTACCCTCAAACGTACTTTTTTTTAATGCACAATGTCCCTACCGCTGATTATACGTCATTAATTTCGTCTACTTTTTATAATCCAGTGGAACTAATCTAATTTGTGAATATTCCCTACAAGCGTTAAACTATGTATAAGTTAATTTTTTTTAGGTTGGTAAGATGAATGACCCTACTGAACTGACACCTCGCACAGGTACAACCAGCCAGGTTTGCAAGTCAAACTCCTTAGAGGGAGGGGGATGGTAAGGGAAACCTCACCCCCAAAGAGCCCTAGTGGGGTTTGATCCCATGACCTGTGTATAAGTTAAATTAGTTCCACTTTTCATCTATAGTTACATAATTACATTTGTTAACATCTGGTCTACCAATATTTAAGTTTTTTTGAATTTAATTTTCCTATAAAACATGTACCCCCATAATTAGAGAAAAGAGGAAAGGGATAGACTAAAGCCAGCCCCCCTCGCTTTTTCTCTCTTTTAAACCCTAAACTCTCCCCTACCCCTTTCTTCCATGATTAGGACGCTACTGGATGATTTCATCTACATGGTAAGCCCCTTTTCCCCTTATATCTTCAGTTTTTAGTTCATTTTCTTGTTTTGTTTAATAAATTAGTCTCTCTTTATGAGATTTTCTCAAACCCTGTTATGGGGTTTTTAGTTTCTGTTTTGGAAATCTCCTTCTCCCCTATGGGAGTTGTGAGTATGGTTCTTTTGTTTTTAGGTATGAGAAATTATTCTCATTGGTTGAAGTTCGAGACTCAACATGAAGGTATTGGAATCTCGGATGCGATCAACCCGACTCGATCGAGAATGTTCTTCCCAAACTATATCGAATGATGAGACTTTCTCATCAATAATACGCTTGATTCAAGAAATCTGAGGGGCCGATTTGTATTGCTCGATCCCGGTTCATTGTAGTTTCTTGAAGGCAATTTGATTTAGTTTTGTTTAATTGTATCTTGTTTTTCTTTAATACCTATTGTTGATGCCGTTTGGCCTTCAATTAAATTTCTCTAAAAAAAAAAAAAAAGTAGACTATAGAGAAAAGAGAAAATAGAAAAGAAGTTCGTAACCCTAACTCTTCCCATTCCAATCCGTAAAATTTGCTGCGATTACAAGGAAATTCCATTTCTCTCTACAGATTACAGATTACATATTACAGTCTACATTCACATTCATTGCAGTGTTCTATATGAAAAGTTCAATTTCGAATTTCCAGCATCAATTCAAATTGCTTGTCGAGGAAAGAAGTTGAAGGATTTTTTCGACGACTACAAGAAATTCGAAGGTTTGTTTAGGACTAATTTTACTATATATTGTAAGTCTGAAGATTATAAATTTGTGGTTTACACTTAAATATTTGATTTACTGGCATGCGAGCTCAAAAACTATAAAAATTTCAGATTTTTGGATACTCCATTGTTTCTATGTGTTTTTTTGTCGCGTAAATATTTTTTTTGCTTATAAATATGAGAAAATCGTATAAAGAAGCAGTGCGCACATGCTATATGTTAAAAATTGGATAATAAATAGTGAATGTGTACAAGAATGTAAGTCTGAATTGAGACGATAATACTTCTTTCGAGGATTCGATGTTCAAACGTAGGAGAATTACTCAAAAATCAGCACAAAAAGCATCAGTAAAATGGCAGTTCTAATTTTGAGTAAAAAGTTCAATAATTGAATTCTTAAGATTAGCATCATTTTCGAGTACTTGGTTTATCTGATTATCTCTCAAATAGCTGGTAGATTTCACTTAATCTTTGGTGGTAAACTTTTTCTTATTTTTTCGAGAAAAATCTATACTATTTGATAACCTTGTACATGTGAGGTTTGCCTGTCTTTGGGTTGTTGCTAAATTAGTGTTCTCTTTCCAATGGAGTCAAGTATCTTCCAATATTTGATTTGATTCTGATGGACTAAATTAATTTTTTTTAATTGAACGGTCAGTGTTGGATGAAAGGTTTATTAGATACAATCTCTCGGTTATTCAGGGATAAAAATACCCCCAATCCGCCTAAGGCGAGAGCTTCTTTAGAGACTTTTAGGGTGATTTTGATTTACCCATCAAAGGATCAGTGATAATTAATTCAAGTAACTTTGAGTAGTTTGCTCATTCTTTTGGTTGCAGGGTGATGGAAGATATTGGATTGAGAGTGTCGGAGTATTCCTCCATGCTAGCGCAGCTGCCAGTCCCTGTTGGCGTCGCTTAAGGATGAAGATCCTGGTGTAACGCGTCAAGCTATTGCTAGTGGCATGAAATTCTTCCATTCTATTCTTCAGGAGTTGGCTCGTCAGGTCTGTATCTCTCTTCCCATTATCTCAAGCAATAGAAATGAAAAATTGTCAATCATCAAAATTTCCACACTATATTATGTCTCCTATTTAATGCAGTTTTCCCCCTTTGCAATTTTCCCTTCGTGGTTAAGCTGTAGGATTCTATTGAATGTTAGGTTAGGTGACAATTAATGATTCTATGACCATGAGCTTGATTGTTTGAGTTTTCTTTTTGCAAAGGTGAAAAGTGAGCCATTACAGAAGGCTGGATCATGTTTTAATCTCTACCAGTCTTACCCCCCTTTCAGAATTGTTGTATTTTCTGAGATTTTGCTTCCTTTTCTAATTCTTCCCCTGACATTGGTGCTGCGTATGAGACGTAGATGGTCGTGCAGTTCTATTGTGTGTCACACTGCCACTATGGTACTATGATTGGGCTATGACTCTGTACATGATTGTTTACCTTTCCATCTTTTAAGGTCCTTCGTTTCAACATATGGAGGTTTCTCTTGCATCAGGTGTCTTTGATAAGTAGAAATTCTGATTCATGTATTGATTGTTGCAGTTTCATCAACATGGTAAAGTTGAGAGATGGGCTGAGGAGATATGGATGCAGATGATCGAGTTCAAGGCTGCAGTACTTTCTCTTGTTTTTGAGGTAATATCGTTGCATTCATTTGTCACTGAATTGATTACATTGTCATTTAATTAGGAAAGTTTTAGTTTATTAATCAATCACTAAATTTTCTACAATGCTAGATGGATCAATGTGGATTCCGGTGTTCTTTTACATTTTGTGCTTCTTCTACATGTTTTTTTCTTTTATTGAACTGTTTTTTTTTCTGCTCAGTTTTTTAAGGGAGGTGAGTATTATGTGCATTTAACTAGTTCTAATCTGAAAAGGATAGTATCAGCTGTGTACCTCTCTTTGCCAGCTTGGCAGTGAGTGAAGTTGAAAATGCCTTCCTGGTAGCCACCTGCGAGACAGCGAGAGTGTTAGCTGTAAGAGTAGGACAGCGCTGATGTGTTGGTGAAGCCACTGTTTTAGGTCGTTAAGCAGTTCAGTTGTTCAGTTGTCCATTAGATTCTAGTCTTTTTGTTTGGGGGGTTTTAGTTATTCCATGGTCCTATAGCTAAATCCTCTTCTGCACTGACATTGTGAGGTTAACTATTTGAAGGTAGGCCCTGTTTTCCATGTTTACAAATGATTGTTTCTCTAGGAACCCAACTTAATAAGATTTGTTGTATAGTGAGGTCTCATATATTCCGTGGACGTACATCTAAGAGGTAACTTAGACTAATGCTGTTAGTTAGCTCTTTGAGTTCTTATGGCTCTACCTATGAGGAAATTTGAATGCCAAAAATATTCACTCTTCAGTAGCTTTTCCGTGTTTTTGTATGAGCACATAAAGTTTGAAGCTAATTGGCTTATGCTTATTGATTATTCCTGGCAAGTTTTCTGCTTTTTCATTTGTAGAATCAATAGGATTGAATAATGATTCGAATTTTGTTGATGTGGAGTTCCATACGAGTTGGATGTCTCATTTAACTATTTTGTTGACATGGAGTGTAAAATTTGAATTTTAAGTGCTTCGGGACATTTATCGTTTTTTCTGATTTTGTTATTTTTTTGTTGAACCTGTCTTCTGTAGCCGATTTCTGTGGGGATAAGGTTACTGGCGCTGAAGTTCTTGGAAACCTGCGTATTGCTATTTACTCCAGATGCAGCTGATACTGATAGACTGTCCTCAGGAGGTACTCCATTTGAAAATAAGCTTTTGTTAGTTTCTAATAGCTAACATGTTTGATTTTCATATGTGAGTAACGATTCTTGCCCTCTGACTGACGCTATCCGAATTGTTCGTCCTTTTGCGCAATCGCCTTCATCTCGTCACTTTTATTTCTAGTTGTGTTCGATATCTTTGTGATGGAAAATATTTCATATTTAATATTGTAGATGTTATCATATGCCATGAAGTTTCTTTAGAAACTTGCCTCTATATAGTGATTATTTTTCATTCAACCTTTCTTTATGTAGGAAATAAAATGAACTGTCAGCATTTAGCATTCTTATCTAGGTATATCTTTTATTAACGTTGAGATCTGTGGAGCCATTATTGTCGGCTGTTACTATCTCTTATCTGTTCAAATTGTTTTATACCTTTCTCATCTATTTATTTAGGCTGCAATTTGCTGTAATGGCTATGACAGGAAAGGAGCATAGATTCAACGTCTCATGGGTTGCTAGTGGCCATCCAGTTCTAGATCCATCTGAACTCATATCAGAAGCAAATAGGCTATCCAACAGTTTATTAGACATGTTGCAATCAACTAGTAGCATTCCTGGTCCATTGACAATTACTGTTGTCAATTGGTAAGTTCCTTTATGCTGTTCTTCCTTTTTTAATATCTCTGTTTCATAAACATGTTAAGCTGCAGATATACCTGGTTACTTGTATATTTCCTTGTTTTGCTTGTTGAAGAAAGTGAAATGATTAAATGGGAAGAAAAAAGTAAAAGGAAGAATGTTTTTAATATTTTGATAAGCAGGGTTTCTTCGGCCTTTATACGTGAACATGGCTTTAGCAACTCTAGGCTGATGTTCAAGGGACTTGAGATTTGAGTTCTTGTGTCATCCTTTTAATCAGTTGTATAGACGATTCGAGGATTATCCTAGTGTCTGTTGTTGAATTGTATAATGCATCTTGAACCTGTGTGTTCATGTCTGGCTTTAGAATTTGAGGTTTACTTATGAGTATCAAGCTTGAGTTGTAAAGAATAATCACCTTGCTTCCTTAAAGGATACAGGGAAGTTTTAAGTATGCAACCTGGCAAATAAACCTGGAGACTGCGAAGTGAAAATTACATTCTTTTGAGACTTCTGTATTTAGAATCATTGGTGATCTTGTACTGATATATCTTATCCATATCTTTGAAACCTTTTGAGGAGAACTCCTATAATCTTGTCATGCTAACAGGCTTGGTGTTTTGAGTTTGCTTTCCCAGCTCTTAGATTACTTTGTAGAATGTGGTTTGTTATGAGTATTTCCTCTCAATGTCTGCAAGCTCTACTGAAGCTTATATCTTGCTGGGTGAAATTGGTTTTTTTGTTTACATGTTTAATCTTCGGTTTGGTTCTGTTTGTAGTCAATGCCTATCTTTTTGGATCTTTGATCGACTTTTATGCAACTTCTGAATCCTCATGGTTACATCCTTGAACAATTATAAAATTTTCTAGTGATTTCGAATTTGTGGTGCGTGGACTGTTTCGCAATTGGATGGAGCATCCAAACGGGGTGCTTGGAATTTCTTCTGGTGGCTTTGATCTTTTATTGTCAATTTGTGATGTAGAGTTAGATCGTAAATCCAGAGACAATGTGTGAAATGATGTAAATTTCCATTCAGGAACTTGCTTAGCACTTTTGAAAGTGTATTTTTTATCTTGTTTGTCTAATGGACGTCACATGGTAATGACGCCTTAGCTCTTACTGATGTCATTACTTGTCTTCAGATTGATTAAGGCATCGAATATCTGTACATGTATATGGAAACCCTGTTTCTTTTCAAAATGATTGAATCAAAACTCTGAGCAGGTGTAGTACCAGATCAACTTCTCTTATGTTGTATTAGTGCAGCATGCTGGTCAGCATCTTTGAATGGCGTTAACTGGCATTGGGTGTAAATCCTTGAAGCTGCTGCTTTAATTGGTCAGAAAATCAAGATGTGGGGCTAGACAATATTAGGCTGCACATTTGTTCAGTGTTTGGTCCTAGCTGATGTGAATTCTGTTGGACAGCAATAGGAAGCTGAAATGGTGTATGAGAGGGCACTTCGTGTTTTGAGAGGAATTTGGTGTTCAAGCAGCAGTCTTTGTTTTTACCATTTTAAGGGCCATTTATAGGCCACTGTTGTAGGTTATGCTGCTGTGTTTACTCACAGCTGATAGTTGAGTCGGTTTTTCCTTTTTATGGATGTATATATAATTTTCACTGTCCATGCACATTAAATACCTATAATAAATAAATTTTTTTGTTTGCTTGATATAGCGCATGCTGGCCATTGCTTATGTATTGTGCTAAGAGCTAATTTTATCGTAACTAGTGTTTGATAAAAGGGCCAATCAAAACTTTGTATGTTCTTCTCAACATACACAGTAGTAGATAGAAAAAGAAGGGCTTAAATTCTTTATCAGCCAAGGCTCGATTACAAATATCTCTAGTCTTGGCTTGCAAATAACTTCTAGAAAGCTTCAGATGTCATCAACTCTTGCTTGAATATGTCTAAAATTTTAAACAAGATTATTTTGTCAATAAAGGGGACAAAATAAACCACTAATCACATTCAGCAAGCATCAGGTCATTCGTTGCACTCGATAGATACAGTTCGTCATCTTCCTAGTGTTGTTTTCTAAAGGTTAAACTGATCCTTCTTTTTAGTCTCACCTATGTAAAATAAAGGAGTTCTGCAGGGGTACTCCTGAAAAGTTTGCAGTTACTAGTTTATCAGTGATTTAAGTATAGAGGTCCTGAACTTAATCTTTGTCACTTTGTCAGGGTCTGGGATTTGGTTTGGAATTGCTGTGTCTTAAGTTGAAAATACGGTTCAGATTAGTAATTACTGTAGACTGGGAATAGTTGGCGGGTTCTGGTGTCAAAAACTTCAGTTTGTTTTCCGTGTTTTGATCTGTCATTATTCCTCAAGAGATAACAGCTACCGTTGATGAACGTGATGAAAGAAGAAATCTTTTAAGGTACTGCTCGTTTCTAAAGGATTTTTTCTTATGTTAGATGATGCAGGGTATTTTCTCATTGTGAAGAACTCGATGAAAAGTAGCTAGAAACTGCTATTCAACCTTAGAACAGAACCATATATCAGCCATGAAGCTTCATTGAATAGATCAGTACTTTTTCCCTGTAGTCAAATAATGCTGGAGTATGTTTTCAGTGGTTAGCATTTGGACTGTCTATTATTGTATTTTACCCATGGAAAGCTGGATGAGTATTTTTGTATCTAGAAAACCATGGTTTATCATAGGATTTTTAGGGTTTAGTTAATGAGGGTGATGATCTGCCAGTGGCTACTTCTGCAGCCGAGGGAGCTAAATAGTGTGTGTGTGCTCAGCCCCATATGAGAGTGCTCAGCCCCATATGAGAAGTCCATAATTGTTCTCTTCTGGACCATGTGTACAAAATCTTGGTGATTGGACTTGTTGTTTTATCCATTGACTTGTTTCCTGCATTGGGTTCGTGCTACCTGCTTGAATTTGTAGGACATTTGCATCAGAGAAATGCCAACCTACTTGCATTTGTTGGCTGATAATATTGTCGATGTAAGTTTACTGGCAAAAAAAACTAAGTTAAGGCCTCTGTACTTAGTTAACGGTGGTCATATGTGATCATGTGTGCCTATCTGTAAATGATATCTCTTCCTCCACAAAGGAAGTGGAAAAGCAACTTAGCTGTAGGGAAGTTCTTTGATAATCAATTTTTTGTGGGCTTAGTTTTCGATTAAGTGAACTTGCAGCTTCATGACTGAACTGTTTAAGGTGATGGAATGTAATTGATTCTGCGTTGAAGGTTAATCAGGAGTGCTGGTTGTGGTGCCAAGATTTGAAACTTAAATGGTTATTCATTCATCTGAAAGAACTAAGAACTTCAAGAAAATGTTTTGATCGATACAAAATAACAATTCTGTAATTGGGCTTAAATTTTATCTCATTTGCTTCTCCAAGATAACAAAGAGAAACAGGTAACAGATTTAGTCAAACCCAGTCTTATGTGTTAACTTTGGTGGGAGATAGAGTCGTAATTTGTTATAATTTATTGTAGCTCAACAAAGGTGATGACCCAGAATGTAACTGTGTGCAGAGGAGAACCATGTGGCTTGCTGCAGTGATTGAATGTTGTGAATAAATCTTCTACCTTATGTGTTCTGGTCTACGCAGTGCAGGAAAACTCGTGTACCTGTAGGGTCTAGATGCTCAATGCTGTATTCTGTATTTTAATTTTGAATTATCTAGCAGTTCTTGCTGATTTAAATATGAAATGTTGTCATTGATGAGTGCTGTAAATGACAAAGTTGCCAATCTGGCTTTTCTGTCGTAAAATTTATAAATAACTTGAAATTGGAGCTTAGGCTTATGGCTTTTTATACTTGTGTATGTTACTCTTTTGTACTGTAAGTGATGTACCCTCTTTGGTAGCTTTTTAACTCTAGAAACTTCTTAGATGGTTGTTTTCTGGAGCTTTACTTTGGTTTTTCTGGACTGGGAGTCTTTGCAAAGTTGTGTTCCGGCAGAATTTGTTACATTCTATCCTTTTGAGGGACTTCGATATTGCATTTTTTAAGGTTTTGAACCTGTAGCCTTCATTTCTGCTTTGATATTTTCGATTGAATATTTGTATGCTATTTATGTCTTGGTCGTTTAGCTGTACCATCGAAGGATCCCAAGCAGAATTTATTTGAACATTTGTTTTGTCTTCGTTACCTTTTGCTTGGAATTTCCAGCTGTCTTAGTTTCATGGAATTATATATTTTGTAAATTTGCAGTGGTTAAGAGCAACAGAGATAAAATCTTGACTCATGTAGCTGACACAGTTTTATGGAATTAAGGTTCTGACGATGTTGTGGTGTTGCTGTTCATATCTGTACAATTTATTGTCGTTACTAGTCTCGGCTAGTTAGAGTAAGGCTGTTAATATCTTGAGCATTTTGAACCTCCTCAACGACTAGATAACGCTGGCATGTGATTGTTGCAAAAGCCCCATCCGGCACTTGTTGGATTATGTATTTTTACTGTAGAGGCTGTATTGTTGATGAGCGGATGTAGAGGATATTTCTTATGTGCTCACTGGAGCGGGAGAGACTATTTTTTAGGACCGTCAAGGATTTGGGAAGTTATATTAGTTTTTGTGTGTGCCTAAATTGTGGTTGAGAATATGAGCTGGTGGTTTTCATAGCAGGTTATTTAGCAGGGATTTTTTGTCTGGTAGAGTAGTATTTCGTGCTTTTCCCTGGTGATTTTCTGTAGGTTTAGTTTTGGGCTTGGTTTTAACTGACATATCTTTGTGAGTTTTATGGAGTGGACTTTTCGGTCCTCTTTTTGATTTACCTCTTTCTTTTCTCTCATCAATGAAGATTGATATTTATAAAGTAAAGCACCTGTTACATCACTGCATTATGTTGCTTAATCACCTGTGATTCCATGCTATTGGGCTATGTATTGTGAATTCTGAATTCTTCTTGGAAGTTGAAACTCATATGTTGATTTTTTTCATGATCCTTTTATTTCTTTCTTCTTCTTCTTTGTTATTTTTTGGGGTTCCGTTTCCCCCTCTTTCTTCGACGAGATTGGTGAAGAAGACTCTTTAGCGCACCCCAATTTTGTTGAATGGGACTTGAACCCCAAAGTTTTGGTTGGGAATTATGTAGTGTAATCACTTGAGCTTTCGAGGACTACGGCTTCGTTTTGTTGTGTGCACTAACAAGTGCTTTGGTCCACAGTCCATTTACTCGGATATGAATTTTCTCTGGAGTAGTTTTATGCAATATCTTTAGGGAAGCTATCATTCGTTAAACACTTCTAGAAAATTTTCCTTTCAGTTTGCTTTTTTCTTCTTTTTTTTTTTCGGCGGGGGGTTTTTTTTTTTTTTTTTGGGGGGGGGTGGGCGGAGGAGAGGAGTGGTGAGGTTTGGTAGGCATTCCTTTGCATAGTGCATATCAAACATATATTTTGAAATTGGTAAGTTATGTGCCTTTGTTCTATGTTCGGTCTTTTTTTGTTTTTGTTTTTGTGAGTAAGTCTTATTTTTGCAATGCGTTGTTATGAGCGTCAATTGCTTGCTATTCTTGCTCGTGTAGTGTGGGCTTTCTGTGTGCCTGTTGCCCTTTTTCTTTTTTTTCCTTTTCTTTTGCCTTTTTCATTTTGTGGTTGAAGACTTGAAGCCATCTGCTAGAGAGTGATGATTTATTTCTAATCCCTTGATTTTTACGTGGGAGATTCCTCGGTCACATTCTTGTATCAATATATATTCCTCTTTCAAGAGAAAGAAATATTGCTGTCATTTAAACCAGAGTTATCCATATGATTCCAACTTCCAGGTCATTGTTCATCTCTAATCTTGGTTTATCGTAAACGCAGTTTGGCATCTATTGCAAGAAAGAGACCGGAGCACTATAGTCAAGTTTTATCTGCACTTCTTAAATTCCAGTCAAACTCCGAAACAAGAGGAGGTCATGCTGCTAGTCTACAGTACTCTGTAAGGAGTGCCTTATTGGGGTTCCTGAGATGTACACATCCAGCCATCAGTGAGGTACTAATGTTTTGATTTTGCAAGTGTGATTGGAGGATATTTCTTGTAACTGCTCTTCCTAGAGTAACTTGAAACTTGCATCAGAGTGTAAAATCATCTCATCGTTTTCCATGACTTGTATGACATTCTTTATTTTGCCTAGCACATTAGGTTTTTGAATGAAGCATAATATGGGCTGTTACGCTATATCAGTCTTTTGTAAGTTGTAACAGCTTTTCAGGTTGCTGTCCTTCCATAAAGAGTTAAGGAGGTCAAGGAGATGGTCAAATTCTCTAGCTTTATAGATTAATTGTCTCTCCAGTCCCCACGGCAACATTATGTTTCGATCTCTTATGACGATTCATGTTAGCGGACCCCTCAAACCATTTTGGGACTAAGGCTATGTTGTTGTTCACCGTATTGTGAAGCCAGTTTTGATTCTTCCTTCTTTTAGTTATATAATTTCTGTTCTTTGTATGTCTTTTGGTCTTCATCAATATTTCCCTTTGAACTAGTATAGGTGTGTCTGTGTATATCTGTGTGTGTATTATGGTTCCTAAGCTCAAAGGATGATTTACACTTTCGTCTATGTTTATTTTTTTAGTCTAGGGACAGATTAGTTGAACGTCTGCGCAAAATGAATGCTGGTGATGCTGCTGATCAAGTTCTTAGACAAGTTGACAAAATAATGAGAAATAATGAGCGTTCTTCACGTGAGGCTCGGGTTGCTAAGGTATTGATTTCTTCTCTTTGAAATATGACACATGTTGTTAAGAGATTGATGAGATTATCCTTGCAGAGAGCAAATATGGTATATTCCCTACTCCAACATATGAATAAATTTAGTCTTAGATATGCATGTATAAATTTAGTCTTAGATATGCATGTATAAATTTAGTCATACATATACCATTCTGTAGGCAGTGAAAGGGCATCGATCTTGTACCTTCAAAAGAAATTAGGATCTTTCCTGCTTAGTGCTTAGTCAAGTCTTTGACTGTGGGTTACTGAGCTCAGTATTTGCTGGTTCAGCACTGGTTCAAAATTGAACATAATCGTACAGCATGAAATGCGTTTTCTAGTGATGTTAGGGGATTACGAGGTTATTCCATCTTGTTTGCATAACTGCATTTTAGAAGTTTTGAGCTTACTGCGATTGGGATATTGGGCTGCCAGCTGCAAAACCATTGGCATTGCTCGTGAAAGTGGTTGCGCAACTGCACCTGAAGTTTAAGGCCTTGGGTATGGATGTTCTGCTTCTCTTTCATCTCTGTAGGGATACGTTAGATATGATGGTTATGTGCTGCTTCCTTTATAGAAGACGAACAAGTCTCCAAGAATTATCTTTATAGTGAACTAAACTTCAAAAAGAGTAGCAAATATACGAGTTTTGTAGAATCTGCTGTAGTATTTACAAGATCAGTATCACAATATAGATATGGAGTTCTGACTTTTTCGGTGTTGCTTCTCTCCTTTATAAGAAAGATGATGATATTGCAGAATTTAAGCGCTAGTCGTGGTGCTAGGGTTTAAATGATGCTTGAAAGTGGAAATAAAATTATTTGATTTTTTCCTAATTTGTTTCAACTTCCATTTTTATAGACAGTAACATCTGCATTTAGCTTTAGTGATTATCAGGGAAAGTTAGTATTGTTGAAATTTTATATTCGGTTGTTGTTGATTTTCTCCTTTGTTGGTGCATGCAATGATTGTATAGGATTTCTTTCATACTCGGGAAATTTTTGATAATCTGATTTCTGATGTTCAGGAAGAAAAGCCACCAACCCAGGTTCCCTTTTCAGGGGATCCGGTAAAGAGGAAGCTGTTACCCTTCGACAATGAAGAGCCTGACAATGGTCTTGAGATGGCTTCAAAGCGTATGCGTTACACTTCTAATGGAAAATCTTCTGATCTTGTTCAGATTCAAGTGTCTGTTGATGATAATACTTTAAAAGATATCTCTTCTGAAGTTCCTTCGGTGAATAACAATGTGAACCCTGTTGAACAAATGATTACTGTCATTGCTGCATTACTAGCAGAAGGAGAAAGGGCTGCTGATTCTCTTGAACTTTTAGTATCTCAAATTCACCCTGATTTGTTGGCTGATATTGTCATTACCAATATGAAGCATTTGCCAAAGACTGCACCTTTAGCAAAGCAGGGAGTACCCTCAAGTGCACAGAGTGTTTATATTGTGAGTACTGTGCAAGGGGCTGATAGCTCATCAATGTCTGTCCATTCATCACTTTCTGCACAACAAGGCTCCGTATTTGCAGCAGCTACAATTAGCACATCTCTTCCTGATCTCTCTGGCTTAACTAATCTCCAAGTGGATTCTAGACGCGATCCAAGAAGGGTAGGTCTTGTACTTTAAGTGACTTTAATGGTTTTGCTCACACCTAAGAAGGTAGTATGACAAATACTAGGAATGGGTATTTTGGGAATAAGGCTAAATGGCTAACATGTTAGATAACTAATTCACGGTAAAATAATTATAAGTTAAGATCCTTACTTGTTCACTGGCCCCATGTCATTCTATGCTTTTCATTTCAACAATAACTTTGTCAATTCACTGGGTGGTAGTAAATAACATGTTAGATGGTCATAGTATTTGTCTTCTAGATGGATCTGGTTTAGAAGGGAGCTTGAGTGCAAGACCCACATGTCAAGCAGGGACGAGAATTGAGGCTGGAAAAAGAAGGGCCTTTTTGCAGAGGAACCACACCAATCACCAGGAACTTGGTGGTTAAACTTTACTGTGCTGATGCTGAATACTCGGGTTCAAAAACCTAGGGATTCGATACAATTAATTAATACAGAATAGAGTAGATAGTGGGAATTGAACTCCCATCGTCGCCACCAATTATGATGAATGGATATGGTCATCTGTCGATAAGTTCTTTCAAACTAGGCCATTTATCCTCGAGTCTAAAAAATCTATTATTTTGTTTATGGATGTTTTCGTTTCTCATACAGTGACTTTTAGGCCTTAGCTATAGGGTTTTGAAAAAGTTCCTAGCAAAATAGCTTCTTAACTTTGGGAGAAGGGGTTACAACGTTTTGTTGTAAAATATTAAATAGAGTTGGTACCGGTGACTTACAGGTTATAAGAATCGATATACCGAGTCTTTTGTTAATTAGAATTAGTTGATATATCTAGTCCTTTGTTATTTAGAATTAGACGACATCTGGAATTGACAGGGCACTTTCTATTTTGACAAAGGCTAAAAAAATTCAATTTTTATTTGAAGTTAGAAAGTGACAGAATAAATTGGATTAAGAGGAAATCCTTTTCTCGGATAGTTACGTCAAGGTTTATCCCCAACCTTGGAGGCTGAATTACTCTTTTGCCTGCTTCATTTTTCTGGTGTCTTACGCATAGAAGAACAATACCAATTCATCCCATTTCATATTTGAATGTCAGCTATTGTGGAATACTAAAATGTAAGCTAAGTGGTCAGATAATGTAGAATGTAGGGAGCAATTAGCTTACCCTTCTCTGTTGAATTTTGCAGTCATAAGTCATAACTGTATTCGCAGTTATCGTGAATCAGTACGGAGTGATTTATCTGGGCCCGTTATATGTTTTTCTGATGTCAGGGAAATTTTATGTTACTTTCTTCATGCTCAGGTTGTTGTGGCTTATTTCAGGATCCCCGTCGCTTGGATCCTAGGCGACTTGCCGTAACTGTTGAAGCTCCATCACTTCCTGTTGCAGAGGAGGCTCCCCATGTGTCATCTCTATTGGAAGGTCCTGCTTCTCTAAATAAACCCACTGCATTTATGTCAGCACCAATCACCGACCACATATCTCCAAATTCTTTGCCAGATGCTGAAGTTGATGCGAAAAGTATGAGAATTCTTCTGGTTCCTGAGAAAGAAGAAATAGTCAAAGAGGAGGGAGTCAATGAAGCCAGGGATGTATCATCAAGTTCAGAAGTTAATGTGCTTGTTGCTCGTGCAGTCTCGCCTGATCTTGCAGACAATGAGAGTTCCATCACCCTGCCATCTTTGGATATTGAATCAATAGATGCAGCAAGTGCTCAATTTGTTCAAGAATCTGATGATGATTCTTCACCCGCTTCAAATGCATCTGCATCCGAAGACACTTGTGAAGACTTACCCGAAGTTCCTTCTTACCTTTATTTAACAGAAAAACAGAGGCAAACAGTGAGGAAATCGGCCGTTGAACGGATTGTGAAATCATATAAACAGTTAAAAACCAAACACTTTTGCAGGAGTAGGATGTCACTACTTGCTCGATTGGTCTCTTGGGTATGGAGACTTCTCATTTAAGTTCTGTTGGATGTTGTCCATGGCAAGTCCTTTTTCTTTGTGCTGTGTTGAGCTTGATTTGATTACAACTGAGCTAATTTTGAGCTCACTCAAAGAACCATGTTTGAGTTTAACTTGAGCTCAAAAATCTTTAGATTGAACCTGAATCGCTTGTTTTTTTATATTCTCAATCTATAGTCCATTTGACTCTTCTACTTGACCATGTCTACAATTTTCTGCGAAAGCCTTAAAACTGAATATGGAGATCAAGTCGTTGGATTGTGTTGAGCTCAATAATAGTTGGAATTATGTCACCTATTAAAATTGTTATTCAAATTAAATAATTGAGTAAAAATTTGAGGAATAAAGGAGCTGATGTATTTTATGATGGGACAGTGCATTGGAATCAGACAACCCAGAAATCTGTAACGGACATTTTTTGAAGTCCATATTAATAATCAAAGAGTTGGAAATCATAAGCCAATAATACAAAAAGGAGGGATTATGGGGTTTTCCATTATGTATGAGGGTTAAGCCTTAACTTTGATTCATGGAGAAATTCTGTCAACTCTAGGTGGGTACTTTGAGCTTTGTGAACATGGTCACCTAATTCTATTATATTTGGGTGTGGGTTGCATATGCATCCAAAATTTGTTTTTTTCTCTTCTGATCCGAAATTGTGCTCACAAGCTTAAAATGTTGGGAGTTGTCTTGTGAGTCTCTTGTGATCTGATGTGATTTCAACAAGAAAAAAGTAGCAAGTTCTTCAAATAAGTGAAGAGAACAGAGTCATAGTATGGTCATGAGAAGAGGAGTTTTATAGGATCATTGCTAATATGAGAATTTTGATGCTTGAATTTGTTGCCATGATTCAATGGACCTACCTGTTTTGGATGCTATATATGGTTTGTGGGAGGGGGTTGTAATCTGTTTTCATAGTTGGCCAGGTTCTTGTATGCCAAGAGAGTGGACAGAGTTGTTTCTGAACATGGTACAGAAGGTTGGTATGAGAACTAAGCCGGATCACTTGTTATTGTGTAATATGTGTAATATTGGATCATGAGTTCAGGAACAACATAAAATGGAGGGTTAGAGCAATTTTAGATTCACGAGGAAAATGGAAAAGCTAATAGCTGGAATACTGAGAAATATGTTGAAAGTGAGACTAACGACTAACGAGGGCCAGATGAGGGTTAGTTGGCAAAAAGAGGTGGAGTGTTAGAGAGCATCCTTTAGGATTAACTTGGAGAACCCATCTACAACTATCACAAAATTGATTCATCATGATCCAGTAATAACTTGGAGAAGTTGGTCCTTCTAGAATGAAGCTTGTACCAAAAATAGGAGGTGACCAGAGAGGGTAGGTTTAAGCTCTTCTTTGAGATGATGATGGGGAGTAGAAATTACATAAAAGAGATTGATGATGAAGATGATGGGTTTATTAGCTAGGGGCTAATGCATAGCAGATCTCTTCTTTCTTTGAGGCCCTTTCTGGAGAGGGAAGGCCTATTGTTTTCTACTTGTTGGCTTAAAGTGGTGTCAAATATTTACTGTTGATACTGCCTGGTCGAGTTTCTTAAGATGTGATCCGACAAGTATGTTTGAAATATTTGCTGAATAATTAGGACTGTGGTTCAAAGCACTTACATTACTTAATACGTAAAATGGATATTTCTACTCAGTAATAAATCTTTGGCTCATTTGTTTGTTTACTCGTGTTAGGGCTGTGCTTAAGAAATTAGAGCTCTCTCTTTGGAACAAATTCATGGATAGGAGGCAGATCTTAGTGGCTGCTCTTGTAGAAATGAGGTGTTTATGTCAGTGGTGGCATTTTGAGTTGGGTTTTTTTTATAAGGCTTATGAAAGAGTGGGCTGAATTTTTTTTGCACTAGGTAGTGTAGTGGAAAGGCTACGGTCCTTGGTTGAGGCATTCAAACATGTTGCTTTCAATTCTGATTGAGGTGGTTTTTGGCTCTCAAGATATTGGGAAAAGAATTATTTATTCTCTTATTCACCTATTTGTCTCCAACTTTCCAGGTCTATATCAGCTTCCCCTCAGCCATTTTTCCACCCATTCATGGCCTTTTTGTGGTTCATCATGTTTTAATTTCAACTTTTATGTTGAGAAATACTAGTATTTCTTTCCCATACTTATATTTTAGGAAGAATCCCCAAAATTTGGACCTGGAAAATCTTTCGAATTATGCGGGTTTGGGGTCTGTTTCAGTACAAGCTTTCCTGATTCTCCAGATTGTTGCATTTCTACGGACTACGGCGAACTTTTCTGGTTGTTTTCTAGCCCGTAATTCTTGTTATAATCATATAACAAAGTGCTCATAGAAAAACCCCAGTCTCCTATAAATTGCAACAGTTTGACTTACACGGTTGCCTACGCACAACTTGGACCATTAATGTCATCAATTACATACAAGTAGAAGTTAACAAAAATATTTTGGTCATATATATTGAGACAAATCAGATCACATTTCACATAATAATGTTTTGTTTATGTTTATCAGTTTTGGAATGGTCAAAGTAGATTAGTGAATAGTGCAAAAGTCAAACTGTTGAATTTTATGGAAAAGGAACCTTCTCTTATTTCCTCTCCTTTTAAAGTAGTCCTATGTCCCATAGAGAGTTATGCCTTTGTCCGGAGTACAGTCTTGGAGAAATTCCATTCCTAGAACAGATTGCCTGTTTGGAGAAATTCCAACCCTTCAGTTTTGACTAGCTCCGCTTGCTGAAGATTTTATGATACTTTCTTCTATTGAGCCTAGTCGGCTTGTAATTTGCTGTGCCTGTACAAAGGGCTGATGCGTTGCTTGAGTACATCAGATGTGAACCTTAGTCCTGACAAACTGTTCAACATAATCCTGCTAACTCTTAGGTTATGGACTGGACTTATTTGTGGACATTAATGTGTGAACTGTGGCCTTTATCAAGTTCTTACTGTATTAGTTTGAGGGAGTTTGTCTAATATTCTGATACCTTTTTGTTTAAACAATGTTGGTCCTAATTGTTTTTGCCAAACTGATTTAAGCATGACTAGTAGTTTATCCGTGTTCTGCAAAAATTCTTTGCTATTTATTTCGCTAATATACTACTTAGTGTTTATGTTTTGTTCCTTCATTTTCCCCCCTTTTATGGGTTGGGTGTGATATATATTCTTTCCTCCAAAAAAGATGGAAATGTTTGCTGTACATCCTAAACACATGTTGAGATAAGCATTATGATTACATTTCATGTTTTAAACAGATGGAAGCTGATGACTTTGTGACAACGATGGTGCAACAAGACATTGTATTGGATTACCGAGATCACCAGGTATGATGCTGGTCGATTAGAATTCGATCTTCGTTGGCCTCCTCTTTTCTTTCTGTTATATTTGTTTCCACCACCACGAAAAGACTGTTTAAATTGGGGTGGACATTAAACAACATTCAGATATGCATTCTGTAGCAGTCTTGTTTGGGACCCAATAGTGGTGAGGCTGTTTAAATTAGGGCCTGGCCCATATGCGGCCTTTGGTGGAAACCATGTTGGGTTCTTGTGGTGGACATTATTCCTGGTTGTCTATGTCAGTTTGTCAGCAATTGTCGTCCTTGGAAGTCTAGTGTTTTGACTAGCTATTTGCTGTTTCATTGTTAAGCCTTTGAAGTAGACTTCAAATCAAATAGATGGATGGCCTAATTTACTTTAGAACTCTATACTTACATAATTTTGCTTTGTAGTTTCCAGATGTGTTTTGAGTTCATCAGATATTTGCTGATGCTGGGATCTTTGCATAAAAATGGTACTCTAGTAATATTGGTTTGAGTTTATCAGATTGCCTTATCATGAGGAACAATTGTAGTGATGTGTCTGGAACAGTTAATACACACCATACCTTCTAATATTAGCCTAGCTACTATCCACTTAGATCTGGGAAAACAAAATGAATATTTACCAGGTGTAAGACTTCGTGCTAAACTTTGACTTTTGTACTTCTCTGTTACATTAGGTTTATTGATTCACTTTCTTCTTGTCAGGGTCATGACCTTGTAATGCATGTCCTATATCATCTCCACGGGTTGGTTACAACAGAAGGTGAACAATCTCCTGGTGCTGCTGACTTGTATGAGAAATTCCTTCTTGGAGTGGTAAGAATTTGTACATGACCTTTCTGTTTCTAATATTGTTCCATCTTCAAAATGAAATGTATTTATTTTATGCTTTTGTAGGCAAAATCTTTACTGGACACTTTGCCTGCTTCGGACAAGTCTTTTAGTAGACTCCTTGGCGAAGCTCCGATGTTGACTAATTCTGTAATGAAACTATTGGAGAATCTCTGTTGTCCTGATGGGTTGGATGTGCAAGGAAAAGATTCTCGAGATGATCGTGTCACTCAAGGTCTTGGGGCCGTATGGAGCTTAATTTTGGGACGTCCGCTAAATCGACAGGCCTGTTTGACTATAGCTCTCAAGGTAATATGGCTCTGGAACTGATAATGTACCTTTCATTAGAAGAGTTCCGCTGTTAAAAGTGATTCCAGATTTACAGTAATCGTCAAGTCACTACTCCATTTCTTCCTGTCATAAGGAAGATAACTTAAAACCACTTGATGCTGATTTGACGTGTGAAACAATTTCAGCATAGTCTGCATGTTTGATTAGAAGATATCCTTAGTTTCAGATGGCATAGAAGGTGTCTTTGGAACTTGATTTCCGCTGTCCCTCAGTGATTAATGGCCTAAAGGATAATGGATATCTGACGGATAAGGAAGCCTCTGTACTAGACTACTAATCCATGTTGAATTGGTGAACTTTTAGGAGTGTCATGTGCTTCTCCTTTCATGGTCAAATGCCATGTTAGAAAAAAAGTCATATGTTCTGCGGATACTTGTACAAAAATAAAAGAACCTTTCCTAGTAATGTTCCTTCACTTGGCTATTTTCTTTGCATGACATGTCCATTTCTGATTTTATGATTAAGAAGTCAAGATTTAGGGTTATTGAATCAGAAAAGAATATTAAAGTCTCATGTTGAATATATACCTCTGTTTCTTTCGATATCTTGTGAAATGAAGGTCCCACGAAGAGGTTCAATGAACCATAAATGAGGGTCAAATCTATGTTGGTCAAGGTTTTTGTTGACCAAATGAAGATATTTTAGTACTAAAGAGAACTTGGGAAATTTTTCTCTCTCCAACAGATATGCTGGAGCAAACTGAAGAATTCACAATTTACAAAATAAACCCTTTGTAAAAAGATATGATAATTACATCTAAAATTCAATTTGAAACTACAAAAAAAAAAAAGGAAAACATCTGCAGAATTTAATGTACCGTTAGACATGCAATAAACGCCACTTAGTATTTGTTATTGCTTATGGAGGATTCAGATATTGTGTTGTCTGCTTCCTGTGAGTGGAAGCTGTGATGAAAGGGTTGCACACTACATAGTGTAGTTATTGGCGAATGAAGTTCGCTGCGGTTTGTCTACCAGCCATTGGTTACTAGCTACCTTTTTTGAAAGTGGTGGAGAGAGAGTGTAGTTATTGGCGAATGAAGTTCGAGAGAGAGAGAGAGAGGGAGAGAGGGAGAGAGAGAGGGAGGGAGGTTTCTGAGGAAGACGGTGGAACTGTTGGTGGTCAGAGAGACAGTGAAAGGCTTCAGGGATATCAACTGTGGCCGGGAAATGACCAAGAGAGATTGTGGTGTGTGGGGTTAGCTATTAATTGACTTGATTATACCAAATTGGAGTATTGGGAAAAGCCAGAGATAGAGAAGGTTTGCTTTCGGGAATATGACATAACACAAATACGTTAGAAGTATGGAACTATGGAAGGAGTACAGTGAATGCATGGCTTGAGGACAATAATTTGTGCTTATTACCATCCATCATATCTAGGATATTAATTGGGGACTGCAAGTTTGCACCGAAGGAGTGCTGGCATCAAACTGGGTTCTGGCACCTTACCCTTTATGTGATTTCACACATCTTTTGAATTATAAGAAAGGGTATTTTGTTTCCGTGCTTATTTAATGTAAACATGTAAATGTTATATATATTTCTCTTGTTATAAAGAAATTTCCTCCAGATTTTGGTTCTATTAGCATATGTTTATTAGTGTTATATACCATGAATTTGGTTAATGTGGTCTGACTAGGCTTTCTTTCTCTGGAGGAAGGGTGGTGAAGCTGGATATCTAGAATGTTTTGAATTTTTCTAGGGAGGGGTTTCTGGGGCCTGGGGAAATGTTATCGTGAGGTATAAAAATTTCTTCTCTTAAAGCACCTCAAAGATGCGTCACAAGTTCATAGCTTACCACCATGTTAATTAAGATGTAAACCAGTTGCATACACTGTTGGTTCTTTGCTGTGCAATCTACTTGATTTAAGTTCTGACGTTATGCATATTTTTGATTCAGTGTGCTGCTCACTCAGAAGATGATACTCGTGCTAAGGCCATCCGTCTGGTATGTTTTCTTCTATTTCCCTTTGTAACTATGACTTGTGTGGTGATACTACGTTTTTCCATTTCTCATCGAAAATTTAGGTTCATAGCTAGCAAGGTAGTCAATGTTCGAGATCCTACTCTGAATTAGTGGAGGCATCTTATGCCATGTTTCGTTCTCCTTCAAATTATAAATTCAGATTTGGGCTAATACGGTGTGCCGAGGCTAGTAAGTTCAATTTTGACTAAGAATAAGTTATTGTAAGATCAAATAAGTCTGGCTAAGGGCTGATAAGCTCAGGTCAGATCATTAAGTTCAGCTAAGCTTAGTTCAGGTAAGCTCAAAGGTTTAGAGGTTATAGTTACAGACCCTTAGCGCCAGATAATGGGATCTGATCAGTAGCATAAGCTCCATAAATGTTTGTAATAGACAATCATGGTTCATGAACATAGATAACTAGGTAAGCTAACTTTCAGAGAAAAAAGTTTAGAGAACACCAAAAGCGGGTAACTTCAAAGTTTATATCTTTGTAGGTACTGAAATTGTGAGTAGAATTGGCATTTCTGATCTTTCTTGAAACGTTAACCCTAGAAGAAAGCAAACGCTGGCCAGATATCTCAGCCATCATAGCCAGACCTGTTCCCGACATTTTATGGGCCTAGGGCGAAATAACATTGAAGGGCCCATTTTTAAAAATCAAAATAAATTTTCAAAACTTATAATCACATATATATACTTCCTCTGTTTCTAAATAAGTGTAGCAGTTTGACTTTCACGCTTGCCAACGTACAATTTTGACTATTAATATCTCTAATTATGTATTTGAAAAATTTATAAAAAGTTGATAGAATGAAAATATTTGAAACAAATCCAACATGTTATATGAACAATCTTGCTTTTATACGTTAGTAAAAAGTTACCGTTAAGGTGGAGTGTGTGAATTGTGAATAATGCAAAAGTCAAAGTGTTGCACTTAAAAAGAAACATATGAGGTAATATATTAAAGTATTAAAATACTAGGTAATATTTGTTGGAATTGGCGTGGTATGGCATGGAAATGGGAAATACAGCTGTTTTAAAATTAAAAGTTGGTAATAAATTAGTAAAAGCTAAAAAAGTCAAGCTGCAAAAGTTTTCTCGTACTTGGGCCCATTCAAGGTTTAGAAAACCATGCATTGAATACAGGAAATACAGCCGAGGAAATGACCGGATGATTTTAGGATGCTTTTTACACTCCATCCCATATTCGGCAAGATTTGTATGATTGGGCCCGTGGCGAGATCCAGAATTTTTATATACGGTGGGCCAAACTTAATGCATTAATTTTGTTTCAAAAATTATGTACTAGATCACTCTTTTTTTTGGGCCCGAGTGTTACCTAATTCGCTATCTAATTTACCTTTTGAATTCGCCAATTCGCCCAAAATGGACCAAAAATGAACCAAAACCGACCATAATTCGCTTTTCTCAATTCGCAATTCGCGGGGGAATTAGGGAATTAGGGAACACTGGGCCCAATAGTAAACCAAAAACAGTCACTCATAACTAAAGTACTTCTATATAGTTTTTTCGTTATTAAGTAACACTGGGCCCAATAGTAAACCAAAAACAGTCACTCATAACTAAAGTACATCTATATAGTTTTTTCGTTATTACATAAATAATACTCCTGCCGACCCCAAATCACTTTGGGAATAAGGCTTAGTTGTTGTTGTACATAAATAATACTCCCGCACGAAAAGGTATCATGATTAGAGACATGAGTTATTTTGCGATTGAGTGGGTAGATATGATAAGGACTCCTTTTGTTTAGTGCATCACAGGATTGTAGGTTGTGTCTCGATACCGACAAGTTTCAGGAACTTTTGGAAAAGCGTGTTATGTCTTTTAGTTTTAGCTGCTGTGTTTGAAAACAAGTATAAAGAAAAGGAAAGAGTAGATGCAAGAATGAAATATTCGCTGTTAACGTGGTGCTTTGTCGGTGTTCCTCATCCGCTTTAGTTTGCACTTCTTTATCACAGACAATTTATTTTGTTGTTACTACATTAATTAGTCGAATTTTGATGTAACTATTTATAATTTTTCGCCTTATATTGTGGATTTATCTTGGTCAAAGTTTTGTACTCCCTTTTTCCCAATCTAATAACAACACTCCCTCGTGCATACAATTTAGGAGATAAATAAGTAGGGGCATGGGTTGTAATATTTTATTGTAAAAGTTGATTATATATATATTGTAGGTAAATTATGTGGGTCCTTTGAGCAGGGGTGATGGGTGGGCGGGGTGCTTTATAGTTTTTGTATCATTTGTCAGTAAAATTGTGGGGTATATTGGTATAGTAATTAAAGTAATAGTGGGTCCATGCTTTAAACGGAAGTGTCCCAATCAGATTGGGATGATCGAATATGGAAGGGGATGCGATTAAATGGGGATGGTGGAAAAATTTAGTACTACCTACATTTCTTAATAAGTGACACTTTCCTTATATGGAAATATCACAATAAGTGCACCAAGCTTGAAATGGCAAAAAACAAGTCCTATTTTTTACAAATATGCCACTACAAAGCAAGAGGAACCACTACTTTTTTATTTCACCCCTTGAATTATTTTACTTTGTTGTGGTCCCAACTCTCTCTTTCTCTCGATTCCTTTGTTTTCCTTCACTTTCTCTATGTTTCACTTATTAAGAAACGGAGGAAGTATTTGTTAAAAGAAATTTCTTTTACCTTAAAGTAATATATTAAAACGCTATATATATGTATATGTATGTATGTATATGTATATAGGGTTAGGATCCGGTGAGAATGGGTCCTTATGTGAGAACATATATCATATGTGAGAACAGATTTATGTTTAGAACATATGCAACACTTTTTAGAGCATATGCAATACTTTTCAGAACATACTTAACTTTTTGTTTTTAGAACATATTCAACACTTTTTAGAACATATGTACAACTCTTCAGAACAATAAGTTACAGAACATATGCTATGATTTCTAAAACTTGAACACATCTTTTTACGTAAGAAACTAATCAACACATATACATATATTGATATGTACATGTTTTCAAGCTTATGTCCTAAATTATTTCAAGTATGTTCTAAATTATTTTCAGTGTGTTCTAAATTAATTAAAGTATGTTCTAAATTATTTTTAACATGTTCTAAATTATTTCAAGTATGTTATAAATGATTACAAGTGTATTCTAAATTAATTACAGTAAAATTTTAGAACATGTACACCATTTTGTAGAATATATACACTATTTCTCAGATCGTACAAGTGAAATATGTTGTTCTAAAAAGTGTTACATATGTTCTAAAAAGTTAAGTATATTTCCTCAAAAAAAAAAAAAAAAAAGGTTAAGTATAAGTTCTAAAAGTTAAGTATATTTCCTCCAAAAAAAAAAAGGTTAAGTATATGTTGTTCTAAAAAGTGTTGCATATGTTCTAAAAAGTATTTCACATGTTCTAAAAGTTTTGGTATGTTTCCTCGACAAAAGAAATCATAATTTTTTTTAAAAAAAGTATGTTCTGGAAAATGTTGCATATGTTCTAAACCTAAATCTGTTCTCACATAAAAAAGTGTTCTCACATAAGAGATGTGTTCTCACAAGAGCCTTCCCCTATATATATATATATATAGTAGAGACGGCAAAGCCCTTTTTATTTCCCTAAGTAGCTTTGTTTTCTGGGTTTGGAGTTAGTGCACGGTGTAGCTAGGGTCTCTTTGTGCTCCTTTATCTTACTATTCGTCGTTCTGAAACTCAATGATGATCAAAGTTTCTCTTTCTTTGATTTGGCAGGTTTCAAACAAACTTTATCAACTCAATTATGTATCTGAAACCATTGAGCAATATGCTAAGAACATGTTACTTTCAGCTGTGGACTACACATCTGATTTTGATGCATCTGGATCTATTGGTTCAAGAAGAGAAGTAAGTAGAAATCTGACGAGTCCATTTTTCGATTATAGTTGAGATGCAAGACTTGGCCTTTTCCTCTGCTTGTCTCTCTACATATTGCTGTTCAAATCAATAACATCTTCTTGTAGTTTATGATCCTTGTATGCTGTACATGCTAGAGCATATGTAAGAAATCACGATATGTATGAAACCTCAGCGAAGAAGACAAAGGGAGAGAAAATAAAAAAGCAAAAAAGGTGTCCTTTCTTTGATAATATCTGGATTCAGTTATATGAATTATTGGAAGGACACTCATAATTGGAAGGAATATTTGGGTTGATGCCAAAGCACTGAAGCGGAGTCAGTAGTATGTCATAACATAGATCCTCGTTTGAAATCCTTCTTGCAACAAGACCTTACCAAACTTGAACTGACACTGAATCTCAAGTTTTGGGGTGTCTTCTCATATGAATCTTTGGTTTGATTCACTTAGAATGTCGAGTTTGGGGATACCGTTCTAGATTGGTTCCAGCTTAAAGTTCGATCAATTCACTATGTACAAAAAGCTGAGTGTCTTGCTCTAATTGGCCATGGTAGACTGGTGGATGGAAAGGAGAAAGAGAGAAGAGAGTAATGAATTTTGAAACACAACAACTATAAGCAAAATATATCTTGTCAAACAGGTAAATAATCATTTGGGACCAATATTAGGAAGGATACCACAAAATTGGGACGGCTACGATATAAATAAAACCTTGGATTAATATGGGAAGCCAGACTAGATTCGTGGTCTTAATATTTTCTTAAATCGACATTAATAATCTTAACTTCTACAGATCTTCTCCAATTAATTCTAATCGATATTTTTTCAAAAAATCCCAAGTTTTGGAGGGACCTTCTCAAAGTAATACGTAGTGTTGTTTTTCTTATGTAAAACAGACCAAAAGGCTTAACAAAGAGAAAATAAATTACACTTTGGATTATTTGAGGTCAAAGCTCGGGATTATTCTTGAATATTTAAGAGTTAGTGATTATTTTGACTAGGTAGTAGAAAAGATGGGCTTATTTTATGACAATTTTTTCAAATTCTTGTGGGTCAAGAGAAATGTGTTTAGCTTCTCAATAATGCCGTGCCTTCTACGGAAGGATCTTGCACGAAGGAATTCTAGGTCCTCCCCTAGAATGGATATTATCCCCTCAAAGGAAGTCATATATCAGACGGCTCTCATTCGGAGTCTTTCCTTTTAGTAAAGCACTTCTAGGATAAGGCTTTGGAGAGGGGTCTTTGAGTGTGTATTTTGGGACTCCAAATGTCGATAATGGGAACCTCCCTTTCCTCCTGTGAAATTTATGTTGGGTGCAGAGCTTTCGCAAAGATCATGATGGAATTATGCTAATAATTGCTTGAGAAAATGATGATGCTATTGGTTTCTTGTTATCCGAGGGATAGTAATGAGTAGGTTAATACTGCTTAAGACATAACAAGAGTGAAATTTCTTAGTGTAAAGCCAAAATTTTGCATCCAATTCATCTGAAAAATTCACAGGAGTGATCCATCCAATAATAGTGTGTTATCCTATAATAATCCAACTATGAGTTACTCCAATATGACCCAACTACAAGGGGTGCATGCCCAAAATGTTTCGGTTGACCTATAATCGTCTTAGCAGGTCAATATCTTGTAATTTCTTTTTTCTCCCTCACTTCTATCTTTTCTGACAACCGGACATCCCCCTGCTGCCACTGCTTCCCCACCATGGCATCACCACAACCACCCATGCCACCCTCCCTACCTTTGCACCCTTCCCAGCCTGAAGAAAGTGTTTTTTGGCTGCACTATTGATACAATATGCGATTAGTTACCGAGAACAGATCTAATGTTCAGAAGAACTGTTCCTGCGATCACTGCCTGTTCTTCTGGACTATCTCATTGTCTCCTCTCTCACCCCTCCTCCCAACCAAAAATAAAGAACTGCAGTGAGGTTTGTATGGTGTTATGAGTGCATGCATGGAATTAGTAGACTCAAATCCGAGATGTTCTATCTTGCAGCTTATCTGATGTTCCTAAAAACAAAAAGCATGTTTACCTCATGTCATTTCTATTGCGTAGAAGTTGAAAGAAATCATAACCCATTCAAGTTCTGCCTCAACCGTTTTTCGCATTTTTTCTTTGAATGTACAATTAAAATCGTAGTTTCATCCCATGCAGTTTCTCTTCTTTTTCTTTTTTTGGTATTTTGATGCTGTATCATTCTTTGACTCTAGGTGAACTTTCAAATTTTGAAGAAAAATGTGCTAATATTTTTCCTATTTTTATTCTTGTCTTATTTTATATTTATTTTCATTTTTCTCTTCTCCCTTTACCTTTTTTTATGCCTGGTAAAGGTTTGTGATTTTCTTGTGGTTGAAAGGTTTGATTTGGTCAAGCTTGCTTTCCTTTTGATTCTCTTTAAATTTTTATCTTTGGTGTCCAAAATTTTCTTATCTTCAACCAATTCTCTTTCAGATAGAGGTTGATGAAGAAGCTTCTGTTAGCGGCTCCCTTGTTTCAGTTTCTGGCACATCCCATGCTGTTTCTCAGGCTGGTGCCAGCATGTCATTTTCTGAAGCTCAACGTTTAATATCGTTGTATTTTTCCCTTTGTACAAAGGTTGACTTAAGTCCTTCTAACTTAGAGCATGTGACGTCTTTTACTCTATTTCACCTTCATATATACTGATATTTTTATTTTCTGATACGCAATTTGCAGAAACTTGGTCTCCTTCAGCTTGTGTTTGATGTCTATGCACGAGCTGGTAAAAGTGTGAAGCAGGTCCATTATTAAGCTTTGGTTTGATGACTATTTGTTACATATGCTTATTATGCATTTATTTTTTCATTTTTTTATATTATATATTGGTTTCATGACAGGCTATCCATCGTCACATTCCAATATTATTGAGGGCTTTGGGGTCATCATATTCCCAACTGCTCCTTATTATATCTGACCCACCCATGGGAAGTGAAAACTTGTTAATGTTGGTAAGTTTTAACCTCTACCTCCATAATTTCCTGGATGGATACTGTAGTCTTTCTGAATCACCCCCACCCCCGACCCCCCATAAAGCATTTAATAATAAAATGTGGTGGCTCTTTTCTTATTTATATTCATTCTTTCCCTGATGGTGTAAACAGGTGCTCCAAATACTAGCTGAACAAGCCACTCCTCCACCTGATCTTATTTCTACTGTTAAACATCTATATGAAACTAAGCTGAAGGTTTGTATGCTAGCCTTACATTTCTTATTGGTTTCCTGACAAGCTACTGGGTTCTGTACTTAATTTTGACCAATGGCTACTGTTATAGGATGCTACTATCCTGATTCCAATGCTATCTTCTCTTTCCAAAAATGAGGTACTTTTACTATTTCACCCCTTATTTCGAATATCATATCTCTTATAAGATTTGATATTGGTCTTCAATTTCTCCGTTAAGAGGTAGTATTATGTATATACTTTTGCCATTTGAGTTATATGCATGATACATGATGCAGTAAAGCTTAAACGTTGCCTGTTAGTAGTCTGTTACTAAGCATGGAATTTTTTGAATATTCCTTCCTATACTGTGATATTAGTACAGATCCCTACCCGTGCCAGGCTGCCATTACTTGGCACTTGGGGAGCTATACATCTTTTAGCATCATTTATCACCAACAGGGTAATTTTTGGGATGCATTATAAAGGTGAATCTTCAATAGGTCATATTTATGGACATTAAGTGTGGTTCTGAACTTGTGACAAAATTTCCAGTTTATCCCCTTTGATGCCTGGATGCTGCTATTATTCTTCCTTTCTCTTTCCGGACGGGCGTCGGACGAACTTAACTTTTCACGCCGTAGCCTCCTTTAAAGAATTGTTGGAATCTTCTAACAGGGTCCTTCAAACACTATGTAGCACGGATACTTCTTCTAGGTCACGTACTCGTACCCGTGCCCGATACGATACGTATCTTGTATGGGTACGCGTACCCATTCCTAAAATTTCAAAATCTTGCCGTTTTCCGTCCCCGTACCCGAATATGAACCCGTACCCGTATCCGTCTCTGTGCAACATAAATCAAACATACTAAGGCTATGTGGTACCAAGTGTGACAGGAAACTTTTATACTTACTCCGTCTTTTTACTTGCAATGTTTCCCTTAAGGAAATTGCATATTACTGGCAATGTTGAAATTTTTGGCAATATAGTCTCTCTCTAATTGCACATGGTGGTCCTTTTTTTTTCTTATGTTTCTCCTCTCCTAAACTCTTGTGCCATTCTTCAATCTACAAGTAAAAAAAAGGCAGAGGAATTAGTATATTACTCACGCTCTTAAATATTTTATCGGGTTTGTGGAAATACTCTAAAAAGTATTTCACACTGACTTAAATAGAGGCTATATTAGGTTCAAGCTTGTTCCTAATTTGTCTACTTTATATTGGCTCAATGTTTTATATAGGGTTGCCTTTTCACTATGCAAACCTAAGACGTAGCAATTATGACTGACTTCTTTTTTTTTTTTTTTTTCCTGGTGGTTTGTCCTTCAAGTTCTGTATGATTTACTTTGTGAACATGGCAGTCTTTTCTATATCTTGGTTATGTGTTCTGTTGGATTAATCGTTTTGTGGTCTCAGGTTTTGCCCATATTCCCTCGACTTGTTGATCTTTCACTTGACAAATTTCAGCAGGCGCTGGCTCACATATTACAGGTGCAAGCAAATTTGATATTGTTATTACATGGTCAATTTTCTATCTGGATTTAGAACAACATCTAGCTGAGAACTCTGTGGGAGGGAAGTAGTCTGGAAATCAATGGGTCTTCACTTGCCTTGTATCGGCACCCTATAATCTTTGCAAGCAGACTTTTGCTTAAATTTTTCAATTTTTTTAAAGTCTCCGCAAATTTACTGCTGTTGCTTTTAGAAAGCATATATTGAAATTATTAGATGACACATTTAGCCATTGATTGCTTTGATCAAAATCCACACATCTTTGAACATTCCCCTGCTCTCCTGCTAATTCTAACGTGACCCCATTATGTTACAGGGATCAGCTCACACTGGTCCTGCGTTAACGCCTGCTGAAGTTTTGGTTGCTATCCATGACATTGTGCCGGAGAAGGAAGGTATTGCGCTAAAAAAGGTATGTTCTTGTTTCATGAGAAATTTAGTCCATGCATATTACGTCATATTATGGAGTATGGGCTATGAGTCCACGACTACAATATTCACTGTGTTTATCCTCATTTTGAATTCTGAATTGTTTTAAACTAACGGGAGTACTGGACTACAATGTTATTCAGTGTGTTTCTTGTAGTTGTCTGATGCTAATGTAGTATGTTATAGTTTCTTCAGGATGACAAAACAATTGATGATACTCATATTGCTACATACCTCCCTAAAATGAATTCAGAGTCAGCCTTCCATACTGATTTGGTGTTCAATCTTGCTCATTAAGTTTCATTCACCAAATAAATCAAATAAAGTTATATCCTGCCTAATCAAATGTTTTATAAAACATATTTAGGGGTGCCGAGGCTCCTGGACCCTCCCTCCCCAAAAAAATGTTCTGCATAAGTTACCTTTATATTAGTGTATCAGGTGGATCTGAACTTGTTAGTAAAAGACATAGCTTGCACAGTAGTGTCCATTTCTTCACTATTGTCATATTGGTTTTGACTTCTGCTTGCAATTTTGAATATCATTTTTTTACACGATTTCAGGTAACAGATGCTTGCTCAGCTTGTTTTGAGCAACGTACCGTGTTCACACAGAATGTCTTGGCAAAGGCATTGAACCAGATGGTTTGTATCTTCATTGATTGTTGAATTATTTAGTTGGCTCTTTATCTCATGCAATAATAAATCTATATGGAAACTTTTCCAGGTTGATCGAACTCCGATTCCTCTTCTTTTTATGAGAACTGTGATCCAGGCAATTGATGCCTTCCCTACTCTGGTAAGTTCCATCCACCTTAACAGCCTTGCAATTTCAAATGGGATAGTTTTGGGAGTATCCACATTATCATTGTTTGTCATAAGAGATTCAGAATTTTAGTCGTCGAAGTGCACAAATGTGGAGGAGCTTGAAGCTTTGTTGTCTGTCGTCGTGTGCTTTTTGAAACTCCTATGTTCCTATTCTGTTTTTACTGAAAGATAAATGTATGTACTATATCAGAAAGGGTTTAGCTCACTATCCTTTTGTCTACGGTGTCATTTCGATCCTGTTAGAGAAGTGTTTTAATTTTGGCTTAGTGTTAATACTAAGAGTATGTTTATTAATCACCTTCAATTTGGTCAACAGGAATGTAACAGGGGCTTAAGATGTTAAACAAATAGAAGAGGAAGAGAGAAATGATTAGTGTGTAAAAACATGATTGTGTGAGAGCATGGAAGTGGATTTGGGAGTTGGAGTGGGGTTTGTGTATTAGGGGATTTAGTTTTGTTTGGGCTACATGGAAAGTACGAACTGTTATAATCTTAATTACAAAGGAAATAAATAAAAACTGATACTCAATATTTAATGATGTTAATAAGTTAAGCTAGGATGGGGGAGTGTGATAACCTAGAAGTTGTTGGTTATTAATCTCCCTAGTCAGAAAGCAATTGCAATAATAAACAATGTGTGGAGAATGAGAGAATATAATAAACAATTGCATGAACACGTGTTGTTTGGTGATTAATAAACATTGGAACTTGGGTCTGACTGTTAACTTTGTACGAACTTTAACACATGTTGAAATCAACTCTAGCAAGTAGCTCTATTAGCAGTCAAAAGTTTGACTAATATCCCAGGTATACCTGAGGACCAATACGTCAAAGAAAATTAATCTCCCTTGTCAGAAAGCAAAAAAAATATCTTGATAATTACTTTGTTTTGCTATCACATCTACAGATGCAGGACCCTTTTTTTGGTGCTTAGTATCAAGCACAGACAAGCTTGAAGCAGATTACTCTTTGAAAACCTGTGACTTGTCTAGTACAACTGCAGCTGAACTCCTTGCAGATGATGCATAGGACATAATAGATTTGTTTTCTCGACACATTATGCTATTTTTATTATAGAATGTGGCTGAAGTTGCTCCTAAATCCTAAGTCAAAACATGGAAACATAAATGAAGAAGAAATAGTTTGTAGTAAATGCAGGGGAGTGTATGAATAACGTTGCTTTCTTGCATGCGTACTTTGTTTGTTAATAAGCAATTTTGTAGAGAAAACCTACTGCCCTCTGATATTTGCAATGATCTTGGCAAAAGCATAGAGGGGCATAAGTGAGTGCTGACTTTAATTCCATATTCCCAACTATATTTCACATAAAGTTGTATCTATTGTCTACAATCGGTATTCTGAGTTATATAAATCCTCTAGATGGATCCAATAAATTTGACATATTACACTGTTGTATCCAGGTTGATTTTGTCATGGAGGTTCTCTCTAAACTCATCAGTAGACAGGTGATCTTAGTGTCCAATATTCTGTGTTTTTCGCCTAGAATCTTTAATAGGGCTTGTGGACAAAACTGAATTTGATGCAACACTTGTAGATCTGGAGAATGCCAAAGCTCTGGGTAGGGTTTCTAAAATGCGTGTCCCAGACGCAGCCACACTCATTCCATGTATTATTAAAGGTAAACTGTGTATTCTCAAGAAATAAGCAATACTTATTTTGAAAATTAGGGTGTTTTTTCCTGCCAACCCGAAATCATTTTGGGACCAAGGCTTTGTTGTTGTAGGGTGTATTTTTCTGTTATATTTTGCAATTTGTATAATTTCTAATATGCTTTTCGGGATCTCGGTTGTACTTTGCAGTTACCTGCACTCCAGCTTGAATGCGCACTTCACAAATACGCTAACCTCAGAGGTCCCCTTACAGCTTTTTCAAGCCAACCAAACATCAAATCTTCCCTACCAAGGTATTAGTTTTCGCGAATTGCGACCACATTACTGGAATTTCTGTAGACTACCTCTTTCTGAGCTCCTTGCAAATTTGCAATTGTGGTGTTTTTACAATGGAGTATTTAGAGATGACCTCCTTCAGTTGCACTAAAAAACGTGAATTGGTCTGCTGTGATGTGGTTATTGCATATGTTGACGTGCTTGAAGCTTGATTACAGGAAATATACATGAAATTTTTCCCAAATTAATGGTCTAACCAGTTTGATGGCTGCACTTATTACTGTTCTGCACAAGCATACCTTTGTTTTTGTACTGAAGATGTCGGAATTTGCAGTATTACTGAAATATTGTTTTCCTTTGGCAAGGTCAATCCTTGAGGTTCTTGGGCTTGCAACTGAATCACATTCGACGCAACCACATCTTGCAAATCCCTTGCATACGTCAGATACAAGCTCTGTTCGAGGGACAACATCAACGTGATAGCCTGAGTAACAGATATTGGCTTCAGATTCACCTTGTTTATTTTTTTCTCTGAGGCTGGCCCAGCTTCCCAGATTCATGTCATTATGCATGAGAAAAGGAGAACTGGGTTCCACTTGAAAGTTCGAGTTGGTAACAATGGCTTTGGCGGTAACTAAGAAGGTATCTGCATGTTGGAAATGCAAAGAATTTCAAAGGGATCTCAGAGAGGATTCTAGGCAGTCAAATGAAGAGATCGTGATCAGTATGCTGTGTGTTAACAATCTGCTATGTCTGCAGGTTATGTATAATAATAGCTGTACATTTGTATTTCTCTTTAGTCTTCTCCGTGCTCCTCTCATGTCGATTTTGGTATTGGTTTTTGCCTCAAGCCCTCAATTGGGCATTTCTAATAAAGAATATGTCTTCGTAACCCCACTCCTTCCCTCCCCGCCCTGTACCCCCGCCTCCCCTTTCTTGTGGGGTAAGAGAAGTGCTATATCGGATCAGAATCTCGTGCATGTGAACCTGACCAGTTTAACAAGCAATGCCCCCTCAGAGTGTCTTAAAGTTTTGATCTCACAAGGCAAGTTGAATGGTGGTTTTCTCTTGTTTTTTTTTATTTACCTATTTTTAGTTCATTTTGACTCTGTTTAATTCAACTTATTTTGACTTATCTGAAATTATTTTATCTTATCTTTTTCTGAACTTATCTTATCTAACTTATATTACAGTTTATTGTGTTAAAATCCGTTTTATTCAATTTATTTTATTTTATCATATCTTTATACTTATTTTTTCTGAAATAAGTTAAAATAAATTGAACAAATAGGACCTTTGTGTAGGGTAATTATAAAGCTTGTCTTAAAGGTAAATAGGAAACAACACTTATGTGTAATACTTTTGATAATCTGTTTTTAGGAGTTTGTAATTGTGGTATACGTAAAAAACTAAAAAAAAATTGTTTTTGTTTGTGAGCCAAGTAATAGTCTTCAAAAAAGGTTGTCGCAACATAATTAAATTGCAATAAAATATTTTTTTTAAATTTTTTGTAATGATTAACTTGTACACAACTTTGATTGTTAATATCTTTGATTATCTATCATTGAATTTTCAGGTAGCTTGTAAATGAACATAGCCATAAGTTAAAATTGCAATTGTGAAATTGCCTTTCCGCCTCCCTTCTCTCTTTCAAAATCTCTAGTTTTTCTTTAGTCAGTTTAGGGTTGTTACCATTTTTGTTAATGGTGATAAGTTTCAATATCAGTTTTTATGTTCTTGTTTCTCAAGTTTTGTTAATAATAATAATCCTCTTTTATCTGTTTTTTTTAGAGTTTTTAATCCAATTATTGGACTATTTTTGTCTTCTCTAGTGAGAGTTTGGAGTTTGATTTGCAAGTCTTTCCTTACAGGAATTTAGAGTTTTGTTTTTGTAAGATACAATTCATTGAAAGTATATAATACAAATTTATAATCAGTATTGGATTTCGTATGCTGTTTACACGGTCTAGTAAAGAGATTTTTTCTTAAAAACGTGTTAGAATGATGGATGATTTTATAAAAGGTTGCATGATTCAGTGAACAAATAGAGATTATGTTGTATATTGTTAAATGTGGTTCATGTCTCATACTCATATCAAAAGAATTTTATGTGATCAAGTTAGATTATGTTTCTTTAATTTTCTTTATTAATATTGATTGTGGATGTTGTATGGCTTTCACTGAATTAAATTTATCATCCTTTTAAAAAAATACACATATAGATCTTAGTCAACATCATATATAGTTAAGTTTCGGTTAAAGTTAGTTATGAATAGTCTCAAAGTCGAACTATTGTAATTAATAAAAAAAGAGTATTGTAATATACACACTACCCATTTATTATATTTATATCACTCACAGAACAAAGGTACTCTCATAAGAAACAACATGAAGTATTATGATAATAAGGAAATCGGACATATAAGTTACTCATGAAATGGTAATGGTAGCTGCAATATGTAGTTAATTACATACATAAGAATCGACTAGCAACTTTTAGAGAACTTTTAAGGGCACTTGCGTTTGCCACCGTGTGTAGTTTGGTTGTAGTAGCAAGGGCAGACTTCTTGGTTACCGGAAGTACCTGGTGGAACACAACCACAACGAGCACAGCAGGTTCCACATGCTCTGTGGCATAGATTTGGTCTGCTGCTTAACCGACACCTGGCCACACATGCTGCTCCACAATCTGCACTAGCATTATCAATAATATCACCAAAACGATTTATAATATTACAAAACATAAAGAATTCGACATCATTTTCGTCAACATTATAGTAGCATAAGTAGTAGTGAAACTTTTAGTAATTTGTAAATATGGTATAATCTTATTATTATGATATATATATTAATAAGAACTCTTATCAACTTTACATTTGTGGGTGAACGGTCATTATCTTTATACGATATGAATACATACCTATATCAAGTAAAGACCTCTTTGGACCTTTATTCTCAATCTGCACAATCGGAACCATAAGATTAAAAGTTTAGCTCAAAATAAATACTATCACTCCGTTATCATATAATAGGTGGTTTTGAAATATTATACTCCCTCCATCTATAGATAAACATCTCTGTATAATTTTGATTAGGCCACATATAAATATTATGTTATCTTTAATGTACAGTCTACTATAATCATGTGATGTAGCCTCCTTCATTAATTATATTTTTCTTACTCTTTTCATATCCATATGAAGTCGAGCTCTCCTGCTCTCCCTATCTACCAAAAAAAGAACTACTTTTCCCTGAGATGTGTCCACAAATCCCAGGAAAAGCTTAAAAGGACTATTTGTGGATTGAGGGAGTATTACGTACTAGAGATCTAGATAAATGTGAATTTATCCATATTTATTGTTGGTGATCTCCTTAACTATAAATTTTAAACAAAGACATTAGGATGTAAAATGTAAAATTAGTACTTTCAACCTGAAAAGGTTCCAGTAAGAGTCATGGTCACATGAGAAGGTTTTCAAATGACAAGGATGAAAAAGAATTTTGTTTGCATTGTTTTTGAATTTGCATATGTATATTTTTTTTTTCTAGAGTTTGTACTTATGCATATTTAAAATAAAAATAATAAGCATATTCAGTTCTGAAAAGTTTTATGTATCTCCTTTAGTTAAAAAATTATGCAGCTTCAGTGAAAAATATATACAAAAATATATATGGACCAATAAGAGTTTTATGGAAAGTTATTCACGAATGGAAGCTATTGATGAAGCTTATTGTTTTTTGCAAAAATGCATGAGAAGGGAGGAAGAGTCTCAAAGAGTTGATATTATATAATATTAATATTGATATGTATGAAATATATGAATCTAAAAATAAAGGCTTTACCATTTCTTGAGCTTCAATAACGTGAAAAAGAAGAAGGGAGAGGACAAAAGCAGCAATGAAACGCTTGGAAATGGCCATAGCTTGTAATAATAGCAAATAATTAACTAATTTGCTGTTAATTTTGGTGTAGAAATTGTAATTTTTGCACTTTGGAGTAACTAATAAGGAGGAGATATGCAGGGGAAGGTTGTATATATAGAGCTAAAAAAGATGCTTATGATCATGCAAGCTAAGAAAGATACAGGGCCACTTCATAGCACACTATAGTATACAAGACGAAACACAGAAAATAAAAACAATGGATTTGAGTGGGTGAAAAGTAAAGTAAGATGCAAAATGCTCGTCCTTTTTTTTTTAGTTTGATAAGCTCTGGAAGGTTCTTCAATGATAAAAGCAATTTCCTACCAACTTCTAGTTTTCTAGAAAATTAATATTTTTTTATTCTGTCTCAAAAGAAAACGAACAATTTATGTGATTCGTGGTTGGATGTTTGCATGGAAATTAATAGAGTATAAAACTATTCCTGAGACTCCAATTATCAATTTAACTTTTTGGTTGAGTTGGTTCTTTGACATGGTATCAGAGTCGGGTATCAGAGTCGGGTTGATATAAAGATCCTGGAAATTTTTTTTTATAGTGTTGGTGTTTTGTACATGGTATTAAGGATGACTGTTAGAATTAAACGATTAAAAAATTGTGGACATACTCTTTATAAGAAAATAGGTGACACTTTTTTTTTTTTTTTTTTTTTTTTGACATTGAGTAAAACCAGGATAATAATGTACAATATTTGTTTTCTACATCTTCCTATAATCTACTGCTATCCTATGAGCATCCTGAACTACAGCTTTATCTACCTTCTGCACTTTAACTCCTTTACATTTTTGTGTCCAAAATCTAATATCAGACACAATTCCTTTTACCTGTGAAACTGCTGAATTTGTGTTTTTAAAATTCAGTACAGCTGATGATGAATCCGTGAAAACCATAACAAATGACCCTCTCTTACTTCCTTCTTTCAACCCTTGAAGTATTGCCAATAATTCTGTTTGCAACACTGACTTAGCCATTACATGTTCTCCTGCTTGGATTTGATCTCCATTCGTACTTGTTAAAACCCATCCTATTGCAGCCTTTGTTCTTGCCTTGCCCTTGCGTTTGTTAGTTTGTTTCCATGATCCATCCACTCGTACAAGAATTTGGTTTTCCCCTTGGATTGTTCCTTGTTCCCAAACAATCTCTCTTGTAGTTTGTGCTTCCATGCCTTTCTCAATGTTTTTCCTTTTATCTACTTCGCTAAATCTTCTTGTTTCCTCCCATCTACTTATATTCTCTTGCATGATCTGGATTATTCTTCTAGGATTGCAGACACTTTGTCCCATTGAGATTTCACAACGGTGAACCCAAATTGCCCATAAGATTATAACTAAAATTATCCCCCCGTTTTGTTCATTATTTTGCTTTGATTGTAAATACTTGATATTGTTTGCTATCCATTCCTCCAACAAGACAAAGCCTTGCGTCTCTACTCTAAGCCCCAGACTTGATGCCGCCCAAACATGCTGCACTATGTGGCAATCTCGGAACAAATGTTCCATTGTTTCCACCTCTTTCTTGCATAATTTGCATTTGGAATCTACATTCACTTTTCTTCTCTGTAATTCATTCATGAGTGGTAGCGCTCTCTTAAATAGCCTCCACATAAAATATTTCCATTTCGGGAAAATATCTGCACGCCAAATCTCACGCCAGATATTATTTTCTTCTGATTTTTCCTTTGTGATTATACTCCAGTATCCTGACTTTATGGAATACTCTCCATTTTGGGATGGCATCCATATTTCTTCATCTCGATCTTCTGATATGGGTACATATGTAGACAACATTTCTTTTGCTGACGATTCTTCAAAAAGGTCGAAATTTTTTCCTTATTCCACGATCCATCTTCTCTTCTAAGCGTGCTTATTTTCTGGTCTTTTATGTATTCATTCCCTTTTTTCACCTTTACTTCCATAAATTTTCTTCCATTATGTAGCCAATACCTCTTCCCTATGTTAATATTTTCCCCTGTACCAACTCTGTATCCTATATTACTTCCGAATTCTGCAGCTACTTTTATTAGTGATCTCATTGCATATGAAGTTTGATTTTTGATTACATTTTTCTTACCCAATAGAATAGCTGATTGTGAATATTTTGTATTAAGTGTACGACTAACTAGAAGGTTTGGGTTTTTATGCATCCTCCACGCTTGTTTAAATAGTAAAGCCTTATTTAAAGCGTGCACATCCCTAAGGCCTATTCCCCCCTCGTACTTGTGTTTTATCAAATCTTCATACTTAACCCAATATAGAGGTTTTTTCTGTGTGACCCCAGCCCACCAGAATTTTAGTAATAGGGATGTGATTTTCTTTAGTATCTTTTTTGGCAGTAGGTAAATTGACATAATATGACAAGCTTGGGCTACTAATACTGAGTTTATCAGTAATAATCTCCCTGCTAGTGACAAATTTGTGTATTTCCAAGATGTGAGAACTTTAGTCATTTTCTCCAAAATAGGTTGAAATCTATATACCGATCGTCCATCTACCTCCATCGGGCACCCCAAGTAGTGTCCTATGACCTTCTCCTGAGAAATGCCAATTTCATCCTTCATCCTTTTTTTAATATCTTCTGGGGTATTAGTGGAGAACTTAATATAGGACTTTTCCCGACTCACCATTTGTCCCGATAATTCACAAAATGAATTGATGACTTCTTTCATTTTCTGGGACGTGTTTTTGTTTATTTTTAAGAAAAACAAAGCATCATCTGCAAAGAATAAATGAGTTACTTGCGGGGATGCTCTTGATATCTTCATACCTGTTATGCTGCCTTTTGCCTGATGACTCTGCATTGCTCTCCCAAGTACCTCCATGCATATTAGGAACAAATAAGGAGATAAAGGACCCCCCTGTCGTAATCCTGCTTTTGCTGTAAAACGTCCATACGGTGTGCCATTTACCAACACCGAGTATGTTCCAGTGGATATACATTGATACACCCACTGCACCCATATTTCTGGAAATCCCAATAGGTGACACTTATTCACACAATCTCATGCAAGATTTTGCGTATTCCTCTAGTCTACTACTATATAATATGTCCAATTTACTAATATCTTACTCTCTTTTTTTTTTTTTTTTTTTGAGGGGCTCTGTCTTTATTTATTTATTTGCTTTTATACTGTCTTTAAGGTATTATTTCAATCGTGAATGTCTCTTATTCCATCTAAGTAAAAATAATAATAAATTCATATTATAAAAATTTCACATCGAGGCGAATTTAACGGCACAAATAGACTACACATAATTATATTTTTACCTGCATAAAAAAAATCAAAATAATCAGTCAAAGTTGATGAACTTTGACTAAAAAAAATAAAGCCGGTAAATAAAAGTCGGAGGGAGTATTTCAAATTGTCTTTTGTTTCAATATTCAATACGATGGCATTTGTCACTTTAATATATATCAATCACGCAACTATTATTATTCAATCTTACATATTGATACAAAAAACTACCTTGGTAAGTCTTGTGTAACACTGGCTTATCATAAAATTAGTATAAGTCCACCTCACTTTGCTCCCTAAAAGGGTCCCTCTACGAGTTAAAGGGGTCACTTTGAAATAATGAGTAACTTTCTGACTTAAAGAGGTCACTTGTACCATAAATAACCATTTTAAGACAGCAAGTTACAAATTTCTTACTCTTACCATAAATCATGGTAAGGCGGTGTCATATGGTAAAATTCTTAAATGAACCTAGTTCACAATAAACTTATTGTGGACCAAAGCCTGATTAAAGGAAAGTCTTTTTTTCACACGTGTGAAAGTAGTTTATATTTCTTTTCGTTCGTCGGGTCCTTATTATTACGCTGCATCTCAATTTCTTTCTCTTCTTCTAACATTTCTACAAAATCCTTTCTCTCTACATTTTTTCGGTTTTGCTTCCATCCATCTCTCTCGTTTCTCTCTGCATTTTCAAATCTTTTGTTTTCTTCCTTTTTCTCTCTTCATTAAATTTTGTGTTTTTATCTTGCAATTGTCATATGTTTTTTCTCTCTCCTCCGTTCTTCTTTTGCAATGGTGAAAATAAGAGGCGGTGTTGTCGGTAGGATGAAGAGGCGTTCATAATTCAGGTAATTTTTAATAATTTTCTTGATATCGACTCATATGTCGTTTATTTTTATGTTGTTTTCATTTTTTGCACTTGAAATTCCAGCGGTTTGTTTTAGGTTTTTGGACTTGCAAGTTTAGTTGTTTGTTTTTAGGTTTTAGAATTTAAAATTTCAAGTATCTTTGTTTCCTAAGTTTGAACTTGTTGTTATTATGTGTTAATTTGGCTTTTTTTTTGTGCAATTGTGAAATTTCGTAACGATTTTGTGAAATTTTGTAAACTGGAATAAAAACTCTGAATTAGGGGAGAATAATAGGAAGAATACTAAACAATAAAATCGAAAACCTAAAACGAGGTTAATTAAGTATAATCGATGAATAATGAGCCAAGATAATGTCGCCGAAGATTTGATTATGGTGAAGCAACGAGTTGAACGATTCAATTCTTCAACAACGGCGTCGATTTTTGAAGTTAAAGATGTACTTTCATAAGAATTACTATGTTATCATTTTGGTCACTATATTATCATAAGAGGTACTTTCAAGATGTCATTCATTACATGTACAAATAAGAGTTACTATATTATTATTATTTTGGTCACTATGTAATTTTAATTGTTTTTGTATGAATATAGTTCCCTATACAATCATAAGATTTACTATACTATCATTATAGTCACTATGTAATTTTAATTGTCTTATTTTTTTTACTATAGTTATCTGTAAATCATAAGAGTTACTATAGTATTATTTTTGGTCACTATTTACTTTTAATTCTTCATAATTATAAGAGTTACTATTCCATCTATAATGGTTAATATATGTAGTAGAATGATGTTCTGGGCTATTTGTTGTGCAACACTGATTTTTATTCAAGTATTGTGTAGATAATATCGGGGATACAAGTAATGGCAAAGATAAGAACAAATGTTCCTTCTTGTTTGATCACTATAATATAGCAAAAGGTTACTATATTTCATCTAAGGATAAAATTTAGAAAATAAAAATGTTCCTTCTTGTTTGATCACTATAATATATGAAAAGGATATTGTGTTGCAACTTCGGATAAAATTCTGAAAATAAAAATGTTCCTTCTTGTTTGATAACTACAATATATAAAAAGGTTACTATGTTGCAACCAAGGATTAAATTTTGAAAATAAAATTGTTCCTTCTTGTTTGATCACTATATTATAGAAAAAGGTCACTATGCTAAAACTGACTATACTAGTTCAAAAATAAAAATGTTTCTTCTTGTTTGATCACTATAATATAGAAAAAGATCACTGTGTTAAAACTAACCATAACAGTATGATCCTTCTTATTTGATCACTATTAATATAGAAAAGGGTTACTATGCTGCAATTAAGGATTAATTTTGAAAATAAAAATGACTACTATATGTAGAATGGCTTGATTTCATCTCTCTCTATGATTGTACTACATTAGTGAGTTTTCTTTAAAATGGCTAGAATGCACCTTAAAGCATGAAGTTGTGTTTGATGATGATGAAGTTCTACCTTTCTTTGATAGTGTTTCCATTTTTTTTATTTCCTGAGAAGTGTTTCCTTTATCTTAAGTAAAGCCTATTAGCTCAATTGGTAGAGCTATGTGCAATTGCACAATGATTTAGGTTCGAATCCTACATAGGCTATGAAACATAGATCCCTACTTGATATTATTTTTGAAAGGGGTATGTTTTTAGAGGAGGAAAAATCCAAAAAACCTATTCTTCAAATGTCACTACAGTAAGCAGTGCTTGGGTCAGATAAGAGGTGGTTGGACTTTAGACTTCTCTGGAAGATTTGTCTAGGTTGTTGTTGGACAACAAACAACAGAAGATCTATGTTTCAAAAGGCTGCTTGTGGAGCTGCAATGACTAGCTTCGTATATGTTGTATGGCAAGCCAGGAATGATAGCTTGTGGAATCGAAAAATTCCTACCATCCAATACATTGTCAAGCAAGTTCAAGTTGTAGTTAGAATGAGAATTTTTGTGGTTTTACCAAAGAAAATATTAAGGTTGGATAGGGGTTGGTTTTATACTTATAATTAAACATTTAGGGTGTGTGTTTGGTGGGTAGACACTGTGATGGATATTCTTGGCCTTGGGGTTGTTTGATAGCGTTATTGTACAACTCATAGTTTTCTGCTTTCCCAATGATAGTGGGGTCCAACCTAGTTGGTTTTCTATCCCATGAATTAAGCTAGTTTGTAAATGTTGCTCTTTTAAATGATAATCAATTACTTTGCAAAACATGAAAGGGGTAAGTTTTTTACAAAAAGTTCTAAGATAATGTTAATTATGATAACTAATGAAAAAGTGTGACTATTAAGTGTAACAATTTGTATAAGAAGGGTGACTATGGTTTGAAACGGATAACTATAATGAGTAGTAACTATATATTAAAGAGGTGACTATATGAGAAAAATCATCACTATGTTAGAAACTAGAAGCACCTTCAATCATGGCAGCTTATTGTGAAAACGCCAATAGGAAATGTAACTATGTAAGGATATTTATAATAGAGAGTAACTATATGTCTCAACTATATGTTACAAAAAGGTGACCATATTACAAAAATGGTCACTATATATTAAGAATGGTAACATGACGAAAAATAAAAGATTCAAAAGACCGACTCCAATTTGATTGCTCCATTTTAATCATGTGAGACGAGACAAACGACATTCAAGGCGTCACTATATGTATTAAAACGGGTGGTTATATTTAAATAGGGGTAACTATAATGTGAAAAAGGGTGATTATATTTAAATAAAGGCCACTATATGTATAAAGAAAGGCTATTACATATAAATAGGGGGTCACTATATGTATTGAAAAGGGTGATTATATTTATATAGAGGTCACTATATGTATAACATATAATTAGGGGTCACTATATTGTATCTATAGCATTGTGGAACTGGCTGTCTTAAAGAGTGTAAAGACTGATTGTTCCACACCTAATGTTGTCTATGTGAAGGTGAGGCAAAGGCTGGTCTTCAAAGATTACATCAATGTGAGAAGAAGGAATTATTAGTTTTCCTTGGTAATGATGACGACGATGCTGACATTCAATCAGATTTTAATATGTTTTGAAACCAACAGCCTATGTAGGATTTGAACCTACATCCTCTGTGTAATGCGTGTACACAGTGCTCGACCAATTGAGCTAATAGGCTTATCGAACATAACTGCTAGTAGGTACATATAGTGATATAACCACTCAATATTTGCTCGTTAACAATCTAATTATTCTTTAAGTGGACAAAACATTTACAATGTATTCGAAAAATTTCAACTATATAAATCTCCAAAGCCTCTCCATTGAAGAATCTATTCAAGAACTTGAGTTTACATATGGTAGGAGAAAAGTTCTAGAATTTTCAATAGAAGCAAGGCTCCTGCAAATTCGGCAAGCATGTCACGTTACAGAGAATAAGTTTATCTAGAAGGATATAACTAATAAGCAACATCATGATAACCATGGCCTGAATTGACCAAGAAGGAAGAGGCTGGTTACTTAAAAGCTCATTTCACACCATTGTAGTCCTGCTACAAAGCGTAGAAAAAACTTTTGTGTGATTTCTACACTCTCTGTTTTCCTTTACTTACACTAAATCCTACAATGATGGCATGCTGACAATATAACTCACATATATCATCAAGTGTTTCCCTTGTTTACCCTACTAAGCAACCTGAAATATCTTCATCAACATTGTTTGTTGTCAATGTGAAGCACATTTAGTAACTAAGTTATAATTTTGCTTGTACTATTCGTACTTTAGGATATAGTGACCTTTTTATAAGTTGTAATTAATGGCTTACCGTTAAGTATTTGATTATTATGATAATAATTATTTTTATTGTAAGAACAAATTTAACTTATAAATGGTTACTATGTCATTTTAAAAGTAACTATGTTTTACTTAAAGTTTTTATTAGTTATTCTTTATTATATGGACATATAGTTACCTTCTTTATGTCATAGTGACATTTATTTTATATATGTCAGAGTTTTTAAGTATATGTTATTCAATTTTAAGGAATACACTCATTATCAAACATATAGTTATCTTTTTGCATGACATAGTTACTATATTTACCTAAAAATATGCTTTAACCAGCGTATGTTTAGATTTAAATATAGTGACCTCCTCTGAAGTTATAGTTACAGTAAATCTATATAACAACATACACGAAATGAAATCATCTCCAAAACATCCAATTCAGGACCATAACTCATAGTTCTACAAAATTAAAGCATCGACATCAAAACACTATCAATTCATCGCATGAATTTCTTCCAGAGCTTCAACTAAGCAGATCATAAACAAACATACTAAAAAACATAATAATATAAGCATAAACAATAAAATTTATACCGTGATTATTCACTAAATCAAAAACAAATATCATAACCAAATATTTTTCGAAATAATTACCTTCAGCACTTGTAGAAATAATTTCGAGATTTTTTGTTTTCATCGTCTTCAATCTTTGAAGCTTGAATTTCTAGATAACCTGGAAAGAATTTCTAATTATCCTTACTTGCACAAGCAAAATTAATTTGGAATAACAACTTAATTTGATTCGTCAACGTAAAATCGAATATCATACCTTCATTGTTGTTTCGACTCGATTCACACTCGATTATGTTGGGTGTTTAGATCAAATTGTGAGATTGTTGCTCCAAAAGTCTATAATCTTCTTCCTAATTTTGCTGATTTTGATCGAAAAGTTGTGAGATTTACTGATTTTGATCAGAAGAGAGAGAGAGATTGCGCTATTTGCTTTGAGATCTGTAGTGAGAATGAGGAGAGAGAATGTCTGGATATTTTTTGGAAAGTTATGGGTTTCATACGAATGAGGATAGAGAATGAGGTATTGTTTTGGGCTGCTCACACGTGTGGGGATACTGGTCCACGATAGACTTATTGTGGACCAGGTCCACGCAAGTTAAACTCTGTCATATGAGACTTATTGTAAAAATTATTACACATTTGATTTTATAGTCAAACTCTATAAACCTATATCCTACTTAAAATATGTATTAATATAAATAAATTTAATTAATTTCTTATAAAAGTTCGATGTAAAATGTTGAGTTACTGGAATTGTCCAATGTGTACATATGTCATGTCAATTAACAAAAGTAAAATTGGCTTGCAATAAGATTTGAACACGTGACCTCTTGCTATTATACATGGCACAATTACCATCTCAACCAACTCTTAATCATGCTTTAAATGTCTATAGTATTATATTTGTACCTTTTAAATGTTGAGTTTTCTTTAATATATTTTAATGCGAATGGAAAAAAATGCATATCAAGTTTGGAAGACAATACCACCCGGGGCAACGCCCGGGCCCAAATACTAGTTAACGATCTAAAACTAGTACTCTAGTTTAATTCAAATGTGTTCACTTTATTTCGTAAATCAATACAATAATTTATAGAAGATGAGTTTTCTATTGTGAATTTGTGATGGATGACTCTATGCTTTTTATAAGGATAGATTTTTAATAACTGATATAATTAAAATAAATACGTCCTGATTAAAACTGGTTGAATGTGGGAAGACAATTATCTACCTAGGTGGCTACGTGTGGCTGTGAGCCTGTGAAGGAGTCAACACAGTATAGGCTATATAGCCATCTCAATTAGGCAATACCCATCAAATCAATTCTTCCTGGGATTGCTTTACGTGGGGCGTGAGTCGAAAGTCTATTAGCTAATAATAATCTCTCAAAATGAAATCAATCGTAGCATATACAAACTAAATTAGATCAAATAAAATTTTCTTTCAACAATAGGCGAAGTTGTTGTAAAAAACTTATATGGACTTGGTCCACACTAAGTTAGTGTGAACCTAATGCTAATTCATGTTATTTATGAAAAAAAAGGATCACTATATAAAAAAAATAAATATAAAAGATGAATAGATATAAATTATGAAGTTTGAATATGGAAAAAAAGGTTACTATGTCACAAAGTGCAAATTTCATCATGATAAACTAATGTGAGAAAGAGTTACTATATTAAAAAAAAAGTCACTATGGTAGATTGTAACTATATAGTGTATCTTAAAATTTGAAAAGGTTACTATATAGGAAAAAAGGGTCACTATGCTAAATAAGTGGTTTTGGTCCACAATAATATTATTGTGGACCAGGTCCACGCAAGACTAACTCGAAGTTGTTTCGCATATCTTTTTATCATTTTATGAAGAGGAGTATCAATAGTATTAAAGTTACTTTTTTTGCAAGAGGTACATGAAGATATCAGTGGAAACCAATTTAAAGAAGAGACCACTAGAAATCTAAACTAGTGGATTTCCAAACTAACGACGAGACCACTAGGAAAAAAAAAAGAACAAGAGAGAAAGAAAAGAAAAACAAACAGAAACTTTAAAACCTAAATCTAGAGAAAAAAAAAACTAGATCTAGCTATCTTAAGGGCTTCATCAGAGGTCGAAGTCGATGGCGGTGGCGACCAAACATCGATTGGGCAGGGCACTCTTCATCGAGCGGCTAGGTCGCCAACCACGACGGCGAAAAGTTAAGATCTGGCAGAGAGACACCGAAAGCAAGCTTCTGGAAGAAGTAAAACAACCACCTCACGGCGGCGAGACGAATCGAGTCACTTATAGAGAACAAGCAAGTTCACTCCTCTCCCTTCCCTCTCTCCCTCTATAAATTCTATCTGAAAACACTAAAAGAATCAGCAACCTCTGATAGTGTTTGCGACTTACATGTAAGGAGTACCAAAAAGGTTTTATTCCCTTATTACAAAGCAACAAACTCTCCACGCATATTGTAGACACATAATCGTGTCTCCCCATTTAAGGGCCCAATGATGAAACATACCGTGGTCTTAATTGGTACGACCCCAGGGCAGAGCAGTCCGAATATCCATTCCAAAACTATTTTAAAAGTGTTAAAGCGTATTTTAACGATCCAAAGTCGTATTTTGAGCCCACCTCTTTGAAAAAGCTCATTTAATTATTCATTGATAATTAATTGTTTATTTTAATAAATAAATATTTTCAAAGATATTTTTTATAATAAAATCGGATTTTATCCCGTAAAATCAGATTTCCGGAGTTAAAAGATAAAAGAAAATCTTTAAAACGCGTTTTTATCAAAAAACTGTCAAAACGTGTCAAAAGCAAGGCGGTGCGCTGAGTGCACCAACAACCGTGAGCCGAGCGCACGTGTCATGCCACGTGAGTCACACAGAGTCGTGCGCCGAGCGCTCTTCTGTATGCGATGCACAGACTGTCAATTTTATCTTTTTTTAAGTGTGTGCCACGTGGGCACTGATCATTGGTCATGTCGCAATGTGTGCCTGATTACGTGTGATTCTCACACAACCACCTGCACCTGGCGCAATTGGCGCGTGAAGCGCATTTCAGGTTTTCCTATAAATATTCTTCGATTTTCCGGATTTTAAAACGGTTTTTTTCACACTTAACACTCGACTTTTACATTACGAATATCTTACGAATTCTCTCTACAAAACTCATACTTTTCAAATATACAAACACAAATACATTCAAATCTACATACTTTCATGCAAATTCAGATATTCAGGCTTCACGATTGCTCGTCCAGAAGGTTGTCAATCTCGCAGACCCAAGCCACGGTATTATCCTGAGGGTCCTTGAATCAATTTATTATTATTTTTATATTACTAATGATTTCCTTCATAATATAGATCTTTAATATAAAAATTGCTCTTTTGTATATTCTGATCTTTTATTTCTCTTTTCTATTGATTTTCATATATTATTTCATGCTTGCCTGATTCTTCTATGCATGATTTTTATCACTCACATGTTATTATTGCTAATCAAGACCTAAAGAACTGTTATATTATTAATTAGATAATATGGACAGCCTGCTAGGTACCTTGTAATATTGATTGCATCATAACATATCACTAAAAAATAGTCTTTTATGTGTTTCCTGAACCACCTAGACTAAATTATTTTTAGGGTGCGTGAAAATATTATATGGTTATTCTATTGCATAAAAATTGACATGAATCGATATTTAGTAGAGGCCATCAATGGGCGAATATGGTTCATTATGAACGTGTTCGTACCCTCACCCCCGAACTCAATCTATGGTTCATTGACCATCTATGGAGTTAGGACGGGGAAATCTACATTGGATAAGTCCCTAATTTGTCCCTATGATTTCCCAATATCTAATTAGGTTTATGAGTCTTCCTTTAAAGACTTGTTGGCGACTTTGAAAACATTTTTAATAAAACCATAACAATGGGGTAGTCAAATACGCGCTCATACCGCATAGGCGAAATAAAATCACGCCTACACATATATATTAGCTTCTCAAAGTACATTCAATACAACTATAAGAATGCTTGATTAAAAGATTAACCAGCACCCCAATTATCTCAGTTTTGCTAGATGTACTATCCTAAATGATGAACCATCGGCTCACCTTAGTAAGACTTAATTCATCATTATGTTATTTTCTAGGCAATCAAGACACCTATGTAAATACAGAACCAAAGTCATACTGCCGTTATTTTATTAGCAAAATCATTGTGAGAGCAAGTATATTATCAAAGTAGGGGTTTTGCATTGTGGAATCTAATGTTCAGACTTAAAGCTATAGCAAAAATTTGGTAAAAATCAACATAATTGCTTCCTGAGAAATCAGACTTACCAATTCTATTAAAGAAAATAAGTGATATGGCTGCATCTTAAAATGACAGTTATACAAATTAACTTGCCAACAGAACTTCAGGAAGCTGAACTCGGATCATTAATGAAAAAGCCTTAGTGGTTTAATACCTAGCTTGATTGATTTCACACAACTTCAACAACTAAAAAAATAAAATCATCCAGATTCAAACAACAACATAAAACTGCATATCCAGATTTCGATGAAAATTGTTGTATGATCGGAAATAATAAAGGAGAAAGAAAATTGTTGCAGTTTTGACGAGTTAATCGACATATAAGAAGATGCATGAAAAGGGAACTCGGCGATTGATTTTTTTTTTTAAAGAGAAATTTCATTAATTGAAGGCCAAACGACATCTACAATAGGTATTAAAGAAAAACAAGATACAATCAAATAAGGTTAAATCAAATTCGTCTTCGAAGAAACTACAATGAACTAGATCGAGCAATACAGCTCAACCCCCTTGTATTTGCTGAATCAAGCAGCTATTGATGAGGAAGTCTATCATTCTGACATAGTTTGGGAAGAGCATTTTTGATCGAGCCATGTTGACCGCATCCGAGATTTCAATACCTTCATGTTGAGTCTCGAACTTCAACCAATGAGAACAATTTCTCATACCTAAAAACAAAGAAACCATACTCACAACTCCCATAGGGGAGAAGGAGATTTCCACAATAGAGACTAAAATCCCCATAACAGGGTTTGAAAAAATCTCAAAAAGGGATACTAATTTATTCAACAAAACAAGAAAAAAATGAACTAAAAACTGAAAATAAAAGGGGAAAAGGGGGCTTACCATGGATGCAATCATCCATGGCAACCCCTAATTGATGAAGTAGGGGTAGGGGAGGCTAGGGTTTAAGAGAGAGAAAAAGAGAGAGAAAGAGAGGGGGGGGGGCGGCTGAACTCGGCGATTGATGATGATGAACAAAGATGTTCATAAAAGCTTATTTAACTCCTAATTAACCCCAAAGTTACCCTTAATAATCATAATTTACAACCAATTTCAAGTAATCTAAAATCAATTTTTTGACATCATTTAACTTCCTGACGCGCTCGTTGTAAACACGTCAAATATACCTAAACTACCCAATATAGGGCAAGTAAAGGGTCGAAATCCACAAGGAAGTGGGGTTAAATCAAGAATTAATTGGTTAACTACAATGAGCTAAATCAATTTTTGGGTTTTTGAGAGTTTAACAATAATTCTAAAATCTAAATAAACTAAGAGATTTGTAAAGTAAATCAACAAGTAATCAAGCAAAGGAGTTAAGACAAGGATAAAAGAAACTAGGGGATTAGGGGGATTCACCAACACTCAATCCAAAAATCTAAAATCAAAGCCAAAGGGAAACAATGGGGGATCACATGGGGAAAATCACGAACATATGAACTCTAATTACTCTCTCGAGCTAATTAGAGGAGCTTGATTAGTCACTCATGACCTATTCTCATGGCATAAGCAACTAATCTAGCCAAATCAAGCACAACATGATTAATCAAGTTTCCCTAAATTAGAAAATACCTATTTTCATGGAAATCCTAATCTAGCAACCAAACTTAGTTTATTCCTAGCTTCATCTCTCAATCCTTCACTAGGAACTCCAAATATGTAAGTTAAGTGGTGATCAAGCACCCAACAAACCAAGTAAAACAAGTTTGATCAACAAGTTCAACCCCAAAAGTTAACCCCCTAACTTAGATCTAAGATCCAAAGAGTAAATGAAGGTTACATCCCTTCCCCTAGTAAGGAACTACTCACACATTATGGAAATAACACAAAACAAAACTTGAAGTAATTTAATCACCATAAACATGGAGGAAAAGAGGAAAAATGCAAATAATCAACTAATAAAGTAAGATCTAAACAAACAAAGATGAAATAAGCAAGATCAATGGAAGAAAAGAAGAAAATAATAAAAAATTACCAACTTTACGCTTTCATAAATGAAGAATGGAGATCCAAAAGCTTCAAACCTTCACTTTCTCTCTCCTAGGGTTTTGCTCTAAACTTTGAATGCTAAAACAAGATTTAATCTCTATCTAATCTCTAATTAATAATTTCTTAAGTTAAAATAAGAGGAGTCCCTCTTTTATAGTCATAAGAAATAAATCAGAAAATTACAAAACAGCCCCCGCATTAAAACAAACAAAGTCGCAAAAGCGTTTCCGGAAAAATGACCCGTCCCGGGCGGGTTGGATGACCCGAGCACTCGGGTGACCTGACCCGAGCCCTCGGGTCACCTGACCCGGGCGGGTCAGCTGATCAGGAATGAAATATGAGTTCTCCGCATATTGACCCGGGCGGGTCATTTGACCCGAGCGCTCGGGTCAGTTTTCAGTTTCGTCAGTTCATTTTAAAACGGTCATATCTCACTCGTTTTTCATTGGAATTGAGCTTGTGACCACTTGTTGGAAAGACATTGAGCCAAAATTTCATCTCCAACTTGAATCGCTCAAAAATGTTTTGTGTGCTGAAAGTTATGGCCATTTGAAATTGACCCTTGTGCGCAAACCCTTCCAAAACTTCTTATATTTGCCCTCGGAACTCGGTTATGCTTCCTTGATGCTTCCTTGACCTTCCTCTTTGATATTAATATTCGGGGTTGTGCAAGTGTCCTCCAAGCGTGCTCCTAAGTCCTGAAATGAAACAAATCGCCCAAAGAAAGTGCATACGAGAAGGAAAATTGCACAAATTAAGGAAATAGCTAACAAACTAGCCTAAACTAACTCAAAAACAACTATAAAACCAATTAAAAACAATCAAAAAGTAAAGTAATAAACAAGATATCACTTCCATCTAAATCGATTGATCACGCCTACAAGCAAGAGCCTTTACATGGATCACAAGTCACAGCTACTACTTCACCATTTTCATCGAATTTCTCGATCTTCAATTTTTATTATTTTCTCTTTACCATTTTTCACCCTAGAAAAAAAGTCAAATCACTTGGTCTTTACCGGATTGGATTATTTTTTTATTTATTTTTGTTATTTTCACTTTCAAAAATAATTTACCTTGTGTAAGTTTATAATTATATTTTATTTAATATTTGAAAAATATTGCTAATGTATAATATAATAATAATTTTTGGATATATTATCTATGAAGTTAGCTAAAGATATATAGTAAACTTATAATTTATATGAAAATTATTTTCTTAAAAAACCTGCCAAACTGGTGTGGACCGAGAAAATGAAAATTTAAAAAAACTTCGACCGAAGATCAGCCTTTTTTTCAGTTCAAATAGTAAAAAATGAAGGACGCAATCCAAAATCAGAGTTTAAGAAATTGAACAAATTGGATCAAGAAAGTTGATGCGATGATAAAACTGATCAAGAATTGAAAAAAAAATTGATGCAAGATGGACAGAAAAAAATTGAACGAAGAATTGACTAAAGAAAATTCACAAAGATGATGAATTATGAACTGCTCGAATTGCAACAAGAATTTGATGAATGATGAATAGAATCAAATCAAGAAATCAATAACAGGTTCTATCAAAATTTTGTTCAGAATTACTTTCAACATTCTCAAAACTTTACACTAGTAGAATAATTGTTATTGTTGCGGCTGAATTGCTGCGGTTTTACCCATACGCAGCAATAAAACACGTCAAAAGAAAATTAAAAATCGAAAATCAACCTATTGCTGCGGTTCCCAACCAAAACCGTAGCAATAGATGTCAATGGGACAATTTTTCAAATTTAATTGACTAGTTTGACCCGCTCTATTGCTGCGGTTCCCACTCAAAACCGCATCAATAGATTAAAATATTAATGTTTTAATTTATTGATGTGGTTTTTCCCTCACTAGACCCTAAATGTAACCCTTGCCCGCGCCTCCCTCACTCTCACTTCTCCCTCTCACACCTCTTTCTCTCCTCTCATTCTCAATTCTTCGCATCTCCTCTCTCTTCTTAATTCTTCGCATCTCATCACTCCTAAACGCATCATCAACGAACATCAAAGAACTTTGCCAATTCATCTCTCAATTCATCACCAAACATCATCAGATCGAACGTCGTTCGCACCAAGTCTTGTCGCGCACCTCCGTCGCTCCACCAACGTCGTTTTCGCACCAAGTCCGCTTCGCACCTCCGTCGCGCACCTCCGTCGCGCACCTCCGTCACCCTCCGTCGCTCCACCAACGTCGTCCGCACCAAGTCCGCTTCGCACTTCCGTCCCTCCACCTCCTTTTTCATTCATTTTTCTAGATCTAGGTTTATTTTTTGTAATTTGTGTTTCTTGTTTCAAGATCTCATGTATCGCTTTTTTATTTTTCTTTATTAGATCTGTTTAATTTTTTCGATCTATTTTGTTTATGAGTTTCCTTTTTACGTTTTATGTTTGTTCTTAGTTCTATTTTCTTTTTTTTTTATATATATTTTTGTAATTAGAATTTGTAAAATATCATTTTTGTTGAATATATGAAGTTAGGATTTATAAAATATTATGTCTCTTTAGTTACTTCTGCATTGTTGTGTTGTTGTAATCGCACTTTAGTGCTGCAATTGTTCCTTTGGATGAGAGAACGAATATATATTTAAATTTTTAAAAAAAAAAAATTTCACTTGAACCTATTGTTACGGTAAAAAAACGCAGCAATAGATAATTACCTATTGTTGCGCCATTAATTACTGCGTGGCCAAAACCGCAGCAATAGGCCACATAATGACCGCCGCAATAATCAATTACTCAATATTCTCCACATCAAAATTTAGTTCAGAAATCAAGCGTGAATTCCCGGCAATGCAAGTGCAGAGGACATGAGGAAACTCTCTGAAATGCGTGCGATATTCTCCAATTTCTCCAAGTTCACAGTGACTTATGGAGGAAATTTGAGGCTGCTCTACAACATGGCTCTCAATCCTCAAATATTTTTCTTCACTCTAGCAATCCATCATCTCATACATGTGTTCAACCACCTCACGGCGGCGAGACGAATCGGGTCGAGTGGACCCGTTGCTAGGCAGGGTGCGTGGTAGCATCTCAGCCAAAACTACCGACATCAAGGACTCGGGAGAAGTTGGAGATGGTTGTTAAGATGAGCGAGAGAGAAAAATTTTGGCGGAGGAGAAGACAGGCGGTGACGAGGCAGATCGGTGGAGGAGTATTTGTGATAGGCGGTGGAAGGGGCTGAAATTATGTAGGCGGTGGCGGAAGCTAAGTGCTAGTGATTTCTAGAAAGAAAGGTGAGCCCTTCTCTCTGGATTTCTTAGTATTAAAGTTAATTATATTCCCTTTCTAATTGATTTTAGACAAAGAATTAAAATCCCCCCCAACACCAGAAAATTCACAATCAATAGGAAAGTACTCAGCTAAACATAACTTCACCATGTACAGGAAAATAATTAACAAAAAGCAACCCAAATTACCATCAGAAAATGAAATCAGTAATTCAGCATATGCATTGACACTAAACAACTTTCACAAAAGGTGTTACCATACATAACTCCTCAAACAACAAAAAACCCTCACAAATTCAAACTGAATTATCTTCTGAAATCATTCTAATAGCAGTATCACCTTCAATTTCACATGTCTCCCTCAAAATGTTCAATGTATCAAGTGTCAACAATTCTGAACAAAAAATAAACTACTAAACAAGCCACTTATAGAGAACAAGCAAGTTCACTTCTCCCCCCTTCCCTCTCTCCCTCTATCAATTCTATCTAAACACACCAAAAGAATCAGCGACCTCTGATAGGGTTTGCGACTAATATGTAAGGACAGGGGCGGATCCAGGATTTTAGTCCTGGGGGGGCCAATTGTATACAACCAATACGAGAATTAAAAAAAATATTAAAATTCCATAAAATTACCCATAAAAATTATTTTATTAAAATCACAATCTAACTGTTCTTCTAAATAATCTCTTACAATTGTTCACGTCTCGTTCTCATATTTTGGAATTGATTTACAATATCATCTATGCTTACTGTCAAAAATAAATCTTTCTCTACATAAGCAACCAAACAATCATTGAGTAACTGATCTCCCATAGTACTACGCAATTTGTTTTTTATTGTATTCATTCCTGAAAATACTCTTTCGACGCTTGCTGTTGCCACAGGAAGAAGCAACACTAACTTTAGAAGCAGATATACTCTTGAATGTGTCTCGTGCTTTCCAGTCTCAACAAGTTTCATGGAAAGCTCAGTAAGGCTCTTCAACATTGAAAATCTATCGTCACTTCGAATATCAACAATGAAATTTTGAAGTGAATCTTCAATAAAAGAAAGTTCAACTGTTGAAAATTCATTAGGATAAAATTCGGCCAGTCGTTTCAACTTTTTTATATCAAACGAAGAAAATTGGTTAGTAGGACTGAAGGAAGACATACAAATAAGTAATTCCTTACTTGCCTCATCGAACCGGTTTTCAAGTTCTTGTAACTGTAGATCAATGACACTTAGAAAAACTTCAATTCGGAAGTGGTGAAGATTTGTTACTTGTGGTCTACTACCACGAAACTTCCTTCTACCAGGGTGCACATATTTTTCCTCCATATTAGGAATCTCAATCTCATACTTAATCATAAATGAACCAACATTGTTCATGTGAGTATCCCATCCTTCATCTCTGAGCTTCTGTAGATTTTTCTTAGTCACGTCTACCATTTTCATTGCATTCACTATGTCTTGATCACTTTTTTGCAAAGCCATGTTCAACTCATTTGTAATCGCGAATATACTCTTCATCAAATGTGCCACAAAAAATAAAATCAAATGACATCAACAAGTGTGTAAGTGATTCACTCGATTTCGGTCAACACTATCGAAATATCCCCAATGGCATCAAGTGACTCAAGAATTGTTGGATATAAATTAAGCACATTCAAAATTGTTTTAAAATGAGATCCCCAACGCGTATCACCCGGCCTACTCAAACTAAGCTCCCGATTTAAGCCGGTTCAGATTCAATTTCACCTATAGATAATGCTGCTACCACACGTTCAGCTTGTTTTTCCCGAAGAAATTCTTTCCGTTTGGGTGAACCACCCACAAAATTCAGTAAAGGTGCAAGCACATCAACAAACAGCCAACCACAATCAGCATTTTTCTTTGCAACGGCAACAAGTGTCAATTGAAGTTGGTGAGCAAAACAATGAACACAATACGCAGTTGGAGATTCATTTAGAATTAAAGTTTTAAGGCCATTAATTGCACCTTGCATATTGCTAGCACCATCGTAACCTTGTCCGCGCACTCTAGAAAGAGTTAGAGAGTGCTCAATTAGTTTTGACTCAATTGCTTCTTTCAATGTCACAGATGTGGTATTAGCAACATGTACAACACCAAGAAAGCGCTCCAATACTTCACCTCTTTTATTAACATATCGCAAACAAAGAGCCATTTGTTCTTTATCAGAAATATCTGCAGACTCGTCAGCAAGAATAGCAAAAAAATCTCCATCAAGTTCTTTCATAATTGCTTTAGTTGTCTCTGTTGCACAAGCATTAATAATATCCTTTTGAATTGAAGGAGCCGTCATTTGACTATTACCCTAGTGCATTTTGTAAAACAACTTTAGCAACATCTTCCTTTTCCGAGGCAAGAAATTTCAAAAGTTCAACGAAGTTACCTCTATTAGAGGAAGTTTCATTTTCAATATGGCCACGAGCAGGCAAGCCTTGAAGCAAAAGCCACTTCAAACATTTAATAGAAGCTTCTAATCGCTTCCGATATTTAAGCTTGTTTTCTTGATTGATTAGCAAAGAGAGATGGAAGACTTGATTTTTGTTTTTTAAAATCTTCAAGAGACCGCACAAAGATTATTATGAGCACTCTTATGCCCTCCAACATGCTTCTCGTATGCCTCTGTTTTGTTCCAAGCTCTGAATCCCTCATTAACAAATGCATCTCCTCCGGGTGTGTTTTCTTCCTTAAATAGATAGCAAGGAAAGCAAAAAACTGCATCCTTTTCAACACTATACTCAAGCCATGATTTGTACTTTTTTAACCAATTTTCATTAAATCGACGAGGTTTGTCCCCAAATAATCTATAAGGAAACTCATGGTTTGTTGGCTGACAAAGTTTTCTTTGGTTAGTGTAAACCCTTCGAACTATATCTTGATCATCCCGGATGGAAATCGTGAATTTTCTTCCTTTTCCCAGGATCTTGAGGAAGATTAGTAGCATCCACTTCGATTAATCTTATTTGTTCATTCGGGGCTCGAAGCTCGGGATTTGAATTAACTCTAACTTCGTTTCATCTCTTTGATTTTGTGGATTATTATCGGTTTCTTGAGTTGAGGGGTTATTGGTTGGTGGACTAAAATTTGTTTGAGATTGACGAGGATTTGGCGTAGAAGGATCTCCAAGGTATCTATGTTCATTCTTTTTGTAAAGAAACTTGCAATATCTTTTTGTTTTGTTCTCTTCATGCTGAAATTATTTTTTAAGATATTAATTAGTTCATAAATATATCAATATTTTTATTAAAATCTAATAACAAGAACATAGTGTAACAATGAAATCATACAATTCATATTATAAAGCAACAAATTGATGATTCTAATTTAAAATTTTTCTGATATAATTTCATTTCGTAACAAATTGAGGCCCTATTCTTTTGGACTGAACTGAATTGAATTGCGGAAAAACGAACCGAACCGAACATAAATTAACCGAACCGAAGCGAATTGCGGAGATAAACTAAACCGAACCGAAATAAACCGAATCGAATTAAACCGAAAATAAGTCCAAAAAGAAAGGCCCGAGTAATTGATTCTTTCCTAAATCACAAACCACAAATTTATGATCAACTAGAGCAATAATACAATAAAAAAATCTTAATTTTTACCTAATAAAACATAAATTAATAACAATATAAACGTACAATTGCCAATAATACATACCCAAATTTGCAAAAACACAACAAAACAATATACATCAATTAACATATAACAAATTAACAATAAGAAGAAAACTTTAAAAACAAAAAATTACCTCGCTACTCGCTTGAAGCTAGCAATTTGCAGGCGTCACTTTTTAATTGGATGTACTAGGCTAGTTGTAGCAAGTCAGGCCAAGCAATTTGTGTCCCCCAAAATAATCTAGAAGCCTAGCATAGTAGCCTTTAATGAAATTGGCAGTAATTGAGTGTGTGTGCACTGTGCCGCTTTCTCTAATTCTCTCTCTATCCTTTTACTTTATGAATCTGACAAATATATCAATATGCAATAGCTTTTTGAGATTTTTATATTAATTATCTAAGACTCCTAAAGAAGTAAACATTACTGTTATTTTTCTTGTGATTCTGCTACACTACCTCTTACGCCTTGGACTCGGTAAACGAATATTCTTGATTTTTTTTTTCCAGAAAAAGCCAATTTTTTTTTTAATAATGGTGGGGCCCCGGCCACCCAGGACCCCACGTGGGTCCGCCACTGTGTAAGGAGCGCCATAAAGTTTTTATTACCTTATTACAAAGCAACAAACTCTCCATGCATATATATTAGCTTCTCAAAGTACATTCAATACAACTATGAGAATGCTTAACTCAAAAGATTAACTAGCACCCAAATTATTTCAGTTTTGCTAGATGTACTATCCTAAATGATGAACCTTTGGCTCACGTTAGTAGGACTTAATTCATCATTATGTTCCTAGGTAATCAAGACACATATCTAAATACAGAACCAAAGTCGTACTGCCGTTATTTTATCAGCAAAATCATTGTCAGAGCAAGTATATTATGAAAGTAGGGGTTTTTAGTAGTGGTATCTAATGTTCAGACTTAAAGCTGTAGCACAAATTTGCAAAAAAATCAACATAATTGCTTCCAGAGAAATTAGACTTACCAATTTTATAAAAGAAAATAAGTGACATGGCTCCATCTTAAAATGACAATTATGCAAATTAACTTAATAATTGTAGACACATAATCGTGTCTGCCCATTTAAGGATCCGATGATGAAACATACCGTGGTCTTAATTGGTCCGATCTAAGGGCAGAGCAGTCCGAAGAGTCATTCAAAACCATTTCGAAAAGTGTTTAAGTCCTATTTTAAAGCCCAATTAATTATGATAATTAATTGTATTTGAGCCCAATTCTTTGAAAAGCCCAATTAATTGATAATTAATTGATTTATTTTAATAAATAAATATTTTCAAAAGATATTTTTTATAAGTCAAAATCAGTTTTTATCCCGTAAAATCAGATATCCGTAATTAAAGGATAAAAGAAATCTTTAAAAACGCGTTTTAAATAAAGCTGGCAAAGGTATGGCAGGAGCCAGGCTGGTGCGCCTAGCGCACCAACCTGCGCCTGGCGCAGGGCCTTAGACGTGCGCCAGGCGCAGCTCTTTCCACCTGTGTCAGGTGCACTAATATGCACTTACCACGTGGATTTTTGACTCATTCAGTCTGCGTCAAGCGTGCCTCTCTGCTTGAGACACGAATTTTCTTTCTTATCTTTTTTAAAAGCGTGTACCATGTGAACACTTTTTATTGGTCATGCAGCGTCATACGCTTGCCACGTCAGCTGCGCCAGACTCAGCCAGCGCGTGAGGCGCAGTGCCGTTTTCCCTATAAATAGGCATGATTTCCGTACAGATAAAAAGAACGGATTTTTCACATAACACTCAACGAATACAATTAAGAATCCTCTCTACGAACTACAAAACTTCCCTACAAAACTCATACTTTCAAACACAAAACACATTCAATCTACAGACATTCAGATTTTCAGGCTTCACGATTGCTCGTCCCGAAGGTTGTCAATCTCGCAGACCCAAGCCACGGTATAATCCTGAGGGTCCTTAAATAAATTATTTTTATATTGAAGTTACTAACAGTTTTCTTTCTTGATGTAGATCTTTAATGTAAAATCGCTCTACTGTATATTCTAACCTCTTTTCTATACTTTATGTTATATTATATTTATTCATGCCTTTGTGAATTATATGCTTGCATGATCATTCTGTTCATATTATATGATTGTCCTGCTTTAATGCTTTTATCACCCCACATGTTATTTTTGCTAATCAAAGACCTAAAGAACCGGTCTAACATTAATCAGTTTAATTTGGATAACCTGTTAGGTTCCCTGTAATATTGATTGCCTAATAACATGTCTCTAAAAAATAGTCTTTTTATGTGTTTCCTGAACCAATTTAGACTAAATATGTTTAGGGTGTATAAAAATATTATGGAAAAATGAACACCAACAATCCCAAATATGGACCATCTTCCATAAAAGGTCCCAACTATGGAAAATCCACAAAAGGTCCGAACTATCGACCTAATCTTCCAAAAACGGTCCCATTGACCGGCTCACCTGCTGTTGTAGGTAAAACTTGATTTTTTTTATTTCTCTTTTATTTTTTTTTGAGGTTTTAATAAACCTTTTTCCTTTATTTTTCCACTTCTTATTTCTCTCTCTTCCTTTCACCCAACATCACCCCTCATCTTCTCTCTCCTCCATGCCATCAACCATTATCATTGGCATCATCTGATCTCCTCCCTCCATCCACCAACAACCACCCACCTTGTGTTCAACACCACCCAGCATCACCCATCATCTCCCCATCACCACCCTAATCACTGCCCATCACCACTCTTCTCTCTCATCTACTACCTCTAACAACATCACCCCTCTTTCTCTCACTGAAAAATGCCACAACCCACAAAATCGAGGTTTGGGTTTTGGAGGTAGGTGTGGGTTTTGGAGGTCGGGGTTTCGGGCTTTGGGCGGATGGACAAGGTGGTGTTTTGGGATAGTTGGTGGTGTTTTGGGATAGTTTGTTTTGTTTTGGGGGTGGTTTATGGAGTTTTTGGGGGTGGTTGGGGTTTCGAGGTGTTGGTTTCATGGTGGTTGGAGTTTTGAGGTGGTTAGTTTTGGGGTGGTTGGGGTTCGGTTGATTGGGGTTTCGGGGTGGTTGGACTTGATTGGTTGGGGTTTTAGGGTGGTGTTTAGGGGTGATTGGTTTCGAGTTGGTGGTGTTTCGGGGTGGTTGGTTTTGGGGTGGTGGTGTTTTGGGGTTTGGTGGAGATTTCGAGGTGTGGGGGTTGGGTGAAGGTGGGTGGAGATGAGTGGGGGTGGTCATGGGGCGGTGCAACGACACGGTGGTTGTGGGGTTTGGGTGGGGGTGGGATCATGGTCGGTGAGGGTGGGATGGGGGTTTGGGCGTGGGTTTGGGTGGGAGTGGGGTGGTGTTTGGGGGGTTTTAGGGTGGGTTTGTGGGTGGGGGTGGTGTGGGGGGAGGGGTCTGGCTGGGTGAGGGTAGGTGGGTTGAAAAAAAAAGGATAAAATGAAAATTTTATAAAAAGTCCAACAAAAAAGGGGAAAAAAAGGAAATAATTTAAAAAATCATTAAACAGATCACGTGACTTGCACATGATCTCATTTAACCTGTTATAATAGGTTACCAGGTAATCAGGACCATTTTTTGAATATTGATGCAATAGTTGGGACCGTTCCTGGATTTTGAATAGTTGGGACCTTTTATGGAAGATGGTCCATAGTTGGGACTGTTGGTGTTCATTTTTCCAAATATTATATGATTATTCTTTGGCATAAAATCTACAAATGAATCGATAGTTAGTAAAGGCCAGCAATGGGCAATATGTTTCCTGACCGTATTTGTACCCTCACCCCCGAACTCAGTCTTTGGTTCATTTTGACCATATATGGAGTCATGACGGGAAAATCTACACTGGATAATTTGTCCCTAAGGTTTTCCCATATCCAATTAGGTTTATGATTCTTCCTAAAAAGAATTGTTGGCGACTTCTTACAAAATAATTTTCAATAAAACCTTTATAGTGGGGTAGTCAAATCTAATACGTGCTCACACTGCGTAGGCAAAATAAAAACACGCCTACAATATTGAAATTCCAGGGAGCTGAACTCAGATCATTAATAAAAAAAAAGCCTTAGTGGTTTAATACCTAGCTTGACTGATTTCACACAACTTCAACAACTAAAAGAATGAGATCATCCAGATTCGAACAACAACATAAAACTGCAGCTCCAGATTTCGATGTAAAACGTTGTATGATCGGAAATAGTAAAGGGGAGAGAAAATTGTCGCGGTATTAACGAGTTCATCGACATAAGAAGATGCACGAAATGGGAACTTGGCGAATTGACGAGTTCATCGACTATGGAGGGAATTTGAGGTTGCTTTACAACATGGCCTTAAATCCTCAAAGATTTTTGTTCACTCTAGCACTCCATCATCTCATGTGTTCTTGATGAGGTTCCAGATCGACAAGGAGTTTCCTTTCAAGTTCGTATTCTTCTTTGAAGATGGTGAGGGAATGCAGATTTCAACAATTCAATTGGAAATTTCAACAGAATTTGACCTAATATCCAATCGCAACAACCAAAACCACACATCAATCAACAAAACTTCGTCGACAAATATATCACCTTCAATCAACATATTCAACCACATATTCACACAATTCCAATAAAAATACGAAATAATGGAAGATGAACCCACTAGAAAAAGGCAAAAGAAAACTAATGAATCAATGCGTAATTAAAACTTCCTCAAAACCCAAAACCATAGACACCTTGAGGAAACTTGCATTACCAAAATGAGTCCCGATAGAAAGAAACTTCAAGGAATCCAGATTTGATGAACACCGAAATTTCGTAAGAAAATGCTCCATAAAATCGAAACCCAACGAAAACGAATTGGGGTGAATTGTTCGATTTTGCCAAAAAATATGAACCCTGGAATTGGGAAAAAATTCATGAATCGACAATTGTTCGATTCAAGATTTAATTGACATTTTGTGAGTAAAATAAGAAGAGAAACAAACAATTTGAAGCTTTGATTGCTCAATTTTGAGAAAATTGAGAAATTTTCCAACAGAATTTTTTTGGGGAAAAGTCGAGAATTAGGGATTTTTATTTGAACGGATAATTTGTGTAGAATCAAAGAGTTAGGATCATTTTGCTCTGATACCATGTTAATTTTCGTGATTAAGGGGACAAAAGTCATGAAGAGAAAAGGGTAAGAGAGCTATTGTTGATAGAGCTTAAGAGCTCGAAGAGAGAGAAATGTTGGACTACATTCTATTATTATGATAAAAGGTAAAAAACAAAGATTACAATACCAACCTATTGATGCAACTATAACTTACAATATCTAACAAACTAATATAAATCCCAACTAACAATTAAAAACCTAAGTCAAACATAGTTTGACTAAAATAAAAATCTAAACTCCAACAGTGACATGTAGATATATTAAATTGTAAATACACAGTTTGAAGTAAACGAATAAAGAGAGGTTAAAAATAGACAAATTCTAAAGAAATTTGGCTATTTAAAGTCTGAAATGACAAAGATATTGAATACAAGATAGACAAAAGAACATTCAATAGTGAGAAGGAAGCTGCAACATCCTATCTACTAAATAACATCAACATTACTTAAATCCCATATTCCCATTTGTTAATGGTCCATTTATTCCAAAATAGATATTGAAACATAATTTAGGTTTTTACAAATATGTTATCATGTAATGAATGATTATAAAATAAAGGGATATTATCTCAGATAACCCCGACTTATAGGCCTTTTTCCAATATAACCTCGACTTTGGCAGCCCTATCTCCGATAACCCTGAACTTGATTTTTGTCATTAAACCTGACGGAATTGTTAACGGTGTTAACTATTTTCAAACAAACATCCTTCTTTCTCTCTCTTGTTCTTCATCTCTTCTCTTTCTCTCTCTTGTTCTTCATCTCTTCTCAAGCATTCATCCTTCTTTCTCTCTTAATATTCATCCACTCTTTAATGTCTTCATCCTTACTGTAAAAATAAAAAAAGTACTCATAAAATTTGATCTTCTTCCTCCCTTCCACCATTCTCTCTCACCTCCCTTCTTCCTCCATGGAAGTTAATCTTCATCTACCCCTCTCTCTCTCTCAACAGGTGAATCCATTAAAGGCACCTCGCAACAACTGGTGAATCCATTAAAATTGGTTTGACTTTTGCTTAAACTTCCACCCACCCCTTCTTCTTCAACTCAAGCACAATCTTCAACAATCCACCCCAGCAACAACAACAGCAATTATTGAAGAATTCCCCGAAGAAACCCAACAACAGCAGCAACGTCCCAGATACGCATGAAACAACGATGGTTTGAGAAACCCAGATTGGATGTTTTTCAATTGGGTGAAAATTCCCTTTCTCTAATCTCTAATCTTCTAGTACAAAATCAATAAAATTCACAAATTAACGAACCCTAGATACTCGACTAAACGAAAATTGCACGAACAGAAAGCATCAGAAACAGAAAAACACTACGAAATCATGTCGATCGATGAACCGAAATAATTATATGAAGTCGCAAAATGACGAAAAAAATTGAAGGATCAAGGGTTTTGAAGGGTGAATAAAAAGGTGGAGAGTAGAAAAAATACCTTGAGCTGAGAGATGAGACGAGTACAGGTATCGAAATCATTGCGAAGAGAAGCTGCTTTGAAACGTTTGAATGTCTGAGAAAGCTCAGTTAGCTTGGGATCCATATTCGTTTTGCACTTCTCTCTCTTCTCTGTTCTTCGCTATATTTCTGGTTCCTCTTTGAGTTTCCTGATGCAAGTGCTTCACTGCTTCCTTTCTTTTCCTCCAAGCCATGAAGCTTAAACAATGGAAAGACCTCGGAATTTCTCTCTCCTACTCTTCAACGGCTGCGTCTCGAGGAACTCAGACCTCCACATCCATCTCTGTTGTTGCTTTCGCCGCTCTTTGAGCTCGGAATTTCTCTCTCCTCCTCTTCAATGGCGGCGTCGACACTAGATGAAATTCGTTCGATTTATTGTGCTGAAATTCATCTCGATTTTTTTTGCTGAAATTCGTTCGAATTTTCGTGTTCATTCTTGATTAATTCGATTTGTGAGAAACTCTCGCAATTGATTAGCAGATGAAGGTGAGGAGAAGGAGGAGAGAGAGAGAGCGTGAGCAGAGATGAAGGTGAGGATAAGGAGGAAAGAGAGAGAAAGAGATGAATTTAGCAAAAGTCAAACCAAGTTAACGCTGTGACAAATTCCGTCAAGTTTAATGACAAAAATCAAGTTCAGGGTTATCGGAGACGAGTACGCCAAAGTCGGGGTTATATTGGAAAAAGGCGCATAAGTCGGGGTTATACGAGATAATATCCCTAAAATAAATTGTAGTCTCTCAAATCATAGATAAATATCTAGAGTTCTTGTAAAAAAAATAGGAAAAATTGATAGAAACAGTCCCAACTATGGGCGTTCCGCTATTTTCAATCCCAACTAAAGATTATTTATGAGCGGTCCCAACTATGCATCATTTTTGCTGAAATTGGTCCCAGGTGATTGATTACCTGTTTAACAGGTTAAATTTTTCTTTTATATCTTAAGTCAGTTTCTTCTGTTTTTTTCACTCTCCTGCCACCCCCTCCCACCCACATCCCCTGCCATCCCCCTCTGCCATCCCTCCCCTCCCCTCCCACCCCGAAATCCCCTCCCCCTCCCCATCCCACCCCCCTAAAAGCCCCTTAGCTTTATCCTCGGACAAGTATGTAATTCAAGATCATGGTCATTATGTTTCAAGGAAGAACAGTTTTAGGAGTCATTGTTCATTTCTACAAGTTGCAGTTTCCAAGACTTGGAGTCTTCTAACTCATCCTGTCACCATGAGCAACAGAAAATCAGCATCTTCATTGATCAAGTTCAATATATTCTTGTCAAACCAGATTATAAAATTTCAGATTTTTCGAGAAAAACTAACTTTGAATACACAGAAACTTTGAAACAACCAAAATATGTCGCTCATTCATTATTAAGTTTACTTCACAATTCATTTCAATATGACCGAACCTAAAGTTCACAACTCTTTATTTCCAATTCACTTGAAAACTGAAATTGAAATGAAAAAATTTCATCTTAAAACTCTATGATAAAATATTCAAGAAAATTCTATCATCAAATAACTAAACCAAGATTCGAACAGTCGCCACATTATTATACCAATGACTAGAATGTTCACCATTATACAATCTCAAATTGAAGTAAACAGTCTTAGCAATTCTTTCTTCAATTCTTTCGCTTCGTTATTTCCATTATCATTCTTCTCTGAAACACCCATATCTTCACTTTTCGCCATTTTTGTTGGAGGAGTTAATTCAGAAGAATTCTGGGAAATTTTGTTGGGTAAGAAAGGTGTTGCTCATCACTTGTGGAGGGTTTTGTGTTGCTGGTGGTTAGTGGGTTAGTGGAGAAATGGGGTCAAATTGTTGACGGGGATTGAAGATGAGTGATGGTGGGATCGGGGGTCTAGTGATGCTGTGGTGGCGACAGTGGAGGGGTGCACCTCCGGTGTTGGTGGTGGAGGGGTGGTGTTGTGGCTGGGAGTTTGAAGGTGGGGATGAAAGGGGTGGATGCCCACTAGAGGAGAGACAAAATGAAAGTTGGGGCAAAAAAAATAAAAGGAAATTCGTTTTACCTGTTGCAGCAGGTCATTAACCTGCTGGGATCAAATTTGGCAAAAATGATGCATGGTTGAGACCGCTTAGAAATAATCTTTAGTTGGGAGTGAAAATGGTGGAACGCCCATAGTTGGGCTGTTCCTATCAATTTTTCCAAAAAAATAAGTTCATTATAAGCTAGTGCCTTGATTACTTTCTTTTGTGAGCTAGCAATCTTTATCAATGTACATTGAGAGTAATTCAGGATCCAAGCCGAAATCTCGAATTTTGTGTCTTATAAAAAGAAATGGCGGGTCTTCACAAAAGGAATGCGAGGAGATGTGGGTTGAGAAATCGAGGAAGCCAAACTATAGCCACCACATATAAATTCATATTAGATATTTGAAATTTCATCTCTCCATGATATGTACAAGCACAAACTGAACTTGGTATCCACGCTGTACAAGAACTCTACTTAGATAATATGCATCAATTTTCAGAATGTGCCATTTACACAATAATGACACTTATTTGCAATACTTGCTGGGACTCTGTTCACTGGGTGGGATCAGATAACGAAAGAAACCACGTTTTGTCTCTTCATTTGCCCGTTTGGAAGAATATTCGACCAACCTCTTCCATAGATCGCCAACAGACCACTTCTGCGATAAGATCCATTCACAAACCTGCACCATCACATTGTCAAGCAACATGAAGTAAACAACTAACGATGCCAATTACTCCAAAGCCGAAGCAGCTAATTGCAATGACAACCGTAGCAGATATATGACAGACACTAAAAAGAGATCAATTTCAGGAACTCTCCTCATTCATGGCATCCTACAATTCAATATTAGAAGCAAACATTTCTTGGTCCAATGTCCAACATTACACCAACCAAAGCACCAATAACATGCAGAATAAGTTCTTAATATTTCTAAGGCGAATGAGTTAAAAACAATCACAAAAGTGGAAACAAGAGAAGAAGTAAACAGACAAAAATTCCATGAATGCAGGAACATTGCGATCCATGCAAAGAGTAACAATATCAGGTTACCATGATCACTAAGAAGAACTTCAGTAACATTATCTATAATTCAAACAAGTGCAGATTGAAAGGGACCATTATCAAGATATATATTAGAAAAAAGAAAAAAACAAGATCACAATACAGTTAGCTACATTTCTTCAGCCATTCTGCAGTAGTACCCCCAGAAGAAAATATACCTGATCCAAATTTTGCAATTTCTCCAATCCGAATGTATAATAGGAAATGAAAGGTCTTGACGCCTGAAAAGGTTGAAGATCAATAAGAGAAGATCGGACATTATTACCAGAAGGAAAGACACTAACACCCAAAAGGGACAAGACATTCTCTTACATGGTTTACGGCACATTTCATAAACAGAAAACTCAAACAAAAATGGCAACATAATTAAGTCTTATTTGGTAAATCTTATTCTCAACTCAACAATTCTTTCCATTGGCTTTACTTAATAACTTCATTCACGACAACGATTTTTCAGAACTTACTTTTCAAGGTTTAAAGGCTGACTATGGTTTTTGCTTAGAGTTGATATGTGCAGAAAGCCTTGTCATATGAGCACTTTAGACACCTCTCATTTTTCAATGGTGTAAAAGTAAAGGCCACGCGGTAATTATAATCTTGGACAGGAAAAGACCTCTAATCCCGCGGACTAAAACTCCAGTATGAGAAGCAATTAACAAGGAACAAAAGAACAATAAGCTGCTGCCTCCTCCTCTCCCCTCTCTCCTCTTCCTCCTAAAAAACTCTAATTCTTTTCTTCGGCTGCCATCATCCTTTCGATGGTGGTAAGCCCCCCAATTCTTCTTTTTTCTTCTACTTTTTATTGCTTTTGTTATTAATAATCCCCCATTCTCTCTCTTTTTCAGAGATTTCTACCTAATTTTTGGGTTCTTTCTCTCCTTTCATGTTCAGAGTTTGATTTTATTATCTTCCCACATGGAAGTTTAAAGAATGGTATGGGAAATTGTTTTTATTGGTTGAATTTCAAGACTATCAACATAAAGGTATTAAAAACTCGGATACGATCAACATGGTTAGATCAAGAATGTTCTTCCGGAAACTATGTCACAATGAGATATACCTCCCCATCAATAGCTGTTTGATTCAGTAAATACAAGGGGCTGAATTGCTCGATCTGGTTCATTGTAGTTTCTTCAAAGACGAATTTGATTTGATCTTGTCTGATTGTATCTTGTTTTTCTTTAATACTTACTGTAGATGCCCGTTTGGCCTTTAATTAGTGAAATTTCTCTTTAAAGAAAAATGAATAAGGAAAAAAAATTGGTATCCCGTAGCTGAAATTAGTCTAGAACTGATTTTTTTTTTGGGGGGTGGGGGGGTGGTGTTGGAGTCTAGAGCTCGTATCAACAATATCATAAGACAATCAACTGAAAGCTTATAACTCCTAGGCTGAAGCAAGATCTCTCCAGTTCTGACTGTTGGTGTAGGACGTAGCTGTAAAGCTCATTTAAATCCATCATTTCAAGCTACATCTACATTGAAATGGCAGTATCATAACTAATAGAAGTAGTTCTTTTCATTAGCTTAAGCAAATATTGCATTGCAAGCTTTGATTCCTGGCACCTAATGGCTAACAACAATGAACTAAATAAGGTAAAGGATTCAAGCAGATTCTTTGAGTAATAAGATGTAACCACATTTACAATCAGTGGTTATCCCAATCTACGATTATTGCTGTTAATGAGAAATTGGGAACATAACAACCACACTACCTAAACCATCCAAAGCAGAATAAATGGTGATAGAGATTACAGTAAGACTCACCTGAGACACAGCAAGCCACTGTAACACTGTCTTAACTTCAGGATCTCCGCCAAAAACACCACAACCCCAGTTTCCAGTAATTACCCCAACATCATTTGGAAGAATCTGCAACTGACTTTTATCTTGGTCCAAAAAGCCACAAAATGCTTTGTTAGCCTCCCTGCCAAAACCAAATTGTTACATCAGGTCACTATAGCTGCAAAAAAAACATAATAGTAGATCTTCTCTCCTAAGAGATAAAAAATAACCATTGTTTACAAAAAAATGATCATGAAAGTATTTACATTGAACAATACAAGTGTCCTTTTTTATCTAATAATAATCTTGAGTTTACCAAATGAAACACTAAACCCAAAAACCCATTATTTTCGGTTGATTAATGAAGAAAAGTGGAAGACAAGTACTGCAACTTGATTAATGAAATTCTTTTCGCTTTGATCCCTTCCCCAGAAAAGCCCAAAAGTCATCCTCCATCAACAACATAGTGCTTTCTTATCCAGACGGACAATGACCACACACACAAAACAAAGAAAGCACGAATGACTATCATCTACAATGATCGTCTACTCTTGGATGAAACAAAGACAACTCAAGGAAAGACCACCATAATTCAGCAGCATGCACTTAGTATTGACACAAGTTACTCAACCACATCAAGTCATCAAGGTAGCTCTCACAGAAGAAGCCTAAAGTAGCACAAAGTCAACATGTGATGTCTTTCAGCACTGTCACAGAGGAGTATCATCTGGAACACATTTTAGCAGAAGATATTCTAGTTACTAATGTATCATTGCAAAGAAATTCTTATAGACACACCAAACAAAATCCATAGTGTACGCCAATTTCTTGACAGAGATAAATTCTTAGAAGAGACGAATGTATCGTGTACAACGGAAAATTAAGGGTGAAATGTCTGTTATGTTGGAGGTGACTTATCAATTTTTAGAAAGACAACAAACCTCAACAGAAATTCAAGTCTATACTGTCTTGTCCCTGCCTTGGGCAACGCATCTATTGCAATCACTCTTGACTTGCGTCTTCCCACAGAGTCTACTTCCCTTTTGTCCATATAATCACCAGAATATTGCAACTTGGTATGATACCTGTAAGTCAAAACATTGTAGCCCAAGACTTATGTCATGCGACAAGTGAAATAAAGCCTGCAGAACTACAACTACATAAAATAGATATAGCACAGCCAAGCAAAGACCCAACTATATCCTCATTGGACCAAATGACTTCAACCTAGGTTGAATCTTGTAATCTAAACCAACTCAAGCACTACAGATAACAATGACATATTCCCAAAAAAAAAAATTCTTTTTCAGGTCATGCCGATATCAAGCCTGTCCAATATGAGGACTATACTGTGAAACATGTTTCTCATTGCAAAAACGAACACATAAAACATCAGAATATGCAAAACTAACCCTGTGTAATTTGAGAACCTTTCTGCACCAACCATTTCTATTGCCTCATTATCTGACATGGAAGGCAAAAAGAGCATACCCACTATTAATTCAAGGTTGATCAAGAAACGGATTTCCTCCTGCAAAAAGTTTTAAAAGAAATAAATTGGGATATTTCCATCCAGTATAAGATTATATTAAGCATTTGCATAATTTCAAAAATATTAGGCTGTGTAATTGTGCAACATATATTCTCCCAAGTCAACAAATTTAAAGACAGATGAGAGCTTATATACAAGATTACAGTTGTTGAGCACACCTGGACACACCCATAGGTCATAAGGCGGCCACCAAGATACTTGTCTGCAAAATCAACTTCTAGAGACCCTCCAGAATGGTCTTCTATCGAGCCCGAAGAATGAACCTTTTAAAAGGAGCGTACAAGTCAGTTAAGTACTTTATATAACGCTCAAACTTCAGAGACAGTTCTAAAGCTTCTGCAGTAGCTAAGATGCATAAATATCTAGTCCATATAATTATTACCTCGAAACGGCAGAGCGGGACTGCAGAATTAGCCCAGAGATCAGGAGTGGGATATGGGGAAAGAGCTTTTCTTTCAAATGAAACATAACCATCGGGTCTCTTCGAACATACTCTCTCAAAATAATGCATGATGAACTTGATCTTGTGCTTCTGATATTCTTGATTCTTCTCATAAATACTCCTGAGAACATTTATATAGAGAAACTCTCAAAGCAATCATAGGCCTCTTCTCAAGTGTACAAATCACATTGCCTAAGAAGTAGAGACGTTGCCAGTTCATCTTCGACATGAATAAATGACATTTTAGTAATCAAACATTACTAATCTACAGTCGTAAAAGTTAAATATACAGTTTTAATTTACCTTATAAATCTTAAATACATACAGTCGTACAATCATACATATGCTGATGTGCAGTCAAAGATTTGATGTTATTTATTTCCATTTATCTTGGATATTTGTGACAGATTTCAATTTACCTCATTGTTTTTAAATAAATACAGCCGTACCAATTAAATATGCAATCAAAGATTTGATTAATAATGTTTCGTTTATCTCGAAGATAAACCATAAGCATAATACGGGACAAAAATAGAGAAACTTACGCGAATATAGTATCAAAATTGATCCCCTGTAGATCTTTGGCCCTTCTATTTGCACTTGGAAACAAGCAAAAGAAAGAACATGCCAATAGAGCAGCAATAAGGTCCTACACGTCAACATAATAAATAAAAACATCAAGCATGTATCTTGAACATCGTGCAAAAAGCAAATAAAATGTTTGTACGGATGGAGTACTAAAGAAACAGCAACAATTTGAAAACAATACAAAGTCCTTTGTTTTAAAATACAAGGCAAACACAATATCTAAGATTAAACTTCGATTATTGATTTTTCTCAATTCATGTTAGTAAAAAAGAAATTATAAGTACTTCATTCTAGTTCTAAAATAAATGAAACACTTTTCTAAAAAAAGTCTACACGTAAAAGACATGCTACTAAGAATATAAAAACCAATAATACGTAGATTAAAAAGAAACAGACATAAAAAAAGTATGTAGATTTAAAAGAAATAGACATAAGAAACCGTATGTAGATTTAAAAGAAACAGACATATAAGGAGGAAAGTGAGTAGATTAAAAAGAAATGGATGGAGTAATAATTAATGAAGGAATAGTATACCCGAGCGAGGAAAACAACGCCAGATTGTTGAGATTCCAGCAAGCGAAGACCAGTATCAGCAACTCCAGGAAAAACAGAGTGCGAATTTTTGTAATGTGTCTCAACAATATACGGAAACTTCAACAATACCTTCGCCATAACAGGAACAACATCCTTAAACCACTTGACCTTCTCTTCACTCGACAAACACTCGTCGAAGAATCGCGTGAAGCCTTCACCAGTGCCGCGCGCCAAGCGGTTTCGATACGAGAGAGCGAGCGAGTCGCGCAGCTCTGATACCGTGTCGAAGAAGCGTTCTCCTGAGTCTACTCGGCTTTGACTCGGTCCTTTGGAGAGAGATTGGAGGATCTCGATCATCTTGTTGTTCGGCCATACTAGTGTATTCGATGATGATTGGAGTTTCAATGGAGGAAGGAATGGGAGAATTGACTTGAAATCGGCGCGGTGTACGAGGTGTTTTGCCGCCATTGATGGTGATTGTATGAGCTTGTTGTTGTTGAGAATTTATGAAGTATGATAAATTAGGGTTGCACCAAAAATATAAGAAAAATTTTATATGTTGCGGGCGCTTTGGGAGATTGCGGGGGGTATGAATGTGAGTTGGGTTACCGTTTCAGGGTTTAGACGAGATGATGTCAAAAGAGGAGTTGACTTCAGGTGGTTTGACTTTTGGCTACGGACAAAAAACGATGCATAAATTGAGCCCGTCTCGGGAAAAATTTCAAGTTTGTACTATGCAAAATAAAGAGTGCTTAGTCTAACGGCAAAAATGTAAATAGAGAGGAATTTCTTTAAATCAAAGTTGACCATAGGCACAATTACAAATGGGAATGAATGTGTTTCGGCCCATAAACTGGTCAAAGATTAAAGTCGAGTTGAAAGTCTTGATCCAAGAAAGCCTAGAGTCCCGAGGGTAAAGTCTCTGAAGATCGCAATCAATTAGCCTATAGGTTTTTTCCGGGAACGCGCCTGCAGGCTGCAACGTTCAAGTTAGATGTGAATGATGGATCAGAGAGAGAGAGAGAGAGAGAGAAAAAGAGTCAATAAAGGTAAAGAGAGATGCTCTGACTTTTGTGGTTGAGAATTGAATACATATTAATTAATGAGACTGGTGTCTTTTATACTGTTGAGTATTTTCCCAGACTAAAAAACCTAAGAGGGAATATCCCATCTTTTGGGAAGGATGTCTCCCTTTTAAAGTAATGATGTTTCTAGGATCTAAAAAGAAAATTTGTGTTTGGGGGGGGGGGTTCGCACTCTAGATTTTATCTCGGTGTACGATAAGTTTCGTCCTTTTTTTGCGCTAGCGCCGTGGCAGGCAAATCAAAAGCTCAGAAAACTCCATTGAAAACTAAATCAGCTGTTACGTTGATTAAACCTACTGGACCGGTGTCTGATTCTCAGGCAAAGAAGACGAAATCCATGGATGATGTGCTTGGTATTCCAGCAATGGAGGTTGATTCAGATTATGATTTAAGTTCTTCGAAAAGTAATGATGAAGATGATGGTGAAATTCTCTCTCCTAAAGCTTCAATTGCAGCATTGAAAGCTCAATCGGAGGATCATCGCACGTTTTCGTCATGGTTGACGGTGATGAAATCGGGTAAATCTCCTTTATCCAAGAATCAGGTATCTCCAATTCCTATTCTTCAAAATGATCATGTCAATGCTATGAATGATAACGTTGTAAGAAATTGAGTTGGAGGATATTCAAGATGAGGTTGATTTTTGGAATTCGGCCATTTTATTCTCGGTGTTAGGTGCTAATCCTCCATAATCAGTAATTGAGGGATTCTTTCGTCGACTTTGGAAAGATTTAGGGGTCGATAAAGTTGCTAGTATTGATCATGGATTCTTTATTGTTAGATTTTTCACTTTGGAAAATCGTGACAAGGTGCTGTTGGATTATAGGCCAACTTTTGATAAGAAACCAGTGATTTGTAAACCTTGGCATAAGGATATAGTGAGTTTTAAAGTGGAAATTCAGGTTGCTCCCATTTGGATTCAATTGAAGAATCTGTATTCGAAGTTATAGGGTAGTAAATGTCTCAGCAAGATTGTGGGATCTATGGGGAAATTTATTCAAGCAGATAGAGATACTGTTAATAGTGATAAACTCCAATTTGCTCGGGTGCAAATTGAAATTTATTTTTCTCAATCTCTTCCTGATGAGTTGAAGTTTCATGATGAAAATGGTTTATTAAGATGCATTTAGATTGGATATGAGTGGAAACCTATAGTTTGTGATCATTTCGAACTTATGGGACATTAAACAAATGATTGTAAGAAGAAGAAAGTAAGAAGACATAGGTGGTTAAAGTTGTTGAGGAGATCAGAACAATTACTCCACCAGTTGTTGACAAGGACTCTTTTTGTTTCTGCTGCTAGACCTGTACAGGTTAGACAGGAACAACCTGCCCCAGTTGAGATTGAAAAATTCTTTCCAGATTTTAGGTCAGAATACTAATCAGATTTAGGAGGATTTGGGTGATAAGGAAGGTGATGCAACTCTAAGGGTTGATCAAATGCAGGACATGGATGTAGGAGGTGGAGAACCTCCTAACATTCATGGATAAAATCTTACTTTGGAATGTTAGGGGGATAAATAGGGCTGATAAGCAAAGAGATGTGAATTTGTTTTTACATCAAAACAAATGTAGACTTATTTGTCTCCTTAAAACTAAAGTCAAGGCTAAGAATTTAGGAGCCTTGTACTTAAAGTTTTTCATTGGTTGGGAATTCACTTCAAACAGTATGATGCATCATGGAGGGAGAATTATTTTGGCTTGGAATCCCCTTAGATTTCAAGTTAGTCCTTATTTTTGTTCCAATCAATTGATGCACTGCAAGATTGTTCCAAAGCATAGGGATGAATTTGAAGGATCTTTCATATATGCGCATAATACTCGAATGAAGAGATGTGCTATGTGGAAAGATCTTGGGGATTTGACTGGGAGAATTCAGAAACCATGGCTTATCATGGGTGATCTCAACTGTGTTTTAAACACAGATGAAATAATTGGGAATGGTGTTAGGTTAAAGGAGATGTAGGATTTTCAGGAGTGTGTGAAGCTGTTTGGGTTAAGTGACGCAAAGTTTTCTGGTAATTTTATTCCCTTGGAATAATAAGCAACAAGGTAGTAGTAGGGTTTTTTCCAGATTAGATAGGGTATTGGTGAATGATGCTCGGGTTTATGAAATATCCTACAACTGAGGTTTGTTTCAAGAATGAGGGTTATTTTGATCATTGCCCTGGTATCATATCCATTCATCCAAATGTTCCTACTAGGAAGAAACCTTTTAGGTATTTTTTAATGTGACAGTCTGCTCCTCAATACAAAGAGTTGGTTTCTCAAGCTTGGCAAATTCAAGTTCTAGGTATTAAGATGTATCAAGTAATGCATAAGTTGAAAAGTGTGAAGACTGAATTGAAGAAGCTGAATAAGAATGGGTTAAATGAAATTGAAGTTCAGGATTTTCAGGCTAGTCTGAAGCTCCAAAAATGGTAAACTGAACTTCATCTTCACTCTACTGATGCTGATATTGCTGAAGAGGAGAGGTTGGCTCAAGAGGAATATTTGAGTATTCATAAAGCTTGTCTTAATTTTCTTTTTCACAAAACTAAGCTTGCATGGGCAAAAGATGGTGATAATAACACTGATATGTTCCATAGATCCATTAGACATAAGCGGGTGCATAATACCATATTATCAATCAAAGATATGAATGATATATGGACTTCTAACCCTTTCAAGTGCATGAGGTGTTCTTAGATTATTATAAATGGCTTCTTGGTACTCAAGCTAGTACAAGAACTCAAGTTAAGCAATGTGTGGTGAATAAAGGTCCTATGCTGAGTGATAATCAAATAGATTTCCTTAATAATGCTTTTACAAGGGAGGATATAAAGGCAACAATGTGGGATATTGATGGAAGCAAGGCTCCAGCCCCTGATGGGTTTGAAAGTGCTTTCTATAAGGATGCTTAGGGTGATATTGGAGATGATGTGAGTACAACTATTCTTGATTTCCTTAACACTGGTAACTTACTGAGAGAGACAAATGCTACTAGCAACACCCTCATTCCTAAAGGTACGTGCCATGAAAGTGTGATGGATTTTAGACCCATCTCATGTTGCAATGTAGTGTATAAGTGCATTTCTAAAGTTCTGTGTGCCAGATTAAGTGATGTTCTTCCTGATGTGATAGCACAAAACCAGGGGGCTCTTGTACATAGCAGGTTTATTGCCCATAACATAATGGTTTGTTAAGACCTTGCAAAAGGTTATGAAAGGAAGAATAGTGTGCCAGGTTGTCTTATTAGGTTAAAGTTTCCATCTCATTTCATTAAGCTTGTCATGATATGTGTGAGATCTCTAAGGTTTTATCTCTCTATTAATGGCTCTTTACATGGTTTTTTGCTAAGAGAAAAGAGGTTTGAGACAATGTGATCCCTTGTCACCTCTGTTGTTTGTACTTTATGTTGAATACCTCTCCAGAGTTTTGAAGATGGTGGGTGATAAAGAGGATTTTCAATTTCATCCTAAATGTAGAGCAGTCAAGTTGAATCATCTGTGTTTTGCAGATGACATCATCTTATGCTCCAAGGGTGATTTTAAATCTGTCTTTTTAATGATGCAAGGTTTTGAGCTCTTTTCCAATACTACTGGCTTGAAAGCCAGCCCTGCAAAAAACCTCTGTTTAATGCACTGAGATGCCTACTGATGAGATTTAAAGCATTCTATACATGACTGGATTTGCTAAAGGGAACTTTCCCTTCAGATATCTTGGAATTCCCATCTGTTCTAAAAAGATTAATGCAGCTGAATGTGACCAGATTATTGAGAAAATGTGTGCAAGGATTAAAATTTAGAGCTCCAGGAACATGTCCTTTGCTGGGAGATTAACTTTAGTTAACCCTGTTCTAATGACTTTGTAGTCTTACTGGTCTTAGATAATGATTCTTCCAAAAGTTATGTATTCTCAAATCAACAAGATTTGTTGGGATTTTCTTTAGAAAGGTTCAGCTGATGCAAGTAGTCCTGGGCACTTTGAAGGATAAAGTTCGGAATCCTGCACAACCAGAAGGTAGTATAATTCAAGGGATTGTGGGTGAAGAGATCAGTAATTTTGTGGCTGAGTATTATGCTAGTGTTGATGCTGTTGGACTTTCGACATCCCGACACGAGGGCAGACTTGAAGGCAAGGGTACAATTGGTTCAAAATTGATCACACCTTCCGTAGAAAAGCGTAAACAAGCTCACTTATTTGTATTGCATCACGTAGCAGCTGTCCATCCTTATTTAAATGAACATATGGAGGAATTACATGTTAGCAATCCTGGAAAAGGAGTTAGGGCATTGACGCAAATGCATAACAAGACTTTCATTGATTGGTTTCATAAACGAGTAGTGAATGATTTGGATGAAAGTGTTCCTGAAACAGTCAAGTGGTTAGCATTTCGTCCTCGTGAAGCTGTACGCTCTTATGAGGGTTATGATATTAATGGGTATACGTTTTGGACTGAACGTCAAGATCTGAAGTCAACATCGCAACAAAATAGTGGTGTTTCACTTGTGGCGTCATCTACACAATACGCAAGCTCGAAGGATAAGTCGCCTGTACATGCTGAAAGCAATTATTATGGGTGAATACAAGAAATATGGGAGCTGGACTACTGTACTTTTAATATTTGCCTCTTGTGTTGCAAGTGGGTTGACGATAATCGACGTTGCGTAAGAAAAGATGATCCTTGCGGATTCACTCTTGTTGACCTTAGTCGTCTACGTGAAACTAAGGAGCCATTTGTAATTGCATCACAAGCAAGTATTTTTTGTAACTGATCCTGCTGATAATAAGTGGTCAATTGTTGTACCCGGTAAAAGGAGTATCCTCGGTATTGGTGATGTTGATAATGAGGAAGAATATGATGCATTTTTGGACCTCCCCCCTTTTACCTATCCTGAAAATAGTGTGGAAGATGATGTGAATATGTCGGAGAACTATATGCGTGTAGATCACACGGAAGGGATACATGTACTTGAGAATCCTCAGAAACGGCAGAAGGTCAATAAATCATGAGACATAAACTCAGGTCTAGGTAATTTCTCAAATTTGTAACTATTGTGTAGATTTTTAGGCTTATTTTTTGTTGTAGGTTGAATTTGGGGAACGAAAAGGTCATTTTAGGGCTACATGGCAATGATGGAGTGCAATGGGGGGGCAGTAGTGGTGGTGGTGGTGGGACTGTGTTACAAATGTGGAGAATGAGGTCACATGGCAATGGAATGCTCTCCACATTATTTCCCACTATCTCCGCCGCAACCAGCTGATGGGCATTCCATTGCCATGTGACCTGATTCTCGGGTCATTTTACGCCTATTTTGGTCGATTCGCGTCCGATTCGTACTAATCGAATTATTTAACCCCAAATTTGTGTTGAACATGATTATATGAGGTATAACGTAACTATTGTGTAGAGTTTTAGGCTTGTATTTGTTGTTGGTTGCATTTTGGGAACGAAAAGGTCATTTTAGGCCTAGTTTTGCCTTTTCGCTTCCAAATCGTACTTATCAAGTCATTTAACCCCAAATTCTTTTTGAACATGATTATATGAGGTATAATGTAACTATTGTGTAGAGTTTTAGGCTTGCATTTGTTGTTGGTTGCATTTCGGGAACGAAAAGGTTATTTTAGGCCTAGTTTTACCTTTTCGCTTCCAAATCGTACTTATCAAGTCATTAAACCCCAAATTCTTTTTGAACATGATTATATGAGGTATAATGTAACTATTGTGTAGAGTTTTAGGCTTGCATTTGTTGTTGGTTGCATTTTGGGAACGAAAAGGTCATTTTAGGCCTAGTTTTACCTTTTCGCTTCCAAATCGTACTTATCGAGTCATTTAACCCCAAATTCTTTTTGAACATGATTAAATGAGGTATAATGTAACTATTGTGTAGAGTTTTAGGCTTGCATTTGTTGTTGGTTGCATTTCGGAAACGAAAAGGTCATTTTAGGCCTAGTTTTACCTTTTCGCTTCCAAATCGTACTTATCGAGTCATTTTTTTTATTTTTGTTGATCTAAGTCCTAACTTATTAGTATGTAACTGTGTGCAAGGGGGGAAGGGGGCGCCAGCTGTGGGGGGAGGGGAGGGTTCTCGTGCGGGGGTGGGCATGCGGGGGTTGTGCGGGGTGGGCATGCAGGGCGTGTAGGGGTGGTCATGCGGGGGTAGTGAAGGGGTTGGGCAAAGGGTGGGCGGGGGGTGGGGTGGGGGTGGGCATGCGGGGTTGGCAGCGAGTGGGGGGAGTGGAGGGTTCTTTGCGGGGGCAGCGGTGGGGAGAAGGGGGAGGGGCAACGGTTGGGGGGAGGGGAGGGGTGCGCAGGGGGAGGGGGTGCGTGTGCAAGGGGGCAAGGGCAACAAAGTGGGGGGGGTGAGGGAGGGGCGGCAGTGGGGGTGAGGGGAGGGGCAGCAGTAGGGATGGCAATTACCCATGGGTGAGTGGATTATCCATCCACCCGCCCCGAATAAATGGGTGAAAACCCGCGGTGGAGCGGATGACTGACGGGTGATGGATGGATCGGGTCGGATGTGGATGACTTTTTTTTGACCCATCACCCAATCCATCACCCGCTTCCTCCATCCACCCGTTTATATATATATATATATATATATATATATATATATATATATATATATATATATATATATATAAAACAAAACTAGCTTTTTCAAAAAAAAAAAATAAAAAAAAATAAAACAAAACTAGCATATAGCAATGGAATTGTTGTATTTTATTATTTTTAGTTTTATTAAGCCATTATTAGTTTTACTTTCCGGTGTGTAATGAAATTGATATTTAGTCACTTTATCGTTAATATATGAGTCTTTGATTAAGTTTTCAATATTAATTTTTAAAAAAAAATTGTTAAATCTACAAATTAATTTTTTTTTAGTATCACCCGTTTCCCACCCGCTCCACCCGCAGATGATGGGTGGAGCGGATATGGATGAAATTTTTCGCGGGTGATGGATGGTGTGGATGGAGTTTTGGGTCGCGGGTGATGGGGCGGATGATGCTCCACCCGATCCACCTCCGATCCATTGCCATCCCTAGGCGTAGTGGGGGGAGGGGCGGGCGGGGTGTGAGATCACCCATCGCTGCCGGCCCTCCCAAGCCCCTGCACATGCCCCCCTCCCCCTGCGCCGCCCCCTCCTCCCTCCCCACACACCCCTCCCCTCCCCCCCACCGCTGCCGCCCCCTCCCCCACGCACACGTACACCCCCTCCCCACACCCTGCCATGCCCTTCCCCCCACTCACCGCCCCTCCCATCACCCCCACTCGCTCTGCTCCTCCCCCTCCCACCGCTGCCCCTCCCCCCACTTCTTGCCGGCCCTTGCCCCCACTTGCACACGAGACCCCCCCCCCCCGCACACCCCTCCCTCTCCCCACTCTTGTCCCTCCCCTCCCCTCCCCCCACCTGCCGCCCTACATAGAACCCCTCCCCTCCCCCCCACCGCTGCCCCTCCCCTCCCCCGCATACCCCTCCCCCCCCCACTCCGCCCCTCTGCTCCCCCACTCCTTTGCCCCGCATAGAACCCTCCCTCCCCCCCACCTGCCCGCCCTGCCCCCCCCCCACACCCCGCCCAGCCCTAAACCCTCCCCGCACAAACACCCCCCACCGCTTCCCCTCCCCCCATTGCTTGCCCTCCCCCGCACACGGACCCCCTTGACACACTCCCCCTAGTGGCAATGTGAATTTTAATTTTTTTATATTAATGCATATATTTGTACAATTTCAGGGAGATGGTGGAGGTGCATACGGATAACAGCACGAGTGCTGAACACACTACCGAGGATGAGTCTTTCGATGTGAGAAAGGAACGGCGTAAATTGGCTCGACCTCGCCGTGAAGAAATAAATACACAAATGCCTAGGAAGTCATTGGCGACGAAAAAGAGAAAAGGAAGGGGACCTACAAAGTCACTAGGGAAACACACTAATATGACTTTGGAGTACGATAATATGGGTCAACCTTGTGGAAAGTGGCGTCAAAAGTATGGCATGCAAGTTGGCATTTGCATGCATAAACTCTCCATTCTGCACTCATGGAAAGAGGTGCCCGAGGGGTTGAAGCAGTGTCTATGGGAAGATACTATGGTAAGCTTCACGTACAATAACGTTTAGTTTCTTAATTATTTAGTTAAATATATGTGTAATATTACTTATAGCATATAAATTACAACATTTGCGAAAACTAATTTGTGAACTACGTTTTTTGTAGAATCAATTCAATATCGAAGATGATGAAGCCAAGAAGAATGTATTTCTATCCGCGGTTGCCCAGAGATTCAGAGATTTCAAGGCTAAGTTAGTGTGTGGGTGGATCACTAAGCGAAGGAAAGTAGTAGGTACAAAGAAGAAGAACATCTATGACGGAGAAACACAAGCCGGTCCTGAGGCTTCACCGGAAACATCATTAGGACCATCCAAATTACCATTCCAGATATGGAAAACTATCAAACCTGAAGAGTGGGAATCATTTGTTGCCAAAAAAACAACCCCACAAGCTATTGTAAGAATATTTTATTAAGATTTAATAAACTTAGATCCAGTATTATTGTATAACACCGTACCTAACCTTTGTTTATAATTGTGTGTTTTAGGTAAGTCTTGAGAAAAGTAGCGCGAGTGCAAAAGCTAGGAAGTATTATCATCATTTGGGTGCTCATTCGTACAATGAGGCGAGAGAGAAGTGGATGTTCAGCCATTACCCCACAATAGGGTCGACAACGGCAACGGGGACTAGCTCAACGACGACAGTTGCACAGCTTCGGCAACCAGAAGAGTCCTCGATTGGTGGTGTTCGATGCATGGGGTTGATGCAAAGGGGAAAAGAGTCTTGCCTGATCCCGGAACACAACAGATAGCCAACGCCATTGTAAGTACAGATTATATGGTTATATAAGGTATATATGATATAAGTTGTGTGCTCACGAGCATTTCTCTCTTATCCTTATGTAGATTGGCTTGAAGGAAAAAGAGGCAACTGGTGAGTTCACTCCTAAAGGACACATTGATGCATTGCACAAAACTTTAGGAAAGGACCATAGTGGACGCGTGAGGGGCGTAGGAGGTGTTTGCCTCGGTTTGAGAAAGGTATATGGTGATCAATACACTACAACGACAAAATCGAGTGCAAGTAGTGTGAATTTGGCAGTGTCAGTAGATGTGGAGGCTATGAAAGCTGCAATTCGGGAGGAGCTCAGAGAGGAGATGACACATAACTTCAACGCCATTTTGGAGCAAATGAGTTTACCGACTTTTTCTGCGTTCAAGAAGGGTAGTGATATTACACCCAGCCGACCAGTGATCCACCAACATCTATGGATCATATGATACCTTTACGTGATCCAGCTGTAGTACCCGAGTTGAAGGTAATCACTTAATCCCTTTGCTTTGTTACACAACTATTGTTCTTAAATGCATGAAATTCTTAATATAATAATGTTGTTTCATAGACTAACTATAAATGGAGTTTTTTTAAAGGAGGAGACACCATGTGAACTATTAGCTCGAGAAGATGGTTATGATAGTTTCATTCTGGTAGCTTATGTCCATGCACAACCCCCTAATGATCGAGTACGATTGCATAACCAGTTAGTGGATGATAATCACTATGTGTCACCCTCAATGAAATTGTGTCTGGTTTCGAAGAATTACCTCTTCCGCTGCCGAAGCCAGAAGTTTGGTCTACAGTTACTGAATGATGCCCTTGGCAGTTATGTTCTATGGCCGCGTACATTGGTGCGGTTTTCAGATGAGGTACAATGATTAACATACATATATATATGCGTGTTTTCTTTTCTATTTCCTATGATAGTTAGTAATATCTTTACTTTTAACTAATTACTAGGTTTGGGGAAAGGTCGGCTCACATGACAGGAAGGCAAAGAAGGCATGTTCACCTGATAAGAAGGCAAGTTTACGTGATGAAGGTGAACGAAATGTGTTGAAGGGAAATGTTTCTATGACAAAGAATCCACTTATTATCGAGCCAGAGGTGGTGCGAGGCCTTAGTATTCCATGCTATTGGTTACATGCGTGCGCTAGCGATTTACCCGATCATAGTACAATTGAGGTTCCTTTGGGGGAGCAACAATTCCACTACTTTGTGGAGTCATCGACATTCATTTCTAAGGTCGATATTAAAGAATTCTTATGTGGGGTTCAGTTGAATGTTTCCATGATACAAACATTCATGAGGTAATACATAAGTATATAAATTAAATTTACATATACATATGCCTTAAGTAGTTTTCAATTCAACTTCCATAATAAGTAAGTTTACTTTTAATCAATATGATTTCTCAGGTTATTATACAATGAATTGATTGCAACATCTAGTGATGAGTCAATGTTTGGTTGGTTATGTCCAAACATAATACGATATGACAATTGCTTACAAAACAAAGCCGAAGTGAAAGAGTATCTCGATATGAGTTTCAAAGCATCATCTCGTTTTGGATATCATCAGATCATTCTTGTTCCTTATATTGAAAAGTATGCTTATTAAACTCGCTTTACTTTTATTATTCGATAATTAAATTGACCTATTAATTGTTCTACGATTAATAATAACTATATTTTCTTGTTGTAGGGCTCATTGGACACTGCTTGCGATATGTTTGTCACGTAACGAAGTCTACCACTTTGATTCTTTGCGTCGACAACCACCACGGTCCTTACTAATCAAATCATTGTTAAATAGGTAGCCTAATTGAAACTCAATATATGCGCACTTATTAATATTACACATTATTCATCATCTTTATATATATAAACAGTTAGTACATCTAATTTTATAATAATGTATTGATGTAGTGTGATGAAGCATATTAGTGTAACAGGACTTTGAGCACCAAAAGCTCCTGTTTGGATATCAGTCGAGGTAACATGACTAATTTATTTGTCCTTATATAGAAACACTTTTAGCCACATACTACACATCTATCATGAATTTCATTGGATGCATCCTTTGGTGAACATTTAGTGTCCGCAACAAGATGATGGACTTGCATGTGGCTATTACGTGCCGAGGTACATGTTCGATGTCGTCAACACTAACGTCGATGATCTTCAAAAGGTATGTAACTTATTAGTATATGTTAGTTTAGATTAGATCGATTGGTAATAGGTTTTAATTGGTTTAGAAACCAAAGTAGCACATGCATATTTTTGGGAACGAAAATGTAAATTTTAGGCCTATTTTTGCCTTTTACGCTTCCAAATCGTATTTATCGACTCATTTAACCCCAAATTCATTTTGAACATGATAATATGAGGCATAATGTAACTATTTTGTAGATTTTTAGGCTTGCAATTGTTGTAGGTTGAATTTTGGGAACGAAAAGGGAATTTAGGCCTATTTTTGCCTTTTCGCGTCCAATTCGTACTTATCGCATCATTTAACCCCAATTTCATTTTGAACATGATAATATGAGGCATAATGTAACTATTGTGTAGATTTTTAGGCTTGCAATTGTTGTAGGTTGAATTTTGGGAACGGAAAGGGCATTTTAGGCCTATTTTTACCTTTTCGCGTCCAATTCGTACTTATCGCGTCATTTAACCCCAATTTCATTTTGAACATGATAATATGAGGTATAATGTAACTATTGTGTAGATTCTTAGGCTTGCATTTGTTGTTGGTTGTATATCGGGAACATAAATGTGATTTTAGGCCTATTTTTGCCTTTTCGCGTCCAATTCCTGTTTCTCGAGTCATTTAACTCCATTTTATTTTTGAATATGATAATATAAGGTAATATATAACTAGTGTTTAGAGTTTTAGGCTTGCATTTGTTTTTGATTGAATTTCGGGAAGGTATATGTCATTTTTAGAACTACTAACTACGGTAAATAATGATTGAATTCTTATATTATGTGTTTATTCCTTGGTTGTTTTGCAAGGTTTATATGAATAACACACCAAGTTTGAGGGCCTTCACCACAGACGAATTACTTGAAGTTCGGGATAAGTTGGCGTCCCACCTTTGTGATGATTGCTTATGATACATTTTGGTGGAATTCGTGATATAATTAGCTACATCTACTAGTTTGTATCAATTCTATGTACACTTATTACATTATTAAATATACATATTTAAAGTTAATTATTACGTTCAAAAACTTGTCATGTATTATTGCAATTTGATCGTTTTTTTTGTGTCGAAGGGAGGTTTCGGGTGGGGGGCTGCCATGGTGGGCTACTGGGGCCGGGCTATAGGGTGGTTGGGTGCTTTGGGGTGGTCAGGGCAATGGGTGGAGGGGCGCGGAGCGTGGGGTGGGGTGGGGGGTGCGGGGAGTGAAGGGGGTGGGCTGAGGTGAGGGGCGGGCGGGGGCGGGCGGGGGGAGTGCGGGGGTGGGATGGGGTGGGGCGGGGCTCGGGGGGAGTGCGGGGGTGGGGGGCGGGTGGGCAAGGGGGTGGGCTAAGGGGAGGGGAATGCAGGGAGCGGGGCACGAGCGGGCCAGTGGGGTGGGGGGCAAGGGTGGGCGGGGCTTGGGGGTGCATGGGGTGGGGGCGGGTGGGCGGGGGGAGTGCAGGGGGTGGGGCGGGGTGGGCGGGGCTTGGGGGAGTGCGGGGGTGGGAGGCGGGTGGGCGGGGGTGGGTGGGGGTGGGAGGGGAGTGCAGGGGCGGGGGGGTGGACCTGGGCTTTGGGGGGAGTGCAGGAGGGTGGGGTGGGGGTGGGGTGAAGTGCGGGGATGGGCTAGAGGGGCGGGGGGTAGGGCGGGGGTGGGCTAGGAGTGGGGGGTGGGGTGGGCGGGGGCTGGGGAGTGGGCGTGGGGGGTTGGGGTGGGACGTGCGGGGCGCGGGCGGGGGGGGGAGTGCGGGGGGTGGGGTGGGTGTGGGGGGGTGGGCGGGGGGTGGAGGGTAGGGGCTGGGGGAGTGCGGGGGTGGGCGTGGGGGGCGAGGTGGGGGCGTGCGGGGGCGCGGGGAGTGTAGGGGTGGGGCGAGGGGTGCGGGGGGTGGGCGGGGGCGTGCGGGGCTAGCGGGGGCTAGGGGTGGGGGGGCTGGGGTGGGCGGGGCATGCATTTAATTTATTTAAAAAAAAAATGAATTTGAAGGGCTACGGTTTTAAGCCTAAACCGCAGCCCTTCACTTAAAGAACGGTTGCGTTTTCGCCTTAAAACCGCAGCCCTTCACTTAAAGAAGGGCTGCGGTTTAAGCCGAAAACGCAGCCCTTCGAGCTAAGAAGGGCTCCGTTTTTGGCCTGAACCGCAGCCCTTCGTTGTGAAGGGCTGCGGTTAAAAAACGCAGCCCTTAGGGCTGTTTTGACCGCAACCCTTCCATATTTTTCCACTAGTGATCATCACTCATAATCACCTACACATATTATACAAAACTACAACTATACGAATCCATCATCTTCAAATACCCACTGTAACCTTGGGATTTCTAAAGCAAAAAACAAACTTTATACCCACGGCTATATTACAAATACAATGGAACTAGTTTTTTTTAGACTCGTACAACAACATTCAATTTTCCAAGATTCGTACAAATCAACGACCCCGGACGGTGGTATAATTTCTGAGGGTCAACTAAATTAACCACCTTTATTTATTTATTTATTTTTTATTATTACTTTATTGAAGTTACTAACATTATATTCATGATGTAGGTTATTAATATATCCCGTGATTGTAAGTATTGTATATATTATACTCACTCCCTGCATTATTTTCTTTTCTTATTTTCTATTTATTATTCATATTATATGATTGTCCTACATGCCTTTTTATCACCCTCATCTTATTATGCTAAATAAGACCTAAAGAATTATTCTCATTAGATAATTTGGACAACCTGTAAGGAACCTTGTAAAATGATTGAATAATAATTGGTCATTAAATAATTAGTTTTTTTGTGTGTTTCCTGAACCCATCTAGATTAATAATTTTAGGGTGCTTTAAAATGTTGTTTGATTATTCTATTACATAAAATCTGCTGTGAATCGTTATTTAGTAGAGGCCAGCAATGGGCAATATAGTTCCTGACTATATTGTACCTTCACCCCCGAACTCGATTTTTGGTTCTTGACCATCTATGGAGTCATGACGGGGAAATCTATATTGGATAAGTCCATAAGATGTCCCTACCGTTTCAATATCCAATTAGGTTTATGATTCTTCCTTTAAAGAATTGTTGGCGACTTCAAAATGTATTTCAAATAAAACCTTAACAATGGGGTAGTAAAATAAACGTGCTCACACCGCATGTAGGCTTAAAGGAATTAGAAATCCACGCCTACACTACCCCATTGTTAAGGTTTTATTAAAAATATGTTTTTGAAGTCGCCAACAAATTTTTAGAGGAAAACTTATAAACCTAATTGGATATTGAACTGTAGGGACATCTTAGGGACTTATCCAATGCAGATTTCCCCTTCTAGACTACATAGATGGTCAGAAACCAAAAGTTGAGTTCAGGGGTGAGAGGTACAACACAGTCAGGAACCATGTTACCCATTGCTGGCCTCTACTAAATATCGATTCATTACAGATTTTATGCCAAAGAATAATTATATAATATTTTATACACCCAAAAAATATTAGTCTAAATTGGTTCAGGAAACACATAAAAAAAACTAATTTTTAATGACATGTTATTAAGCAATCAGATTACAAGGTTCCCAAAAGGTTGTCCAAATTATCTGAATTATTGGAACAATTCTTTAGGTCTTGTTTAGCAGTGATAACATGGGGTGATAAAAGCATGCAGTACAATCATAATAACATGAATAATAAATAAAAAAATAAGAAAAGAAAATAATGCAGGGAGTTAGTATAATATATACAATACTTACAGTTGCAAGGACGAGTTAACAATCTACATCATGAATAGAATGTTAGTAACTTCAAGAAAATAATAAAAATAAATAAAGAAATAAAATATAGAAAGGTCATTAATTTATATTACCCTCGGAAATTATACCACCGTCCGGAGTCGTTAATTTGTACGGATCTTAAATCGAAAGTTGTACGAGTCTTAGAAAAAGGTTTGGTCTTGTTCAGTTATATTTGTATCACTTGCCGTGTCTTTGTTGTATATTGTAGTGTAATAGAAATTTAGGATCAGGGATGTAGTCTGATGATGAGCAACTGATTATTAATATATGTGTCGAGTGTTTATAAGATGATGATGATTGAAGGATGATGATTTAGGTGTGATGAAGATGATGTTGTGATGTAATTGGCGTGAGGGATGATGAAAGAAGATGTTAGTGCAGCAGGGTGAAAGATTTGTATTAGGCGGTGGCAGTATTATGTTTTAGGCGTAGGTTTTCTCGAGGGAGTATTAGGAGGGATTTGTTAATTGGCCGGGGATTATGAGAGAATTATTAGGGGAAGGGGGTTAATTATATAGTGTAGTTGTATTGTAATAGGTTTCCAAAAGTTAGTACGTTTCTAAAAGATTTTTATTATTTAAAAAGATTTTAAGAAATGAGTTAGATAAAAGATATTTAAAAACACTTTGGAAAAAGAATATTTTTATAAAAAGATATTTTTATTAATAAAACTAATTAATAAAATTAAATCCTATTAACTAAATTGGGTTTAGAAAATGGGTTTTATAAAATTGGGCTTTCATAAAACTATTTGTTAAAGGATTTTTCAAACATGAGCTATTAAAAAGTTATGTTAAAACGTTTTAAAAAGTGGGCTTAGTAAAATTATTTATAAAAAGGGTTTCGGAAATGGGTTAATAAAAAAGAGGTATAAAATGGTTTTGGGCTTAAAATATTTTATTTTAGACTCGTTCTTTATTCTTTCCGCAATCCGGACCAGTTGGAGTAGGGTATTAGTCATCATAGGGTACTAAATGGGGAGACACGATTATGTGTCTACCGAGGTCAAGGAAGATATGGGGGAGAGAAGAAGGAAGAGGAAAAAGAGAAGGAAGAAGAAGAGAAGAGAAGAAGGATAAAAGAAGGAAAACAGCCCTTGGGGGCTGGAGGGAAATCGGATGCGGGTGCCGATCAGTCTAATGCGATTAGCGTTACTGAAGGCAATATTGATGGGCAACCGTTCACCGCGACTGGATCGACAGATACTGCCATTGGTAATAAATTCTTGAGTAATGGATCGACAAATACTGGCATTGAAAAAGGAATAAATTTAACATCGTCAATATCATGTACTCCCTTTGTTCTTTTTATTGTTGATTTCATTTACTTTTTAACGCTTTTTTATGCACATATTTAAGCAACAATATCTTAAACTATCATCATAAAAAGTTATAGATATTATTTAATATTATAAAAGTACATGTCGGGACGAATCTAATGCGATTCAACTTGAGCATGTTTAGTTGCTTAAATATAAGTCTAGTAGTAGGAGATATAGTTTATCTAATACAACTAGGAGTTTAGTTAGATATATTTTAGGAGTTAGTGTTTAGTAAAGTTTACTAATCTTGTACTATAAACATGTCATTGATTAATGAGAAAAGGTATGACCAATATTGAGATTGGTATTGATTGCCAGAGAAAATAGGTTCGAATCTATATCTTGATTTTAATTTTTTTTATTTCTCCAATCGTTAAGTTCGTTTTACTGTCGTTACGATTGCGGTAGGGTATTAGGAATATTAGGTATGATATGATAAAAATATGATAATATCTTTAAGATATATTATTATCTGAGGAAAATATTATCTTAGGAATATTTCCAATAAGTATTTGATTAGTACTAGGAATAAAATATCTCTCAAAGATAGTTTCCTAGTAGGAGTCCTTTTTTACTCCAATATATATTGTACTCATAGTTCATTATTAAACACACATCAATCATATAATCTCTTATTATTTTCTCCCTCACATAAACTTAACACGACATATACATCGATCAAAACTCATGGTCAGATTTCTCACTCTGGAAAAAAAAAATTCCAAGTGGAAACATCGAATAGGAACAAAAGAAAAGTATATAATTATTAGCATTTCAAAACTTACTTATACCAAGTAAAGACCTCTTTGGACCTCCACTCTCGATTTGCATGCCAAAGGTGAAAAAATAATAATTTTAGTTAGGCAAATTCAGCTCAAATCATAAATGAACATGTTTGTTAATGAATAGGCAGTCTAAATTTTAATAAAAAGGTAATATATGAATAAAATATGATAATATCTATCGAGTATAGTGTTACCCAGTTTTTGTTCCTTTTTGGCCGTTTTGGTACCATTAAGAATCAATCAATATATATAAAGGAGGAACTTTTCGGGAGCATAAGAGCTCCTCAAGATTTCGAGCTCATAGAGTGTGCCACGTAGGATTGTCACGTCATCGATTTATATTTCTATTTTTTACAAAAATAGAGTTCTACATAGATTTAAATACATATATGGAATTTTAGATAAGCAAAAATTAGAGTTTGGTTTTGACTCAACAACCTAAATTATCATATTATGTAAATTGTGTACTATAACTTTTGCTACGTAATTCGAAATATTATGATTTTTGTACCGTTGGAGAGCGCTCGAAATATGCTTCGAAATAAGATCCATTTACAATATAGTTCTAAAACTTATGAAATAGAGAGTGCCATGTAGGATTGCCATGTCATGCATTATTATTTTTATCTTTTAAAAAAATAGAGTTCTATATAGATTAAAATACATATAATGAGTTTTAGATAAGGGAAATTAGAGTTTGGTTTTGAATCAACAACTAAATTATCATATTATGTAATATTGTGTATAACTTTTGCTACGTAATTCGGAAAATTATGATTTTTGTACCGTTGGATAGCGCTCAAAATATGCTTCGAAATAAGATCCATTTACAATATAGTTCAACAACATATGAAATAGAGAGTGCCACGTAGGATTGTCACGTCATGCATTTTTATTTTTATCTTTTAAAAAAATAGAGTTCTACAGATATTTAAATACATATAATGATATTTAGATAAGGGAAATTAGAGTTTGGTTTTGAATAAACAACCTAAATTATTATATTATGTAAATTGTACAGAACTTTTTCTACGTAACTCGAACTATTATGATTCTTGTACTGTTGGAGAGCGCTCGAAATATGCTTCGAAACAAGATCCATTTATAACATAGTTCTACAACTTATGAAAAAGAGAGTGCCAGGTAGGATTGTCATGTCATGCATTTTTATTTCTATCTTTGAAAAAAATAGAGTACAGTTCTACATAGATTTAAATATATATAACGAGTCTTAGATAAGGGAAATTAGAGTTTGGTTTTGAATTAACAACCTAAATTATTATATTATGTAAATTGTATATAACTTTTGCTACGTAATTCGAAATAATATAATTTTTGTATCATTAAGATCCATTTTACAATATAATTTTACAACTCATTAAAATATATTTAATTAGATGTATTGTAAGGTATTACTTAGTATTTGTTTTAGATAAATATAATAATAGCTATAAGTATAGTAAACTATATATATATGTGATTATAGCAGATGATCATATGTCCGATTTACAGGATCAAACATATTGTTTTTCAAAACCTCAGTCTTACTCAATGAACCAAAACAATTTAGTATTACAACAGAATTTATTAAGGAAACTTTGTTGTTACAACAAAAACTAAAATCTATGTAGCGATAAAATTATATATATATATTAGGGTTTTGGATGATGAAAAAATTAGAGTTTGATTTTAAAAAACAACCTTTAGAATATTATATAGGGCTCCAACTAAGCATGTCATGTCACTCTTTTCAATTTTTTTATTTTTAAAAAAAAATAGTGTTCAACATAGATATAAATACATATAAGGTATTTTAGATAAATCAAGATTATAGTCTGATTTTAAATAAACAACTTAAATTATTATACTATGTAAATTGAATAACTTTTGCTACATAATTCGCAATATTATAATTTTTTAACCATCAGAGGGTGCTCGAATATGCTTTGAAATAAGTTTCATACAAATATAGTTTTACAACTTATGAAAATATATTTTTTTAGGTGAACAATAACATATTATTTATTCTTTATTTTAAGTGCATGTTAAAATAGCTATAAAAGCAACATATTATATGCGACAATAGCAATTATGTCTCTCAAAATCAAACTTTAAAGAATGAGTCATAAGAAGATAAAAAATACATATCTATAGTTTTGAACCTATAGCATGCCATGATGGAATTACATGAAAAATCAAATGAAAATTTGTCAACAACATTGTTGAGGTACTCCTATTATGTAATTAATTGATTTTTTTATTCCGACAATATTTATTGTATACATAATCATTTATGTTTTTCTTTTTATATATCTATATGTCATATCTTATTCTTTTCTCCATTCACTTAATTGAACTAAAACTAATTGGGAAATCAAGGTTTCCGTTTCTAGATTATTTGAGGTCACGGATCATAAAAAAGGGGGAAGTTTGATAAGTCTTGATATGGTCATGATTGATGAAGAGGTATATTTTTCTCTTAAATGAAATTTTCGATTATTTTCTGGTTGGGTTATGTTTATATTAGGTCATCATTGGGTTCGGTTTAAGCACAGATCGCTTCATTGTAAGGCCAAGCCACAATACAACCAAATATAATTCTCGGGTTTAAGTTAAGCTCTTTCTCAGGTTCAACTCAAGCTTGAATGCAGTCATTATTGAGTTCCAAATGGGGTCAACTCATAATTTGGTCAAACTTAAATCAAGCATATCACAAATTTAGGTTAAGCTTGGATCGATTTATTATTGTAGCACCCCAATGTCACAATTAATTTTTCGAATTTGTCGCGAGGACGCTAGATCGCTATCTAACCAGCCTATGAAGTATACATACGATGAATCATAGTAATAACACAATATCACACTCGAAGTAAATAACAATGCATAACCCTTTATTAATAATATTGTTGATACAATTATCTAGATACCTTGGATAGACACAAGGTCATCTATATAGGCAACACTAACAGAGATAAGCCTATCTGTCTGAGAGAAGTAACTGACACCCAACAACTGCCAACACACGTGGCATGTACATACAGTAATAGAGCGCTTATATGTGCGCCTGATGATGCGTCCCTTGTGCCTAGTCAACCAATAACCATCTATGTGAACCATTTTGTCCATTCGCTCCTCATATGGTGCATCTGACACAGGCACGTGGCATACACGCGCCTACAAAACGCACACTTGTTCATTATTTAAGAATACTAAACGTGTACCCAACATATGCACGTGCACTGCACGTGACTAAGCATCCCAAACTAAGCAGAAAGCCACATCCGTCCATCGCATCCATCAGCTATCTATTATGCCCACAAGAGGCTAAGGCAAGGCACCATGCACCCAGCACACAAAGGCCATGCCTTAGGCCAAGTAACCCAGTTATGCCATGTCAAAGGATCTTCACTTAGGGTCTTTCAAGCCAATCCCCCAATGTGCCATGGCTTAGATTAGCTTACGCTATGCAATAACCCATGCTTAGGAGAGCCACAGAGCTGCCCCAACCATGAGTTAGCACCTTCCCCCTAAAGAGGGTTAAGTTTGAGAAGCTATGAATATCCAGTGAACACAATTGACGGTAACTCCACAATGGATTTTGATCCCGGCCAAAAACCCAATTGTCTTTCCTATGAACATAGTTGTGCGTTGCTTGCGGATTTGGCGGCATTATTTGCTAGTTACAAAGTTTATAATGCTCATCGATAATGTTGTCAATATATTCTTCCAATCTCAAAAGAACTTGTCACCTAAACAAGCCCGTTGGATGGAATTACTAGAGGACTATGATTTCACTTGACAGCATAAGCCTGATAAACACAATATGGTGTCGGATGCTCTTAGTCTCAAAACCAAGGAGGTGTTTGCGGCCATGTCGCCAGTTGAATCTGATTTTGCCAAGCGAGTGCTGGAAGAGTGCAAAGATGATCCAAAATATATTCTCCTTTGTGGTCAAGTGAAAGATGGTTTGGTGCGGAGGTACTGGACTGGGAATGGATTGTTGCTAAGAAGGGGCGTTGGCTATATGTCCCCACATGAAAAGATAAGACATGAGTTGTTGAGGTCGTTCCAAATTCTATATAGGCCGACCACCCTAGAAGGGAAAAAACGAAAGTGATTCTTGAAAGGAGTTATTTCTGGCCAATGATGCAATAGGAAGAGGAGGCATACGTGAAATCCTACCATGTATGTCAGTTAGATAAATTAAGAAGCGCAAAGAAGTAGGTCTTCTAGAGCCTTTATCCATCACAGAGAAACCATGGGTATCGGCTTCGATGGATTTTATTCATGGGTTCCTTTAAGTAAATGGACAGCGGTTGATCATGGTTGTGGTAGATCAATTCTCAAAGTATGTTGTGTTTATTCCATCCCTTAATGCATGTCCAACCGAGGAGGCAGCGAAGCTTCTTCTTAGCTATGTGGTGAAGTATTTTGGACTTCCGAGAAACATCATTAGTGATTGAGACACCAGATTTAGTAGAAGGTTTTGGATGGCATTGTTCAACTTGATGGGATCCCAACTTAAGTTTTCCAAACGAATTGTCAGGCAGAACGTATTAATACTCTACTGGAGGAGTATTTGTGGCATTACTTGACTGCTTAGGAGAAAAATTGGTTAGAACTCTTGGACACCACTCAGTTTGCTTAACTTCCATAAGAGTTTATCTACAGGACTGACTCCTTTTGAGTTGACAATGGGGTGGCAGCATCTAACCCCACATGAGATGGTAAAGCAGAGAAAAGATGTGGGATGTCTAGCTGCACATCACTGTGCTGGTAGCCATCAAGAGTTGAAGGAAGAGGCAAGGGATAGCCTTAAGAAGGCAGCCCACCGCATGAAAAGTATGCGGACAAAGGCAGGATACCTTTGGAATTCAAGGTAGGGGATAAAATATTGTTGAAACTTACACCCCAAATCTGGAAAAAGATAAGTACCATGACAGCAGAACGATCTTTAATTCCGAGATATAATTGTCCCTTCAAGGTTGTACAAAAGGTTGGTGTAGTTGAATACAAGTTGAAATTGCCAGATAGGTCGAAGGTCCATCCAACATTTCATGTAATTAATCTAAAGCCATACCATGAGGATGTGGAAGGCTTGCACCCAACATCAAAGAGGAACCCACCGACAATATGAAAACAGTTTACTAAAAAAGTTGAAAATATTTTGGATCGCCAGGTCTTGGGACAAAGTAAGAAGAATTAAAGGATCGAATACTTAGTACAATGGAACGATTGCCTGGAAGCAGAAAGTTCTTGGGAGCGAGATACAAAGCTTGGGCAGTTCAAGAGAAAGGTTGAGGAGTACTTGACAAGGGCATCAAGCTATTCAAGTGGGGTGGTTTGTAAGAACCCTTATGTCCCCAGGGGAGGGCACGGTGTAACCTTGGCTAAGGACACACATATATCAACCTTGGTAGAGTCAAGGTAGAGTCTAGATGGCGGAGTATCGTCACAAAGTTATTGTATTTGATGCTAAGGCTAGCACTCGTCGAGGTAGCAAGCAGCTAGCATTATCCCCTATGACGATTGAGTACTATGTGCCTATGGGTTGGCTCGAAAGCCGTAGTAGTAAGGTCGTGATATAAGGAGGCCATCTATGTTCATAAGGAACACAACTATGTTTTTGGGGGGGCCCAAAACCCATTGTGAAGTTATCGTCAATTGTGTGTTCAGTAGATATTCATAACTTCTCATGCTTAAGCCCCTCTAGAGGGAAGATGTTAACTCATGGCCTTAAGACAGCCATGGGATGCCCTGGGGCGTGGCACTCCTAGGCATAGTTGACCCCCCCTCTATTCATCGATTTCCTCATCCACAAGTAAATATTACTATAACAATTCCTAAAAATCTTCTCATAAATCCATAAATTTCACTTACTTGAGGGTATATAAATATCCAAATTATCTTATTCTATCCACTATCAAACATCTCTCTCCTTATTCTTTTTTTTTTTTTTTGTAATTCAAATATTGTGTTTGCAACTATTTTTTTCCTCTCTAGTTAGTCAGAGATGCCTCTTATCCCTAGGAAACACTATGTTGTAAAACATCATTGTCGTCGTCAATTACTACAATCACCTTCATCTATGTGTAGACCTTGCTTTACTCGCTTAATCCATCCCTTTTTTTTAGTTTCAAGTGTTTTCCCCTTTGTGTGCTAAAAAATTACATTTTAAATTACTTTCAATGACTTTTGTAACTTTGTAAGTTTCTTTTTAATTTTTGGCATATTTTAAAATATCATTTGTTTGTCATTATCTCAATGTGTTGTAATTTATATTTTTCAAATAAAAAATCGTTAATCAAGATTACTGTTTTTAACACTTGAATTTTAGTATTAATAATAAAAAGTTATCACGAGGATCGCGTGTAAATTAGGCTAATATATATATATATATATATATATATATATATATATATATATATATATATATATATATATATATATATATATATATATATATATATATATATATATATATATATATATATATATATATATATATATATATATATATATATATATATATATATATATATATATATATATATATATATATATATAAGTGAGTTCATATGAGAATGCATACTTGCATGAGATATGAGAATGGATTTTACGCGCTAAACTCTAATGAACAAGTGATGTAACTCCAAAAAAAAAAAATTTTTGGGCTCGAAGTTTTTTCAGGAGGTATTACTCTAATGAACAAGTGTTGTAACTATAATCCAATCGTGTGGTTAAGATTCATTCTCATTTCTCATGTAAGGAGGCATTCTCATGTGATCCTGCCTCAAAATACTTGATCAAGACCAACTAACCATGTCATTCGATCATTGTTGCAGAAGCAACGACTCTTCATCATGTTATCAAAATGGCGGCAGAAAATCACATCAATTCCATTATCGTTGAAGGTGACAATTTGCTAGTTATCAACTCAATTTTCGACATTTGGCGGCCTCCTTGGTATATTGATCTGATCATACCATCCAAGATATCAAAATCATGCTTCATCAATTTCAATCATGGCATATCAGACACATCTATCGAGAAGCCAACAGAGCAGCTAACTGGATTGCTAACGTCGGTCACTTAGTTAATGACTCTTTTGAGATCTCTTCTTGTAATCATTGTAGTTAATCTTCCATTCTTGTAACTGACGCATTAGGAGTTCCTCTCGAACGGATGGTCTCCTAATACCTTTTTCCTTACCATTACAAAAAAAAAAAAAATATATATCCTTCATAAATTTACAATGGAAACCATAATTGAAAAATTAGAAAATTCAATTAGACATAAGTAGAAAATTTGAAAGGCCAAGGCGTAACACATGACCCTTTTATTATATTTGTCATTCACGAAGTGAATATACAATAAATTAAAAGTATGTATTCACCAAACAATAAAAAGCACAGTATAAAGATACAGAAAATTCAAAGCTCAATTTTGGAGAAGTAATACTATTATTAAATTACACAAGATTTGAGTATCATTATATAACCAACTTAAGGGCACTTGCGTTTTCCTCCATGGGTAGTCTGGTTGTAGTAGCAAGCGCAGAGTTCTTGGTTACCGGAAGTACCCGGTGGAACACAACCACAACGAGCACAGCAGGTCCCACATGCCCTGTGGCATAGCTTTGGCCTACGGCTTAACCGACACCTGGCCATGCATGCTGCTCCACAATCTGCCCAATGATTACATCTAGTTTTTAATACTATTATTAAGAATTTTTAACTTTAACCATTTTATAAAGTCAATTGTAAATAAAATTTATTTTTAATAATATTTCACATTGATCAATAAATACACAAACTAAAAATTTCCCTCTCATTATTTCTTAAGATTGATATAAAAGGGCTTGTTTATTACTATCTCCACCTTTGCATGTTTAGGTTTTCTTTTTTCTTTAGAATGAGAACAAATTTTAAGAATAGAAAAAATTTAAACTCTTTTGCTATCAAAATTTCAATTCTTACATGACTAACTTAAGTTCGATTTAGTATAGAACTCATGTCATATTAGAATCTTCGGAACCAAAACCAAAAACTTGATAATAAGTATCAAATGGATTTGAGGTTATTAATTTGTAAATTCAAAAGATTATAAAGATTATTTTAAAAATTCATATACTAAAGTAGTAAGTGTAAATCTAATTATAAAAGGGAGGAAATAACATTGTCAACATCATATGCTTGAATATTGGCATTCCAACACTTACTTATACCAAGTAGAGACCTCTTTGGACCTTTGCTCTCAATCTGCACATCAAAAAAATGTAGTTTTAGCCTTTAGGATTCACAAATGAGTAAATCTCATTGATGATTATAGAGCCTAAATTCCTCGATTGACCTCCCTAAGATTTTAGCAAGATCTTGTGAATTTGAACGACAAAATTTTACATTGATGTGTTTTTAGCTAAAAAAAGTCCTACAAAAATGGGAATTTTTATTAAAAAAATATATAGAAAAAATTGTGGGTGCTTTTTTAAAACGACCATAATAAAATATATGAAATTATGAATGCCCAAAATTTAATATTGAAATATTATCTTTTCAAGATCAATTGTCATGAATTATAGACGAAGAGAATGCAAAGTAAGTTTAACTGTAATTTGCCGCCTTTTGTGTATAAGATCAACACAAGATAGGAGTATTCTTTTACCCATATAATATGATTATGAGTGCGCCTTGGCCCTTGGGTGTAACATGTGACACCATAACTTATTATGTAACATGTGTAATGACATACATTTCAACAAGAATGACATGGATTATACAAACAATGACATGCATCTCATGTCATTTTTGAGTTATTTTTACAAAATAAGTGATGGTTTGTAGGTTGTTATACCCTAGATTATGGTGTAACAGTTACGCCCAACAATTTATGTATCATTATAGAATGCTTTATTATCTAAAACTTCTTTCCAAAATGAATTTTACAAAAAAATCAAACAAAACAAAGGTAATAATAAGTCTTTAAAAAAAGAACAAATATAATAAACATTTTCTGTCATCTACTGTCTACTGAGTATTGATGGTCCTGGGAGGTACGAAAAAATAAGACAGATGTGCTTTTAGGACCAACAAAAAAACAAAGGAGTGAGAGAGAGATAATAAGATATATGGTCTTAATTAGGAGACATATATATATCACTCTTTTTCTTTTATGCTGTTGCAAATCAGACATGTATTACTCTATCAATAATATACAAAAATGAACAAAAGGAACAAATGGAATTATTAGTATTTTGTCGAATCATGTCATAGCCAAGAGACACAATAGATTACTAATAATTCATCCTTTTTTATTATAATCACTAAAATTTTCACTTAAGAAAGTATGGTATATTAATCATCACATATCGACTTCTAGTATATTATTGGAGATATCTCCCTCTTGTCTCAGCTCTTTTTCATTGTTTTAATATTTGCACATTACCCATTTGTAAAGATAATGAAAGAACGTATGAGTCTAATGTTATCAAAATTTCATGTTTTTAGAGTTATAATAAGTGAAAGATATAGTAGAACATATGATATTTATACAAAATAAATATAAATTCCTTACTAGAAAGGATTTAAAAAAATGCAAAATTCTTGATTGAGATGTTTTGAGCAAACTTATTGAAATACTTTGAGAGTGAAAAATTATCCTAGCTAAACAAATACCTCTTTAAAATGAATAGAAGGTTGTAAGTCTGAAAATAGATTATTCTGATCGTATGAGTTCATATATACAAGATTTTGTCGTTATTTATAATTTATGACTATATAGCATGTCGCAAATATATGCTTCTAATACATAGGACTATAGTAACTAACCACTTCTTGAGCTTCAACCACATGAAGGAGGAGAAAAGAGAGGACAAAAGTAGCAATGAAAAGCTTAGAAATAGCCATAGCTAGCAATAAGTAACTTGTTTTTTGTGTTTAAAAGCTTCTAATTTGGGTGTGTTTAAGTTGCAGTGATGAAGAGAAATGTTGGGCGTGGTGTATTTGTAGTGCACAAAAAGATGCTTATGCTCATGCAAGGAAGGATACAGCTGCCATATGATAGCACACCATAATATACGAATCAAAAGATAATAAAAAAGAGTGCATTTTAGTGGGTGAAAACTAAAGGAAGTGACATATGCTAGAGTGTATTTTTTTTGTAGTACATTTTTTTTCATTAAAATAAATTTGGGGGTTGGATAGATAAGTTTGAGGTTGTTCTTAAATGATAGAAGCAACCGAGCTCCCACCAACTTCTGGTCTTTAGCTACTTACGTGTTGGTGTAAAGGAGTCAACGCATTATAGTCTTGACCTAATAAATTAAAGTTAACCCGAACTAAAAAATTTAATTCTCATATTCGATTTGGACTCGGTATTAAAGATCCGTAATAGAGGTGTCAATTCGGTTAAACGGTTCACTTCTAGTTCAAACCAAATAGTTTGGTTGACTAATTCAGTTGATTTTAGTTCTTTTTCATGACTAAATTGATTCAGTCTAAATTTTTACGGTTTCAATTCAATTTGATGTTGTTCATTCAATTTTTAGTTCCGTTATGTTAAAGTTATCTTTTGGTTGGACCCATAATGTTTCGGTTCAAAACAATTGACTTTTACCTATATATTACTATCAGTTTGATTTTGGTTAATTTATGTTTAGTATAGAAAGCCACACCAGCTTGGACGAAATATGATACCGGTTAGGACATGCATCCTTTTTTCACTTCGTGTCGTGTTTCTGGTTAATTGTTTTGTCGTGCCATGTAATTTATACTCGATTCGACTTGTTATCGTTTCAGTTGATTTTGACGGAACCAGCGATACTATCAAGATACGTGTCTATATTTGTCTACAAAAGCGCGATAGAAAGTTGCTCCATTTACTGTGAAGTTATTGTATTAAAAGGTTCAAAATTTGACTGATATTCAAAATTTCAATTTAATCTTCTTCATTATAGATCAATGTCTCAATATTTGAACTCGGTTAGACTTGTTGTCGGTTGAGCTGCCAATTTGGTTCAACCTCTAAGTTCTAGTAAAATATGTTAGCTCAATATATTAATATAAGTCGATAAGCTAATTAAAGATTCAAAAAGTTCATTAAAGTATTACTAAATCTTCTTTATATGTAAATGCATTTCGAAACTAAAAACATCTACTTAAATGATTCCATGTACGTACTTATTGGACTAAATGAACGTGTCAATAATGGTAGCCGATAAGCTAATTTAAGATAACAATACAACTTTTGAATTAATTGTCTTTATGCAAATTGAAATGCATTTTGAAACTTAAGACACCTAATTGAACTGAAACATGTTGTTAATGGATTAGATGGATTTATCAATATAAGTTAATAAGCTAACTTGAAATAACAATAGTCTATTAAAGTCAATTGTACGTATTTAAGTTCAAATTATCTTGAAACTAAAAACATCTGATTGAATTAATAAAACAAGTTGTTCAGAGTCTAGAAAAATCTGCAATTTACTATGGAAATGTGAAGGAAGAAATTCAGAGTAGGATTTTTCAGATGACAAAAATAAAGAAGGGTGACTTTCCATTCATATATTTGGTGTTCCAATCACATCCAAAAGGATCAGTAGAGCTGACTGTGATGTCTTGATTGACAAAATCTTAAAGAGAATCTTGTGTTGGAGTACAAGACATCTCTCTTATGCAGCTAGAGTGGTTCTCATTAACTCTGTCCTTATGAGCTTGTATTTATATTGGGCTCAGGTTTTTATTCTCCCTAAGAGTGTGATTCATAAGATCATCCAATTATGCAGTTCATTCTTATGGGAAGGGAAAATCACTCTAAATAAAAGCCCTCCTGTTGCTTGGGATCTCATTTGTAGACCAAAGAAGTATGGGGGCTTAGGTGTTCAGGATTGTCAAGTGTGGAATGAAGCTGCAATAGGTAAATATGTGTGGCAGGTGGCTCAGAAAGAGGATGTTTTGTGGATAAAATGGGTGCATTGTATATATATTAAAGAAGGGAACTTGTGGGAACATGAGGCTCCAAGGACAGCTAGCAGGGTGTGGAAAACCATCTGCAAAATGAAGGAGAAATTTAAGGCAGCTTATAATGGGAATCAATGGATGGATGGTTCCAAGAATTACTCTTTCAAAGAAGGACATAAATGGCTGAAGGTGCAGCAGCAGAAAGTTGACTGGTATATTTGGGTTTGGAATAGCTTCAACCAACCTAAACACTCATTCATTTCTTGGATGTCCATGTTAGGTAGACTAAAGATCGATTGTACAAGGTTGGTCTATGCCCTGATGAATTGTGTTTACTATGCAGGCAAGAAACTGAAACATGCTCACACCTGTTTTTCAGATGCCCTGTTAGTAGTATTGTTTGCCAGGGGATTATGAACTGGATTGGATTGAAAAAGTATAATCATGAGCAGTTGTACACTAGCTGGAAGAGATGGGGAAGGAAGTTTAGACAAAAGAGGAAACAGAAGGTGAGTTATGCTGTTCTGGCTGCTCTGGTGTATCATATATGGAGGTGCAAAAATCAAGCTTTGTGGCATGATGCAGTAAGAAGACCTGAGCTGGTGATAAAAGGTATCCAGAATGATGTTATAAGCAAAGTTCAGTCTTGTCTTGATGTTAAATGGTCTAATGAAGAACGATGCTGGTTACAACAGTTAAAATGTGGTTGATTTACTTGTTGTTTGTTGTGTGAGCTAGTATACTGTACTAGCTCACTTAGGTTGTATTGTTTGTTGGTGAGCCCTGTTTTTGGGTTTCTTTTGGTAATATTAGCTTACATTTTTACCCAAAAAAAAAAAGTTGTTATTGTATGTGATCGATTAACGTATCAAATAATGTAAGTCGATAAGCTAATTACAGATAACAATACTCTATTTAAGTTAATAATCTTTAAACTAAATTCATTTCGAAACTGAAAATATATAATTCAATTAAAACAAGTTGTTATAGGATAACCAAGCTTGCTTGGTGGAGGTGGTGGGGAACTCACCATGTGATTTTGAGGTCACAAGTTCGAACCCCACTACCTACTTGTACTTGGGAGTAGGGATTCCCATATATTCCCCCCTTATCTCAAGCGTTGACCTGTGTAGCTAGGCTAGCTGACCTACGAAAGGTGTTGGTCCAGTAGGGTACTTCTTCTTACCAAGGGGATCCCTGATGCCTCCCCCCCCCCCTTTCCCAAAAATATTTATTATGGGATGAGTTAAACGAATGTATCATTAATAAATGGCTTGTGATAAGCTTTGCATTTTAGTTAATAGTCTTTACGTTAAATTCATTTCAATTGGGTAATAAGTATAATATATAAGAAAAAAGATAGCACCTCGATTGCAGTAGAGCCGTAGAGGTGAATAATATGCTACAATTGAGACCTTTATCAACATGTTACAGGAAACAAATCTCTATAACAATTGAAAACATACAAATTTGATTTGTTATTTTCATCTTATTCCCAGCCATTATCAGAAAAAAAAATTCATGTATATTTAGATAAGGACTAATAAGGTCTAATAAGTTTAGATAAGTTCAAAATAAGTTTGGATAAGAACTAATAAGGTTTGTTAAGGTCTATTTTTAATTCAGCAAAAAGAAAGTTTGACACACTCACAAATAAGTTATGCTATAGTGGCAATAAAGTTAAGATAAGTTTAAATAAAATCTAATAAATTCCAATAGGTCTTGATAAGTTCAGATAAACAAAAATAAGTTAAAATGAACGGTTCCTAATACCAATACTAATAGCCATATTGATAAATAGTATAGTAATAATTATAATACAAGTACTAGTAATTAATAATAATAATAATTATTATTATTAAAAAAACCAAATACTAAAAATTTATATTTCTTTTTATAGTGAACCTTCTACCTTCTGCTGAGCTTTCACTTTGCCTAAGCACAAATACACAATCGTTAGATGAAATCCATCAACAATCTCAAACAACAAATGACGATTTTCACGGATGGGTATTTTCCACTATTAAATTGAACCACAACCACAGCTCCAGTTCATTAATAACCAAATCAAACAAATCCCTCCAAAATCAAAACTCGAAAATTTCAAATCACCACTCTCTCTCTCTCTCCTTCCTATATAAACCCACCTCCCCAAAAAACCCATTTTCCCAACACAATCAGAATCAATTACTTATTAGTAGCAAATAATACTCAAAAATTTCAGAGTCAAAGGAGAGAGAAAATGTCATGAAGAGGAAAGGGAAAAGGGGTTGGGAAAAGGAGGAGCAAAGAGGCACAGGAAGGTTACTAGGGATAACATTCAGGGAATCACTAAGCCTGGGATACGTTGATTGGCTCGACGAATTAGGCCCTGTTCTTTTGTAGTTAATTTCAGTTCAGTTCCGTTTCATTTCGTTCTGTTCAGTTCAGTTTAGTTTAGATTCTCTCAGTTCAAATTTTCAAAAGAATGGAGCCTTAGTGTAAAGAGGCAGGGGCTTACGTTTTAGGGGTTAGACTTGGTTAGGTTTTCTAAATTCAATGTAAATGCAAATTGAATGGTTAAATATGAAATGGATATATTGTTAATTTGTTTGCCTTTTGCTAACATGTACTTCTAGTTATTTTAGATTTTTTGTAATTTCTTTGTTATCTTTGAAATTTGATTTCTGAAATTAAAATTGAGGAATGTTGATAGTAATTAAAATTATACCTAGGTGAACATTGTTGGAGGCAGCAACTTTAACTTTTTGATCTAGCGTCTATTTCTAGCATAATTATATTTTTCTATTGTTAACGTGTCATGTTAGTTATTTCTGAGCTCTTCACAACTTCTTCTAAATTAATTCAAGTTGAGGATTTTCTTGCAATATATGAATTTTGTAATTAAAGTGTCATATCATTATTCAGTAATGACATAGTAAGATAACTAAGATAGGTTCCTGTCAAAAAAAAAAAAAAAAACTAAGATAGGTTATTATTTGTTGCAGTTGAAAATTGTTGCAGTTGAAAACAATTTTAAAACAGTTATCGATTTACTTTAGTATAGGTTCGGTTCAATTTAAAACAATTTTTAATTTATTCTAGTTGAGTTTAAATTCAGTTCGGTTCAATTTAAAGCATTTTTTTAAGCAGTTAATTACAGTTCAGTTTGTGTTCGGTTTGTGTTTCAGTTCAGTTTGTGTTAAGTTGTCGTTGACTTTAAGCATTTGGCTTTTGATTATTTCACTTTTCAGTAGTGGGTCACTTTAGATTAGTTTGTTCAGTTCAGTTGGTTATCAATTTGCAGTTCACCCATCAATTTTCAACCAAACTGACAACTCTAATCCAAATTTTACCTGCTCCGCAATCCAATAAGTACTTAACCAACCACAACACGCCCTAAACAACTAGACTCTTTAATCTGGACTAGAAACAAACTCTACTCAAAACTGACATGACCAAAATTAACTCGTCCCGAAATTGACTTAAATATTAATGACACCACTCTAAATGTATTTTTTTTAAAGAGAAGTTTCATTAATTGAAAGCCAAAAGGTATCTACAATAAGTATTAAAGAAAAACAAAATATAATCAGACAAGATCAGATCAGATTCGTCTTCGAAGCAACTACAATGAACAAGATCAAGCAATACATCGCAACCCACTTGTATTTGCTGAATCACGCAGCTACTGATGGGGAAGTCTATCATTCTGACATAGTTTGGGGAAGAAAAATCTTGATATAACCTTGTTGACCGCATCTGAATTTCCAATACTTAGATGTTGATGGTCTTGAATCTCAACCAATAGGAACAATTTCTCATGCCAATTTTTAAACTTCCACGTGGGAAGAGAATAAAACCAACTTCCGAACTCCCATGAAAGGAGATAAAGAACCCAAAAATTGGGTAGAAAAGTCTCAAAAAGAGAGATAATGGAAGATTGTTAATAACAAAAACAATGAAAACTAGAAGAAAAAAGAAGAATTGGGGGCTTACCACCATCGAAAGGATGATGGCGGCCCCAAACTAGAAGAAAAAAATTAGGTTTTTTTTTTTTGAAGAGGAAGAGGAGAGAGGGGAGAGGAGGAAGCTAGGATCAGTTTCTACTCAAAACTGACATGACCAAAATTAACTCATCCCGAGATTGACTTGAATATTAATGACACCACTCCAAATGTAATTGTTTATTAGAATTTTCATCAATTTTAATATCTTCCAGTGTATGTTTTATTAGACATGCATAAAGTTAATTGTCTTTAGGGGTCGGTTATATTGAGTTGACTTGTCGTTTAATCTTGAATTTGGTCATTTGAAAGAGTAAACATCAACTACTATGATTATTAGTAAAGGTATTGCATAAGTGTAGAATAGTAGAAAATCTTTTGCAGAAGTTTATATTCTTTCAGCTGATTGAGTAGAAATAATTTTGGATCAATAAAATCTTGCTTTGGATCGGACCAGATAATAACAAGTTCGGTCAAAATTTATATTTAAACAGGTTGAAAGCATGTCAGAATAATGCCCGGTTTAGTTAAAAAAAAAAGGTTGGATTGAATTTGGGTCCTAATAGATGTCGATCGTTTCGAGTTGAATCAGGTTTTGAGTGATCACGAGTCAGGTGCTGATTCCATTTGGCTTTGTACTTATTGGGTCAATTCGGTTGTCGAGTCATTCTTAAACTAGGTGCAAATCGTGTAGTTTTAATTTGGATCTCAAATTCTATGGTCAACTCAGGTGTTTTATAGATTTTGGGTTAGGTGGGTTCAAGTGATATAGACAAGCTTTCCCAATTATTTTTTTCTAAAGAGATATTTCATTAATTAAAGACTAAACGGCATCTACAATAGGTATTAAAGAAAAATAAAATACAATCAAATAAGATTAAATCAAACTCGTTTTCGATAAAACTATAATGAACCAGATCGACTAAAGTAGCACAAGACCCTTGTATTTACTGAATCCTGCAGCTATTAACGGAACCGACTATTATTTTGACATAGTTTGAAAAATAATATTCTTGATATAACAATGTTTACCATATCTAAACTTCCAATACTTTCATGTTGATAGTCTTGAACTTTAACCAATGAGAATAATTTCTCATACCTACAAACAAATAAACAAGCCTCACAACACCCATACAGGAGAAGAAGACCTCCACAACAGAGATAAAAATCCTCATAGCAGGGCTCGAGAAACTCTCATAAAGATAGACTAATTTATTTAACAAAACAAGAAAATAAACTAAAAACTGAAAACAAGAGGAAAAAATGGGCTTACCATGGATCGATGAGAACATCCATGGCTGCCCCTCCAGATGCAGAGGGAAAAAAAGGAAAAGAGGGGGCGGCGAGGGAGAATAGGGAAGATTAGGGGTTTTTTTTAGGGAAAGGTTTTCTTTTTTTACAGTTAGCTTTCCCAATTATCTTAATTCTCTTTAAGTATACAAAGTATATAAAATTAAGTCCTGTCGTACAACGAACTAAATATGGAAGCTACTGGTTGATAAAAGATTCAACTTACTAGATATGATCGATATTCAAAATTTGAGACCTTTCTCCTCCACCCCCTCTCTCCCTCACCTAGATTATTGTGTCTCCCCTCCCCCTTGTTGCATGTAAATCAGAACAGAGGAAGTATACATAATTGGTAAACATTGTCGTTAGTTTGAGTATAAAGGTAATATGATTTCATTCGTTGCATGTTGTTTCTGCCAAAAAACTGATGAGTGATATGTGTCAAAGACTGATGCCATGCCTCGAGGACTATGAGAGCTCTGGTGGGAATATCACCGATGTTCTTGCAAAATAAGAGGAAATCTATTCTGAAATGTTCCAGTAAAGCCCCTCTGATGCTTAAGTCCGTGGGATGATTAATGTATAGAGTGAAAATGAAATAATTGTATAGAGATATTATAGCTTTTCTGGTTCGGAGTTACATGAATCTAAGCTGATCGAATGGTTCAATATTTATATTGGGATGGATCCCATGAATGAGGGTGGTAAAGTCATTCCTGATTTCTAGGGGATCCTTCTTCCCTTTTAGTAAGGGCGTTATAGTAAATTCATGTCGATAATGGGTCGGACATGCATGTAATGAACCTGAACATTACTACAAAAGAATCTCCAAATCAGCATTGCATTATTTGAATCACTTTAAACTTAGCATACTATTATGGCTGATTTTTGCAGATTGACACTGACGTTGAAAATCTATGACGCTCACATTAGCAGCGGAAGTATGACGCATAGACTTGGTCAAAGAACAACCGATTACCTAAGAATAAGGAAGACGGAGTCAAGAGTTATTCCAGTTAGTTTAAGTGGGTCAATAAGTGTTTAAATGTTACGTAAAAGAAGCATAGAATTTGTGCCAAGATTCTAGCTAACTACTTCCTATATTTGGGGATGCACGTTGAGCTCAAGAAAGGAGTATAAAAGGATTGGAGGGTTAAAGCGAAAGGCATTCCAACACATACGCATAAGCTAAAAGACCTACAGTTTACTCTCGTTCACAAAATACTTAGCACTTCATACTTTTGTTTCCTTTCATATTGCAATTGAATTATTGTACTTAGAGTCAAATCTATTAGGTTGTATTGATCGTCATTCACTCCGATTGGCGATTGCATATAGTGGATTGGTAGACTCACATCTACCCGCAGTTTTTTACCCACCTTTATTAGGGTTTTTCCGCGTTAACACTTCTTTGTGTCGTTCCTTCTTTTCATTATCTCCATATTCGCATAACATACGTCGTATAAATCTAATTGTTGCCGTCCCGTATCAAATCCCGTCGTTTAGGCGAAAATCAGCATAAATAATTTGGCGCCCACCGTGGGGCCATAGCCAGATCAATCACTTCTTTAGAATTCTCTCGAAATTGCCGCATCAATGAACGCTGACGAAATGCAGAAGCTCTATGATCAAATGAAGGCAGAAATGGGCCGAAATGAAAAAGGCTAATGAGCAACTGTCCTCTGAGTTCTCGTCGTCGCAAGAAAAGATCCAAAAGTTACAAGAAGAATTGGCCTCGACGAAAGCGTCCAAGACTCGACGTCGCTTCAATGGAGACGACGTTCCCGTCATGCATCCCTTCACTGATTCCGAAAGCACCGAGTCAGAAGATGACGAAGGTTTCCTTGATGGAAACCCCCTTAACGATCAAGATGGAGGCTCCCTTGAAAAGACTCCCATGAATGAAGATGAAGATCCCATGGCGACGTGGATGATCCTGATCGAGAAGCAGAACCGCGCTTAATGAAGCTCATGTCTCAACTCCCTGGAGCGCCCATACCCAGTGTCGTCGAGCACCGGGACGGATATGCAGCGTCTCCGTTCGTTGAGAAGATTTCCAAGGCGTCGCTGTCGAATAAGCTCAATCTACCTGCCCTGACTGCTACATATGATGGATCAACTGACCCCACTGAGCACGTCGCTCAGTACAAGCAAAGAATGTGGCAAGCGTCAATCCCGTGGCATCTCGTTGAAGCGTGCATGTGCAAGTCCTTCGGGGCTACCTTGACCGGGCCAGCTCTCAAATGGCTTGGATCCCTTAAGCCTGGCAGCATCGCCAATTTCTCTACTCTAGTCAATAAATTTTATGATAAATTTGAAGGCAGTCGTAATCTAGATAAGCAGACGAGTGACCTCTATGGCATTGTCCAGGGACCAAACGAATCTGTCCGCGATTATTATAATCGCTTTAATGAAGAAATGATTAGCATTAAAGATCTTGACACTAAGACCGCTATCAAATGTTTCAGGAAAGGCCTCGTCCTCCGGTCAAAGCTGTACAATCGTTTGACGAAATATCCTTGTTCCACATTCGAAGAAGTAAAGTCAAGGGCGCTGGCTCAGATACGCCTGGAAGAAGAGGGTGACATCCTCAACACCATCTCTACTCGCCATGTGTCGGAGAGCACGAGCGATTGCAAAGCCTTCGTCCCAAAGAAGAGCAATTGGCGGAATCATCCTTACAGTCGTCCTAACCAGGTACAGAATGTTAACGATGTAATTGAAAACGCAGGTACTGAAGACGGATCAATCGTCATACCTGACATCGGATCCCATAAATTCTCCGCCGACGTCAGAGGTGTCGTCAACGCATTAACAAAGATCGGAGCCCCTGTCCGTTGGCCGAGGAAGAGTGATCGCCCAGACGCTCAAAAGGATCAGACCAAGTGGTGCCAGTTCCACCACGACCATGGCTATAAGACGGAAGAGTGTGTCGCGCTCCGAAGGGAAGTCGCGTTCATGCTGAACAAAGGGCACCTCCAAGATCTCCTCAGCAACAAGGGGAAGGCGTCCTTCTATAAAAATCCTTCCAAGTCAAATCCGCCTGCATCCCCTACTCACGTCAAGGTAATCAATGTAATCTTTTGTGGTTCAGACGTTTGCGGACTAACATATTCAGCAGCTAAAAGGCTAGTTAGATAGGGATCCCCCTCGTCCACTGTTCCTAAATCTTACAGGTCAGACGATGAACGCAAGATAGAGGCGATGTCAATTAGTTTCGACGACGACGACGTGTGCGACGAGGAGCACCACGACGGATTGGTCATCTATTTGACCGTCAGCAATTGCCTACTGCGACGAGTGCTGGTTGATGGCGGTAGTTCAGTCAACATCATCTTCAAGAATGCCCTCGAAGGTATGGGTCTTTGTGATAGGGATATAAATAAAAAATCTACTGTCTTAGTTAGTTTCAGCAGAGAGGCACAGCAGACTGTCGGTGAGATCACACTGCCAACCCTTGCCAAAGGAGTAAACCTGCCAACGAGGTTGAACGTCGTGGACTGTCCCTCTGCCTACAACGTCATCCTGGGAAGGCCTTGGATCTATAAAATGAAAGCAGTCCCTTCAACATACCATCAAACGCTCAAGTTCCCTACCAAATGCGGCGTTCATGAGATCAAGGGCGAACAGAAAGCTGCCCGAGAATGCTACAGTTCATCGCTAAAGCCCATCAAGATGTCCATCTAGCAATTAACGAGCGGATCAGTGCCCGACGCGCCTGATGAACAGAACGTAGATGAAGTAGCGCTAGATCCAGCTTTCCCTGATCACGTCGTTCGCATCGGAGCGACCTTGTCGCCAGAACTCCTTAACCAGGTAATCGATTTCCTAAAAACTAACCAAGATTGTTTTGCTTGGTCGCATGAAGATATGACAGGTATAAGTCCAGACGTTATTACTCATAAACTGAACGTCGATCCGGAGCATAAGCCAGTCAAGCAGAAACGACGAAAATTCGCTCCTGAACGCAATCAAATTATAAACGATGAAGTGCAAAAATTGATCGACACAGGTAAGGTACGCAAAGTTAAATATCCTGACTGGTTGGGTAATGTTGTTGTTGTCAGCAAAAAGAATGGCAAATGGAGAGTTTGCATTGACTTTACAGACCTTAATAAGGCCTGTCCCAAAGACCCATTCCCACTTCCCCATATAGACGCAATGGTCGACGCGACGGCAGGGCACGAGCTCTTGACGTTCATGGATGCGTACTCTGGTTATAACTAAATCCTCATGCACCCTAAAGATTAGAAAAAAAACAGCATTCGTCACCGACAAAGGTATTTATTGTTATAAGGTTATGCCTTTCGGACTAAAAAATGCAGGTGCGACATACCAACGCCTAGTCAACCACATGTTCAAAGACCAACTAGGCGACACAATGGAAGTCTACATCGACGACATGTTGGTGAAATCTAAGCAAGCAAGTGACCACATCCAACATCTCTCTGAAGCATTCGACGTCCTACGCAAATACGGTATGAAACTCAATCCCACTAAGTGTACATTTAGAGTCGCTGCAGGTAACGTCAAAGAGGTACAAAAATTAACTGGACGTGTTGCTGCCCTTAATCGTTTCATATCCAGGTCATCCGAAAAGTGCCATCTGTTCTATGACGTGCTGCGTAAAAACAAAGGATTCGACTGGACGCCAAGACATGAAGACGCTCTACAAGCGCTAAAGCAATATCTAGCTTCTCCTCCTCTACTGTCCAAACCCAGCGAGGGGAAAACGCTCCAGTTGTACCTTGTCGTCAGCAACATCTCAGTTAGAGCCGTTTTAACGCGAGAAGCGGAAAGTCAACAGCTCCCCATCTACTACGTTAGTAAGTCTCTGTTAGACGAAGAGACTAGGTATTCCTCTCTAGAAAAACTTGTACTAGCCTTAGTCACCGCTGTTAAAAAACTACGACATGACTTCGAAACTCATATTGTCGTTGTCATGACTAACTATCCCGTAAAAAGTGTTTTGCGTATACCAGAATTGACAGGTCGCATGGTAAAGTGGGCCATTGCGATCAGTGGTTACGACATCAAGTACCTACCAAGAACGGCAATTAAGTCGCAAGCTCTGACTGACTTTGTGGCAGACGTTAGTCCAAAGCTGGAGAAGATCGTAAAAGACGAAGTTGCTCGAATCAATCATGTCAATCACGACACGTGGATTTTATTTGTTGACGTCTCTTCTAATTTTCGTGGTGCAGGTCTTGGTGTTGTCCTAAAGTCGCCATAAGGGGACAAGATAGTACAAGCCATATGTTGCGAATCCAAAGCGACCAATAATGAGGTTGAATACAAGGTATTAATCGCAGGAATGACTCTAGCAAGTGATTTTGGGGCAAAAGCGTTAAAAATTTGCAGCGATTCGTTGCTAATAGTCAGTCAGATCAAAGGCGAATTTGCCGCTAAGTATTCCAAAATGGCGCTTTACTTTGAAGTCGCACAAGGTAAAAGTAAAATGTTTTAACCCTTTTGACATTATGCAGATACCAAGAGACTAGAACACGCAAGCAGACGCGTTGGCCAACCTGGGATCGTCCCTGAGAGACATATCATTCACTTCAGTCCCTATCATCCATGTCACAACACCATCGAAAAGCAAATGCAAAGACGTTGCAGATGTCGTCACAGCGATCAGAAACGACGATCAAGAGAACAACGATGACGTCTCGTCAGCAGATGACGTTGAGCCGACACACGATAACGTCGATGCAACCAATGATGAAACCCTCGCAAACGATGAGGTAAATGTTAGTTGGACAAAACCTTTTTACGATTATTTAACTAACGATATACTCCCATAAGACAGAGCAGAGGCACGACGAGCTCGCTTCAAAGCATCCAGGTATGTCATCATTCAAGGAGTGCTATTCAAAAGATTCGTCGTGAGGCCGTATCTGCGTTGCCTAGAAAAGGACCAATGGGAGCAAGTACAGTGTTGCAAGATCTGCACGAGGGGACGTGCAGAAACCATTCTGGAGGACGCAGCTTATCCAATAGAGCATTGAGAATGGGCTATTATTGGCCAACGATGAAGCAGGACGCAATCAGGTACGTCACCAAATGTGATAGTTGTCAGCGACGTGCAGGTATGATGCACAAACCTTGTGAAATTCTGCATCCAACTTTAACCCCTTGGCCTTTTTATGAAATGGCGAATGGACATAGTTGGTAAACTACCTCCAGCCCCAGGACAGAAGGTCTTCATGTTAGCGCTAACAGATTATTTTTCCAAGTGGATAGAGGCAGATTCCTTCCAACAGGTACGCGACAAGGAGGTAATTTCTTTTATACACACTAACATTATTTGCAGGTTTGGTGTCCCATCAGAAATTAGATGCGACAATGGGTCGCAATTTATCAGTGATAAAATAATGCACTTTTGTTACGAGTGGAACATCACGTTGCTGACATCGACGCCCAGATATCCTCAGGCCAATGGAAAAGCTGAGTCCAGCAACAAGATTGTCATAGATACGTTGAAGAAGTGTCTCACCGCTAAAAAAGGCAAATGGGCAGAAGCATTACTAGCTATCTTGTGGGCAAATCGAACGACGCCACGCACTGCGACTGGACAAACACCCTTTTCACTGGTTTACTGCTGCGAGGCAGTCTTACTAGCTGAGGTAAGTATTCCAACTGTCAGGTATGGTCTGACGATGGAGCAGCAAAGCCATGACGAACTGGTCAACGACTTTGATACCACAGAAGAACTGCGAGACGCAACACTAATACGCATGGCAGCACAACAGCAGATCATCGCAAGGAATTTCAACAAGAGCGTTCAAGCCAAGTCATTTGCTGAAGGTGACTAGGTGTTTCCAGAACACACAGGAGCCCAACGCATGTAAGCTAGGTCCAAAATGGGAAGGTCCCTATCAAATCAGCAAGGTCGTTGGCAACGGCGCTTATCAACTAGTTCGACGCGACGGCACCATGGTACCACGTAGTTGGAACACTGTCCATCTCAAAAGATATTTCTTCTAGCTAAGTGCTAAATGACACTTTACTTTTTCATTTTTGTGTTGTATTCAATATGTGATGAACATGTCATTGTATAGTCATTGAAGCATCAACGACGGACAATTACCGTGTGTTTCGTTTTTCAGAATTTTTCTTGAGTTTTCAATAAGATTGCGACGTTCATACAGAGCGACCGGTAGTTATTGTTTGAATAATAAGTCCACTAGAACGACAAAGTGTTCCAAGCGACGCCGGTAAAGATACTATAGCAATCTGTGCTGTCACAAACGTCATAAGACTCAAAGATTGTACACATTCAACCTGTTTACAACAAGTAAGTACATGTATTTTGTGCATATCTAATTTTCCTCTCAACTGAGTCTAATTTATATGACAGAGAAAGGCTTTCAAAGCACCTGATCATCACACTTAGACGCCAGACATACAGCAGAACATCTTAGCAAACATAGTTCATATGAATGATCAAAAGAAAGCGAATATTATGACCATTTCCATGAATGGTCCAAAAAGTACATCAGCGATGGTCGTTCCCATAAGCGACCCAAAAGAACAAACTGTTTTCTTAAACTATGGAAATTTAAATTGTCTTAAGAACATAAAAGCAAAGATCAAAGCATTAATTGGCTAAACGACAGGTTCGCCAGTCACATTACCATCGGCAGACTTCTCCGATGTTTGAACTTCAGGTACGACGTCCTTCTCTAAGTTGTCGCCTAGAGGTAAGTCAGACACCATCAGTGTTACGCTAATAACGAAGATGTCATCCTCTTGCTGGACGACGTTTGCAGAAGATTCCGCTGTTGCCAGGTTCAAATCGCTTGGATCTGCTAAGTCCTTCATTGACCCTACCCATTTGAGCCTTGCCTTCATCACTTGGTGACTCCGGTAAAGACTCGACATCTCTTTCTTGACCATCAGAAAGTGCTGAGACACCTGGCAAACCAAAAGATCAAAGTCAAACGACTATTGCAGATATGCAACTATTACAGTGACATAGGCCATGTTCATACCTGGAAAATCATCTCCAGACCATCTGACATTAGACCCGGCATAGGACGGTCCCGCAGGCGATCCTCAGTTCCAGGAAAGAGAAGTTTCTCCGCTTCATGCCAGAACGACTTATTCGAAGACATGAAATCGTTAGGGAAAGACACAGAGTACGATGGTCCCTCTTTGACAGGAGGAGCAGAGAATTCAAGCTTACGAACTTTTTGTGGTATAGCAGCGTCATCATCTTCGACGTGAAAAACGTTATGCGGTAGACATTTACCAGACGACGTGGTAGGCGACGTAGTGGAACGATCTGTCTCCCTCTTTCTTTTCTTTAGAAGGTCAGTAACAGCCTGATTGTCCAGAGAACCCCTCTGCCGAGACTGTGAAGATTCTGTCGCCGAGACTGTGAAGATTCTGTCGTAAAGGAGCAAAACGCATTAGCATTCAATTGTAGAGACAATATGCGACAACTTAGAAGTGGCGAACACTTACCAGAAGCCATTGAAGAGCAGCTGCGTTGGTCGACGCTTGGTTTTTTCTTGAACGATCGATTCTCCACGCAGTATCCCAAGAATTTAGTGCACTTTTGTTCCGACTCCTCTCTGGGGACGAACAGTTTCGGGTCCAGACCTGCGAAAAAGATGACGTAAGAACGGTGTTAATGATGTGACGTTAAGAAAATCGTAAGAAAAATTCACGAACCTTCCATGTTCCAGCCTCCGATCAAGAATTTCCCTAATTCGCCAAGAGACGATTTTTTCACAAAGATATAGCGACCCTTCCATCCTCTGTCATTCGATGGTACCCCTTCAACCAATGCGTTTCTTTTCACCCTGACATGCAAAGCTGTCCTATTCTTTCCTTTAACCCTAATTTCATAGCAGTATAGTAGATCTTGAAGAGTGAAAGGTATATCCCAATTGGATGTTACCCTGTTAACAAAGCTAAGGACTCTCCAGAGTTGGGGCATTACTTGACCAGAACTAATTTGGAAAGCTTGCAGAAGTTCCCCAGCTAAGGCCGGAAAAGGTAGCTTAAGACCCATTTTAAAAGGGTATTCATAAAGAACCACCCAGCTAGAAGGACAATCCGCAGGGCGTTCGTGAGGTTCATCGTTTCTCAAGATTGTGTCGGTTGGTAAATGTCCTAAGTCTAAGAATTTCATTAAGTCATCTTCTGACATAGTTGATTGTTCATCATCAATTTCGCTTTTCTCTTCGACTTTTTCTTTCGTCTTATTTTTCTCATGATTCTTGATGTAATTTCTAATGCTACGCCTACTTGGGGCCATGGATTCGAAGGAAAACAAGAAATTTTGAGCAAATTGAAGTTGTAAGTGGCAAAGTTTACCTAGTTGACGAAGTAATTCAGGCGAAGTTCCCCGAAGAGCTCTAGAGCAGTCAGGCGGAAGTCTAGGGATTTCTTTTAGGAGAGAGAAATTCTTGCGTGTGGCTTTGGTTCAATTGGACGGCTTTTTATACCAATGTCTTCATTATTGCTCAAACGGATATATTTTGAGTTAACTGCGGAAATTTATTATCTTTTATCTTTTGGCATGTGACTCTTGGTTATCTTTTGCAAAAAGCTATTTTTTATGCTCTGAGCTGGTTAAACGTCTGTGTTACAATTATTTTATGACTCTAACGTAATCCTCATTGCAACAATTGGGGGCAAACTGTTATGGCTGATTTTTGCAAATTGACACTGACGTTGAAAATCTATGACGCTGACATTAGCAGCTGAAGTATGACGCATAGACTTGGTCAAAGAACAACCGATTACCTAAGAATAAGGAAGACGGAGTCAAGAGTTATTCCAGTCAGTTAAGTGGGTCAATAAGTGCTTAAATGTTGCGCAAAAGAAGCAGAGAATTTGTGCCAAGATTCTAGCTAACTACTTCCTATATTTGGGGACGCACGTTGAGCTTAAGAAAGGAGTATAAAAGGACTGGAGGGTTAAAGCGAAAGGCATTTCAACACATACGCATAAGCTAAAGACCTACAGTTTACTCTCGTTCACAAAATAGTTAGCACTTCATACTTTTGTTTCCTTTCATATTGCAATTGAATTATTGTATTTAGAGTCAAATCTATTAGGTTGTATTGATTGTAACACTCCGATTGGCGATTGCATATAGTGGATTGGTAGACTCACATCTACCCGCGGTTTTTTACCCACCTTCATTGGGGTTTTTCCGCGTCAACACTTCTTTATGTCGTTCCTTCTTTTCATTCTCTCCATATTTGCATAACATACGTCGTATAAATCTGGTTGTTGCCGTCCCGTAATAAATCCCGTCGTTTAGGCGTAAATCAGCATAAACACATACATTAAAAGCAACAAAGAATTTCTGATTTTTTAGTAAAAAAAATTATATATTAAAAAAGTTTAAAAGGTAGAAAGTTACAAAGTTAAAAACCTATTATTTATTACCTTTAGTAATATTGTTATTAAAATTATTAAATTTTTATTCTATCTAATTTATAAATATGTTTAGATCAAATAAAGAAAGTTTTTTTTTACAAAAATATAGATTCCGGTCCAACAGGTCCAAAACCGGACCAGATCAGAAAATTCAGGTCCAGAGGTCCAAAAATTTTTCAGATTCCGGTCCACCGGTCCGGTCCTGGACCGGTGAATACCCCTAGTCGTATATGCATGCGATGCGTGCATCAACAACCTTATGTAGCTATTTGTACGAATGGACATATTTTTTAATCTAAAATTATTTTGGTAGTGATGTAAATTATTGAGGTTCTTTTGTAGATGTTACTATCTTTTTAAATTGAAGGTCACCGATTTTTAACTGTTCAATACCGTCACTGAAAAATTTGATCGATGATTTAATAATTCCTTATCAGCGGCTTTAGTATAGTTCTTTAACGATTGTAATCGCTTACGACGCTAATCATAATCTCTTATGATGACTCTTCAGCATAATTATATGTCATTTTATACGAAGGGACGTTCATTTTTCCCCTCCGTCAAAAAAGAGTTCATTATATCTTTGTGCTAAAATAGATAAGCATTTACTAATTTTATTAGACAGATAGAGATCAAAGTGAGGAACGAATGGTCTAGATGAGAACTTAAATCTTCTTTTTGAAGAAAATGCTTGATTGGTAGCTATATCAATCCCATTCTATTGGAACTTGGAAGACCAATGAACGATGTCCATCATACATACAAGGGAGACCAAGCAAAGATTGAAAAATTAAAAAATTTCAGCAAACTCAATTAGATATAGACGTTTCACCTCCAAAATAAAATATTAAAAATCATATAAAATTGGACTAGAATATCGAGAAGGCCAATATGTAACACATTTTTATTTTATTTATCGTTCACAAAGTGAATATACAATAAAAATTAAAGTACATACATAGTAATACACCCAATCATATATAAAAGCACAATACAAAGATAATCAAAGCTCAAATTTGGGGAAGTAATACTACTATTAAATTACATAAGATTTGAGTAGCACGTTATAACCAACTTAAGGGCACTTGCGTTTTCCACCATGGGTAGTCTGGGTGTAGTAGCAAGCACAAAGTTCTTGATTACCGGAAGTACCCGGTGGAACACAACCACAACGAGCACAGCAGGTCCCGCATGCCCTGTGGCATAGATTTGGCCGACGGCTTAACCGACACCTGGCCACGCATGCTGCTCCACAATCTACACAATGGATTACATATTGTTCAATTAATAGTTTTTTTTTTTGAAGGAACTTCTATTAATAATATTAATTACCCCGACCAGTGAATTTTTAGTTTTCTTCTTTTTTATTGCAAATGAGAAACACGTGTATAAAATTTAAGAAAAACATCTGAATTTCATTTTTTATTAGTTTTTAAAATATAACATCATAACATGACTAGCTTATTTTATTAGCTTAACATAACATGTCTAGCTTAAGTACGCATATTATTTGAGTTCACTGTAAGCAGTATTCATTTTGAGTGTTAAACTTATGCTATATAGATATTTCAAAAGGATCATAAGTTACAAAATTTTAAATAATTGTAATGACCATTTTGAGTAGTATGAAAGATTATTTTAAACATACATTACTAAAGTATTGAAAAAAAAAATGTAGCATCGTCAATTCGTCAATATCATATACTCCCTCTGTTCCTTATATTTTTATTACGTTTGCTTTTTAGTATTTTTTAATGCACATATTTAAGCAACAATATCTTAAGATATCATCATATAAATTTATAAATATTTAATATTATAGAAGTACACGCCGAGACAAATCTAATACAATCTGACATAGAGGTGGGCATGGGCCGGGTCAGCACGCGGGTCGGCCCGGCCCGGCACGATTTGGGCCCGGCCCGGCACTAGCCCGTTCAAGGCCCGACCCGGCCCGTTGTCCGCTACGTGGGCCGTGGGTCTGTCACGGTCAAGAAATTTTATTTCAAGCCCGCACCGGCACGAGCCCGCGTGGGCCGGCCCGCGGGCCGAACGCTCCTTTCCTTTGTTTTTTAGCCTAAAACTGTCAAAAATACAAAAAAACAACATAAAACACGGGCCCGGCCCGCATGAGGCACGAGCCCGCCCGCGGGCCCGTGGGTCTGGGCCGGGCCGTGGACAAAATCTGGAAATTTCAAGCCGACCCGGCACGGCCCGCCACTCACGGACTCGGGCCCGGCCCGGCCCGCCATTTCCCCAAGCCCGCGGGCCGAGCCCGTGAACAGGCCCGGCCCAGATTCTGACATGAGTAGGTTTTGTTTACATATAAATCGATCAAAATTCATGATCAGGTTTCTCTCTCTGGAAATAAAATATTCCAAATGAAAACATAAAATAGGAACCAAAAAGTATATAATTGTTAGCATTTCAAAACTTACTTATACCAAGTAGAGACCTCTTTGGACCACCGCTCTCGATCTGCATGTCAAAGGGAAAAAAATTAACAATTTTAGTTACGCAAATTCAGTTCAAATCATAAATGAACATTGTTGTTACTGAATACGGAGTCTAAATTTTAATAAAAGGTAATATATGTATAAAATATGATAATATCTATCAAATATAGTTTTGTTCCTTTTTGGCCGTTTTGGTTCCATTAAAAATGTCAATTATTGAAGAAAATACTCGTTTTGTTCAGCATCTAAAATTTTATCAATATGATGTGATTTGGACGACAATTTTTCACAAAAAAAAATTACTTATGTGTATTTAGCCAAGGTTAGTCGTTAAAAAAAATTGACAACTGTAATACAATTAACTTTTGAAATGTTTTGGAAAATATATGCATGCCCCTCTTAAAAATAAATAAAGCCATCCAACTATCCAAGTCTCAAATAGATCAACCTGATTGTACTATCAGTTCACTGTTCATACAAGATTTTGTCAGTATTAATATAATGACTACGTACATAACATGTCACTAATATGTACTTCTATAGATTATAGGACTATAGTAACTAACCACTTCTTGAGCTTCAGCCACATGAAGGAGGAGAAAAGAGAGGACAAAAGTAGCAATGAAAAGCTTGGAAATGGCCATAGCTAGCAATAAAGTAACTTATTTTTGTGTTTAAGAGCTTCTAATTTAGGTGTGTTTAACGTTGCAGTGATGAAGAGAAATGTTGGGCGGGTTGTATTTATAGTGCACAAAAAGATGCTTATTCTCATGCAAAGGAAGGATACAGCTGCCATATGATAGCAATTAGCACACCATAATATACAAAACAGAAGAAAAAAGAATGCATATTGGTGGGTGAAAAGTAAAGGAAGTGGTGGCATATGCTAGAGTGTTTTTCCTTTTTTTCCACGGACATTTTTTTTTATAAAAAAAAACTTTTGGGGGTTGGATAGATAAGTGTTAGGAGGTTCTTAAATGAAAGAAAGCAGCCTAGCTCCACCAACTTCTAGTCTTTAGCTACATACGTGTGGGCATAAACAGAGTCAAGGCATTACTGATTACTTGCTTTATCAGGTATAAGTTTATAGTATTTTGGGAAAAATTAACATGAATAATCTCAATTTTCATCTATCTTTTAAAAATAATACCAACTTTGGATTATTATATAATAATCCCAATTTTAAGGGGTACCTTTTCAAAATAATTCGAACTATTAATTTTCTATATATTATAGACCTAAAACGGATTAGTGTACGCAAGAAAAGTGATATTTTGGTTTATTTTGAGAACATCCCCTCAAAAGTTAGGATTATTTTAGAATAATCGAAGTCGGGATTATTTTGAGAAGATATGCGGGTGAAAGTTGAGATTATTCATGTCAATTTTTCCTATATTTTATAATCATGAGACTCAAAATCAAACTCCGCCATAAACACTTTGAAGATGATTATTCTCTTTATCCTCTTCCTTACTTTTAGAGGGCCTTACATTGTATAGGTGGACCGGAGTGATCCATGCAGATGCAGAGTTTTAGTTCAATACAGTCTCCTCATCTTAGTAAATGAATAATATAAATGATGCAAATATGCAATGCACTTCTATTCTCAGGGATGCTTTATTGTAGGCCAGTTTATAAAGCAGTTCAATCTATCGAGTGTCCTAAATAAATTTAGATCAAAATTATTATCAAGTCGTGTGTGGTTTTAAGGTTCGAGTGAGTTTAGGTCGGGTTAATTCGTGGTTAGGTTAATAAGCTTGTTTATTGGGTTTATGACAGGTCCTTTGGGTGATTAAGTTAAATTAGAAATGGCTTATTATCTGGTTGGGTTATATTTACTATATTAGGTCACCATTGGGTTCGAGTTAAGCTCATATCGCTTCATTGTGAGGCCAAGCCAGACTACAACCAAATATAATTCTCGGGTTTGAGTTAAGTTCAGATCAATCTTTAATTTCTTAGATTCAAGTTAAGCTCGAATGCAGTGATTCTTGAGTTTCAAATGGGGTTTTCTCATATTCGGGTCAAACTTAAATCAAGCCTATCACAGTTTCAGGTTAAGCTTGCATCGAGTTATTATTGTAACACCCCAATGTCATAGTCAATTTTTCAAATTTGTTGTGAGGGCGCTAGATCATTATCTAACTAGCCCACCAAGTATGCATACGATGAATCACATTAATAACACAACATCACACTCGAAGTAAATAATAATGCACAACACTTTATTGATAATATTGTTCATACAATTATCTGATGCCTTGGATAGACCCCAAGGTCATCTATATATAGGCAACACTAATAGAGACAATCACATCTGCTTGAGCGAAGTAAATGACATCCAGTAACAGCCAACACACGTCGCACATACATACAATTTTAGAGCGCTTATATCCGCACCTGATGATGTGTCCCTTGTGACTAGTCAGCCAATAACAATCTACGTGAACTCTTGTGTCCATTCGCTCCTCATATGTTGCATCTGTCGTGGGCAGGTGGCATACACGCACCCACATAACTCACATATGTTAATTATTTGAGAATACTAAGCGTGTTCCCAACACGTGCATGTGCACGTGCATTGCACGTGACCAAGCATCCTAGACTAAGCAGCAAGCCACAACCATCGATCCATCGCATCCATCAGCCACCTTATTATGCCCATAAGAGGCAAAGGCAAGGCACCGGAGTTTTGTGGGAGGCGAATTTCTCTAGCCAACGTTGTCATTTTGTTTATTAGAGGAACTACTCTGCTCTGATTGCTATGAGCCCTGATGCAGCTTGGCACAAGGTTCGTGTCTTTTCGATGGGGTCCCTTTAGGACCTGCCACGGGCCATGTACATATGTACTGCTTGCAGAGTTTGGATGGCGAGATCCATGGCTTCTGCTGTTGGGAATGCGGGTTGATCTGAAATATCTTCCCCTGTACCTTCTTTTTATTGTGATATGCCCGACCTTTGGTTGGGGCTCCGTTCTTATGAGGAGCGAGCTAGAGGTGTCTTCTTCCCACTTCCTTCAGTCGTGTTGTGTGCTGGATTCTCGTCTGCAATGTGTGCGTCCATGGTTGGAGATTCGAGTGTAGCTTTTAAAATCACCCCTCCTTCGAGAGCCAAATTGTTTCTACTAGAAACAGTAATGTGGGTATGAGTAGCAAGTTGGACTTTGCTAGATAGTTGCAAGTTTGATGAATGCTGGATCGAATCTCCAATTAGGTCGTAACCTGCAAAACAAGAAGGCTAACCCGAGGGTTTTTAGGCGAACCCTCTCTGATGCTTAAGTCAGTCGGGTGAGCAATGAAAAGTAAAAGAGTGGAGAAAATTGTAAAATGTGCGTGTTTGTTTAGTTATATGAAGTTACCTGTCATTTGGTGTCAAATGGACTATATATAGCGGAGAATACGTTTAGGGGCCTTAGCCTAACCCATTATGTGCCTTTACTCCCATTTTTCCTACTCTAGGCCCGATTGCTTCGATGCGCCCTTTTAACCATCGGGTATATGCTTGGGGCAATATTTAAACCCCAACAGTACCAAATATCGATGTTTGTTGTGGTAAAATGATGATTATTTCGTCTGTATTTAGGGGTTATTTATACAAAGGTTGGACGAATTATAGCAGCTGTGTAATACCCATCATGATTGCTTTAAAGTGAGTTAGTAGGCTACTCATTCCAACAAGATGTATCTTTCTTTCACGGAGCTCATTTCCTTAGTTACTCCACAGTTAAGCGTGCTTGGCTGGGAGTAGTCCAGGGGTGAGTGGGTGATCTCATAGGAAGTTTCTCAGGGTGCGCACGAGTGAAGACAAAATGCACCGGAAGAACTTGAGTTGGTTATTGAGGACAGTTGTTGGTCCTGGATGCGCATTGTTGACAATAGACTCGACTCCATATGGGTTGGGTATTACAAGCTAGCTCCCATACCACCTAACAAAAATGACCCCGTGAAGTACAAAAAGTGGAAAGATAGAGTAGCGACAATAGCTTACACTCAAAGCAAAGTACATGGAGCTTAGAGTGTGAAGATACATTTTTTTTTTGTATAATAATGGAGTGGGCTTGGGTCAGGGCCCTATTACTAGTTGAACAGTGAACGCCCATCCAATCAAAATCCAAGCCCCTAAATCCCCCTCCCAAGAGCACAAGCGCTCTTGCCTGATATTCAACCTAAGACCTCTTTTATAAAAGGTGGAAACAAGTTGACCACTGAGCTATACAACACTACAATCTACATGTATACAACGTATATATTCAGTCGAGCCCAAAGTCGAAAACACCTAACATCGAGATTTTATACTCTGTATTAGAGTAAATATGTATTCATATATTTAGTATCCTTATTTAGAGTTCATGTAATTATGGTAAGTAGGTTTGTACTCTTCATATAAATTCTGTAAATATATAATATACCCTAGCCTCCTAAGGGAGTATTCCAACGTCTAACAACATGGTATCAGGCCTCTAACCTCGGTCGCGATGTTGTCTTCTCCTACCTATCTTATTCTTCTTCTTTCTCCTCCACTCTTCTTTCATGGCACCTGAAATTCCTTCTTCTCCATCCCCGACTTCACCATGCACAGTGAGACATGCTTCTCGTCCCGCTTTGACTGTCACAAACATCAAAGCCTTGATTGCTTCGGTTCTTGATGTCGATAAAGTTTAGTATACTCCCTGGGTCACACTCTTCCTCAACACTAACAAGGCATATAATGTCTTGGATCACATTGACAACACGGTAAAGAAACTAACGGACATTGATGATGCTTTATGGGATCGCTTAGATGCTATTGTTTGCCAATGGATGTATGGCACAATCAATACTGATCTCCTTCTCAAAATTTTGGACGACAAGTCCATGGCAATGCAAGCACGAAAACGATTATGTAATATTTTCAAGACAATAATGGCACTCCGGTGGTGCATCTCAAGACTCAATTTGGCACGATTCATCTTTCTCGGTTTGCCTGATTATTTTCAGGCTCTCAAAGCATTATCTACCCAACTTACTGCTATAGATCATCCTTTTTCTGAGGAGCATTTAGTTCTTCACCTATTGGTAAATTGACTACCGATTACCGCATGGTTGCTACCCTTATTCAACAATCTTCTCCCCTTCCTTCGTTTGACAAGGCATACTCAATGCTTGAGTTGGATCGTGTGAGTCGTGAGAAAACCGAGACAACTCGTCTGTCATAGTATGTCGTTCTTCTGACCGGAGATTCTGGTTCTAAGCAGCCCTCACAACCGGTCCATGGTGTTGCTACCGGCGCCAACCGTCTGGTGGTGGCAAACATACAACCGGTTATGGGAAAACAAAAGGCAAGAATAAGGGGAAAAATAACTCTCATAATTCAGGGCAGCAACATTCTCAAACGCAGGCTCCCCAATATTATTTTTCTCCTTGGGCGGGTCAATGGGCCCAGGAAATGATGTACCCCCCTTGCCCGTATTCTTCACAAACTCCCAGTCAGTGGAGACCAGTTTCAGTCCAGCACCCAGGGGTCCAGGGTCCTAGTCCGCGTGCGTCTCAGTCCACACCGCAAGTTTTCCTTGCTCCAGGTAGTTTCCAGCCCACCAAACTGCCCACCTTCTTCAACACTTTGTCTCTTCAACCTCTAGACTCAAATTGGTATATGGATACTAGTGCGACTTCTCATCTTATGAATAACTCAGGTATTGATTCTTCTATTATCAATTGGCGTAATATTAATTCTCACATTTTGGTTGGTGATGGTTTTAAAATACTTCCTCTGTTTTTTTAATAAGTGACACGTTTTCCTTTTAAGGAAATGTCATAATAAGTTATATACATCTCAAAGTAGTAAAAAATACTTCTCATTTATTACATCTTTGCCATCATTTAATTGTTTCACCTACTCACTTTATCTAATACTCAAATTTGATTGATTATATAAGTGGTCCCAACTTTCTCTCTCTAAGCTCCTTGGTATTCCCCCACTTTCTCTCTGTTTCACTTATTAAAAAACGGAGGAAGTACCAGTTAAGGGTTCAGGCACGACTTCCCCTCCTAATTGCACTCCTCCCCTCAATCTTAAAATTATTCTCTATGCTCCTAATATCATCAAAAATCTTGTTTTCGTTCGTCAATTCACTTCTGATAATTGTGTTTCTGTTGAATTTAATCAGTTTGATTTTTGTGTGCGGACGGGCACAGTCTTGACCAGGTGCAATAGTGTGGGGAATCTTTATCATGGTCTTCCACTCCATCCATTTCCTCCTCTTCTTCATTTGCAACTATTTCTCCTAAATTTTGGCACAATTGCTTGGGTCACCATGGAGATCAAGTTATTAGTTTTCTTAAGAATAATGATCTTATTCGATGTAATAGTGCTAAGACTCTTTTTGTTTGTCATGGATATCAATTAGGCAAACATTGTCGTCTTCCTTTCTCTATGTCATTGACTAAGACTTATGCTCCTTTTGATATTATTCATACCGACTTGTATACTTATCCTCTTAATAGTCCTACTGGTTTTCGGTATTACTTGCCTTGATGATTTTTCTCATTATTTGTGGGTGTTTCCTCTCAAAAATAAATCGGATGTGTTCTCTACTTTTGTGCGTTTTCATACTTATGTTAAGACTCAATTTGGTCTCTCCATTAAAGCTTTCCAATGTGATAATGGGCGTGAGTATTACAATACATGTTTTACTTTATTTTTTCTTAATCATGGCATGATTTTTTGGCACCACTCGTGTCCTAATACTTCTCATCAAAATGGAAAAGCAGAACGTATGATACGCACTCTCAATAACATTTGTCGTTGCCTCTTATTTCATGCCTCTCTCCCTCCTTCATATTGGGTGGAATCTTTGCATATGGCGACATATTTATTAAATATTTTTCTTACTCGTCTTCTCGATAATCTCACTCCTATGCACATTCTCTTTCATAAAGCACCTTCTTATGATCATATTCGTACATTTGGGTGTCTTTGTTATCTTAATCTCTCTTCTACCACCCCTCACAAAATAAGTCCCCGTTCCACTCCCAGCATTTTTCTTGGCTATCCCCTTTCTCATAGAGGATATAGGTTTCTTAATCTTACGACAAATAAACTAATCATTTCAAGGCATGTTGTCTTTGATGAGTTTACTTTACCTAGTTCCTCTAACTACACTCCTAAGTCTTCATATTATGATTTTTTGGCACCGGATTTTGAGTCCGCTTCCCCTCCTCTTACTTGGCGTCCAAACTCTTCTAAGGTCCAGCTGCCTCCCAGCCCACATACACCAAACTCTCCTCTTAGGCCGGATCAGCAGCAGGGGCAGAACCAGAAAAATATTTTAGAGGGGACCAAAAATATAATTTGTATTTTTAAAGGGGCCATATATAATAATTAAGCTATTTTATTTTAAAAAAACTACATTTTCAACCTAAATTTTTAGGAAAATTTAAACGTTGTCCGGGGTCGCGGCTCCCACGGGCCCCCGTTATGTTCCGCCACTGATCAGCAGGCCCAAAACCCTCTTCTTCTCATTCTTTGCGTGAGGATGAGCGCGCTGGGCACCAGGAATCTCATGGGCTTGCTCAGTCACCCACGGAGTCCCACTCCAGCCCTCATTCTCCTTCCCTTTCTTCCCTAGTTTTGAGTCCAGTGGACCCTAGCCCATTTCTTGTGTCCTCTAGCGCTCCTGGCAGACCAGTTCCTCCTTTTTCTTCTTCATTAAATTATGAGTTCCCCCCACCGGTCCATTCTATGCGAACCCATTCCCAGTCCGATATATTTAAGCCCAACTCTAAGTATGCTAGTTTTGCTCTTGTTGCTTCCTCCACATCACAAATCTCTCCTATTCCTCGTTCTTATTTACGTGCACTTGATGACCCTAACTGGTATAACGCCATGTGTGATGAATTTAATGCTATGATTGACATTCATACTTGGGATTTGGTTCCGCGTCCTCCGGATGCGTATATTGTTCGTTGCTTATGGGTTTTTGCTCACAAGGAAAATGATGGTACTTTTGAACGATGTAAGGCTCGTTTAGTGGCTAATGGTAAAAGTCAGGAGGTTAGAGTGGATTGTGGTGAGACTTTTAGTCCGATGGTGCGTCCTACTACTAGCTGTACTGTATTGAGTTTGGTAGTTTCTCGGCATTGGTCTATTTATCAGCTTGATGTGAAGAATGCATTTCTTCATGGTGATCTTTAGAAAATTGTTTACATGCATCAGCCTCCCGGGTTTGTTAATCCCGACAAGCCTAAACATGTGTGTCTTCTTCGGAATTCTCTTTATGTTCTGAAACAGGCCCCCCGGGCTTGGTATCAGGGTTTACGACTTACATTCTCTTTTTGTGGTTCCACAACAGCAAATGTGATACTTCTTTGTTTATCTTCCCAAGAGGTTCGGATACAGCTTATCTTCTTCTCTATGTAGATGACATCATCCTCGCCTACTTGTCTGATGCTCTCGGCACTCGTATCATTGATCTTCTGAGTTCTAAGTTTGCAATGAAGGATCTTGGTCCTTTGTCTTATTTTCTTGATATTTTTGTTTCTCGTACCAAGGATAACATGTTTCTTTGCTAGAGAAAATATGCTATGGAAATTCTTTCTCGTGCTGATAAGACTTCTTGCAAGTCCGTTGCTACTCCTGTTGATACTAAGTCTAAGCTTAGTGCCACTAGTGGGAAGCCACTTGATGATCCTACTCTTTGTCGGCAGCTTACACGGGCTCTTCAGTATCTTACCTTCACTCACCCGGATATCTCTTATGCCGTGCAGCAGGTGTATTAATCTATGAATTCTCCTCGTGAGCCTCGTTTTCATGCCCTTAAGAGTATCATCCGGTATCTTAAGGGTATTGTTGATTATGGCATGCAGTTATCCTTGGCTTCAGCTACGGGCCTTGCTTCGTACACCGATGCCGATTAGGGTGGGTGTCTAGATACTCGCCACTCTACTTCGAGTTATTGTGTGTTTCTTGGTGATAATCTTATTTCTTGGTCTTCTAAGCGGCAAGCTTACTTTGTCTTGTTCTATTGCTACGGCCGAATATAGGGGAGTGGCTAATGTAGTTGCTGAGACGGCTTCAATCCATAACCTTCTTCTTGAACTTCATTGTCCTTTGAAACGGGCTACGGTGGTCTATTGTGATAATATTAGTGTTGTATATATGTCTCAAAGTCTCATGCAGCATCAACGTACTAAGCATGCATGTGGAAATGGACATTCACTTTTTGTACGTGAAAAGTTCTCCCTGGTCATATACGAGTTCTTCATGTGCCTTCCTCTTCTCAATTTGTTGATATCTTTACTAAGGGTCTTCCTCAACCCTTGTTCATGGATTTTTGTTCTAGTTTGAGCATTTGTTCTCCTCCTGCTCCAACTTTGGGGGTGTATTAGAGTAAATATGTATTCATGTATTTAGTATCCTTATTTAGAGTTCATGTAATTATGTTAAGTAGGTTTGTACTCTTCATATATATTATGTAAATAATATACCCTAGCCTCTTAAGGGAATATTCTAACGTCTAACACTATGAACAATTTGAACCTCTAGAACATTTGGATGAGGGAGGGGGAGAGGGAGGATAAGTGCAAATTCTTAGGTGCTTCTAAGCATTTTTTTTGCCACATATGTCACATAATAATATAATATGCTCAAATGAGCTAAATATAAAATGTGCAAAAAATGTGAAAGGGGGCACCTAGTTATAGAAAATCTTGAAAACACAATAGAGACTTTGGAGGGTTTATTCATCAAACACTCGGTTGTACCATGCACCAAGACTAATTTCTACTCATTTGGAACTCTTCATTTTAGTAGATTTTGTTCATTTGGATTATTTCAAATGAGCAATGAACAAAAAAATAGCTTTGGGTGTATATGTTTGAATTTTTTCCTTGAATAATGCAAAATAGGATTTTAATTCCCGAAATATGTTGGAAGGGAAATTAATTCCCTGCGTACCGTCCACGTAGGACGGCACGCGAGAATTTTTTTTTTTTTTGTACTTAAGTAAAACCGCTACTTCAAGTAGCGGTTAAGTAAAAATAAACCGCTACCTGAAGTAGCGGTTAATATTAATTGACCGCGACTTGAAGTCGCGGTTTACTGGTACCTGGACCCCCAAGTGGCCCTGACTAAAATAAACCGCTACTTGAAGTAGCGGTTCATTAATGGAAACCGCTACTTGAAGTAGCGGTTTACTACAATCCCCAAAACCCACCCTAGCTTTCCCAATTTCTCAGATTCGAACGATTCACTCTCAAATTTGTCTCCCTCTCTCTCTCACTAACCGTCGCCCAGAACCACACAACACCACCGTCGATCACCGGAGCTACACCACCGTCGAACACCATACAGGGCGTGCCTACCTCTGCTGCACATACTTCGACTTCTACATCTTCTATGTCTGCTGCCCATACATCTACCACGGCACCTTTGCTTTCGCCTCCAGTCTGTCAGAGGACCTACCGACGCCGGTTCGCCACCACTCCATCTTCTCTTCATGCCATTGCGAGTCTAGTGAGACCACACCGAGTTCATCTAGACCTTCACAAAAGAAGAAGAGGGGGTCTTAGCACTTTCATTTGTTGTTTGTATAGTTCGTTAACACTATGTTAAATATTAAACTTTGTTTGTGATTGACATATTTTCTTAATCTTACTTCGTAATTAAGAAATTATTGGATAAATGTGAATGTGGATGAACTTGGTGTTTGGTGATTGATATATGCATAGACTTGGTGTTGTTGGGTGGAATTTGGTGTTCAAATTGCAGGTTGGATAGCTTTTTTTTTATGTTTTTGGCATTTTCGCCAGTTATGGGGAAGCAGCAATGAGAGGCGTTTTTTTTTTCATAAACCGCTATCTCAAGTAGCGGTTTACATATTATAGAGTATGATTTGTGTGGAAGATCTTGACCACGTAAACCGCTACTTAAAGTAGCGGTTTATGTACATAAACCGCTACTTGAAATAGCGGTTTATGTGTATAAACCGCTACTTGAAGTAGCGGTTTAATTTAAAATAAACCGCTACTTCAAGTAGCGGTTTACCTGGGATAAAAAAAAAATATTTTCTCGCGTGCCGTCCTACGTGGACGGTACGCAGGGAATTAATTTCCCTTCCAACATATTTCGGGAATTAAAACCCTATTTTGCATTATTCAAGGAAAAAATTCGTATATGTTCATGGTACACCCGAGTGTATGATAAAATTTATAGTGTCGGGTTTTATTGAACTTAATTTGGATAAAAATTGAGAAAATAATGAAATTAGAATGATCTAATTTCTTTCCCTTCTGAAGAAACCAAATGTCCAAATCCATCCATCTAATATTAGATTGGAAATAATTATTACAAAAAAAAAAAAAAGACAACGGAAATTCACTCCTTTCCTCCTCTGACATCTGTCTTTTTGGTCTCTCCCCCCCCAAACAAAATGCTACCTAAGCACAGTGTTACAATTTACAAATACTAGGAAAATAAACCTCATCATTCATTGAATTAATTATAGGAGACAAAACTTAATCTAACCTCGCAGCAGCATAACCATATTTCGCAAGATTAGCTACTCCCAAAATATTAATCTTTTAAGTTTTTACTGATTTTATTAGTGGTTAGTTGTTGGATATTGTGGAATAGTTGTTATTAGATTATCTTATACATGGACTAATAATTCTGATAACATAAGTGGCCGGCCAGTTAGTTGTGGCACACACCCTTTAACAAAATAGTAGAGAATTATAGTTTTTTTTCTAAAGCCAATTATGAGTATACCGTACCAAGCTTGTTTGATAAAGAGTAGTGGGGAACTCACCTTGTGACTTTGAGGTCATAAGTTCGAACCCCACTATTTACTTGTACTTAGGAGTAGGGATTCTCTTATATCCTTCCTATTCTCAAGTGTTAGACTGAAAAAGTGTGTTAAGTAATTTTAGAACAGATGAAGTATTTTATTAGAGTCAAGTTCTTATAAAATATTGTTTCGATAGAAGTAGAATATGTATAGTGTATTTGTCCTTTACGTATTATTGAACCAATTAAAAAGGGATAAGTCATAATTGAGAGAGTCCTACACGTTAGGGAAGATGGAGACAAGCTAGACTAGCTAGGGAAGCAGGCAAATGAAGGACAAAGATAAAGAAAGTAGTGAATGGTAAGTTCAAAAGCAGCCATTTTTAAACAGCTGTGGTAGAGTTGGGAGCAAAGAATATGTCACAGAATTGGTGTGGCATGAACCACAGCTGTTATCAGCTCATTCAATAAATTGACAATTTCAAGTGGCAGGCATCACTGTTCTCTTCACCTGATGTTGATGAGTAGCTTAGGCCAAAGTCACACTTAGCAAAGCTTTCCAAAAAAGAAAAACTTGGCCTTTATTGCAAACTTTCTCAGGTTCTCAAGTCTCAAGACACACAATTTTTTTTTTTTAATATAACCATAGAAATTAAGAAACGAAATTGGCATATGTAGTTTTCCTACACTTATAATTTCGGCTTGTAAGGTGAATTTCATTTATGTGTTTTATGTTATACCTTTCATTTTAGTTTTTTTTTTTTACTTTTAAAAACTAGCTAATTCATGCAATACATATTGCATGTTTGTTATAACTCTTTCATTGCATATATTTTGACATTTTAATAGATTAGTTTTCCTTTTGGTGCAAACATTTTTTACGGATATTAATTTCTATTATATAGGTAAAAGGGGGAGGAAGATGGTGTCCCCTAACAAAATGTCGGATATATCCTTAATGAATTAAATTGCCATATATATAAAATAATCTTTTTTTTTCCTACTTGCCATATATATTGAACAAGTTAACAATGGAATTAAATTTGAAATTTCAATTAAATATGAAATTAAGGAGAATGATTTCCTCTTCTTACATATGTGTGAAAAACTCTAATCAAAAATTAAATTGACAATATAACTTGATTGACACAATTAGAAGAAAAAATAAAAACATAAATTTCATATTAATAATTATACTTATAATATTTTAAAACCTAAAGATGATTATTAATTATTTAATAATCTATATTATATAAATCAAACTCTTCCACTTTATTAATATTCAACGATTGAACAAGTGAACCTGATACACAAATTCTTCCATTTTATTTGAGCACAAGCTTTCTTCTGTTTTATATTTCTTTCTCTCGATACTATATTTGAATAATGATGCACAAATAACTAAGAAAACCAACGAAAAATTTATTTAATGAAAATATAGTAGAATATTAAAAATAATTATAAATGTCTGTTCGAATCAAAAATTTTGTAACACTGATAACTAATGGAGAAAAAAGAACGCTAATATGACACGCACGTATAGCGTGCAAAAAAATGCTAGTATCATATCAGGATAAGGGCTACTAATCTAAAGATTCCTATTGTAGTTCTTTTTTTTTTGTTTGATGGAATATTGTAGTTCATTTTTTTATGTAATATATATAATGTTACAAGTTTGATAGAAACTCAGTTTACTGGCTTTAGCCTTGACGTTGTGCCAAAAATATTTATTTCCATTTGCCAAGCCAACATGGACCATGCTTAAACCAATTTATAATTCGTTCTTATGATGTGACTTGATTGGCACGCAGACGACATTTATTTTTTTTTGGATTGGGAAAAGAAAACTAGGAACGATCCTGAACAATGGACCATCTTAAAGTATCCTTACGGATGATTGAGATGATGCTCACGACATGATTATACCGTCTTACAGTATGAACCCTTAATTAAAACATTCTAATTTTTAAACAACACAAATTTACACAATTTATATCGCCTGGTTTCCCTATTATAACTATATTTCGTAAATGAAAAAAATACGTATTTTGATTCCGCATAATATTAACAAGCACAAGTCTAAGAAAATTATACCAAGTAGTACTTGATCTAATGATTTGGTTTGTATCTCACAACTTTGAAGTTGTGGGATCATACCTCACTAGAGGCACTTTGGGGATGAGGACTTTCTCTTAACATTCCACCCCCCCTCCTAAGGGGCCTTTTCTGCAAAGTCAGGCCCGGTTGACCTGAGCGAGGTTTTAGTCCAATAGGGCGTCTTCTCCTTACCTTTAGAAAAAGGTATAATAAAATTATTGACAAGTTAGATAACAATACCTTCATTATTTATTTATTTTTATTTCAATTACAAAAATTCTTTTCCATTTTGATAAACTAGAATGTTGTCAAAATCTGATTCGACCTGAGACAATATTCGAAATTGACTACCAACCGATTAGGTAATGTCCCAACAGATTGTGACCGGTGATTATCCCTGCATATTGTGACCCATGATTGACAAAAATCCAACTTGATTAACAGATAACTAAACAGACCCAATACTCTACAACCTAAACTCGTTTGTACTCGATCTTAAGTCAACTTGACAAACTAGCCATAATTTGACAACCGAATGGACTCACACCTGACCTGAGAACAACCCAAACCAAATCAAACCTGATAAATATCCAAAATGACCCGACTTGTGATAACTAATAACCTGATTTGAAACAACCAGTTATGAACCGATCTGATGTTGACCCAACCTATTGTGAATCAATCTGAAGTCGATCTAACCTATTGCAAATGGACCGACGTTGATCCGACCTATTACAAAGTAGACCTAATATTGACCCGATCTGATACACCCTAAACATCCAACCCTATTTTACCTAACCTATTTTAACTCAACTCGAGGCAACATATAAGTTTAAAGTTTTATTTAGTTATTGCTTGTGTCATATTTATAGCTTTTATTTATTCCCTTCGTTCCTTGCAGATGTTACTAGTTTGACTTGCACATTTAATTTGTCAATGCACATATGTTGACTATTAATATATGTGATTAAGTATTAGTAAAAATTATAAAAATTTGATATTTTAAAGTATTCATTGAGACAAGTAAAATAAGACCCACCATGACTATGTTTTTTGTTATATATTGAAAAAAAAAATAGTTTTAAATAGTGCCAAGATTCAAAGTAAGAACATCAATATAAAACGGAGGAAATATGTTAATATTAATAGATGACTAAATCCCGCCCTATATATTTCTTTGTATTGCCATAAATATTGTATAAAAGTATGTCCATGACCCTCTTTTCCTTTTCCTTGTACCACCACCACCACCGATTGTTTCTCTCCTTGACTCTCCAACTCCATCCCCAATAATAACCACCCAATAAGAACCACCTCAAATTCTTTTTCTCTTTCCTCTTTTCCCCCTTTCCCTCACTTCCTCTCTAACTCCTCTTTCTCCCTTCTGTTGCACCACCACCACCACCACCACCACCACCACAAGAATATTAGAATCTCGCCAAAGAAGACCCGATAATTGTGACCACCGTCATCTAGGGATGGGCATAGGTCAGGTTTTGGGAGGGTCCAACCAGACCCAGGCCCGTAAATTTTGATTTGGACCCAGACCCACAATGTCTGAAAAATATGGACCCTTACCTAGATCCAATGTGTTTGGTGGGTCCTGGGTCAGGAATGGGTCTCAAAATTATTTGTCATTTCCATTGTTTTTTTAACTCGTGATTTTTTACGCCTCATTCTTTTAGTTATTAAATGATAAATTACCAAAATAATAGTCTAATTCTTATACAAAACATTCCAAATTCAAACATCCACAACAAGCCAGACCAGACCAAACCCATATCCAACCTAGGCCCAATAGGTCTCAAAATTCTAGACCCATACCCTTAAAAATGGGACGGGTCCCACCGGGTCTGAGTCGAATCGTGAGTCCATGCCCATCCCTAACACCATCAGAATTGTGACCATCGTTGCGGGAAAAGGCAAGTTTGTCTTTTGAATGAATTGAGACTAGAATTTGCCAAACAATTACGAATTGAACTCACCGGAAAATTAGATGTGTCTGGCGCATACGTATAACCCAGGGTTCAGGCGTCCTCCATAGATGTTTGCAGCTATGGTGGGGCATTTTGGTAGGCGCCTGACCTCCCCGCAATTTTTGTCGTCAAATTGGGTGTTTTCTAGCGAGGTTCCATCAAATGTAGTTGTTGCCCTTTGGTTTCATTTTTCCTTGGATTGTTACTTGAGGTGGCTGACAGTGGTGTTCCTAAGTTTTCCGGCGAGAGACATGGTGAAGAAAGAGAAAAATGGTGGTGGTCTGGTCGGTGTGGTGTTGGCAATGGTGTTCTAGTGAGGGTATGAAGGAAGAGGAAAGGAAGGGGTGATTGAGGTTCGAAAAAAGGGGGAATTAGAAGGTATAAAAATACGTAAAATACGTATTTAGGACGATACTAAGAAAATTTAGGGCGACTTAGCAAAACCCTAATTTTACAATGTCATTATCAACGACAACTATTTTTTTCATACTTAACTCTATTTTAAATTAAACAAGGTCGTCTTAACTTCAAATTATACCAGAAGGTGAATGAAAGAGTATGAACCGTGTATTCACTTTCTAGGGGAAATGAGTGATTTGTTGAGATGATACTGATGCCCCTTATTATCTGTCCTACTTGACAAGTGATAGAAAAACTATTGTAGGTGAGTTATCTAGTGTTAAACGCAAATTATTAGAATATGCAGTCTAATTTTAATATAAAATTAGACAAATTCAAGTCCACATTCTCCTAACAAGTCCATTCCATCCCACTGTTCTCTTCTCCTTTGTTTCCCTTTCAATCTCGATCTATAACATACCATTATAAAAAATAACGTTGCAGTATTACTTAATGGATTAACCTAGTCATTAAATAAATTAAAGAATGTGATTACTGAACGAATTAAACTGGTCAATAAATAGATTAAATTAATTCCTAAATAAATTAAACTAGTCACTATATCAGAAACCTCGTATGTTCTCTTCTTAATATTGAGCTTGGATCGTGCCTAACTTTAAATTAAAAATAAACGGTCTCTTACAAGACCAACTGAGAGTTTAGTTATTAAGTATAGAAAGATGATAGTAAAGGAAGATATAAGTTATTTAATCCTATTATCCTACCCTCTTATCCCCATATTTCCTATGGATTTGCCAAACACCCCGTTCGTAAGCATTTGAACAAATCGCTTCAAGGTCATGAGGCACAAATCACACTTATAGACCAAGACAACCTCTGTCACTTATCTTAATATATGCCTTAAAATTTTGAGAAAAATCATTCTGCGGAGAAATCCCCCTAGTGCACAAATCATACCATTATATCAACAAGCAACCGCTATTAAAATCTTCTAAACTTTGTTTTTCTGCCACAAAATAAAATAGTGTTAAATATAGTGTTAAATGAGGGTCAGCACTCCAGCAGGATAAAGATCCTGAGAGACATTACTCGGAAGCATCGCAACTTAAGCCTAAATCTACAAGATATTCGCTCTATATATATAACCGGAGCTAAAGCTAACTGTGTAGAATTACTGAAGGAAACTGAAAATCATAATTGCAAAAACTGAATAATTGAGGACCTGCTGAATAGTTCATGAGACAATTGAGCTGGGGAAAGCTACTGAAAAAAGTTCTAACTAATACTTAATGTTACACAGGATGAACATCTAATTCACAGTGAGACAGTTACTATGACATGTATATTAAAGGAACAGGTACATCCCTGGTTGGAATCTCCTCGGTAGCGGAAACTGACAAGTCGTTTGTACAGGAAATTCAGTGCCAAAAATAAAAATTTAACAAAAAGCACCTGACTTACGCCTCTGGGTTTTTCAAGTTAAACAAGGATGTATCACTCTTATCCTGCATAACTAAACCTTTAACTTACACCACTCCTGAGGGAAGACGCAGCACAAGCTGTCCACCAACAAGGCTGCAAACAGATTAAGAGATTCATGAAATTTTGCTTCCTCCATAGTGTTAATCAAATATCAAATGATAGGTGACCAAAAACTCACCTTTTCACGTAGTAATAACAGAAATCTGCTAGGATAAAAGTTTGAACAACTTCAGAAAGCAGCACCATTGAAGGCCACAAACCATATCCTAAAGCTGTGAGCAAACGACCATGGGTATCTAGGACCTGCATAAAATGCATATTTGAAGTTAAAATCTCAATTGACTTGTATACTAAAAAATTCGCAGGCCATGGATAATTCCAAGCATAAGTCTTCATAATCTATTGCTAGAGAGGGGGGAAAATATGCACTAAACATTCCTTTATGAAAGAATATCAACAGTTCACTAATTAAAAATTTGTGTTTCCATCAACCTAGAAATTCATACTTGAACTGGTCACCTCTGACATCTCCCTTAGAAAAGGTCTCAACTATGGCTAAGCAAGGAGTTATGCATCCATCCTTGCACCAAATGTAAAACGAAAATTCCGCCTTCTAGCCTTGTTAATCTTGATAATTATTCAACACAGAAACTCCACATGAGCAATCCATAACCTTAAAGGAAACAAACTGAGCACGGGATATTAAGGCCTCTAATGGAACCAAGTTGGGAAGGCAAATTTCAGCCATATCCAGTTTCCAACCCTCCACTACCCTCTTCCTCTATCCGAGAGAGAGAGATAAAGAGAGAACAAAAGGATTGGAACAATAATTAATTATCCAATACATGCTAAAAACAATTTGATGATGAAACAGCAAACCAGGCAATCAAAATACATGCATATTCTGTAACTAATATTAACAACTCTTGTCCAAAGAACCTGACATCAATGGAATATGGTCCACACCCTTTTCCTTTTCCCTTGCTAATCTTTCAAAACTTTTCCCAATAACATCAATTTTCTATCTAGAATGATGGTTTAAGTCATCAACTTCTCTACGGACCACATGGCCCACAAGACTTGGATAACTAAAACAGCTAAACTTCCTGAGTTAATGATGATAATATTACATTTCATACGCAGTCTTATAAGGAAAGATAATGTTACAAATGAAGTAATCTAGAACTTCATGCCAAGATGAGAGAAGCGAGTCTATGATGGTCTACACGCATAATAAAAGGAGAAATGCCTAGTTCATAGCTGTTATGAACGTTTTTTTTGTTTACAACATTCGTTTATTGTATTATTCAATAACAAATGTTATACGTTGAATTGTAATTGTTGTGTATTAAATTATATATGTTGTATATTGAAACAAAAGTATCACCATTATCTATTACCTACATTAAAAGACATGATGATAATATATATATATATATATATATATATATATATATATATATATATATATATATATATATATATATATATATATATATATATATATATATATCTATCTTCCGCACTTTTTTTTTTACTTGCATCGTTTATATTTTTGGAAATATATTTTCTTTTTCTCTCCTAGCACATGGGTTTCTTTTTTATCTCTCTCCTCTCCTTGTGCAAACACAAATTATGCAAGTAAAAAAAACGGAGGAAGTATAAACAAACAAAATTATAATGGTTGTGATGTGTGAATATGGCATCCCTCCCCTAAAAGATGGCATTCAGTTGCAATAGTGAGTAGATGTGAGGATCTCCCATAGTCCCATCACATAAAAAAGAAAGAAAGAGGAAGTCAGATGAGAAGAGACCTTGTAAGTTGTAATATGCAACTCCCAACTCATTCCCCCCTCCCCTTAAGTTATGTTATTTTCAGCTAAAAAAGTCCTACTGAATCGACATGAACTTATTAAACCTTCTCAAACTAAATTGATATCAAATTAAAACTATGTTTCAATAGCCCTTATAAGAACTTATTATACCTTATTAGGACTTGTTATTTGTGGAGTTATTTGACTTTATTATATAAAAAAAAAAAAAAGATCTAAAGCTCTTTTTTTTTTTTTTTTTTTTGATGAAGTCAAACATATCTTTTACTCGTGCTCTGAAATTCAGTATTACTAATTCCTCATTACTTAAACTATTTAACTTCTTCATTTCTGCATTCACCGATAGTTTGCTTCTTTTGGTTATGTTGTTATATTTGACTTTCCTTTATAAAAATTGTCCCTTCCATTTATTGCTCTATGCACTAAGGCAGACTTTGGGCATAGAAAGAATTGTGGTTTCAATAGGAAGCTCCACATGTTAACCCAGGTTATAACATGTCAATCCAGGTAGCAAGGGAAGTTTTAATCCAAGCAGCAAAGCCTATGATTTCAATAGGAAGCTCCACATCTAATGACATCTAAGATTAATTAAGAATGTTTTGGTAGCATCAATCTGTCATTATTTACCACCTAGTAACCACCAAATTAACTTGCATATCACCCATGGGCAAGGCTGCCTACCAACAGTCTGAGACAGTTGAATAAGGCATTGTATATAGGGCCTGTTTGCCTGTTTGGCACAGCTACAACTCTTTCACAATAGTCATGAACTATTCAGCTAGTTGTCAACTGTTGTACATCTATACAAATATATTAAAAGGTGTGCCTAAGGAAGTATATGTGACACGTGGCACTCTCCTCAAACTTCTAATGCAAATGCTTTATGTTCATGTATGTTCCTCAATAAAAAAAAATATTGTGTAATTGCAAGGTCTCGAACACGTGACCTTTGAAATGAAAAGTAACGGCTTAACCATCAATACACTATGGCTTTATTGTCTAATGTTTGAAATATAATATGATAAAGTCTTATAATAAATATACTTGACTAAACGACTTAAACAAGTACATCTCTAACACTCTTATTACGTAACTAACAAGAGACTATTGATATCATATTCTCTTACCACAATTCCTTTTAAGCTATTATTTTCAAACTTAAACCTTGCAGATTTTTGTACTTATCACGTCATGACGTAAACTTTTCAATTTCTTAATGGACAAGAAATACGAAAAGTGGCAAAATAAATTATAAAATTTAAGAAGAATAACATATTTATTTATTGTAACTGACCCGAGGCATCGCCCGGGCAAAAATACTAGTTATAATCATTATATGATATGACTATATGAGTCAAAGTAGTTGAAAAAAATGTTTGCCTAGAACTGGCAAAAACTCACCCGACCCGATAAACCAACCCGAACCTAACCCGAAATAAGTAATGGTTAGATTTTCGACCTGTTTCAGTAAATGGGTCAACACGAATCCGACCCGAAACTTAAAAGGTTCAGGTTAACTTGAAAATTTCAGCCCGAAAACAACCCTCCTAATAAGTCCATTTATATATAACTTGTTTAGGCTTTTGAGTTCCAATTTCAGATCAAGCCCATTCATTATGATAAGTCCGTATTTATTTTAACCTGGATTGTTTGCAGTTTTGCCTTTTGATTTAAAATGTTGGGCCAACCCCAATTAACTATTTCCTAACTAAACTGATGTTGCTCTACTCAAATGCTCAAACCCTATTTTCCATTCTCTTTTTGTGCCGTTACACTCCATTGTTTCATTCTCTCTCTCTCCCCCCCCCAACTTTCTTCTCTCCTCACTTTCTTAAATCCTATACTCTTCCAACACCACCACATGATCGCACCACGCACCTCTTTAACAACCATCAACACCACGACCACCACCTCAATTCCAGTCTTCTCTCTTCAAAAACCACCGCAGTGCAATTGTTTCCCATGCAAAGGCAGCAGAATTTAGACTTTTGCTTGCTGGAAGTCTGGAACATTTGACTAATGGAAATTCTGAACTTTGGAAAATGTTACTTGTGAGCTTACTTAATTCAATTCAGATTCGGGTTAGATTCAGATCAGCCCATATTTGACCTAAATATAGAGTTACTAGATATAAATAGGTTCAACAGGTCGAGTTCAGGTCGGCCTGCTTATTTGCAGGTTCATGTTCAATTTTCTGACCCGTTTACACTTACAGAAACATGTCAGGTTGAGGAGGGCTGACCCATTTACATAAACAGATCAACCCGAACCTGACCTTACCGAATCTAATAGCTACTCAAGAAAAGTCAGATGTCGAACATGCCCATAGTATATCATATACAATATTTCATGCATTAAGATACTTTATATAACATATAAGATATATTTTTTTATACTACTCCCAAGTCCCACCCCATTATGTCAAAAATATCTCACCACCTCTTTTTTTGGTAATAAAAAAATTTCTTTAATTCCAAGGTAAGTTAGGCACAAAAAAATTGACAAAATCAAGGTGGAATTTGCAGCATAATTTCCCCTTAAGATATCATCAAGAGAGGACCCTCGAGGAGAAAACCTCATTCAGTTGTGTTCCTCAAAGAAACACTAAGATAACTAAATAATAAAATAAAAAGTTACAAGTTTGGGAATATCTCCTATCATGAGTACAATCAGATATAAAGCTAAATTTTAATTTTAAAGTTTCTTATTGATAGTAGTCATACTAACTTCACCATCATGATGGTTAGTGTCCAAAACCACGAGCACTTAAACATGACTCTCAAACCGGCAATTTTCTAAAATGACATGACGCAACCCAATGAATAGAATTGCTGTGTCAATGGGTTAACGAAATAACAAGTAGAATTCCCTTGCTAATAGCGTTGGACAAACTAATAATGGTAGCAACTTTATGAAATAATCGGAAATATTTCAATTCCATGCAGTAAAAGGACAATAGAATATCAGCTAATCCAAACAGAAAAGGCAAACATCTTCTCAGAAAAAAGTTAACTCTAGAGCTTTTTGGCTCATACCTGAAGAACCCAATGCGCGCAACTAAAAAATCTCGCCACTCCCAGGGCAAAAACATAATGAGCTGTGAATGGTTCAACAATCTAGAGAGGAAAAATATTAGAGGTCAGAATCAATTGAAAGAGATGATATCACAAAGTGAACAAACCAATCAACCCCCCTCCCCTCAATGCCCAAATAGAAGGATGATAGAGAAATAAAGAATACACTCAGCACAATTAAAGAGCAATTGTGCCTCACTTCTAGCTTCAAGGAAGCTGATGAACTAGATATACCCTAATAACAAGAAATTAAATACGATGAAAATGAAGAATGCTTCAGCAGCCATGGTACCAAAATGGAAGTGATAATCTACCTTTGTGTTTTGCATGACTCGTAGCTGAGGTAGCACTGAAACAGCCTCCAAATAGACACAAAATGCCCAGCTAATCCTATTGACAATGTTATGGACGGTGGAAGGATGGATAAGTAGAGACAATACAGCACAAGGTACCACCTAAATCAAAAATCAAACACAGCAGCAAGTCAGTTACAATACTTCAATCTCATATTCCATATCAGTGATGAAAAGCAAATTACCAGAGCATATAAGGCTCTGCAAAAGTGGACTTAGTGACGGAGAAAGTATAGGAAGTGTATATATATAATCAGCTTACAGTACAATTGTTAGCAAAGTTACAATGACCCATGATGATGAAATCAGAATTACTCTAAAGGAGAAGTTGTATTCAGTGGAAATGATGCTTCAATAAAGGCTTCCATTTGGAAAATCTCTCTAATACGTAGTAATTTACCCAAACTACTATGCATTTTGCAACATCATACCCTAGCATTTCACCACTGGATTCGAAAAATTTCTATAACAACAACATATCGACTTACTTTAAGGGTATGTTTGGTTGGACGGAAGACATTTTTGATTGAAGATGATTTTCATTTTCCAAGGGAGAACACAATGGTAAAATAGTATCCCTCTATTGAGACTCACCAAATTGTTACAGATAAAAGAAATAAAAATAAATTGAAAATGGAGGGGAAAGGATGGATGGGGAAGAGTAAAAGGAAGGTACAGAATAGGTACAAAAATGTGGCATTCCTTTAGAAAAAAAAAAAATGGTTTCCGTCCTTTACCAGACCTCACCAAAGAGGATGGCCTAGATCACAAGGAAATAGATAACAACCACCACATATGGACCTTCCACAGGAACCAACTTACTAATGCTCCTACTAGAAAGAAATATTCTAGCACACAATCAATAATCAACTAAAAGTAGCTATGATACAGTACACCATCCTTCTAGGAAAATTCTAAACTAAACATTGATAGAGTGAGTTCCAGAAGACTATGAATGAAATTAACCAAACAAAGGCTACATAAAAAGATATAACAATGGATAAATATTTTTCTAGTAAGGATAACTTTCAAAAGAACTACAGCTCATAATACAAATAAGCTTCTTCATCATAGTATCTGGCACCAGCAGGTCATCTTTACTTTGTCTTTCAATCTTTCAAGTTCAGGATAGTGTGATTATATATATCAGCATTACAGCTTCCTATCTTATATTCATGTGACTTGCCACTGCCTTTGCCTTCAAGAAACATCCTATTAATTTTAACTTACCAAAGAAAAGATTAAGTATAATTGTCTTTTTACAGTCTTGGAATAGACAGAAAAAGGCTGAACATGTCTTCATTAAAGTGACCGCTTAAGCATGAAAACATTTAAACAAGAGGTAGCTTTTAGATCATTTGGTCTCCACAATAGAACTAATTCTAGGGTAAATATACAACATAAATATCAGAAACAGGCAGCGCCTCGTCATCACAATAAGATGGAAACTTTATTTCGCACCTTCAAGATGCAGTGCAGTCCTGTAAGCAACTAAGCATATCAATAAACAAAGTCAGGCCTGCCCATTAACAGGGCTGTAAACACTATTTTTTTACTCCCTCCGGTTTTTATTAAGTTACCCATTTCTTTAGGCACATAGTTTAGGAGAAATAGGTTTGTTAGTCATAGGAGGGAATATAAAATATTAATTTATTGCATATCGTATTGAAGGTAATGTTGTGGGCTGAGAGAAGTAAAGTGAAAAAACTTTATTGTAAAGATGATAATATAAAATTGGTAGAAATTAAACAGAAAAAAAGAAGTGGGTAAACTAATAAATGACAAGTTGACAACCCAAAACGGAAAGTGGGTAAACTAATAAAAATCGGAGGGAGTACTTTCTAACGTGGAGTCAGACAAAGCCATCACGTGCCAAAAAAAGGACAGCTTCCCTCTTGTGCAACCAACAAAGCTACATGCATGTGACACCATAAGAGTGCATGCATCCTATTAACCATGCAAGTAGAAGAGAAAAAGAGGTGCTTCTTTGATGAGTATACTCCCTCCATTCCTAGGTTTAGTATAACCACTTTTTCTTATTCCACGATAAATATCACTTGATAATACCACTAAAATATTAGTAGTAGCTTCAGAATAGTAGCTAGCAGTGCAATACTGGTAATGTAAGGATATTGTTGCCATAAATAATAAATCCTTGATCCCCTCCGTACAAAATAAGTAATAAAAAAAATTCTTCATCTTCGTGCCACTCAACATCGACCTTAAACATGTACTATTTCAGAAAAGAGGGACTTGGTACTTACGCATAGAATATAAATTCAAGTTTACTGGCATCAAGAAGAGAAAAGAGAAACACAGTAAAGGACATCCACGCTCACAAATGGCCATATATACTTAAAAGAAAAGGCCGGGATAGGAGGCCCAAACCAGCACAAATACACAGTGTAGAATATCTTTTGCAACATAGGCAATATAACTGATCATTCTGCTACATATGCCAACAAACCAGGATCATATGACATTTAACACTGTCAATCCCTAAAATTAGTTTAGTGGTTAGCTACTTTGGAAAGATAACAATGATGTAAACACGAACATATGAAGTAACCAGATGTTTTTTTGGAAAATAACAAACCAAAATAAACGAACAAAGAAAAGAATACCAAGATGAAGTTTGCACAAAGCATTTTCTATAAAACTCAACAAGCAAAACAATAGCAGACTTACCACAAAGTAAATAGCAAAGTTGTCTTTTTCCTCCATATAAGTGGACTTCAGTCTAAAACGAATCATATAAATAACCCAAAGGGTTGTCGCCAACGTTGCTGTATCTAGTAATGTGTGAATATCATATTCCATCACAAAACTACAGTACAGTCTAACAGCTAAAAATATAGCTGTAAGTTCTTGAGATTTGAGTGAAAGTCCTGCAATAAAGGGCCATAAAAAGTAATGCTAACGTCTTAGACGAACAAATTAAACATAATAAACCATAAACCATTCTCAAATTAGACAGCACCAAATGTAGTCCATAAGAGTACGAATGACGAAACAAGCATAATAAGTTTGCAATACAATCAAAGCCTAGCTGAGACATAAAAAAAAAATTCTTTCTAAATTTACTACTCCTTCGAATGTAATTAACAAAGCAAAAGTTCCGGAAACTCATCCTCACAAAGAATACAGCTTTGATTCTTTAATCATCAAATCATAGGAAAAATCATCGAGTTAACGCCAGTAATCAAATTATCACTCTATCGTTAACCATAAATAATAATACAACAAGTCAGAAACAAGAGTTAATTACTATACAATCAAACAATTGATAATTACAGTTAAGATATTATTACATCATACACTTCCAAAATTACTAACTAAAAATCGAAAACCATACTTTGCAGAAACAATAAGATAACCTAGATTCTAAATTACACCTCAATTGCATGCACTAAAATCAACAATCAGCAACAGAGCAACAAAAATAATAATACAAGTCAGAAACAAGAGTTAGTTACTATACAATCAAACAATTGATAATCAATTCTTTCAAAAAAAAAAAAAAAAAAAACAATTGATAATCAAAGTTAACATATTACATCATATACTTCCAAAATTACTAACTAAAAATCGAAAATCATACTTTGCAGAAACTATAAGATAACCTAGATTCTAAAATTACACCTCAATTGCATGCACTAAAAACAACAGAATAACAAATCCAACCTACTTTAACCAAAATTGAACTCCAATCTAATTCATCAAAAATTGACACAGGTCAAACATATTGACTCATAGATCAACACATGCACAAAACAAAATCATCAAAAAGAAAAAAACGCGAAAGATCAAATCAAACTAAAATTTCCTCAAAACCTAAAAAAAAAATTAGTTACAAACCAGCGCAAGTTTTCTCTTTGGTGAGCTTGAAGATGAGAACAGCAATACCAATGGCGTGAACAGCTTCAGCGGCAACAAAAAGATTATCGTGATCATGAACCACCATACGAAGGAAAACAAGTGCGGCCATAGCTGCAACGACCGCAAGAAACGCCTTCATCTTCGGTGGTTGTCGCCGCACCCATAGATTTACCGCTTGTATAGGGCTTCTTTTCCCTCCCTTCATTCTCGTTTGCGTTTTTTCTCTCTCCTCTGTTTTTCTCTGTGTGTGTGTGTGGAAAAAAGTTTCGTTGGGCGTTGAAATTGGAGTGACAAAAAGAAAAGAAGATGGAATTTGGGCTTAATTGAGTTGAAATTTTGGGAAGTGGTTTGTTGGTTGGAAAAGGAATTGGACTTTTTTTAGGAGAGAGAGAGAAGAGAGTGATTAGGTGACCGGTTTTCATTGGTTTTGTTTACGTAGTTATGTTGTTTGTTCCTAGGAAGTAAAGGGCCACGTAACGTTTTATAGTCTTTCCTTGTTCCACAAATTACTATAAACCCCTTTTTTCTACTAAATTAATGATAAAGATTAGAAGTAGTTTGATGGTCTACCATGATCAATATCTACATTCGGATTTGATTTTAATATTTTATAATAGAAAGATTTGTTTAGAAGGAAAATCTTACTTTTAACAAATACTAATTTCTGCACTTTTTGGTGAATTATATTGTTTTTCTAGTATATAATAGAAAATTTTATAAAGATAATGGTGCTCTCACACTTGTTCAAATATTATTCGCGTTTTCTTCATTATATATATGACTAATTAATCAAACAAAAAAGGATTGTTTAACGACAACATATCTTCAAGAATGAAGTTGATAGGATAAATTTTACAAGTGTTGCGTTTACTTAGTTAGTGGGAATTCAGAGTTTGGCAACCTGATTCCAAGATAATCATTCTAAATGATGTAAAACCCAACCATCTTGCATGATTGATGGCCAATAGCATTGTCTTACCTTCTCCCACAAGATCTCTTTTCATTCAATTCGCCTTCCACTCTCTCCACAAGCTCTCAAGAGATTGATCAATGGCAGATTACCTGGAAAAAAAAATGAAATTTGTTCGCGACAATGAAGTTTAGTTAGTGAATTAGGAGTTTCAAGTATTTACAGATCGTTGTACCTAAATTTCGTGGATCAAGAAAGGCATGACATCAAAGCACTTCACAAGGAAAAAGATGAAGCGTAAAAAACGACAACGTTCTACAAGAAAATGTATGACAATGCAAAACAAAACAAAGGAGTCTGATTCAGCAACAAAGGAAAAAAAAAAAGAACTTAACAAAAAATTTTTGAAGATGCATTACAATAGCAAAAGGGAGGATTTGTCAAATGCACGGATTAGCACCCTCTAAAGCTTTTTACTTTTATTTGAACACATCGTCGTTCCTTCTCTACCACGTCGTATAATGTACAACAAGGTAACACACAACTATTTCTTTTCTTAAAGGTTTTTCTATGATTTCACTAGGTCCACAAAAGCAATATTGTCCTTCCCATTTCATATCTTTACAACCAAGTAGAAGCTACCCATAATTCACGTAAAACTTTGACAATAAAAGATGGCACGACTAATTATTTTATATCATTCTCACATCACATGAAGCTCTGATCTCATCCTCAACTAAATGACATCAATTGTGTAAAGATCAAATTATAAGAGTCAAAGTCCCTTTTGTCATGTTCAGTTGTTTCCCTAGTCGTGCACATGGCCAACTTACCTCACAATCCCGCCAGAAGAGAAGTCAAGGCATCCAAATGCTTAGTAATGCTTGTACATTTTCTAGAGGAGGAAGCTAAGTGTATTAGGTGTGTTGGCACAAAGGGAGAAGGTTGCTAAGAAAAATGTTATGTATTGATGATGAGAAGGATGCTTCAATGTGTTTGAAAGGATTGCAAAATTGAGCCCCCATGCATATTACTAACCTCCTCGATGACTGTATAACTCTTGCATTAACTAGCTATGACATCATAATGCCACATATTGGTTAGCATATCAATGAACTCACGATTAAATATCTTCCACCCTCCAACGTCTTTAGTCAATTTAAACTTCCATGTTCAAAATAGAAGAATATATATGAGGTTCCACTACACCATGAGAGAGAATATAGAGAGAGAAACCCCTAAAAAGGATCCTGGCAAAGATCCCACCCCCACCGCCCTCCCGGCCCAAAGTACCGAGCCTCAAGTCGGCAACCCTTGCAGTAGACTCCATCGGTTCTACAGTCAGTTCCACGGGTAAAAACCCCAATCACTCCAATCCCAATACCACCACCCCACCCTCAACTAGAAGAAGCCCCTCCAGCTAAAACCTCCTTATTTGAAACTCCCCAGCCCATCTCCTTTAAGCAAGCTCTAGCATGTCAAGGGTCCATGTCTGGCCTGCAGATTTCTGAAGCCTTTGAAATTCCGTCAAAGTTACCTTTTGCCACAACCCCACCTAAGAACATGTCGACGAAGGAAATATTCGTGCCCGTCTCAGAGGACGAATATGGGCAACTCTCGAAACCTTGGCAACTAGCCATTATTTGCAAGTCAATGAGAAAGTCCATCTCTAAGGAATTTATGAAGAAGGAGCTTATGAAAGTATGGAGCTGGAATGGCCCCTTGGAAGTCACGGCGATAGGGAAAGGTTTTTATGTCATCATCTGCCCTTCCGTCGAGAAAAAAGCGGAAATCCTCACCGGAGGACCATGGTTTGTCCTGGGAAGCCATTTGTCGCTTCAACCATGGTCAACAGGATTTAAACCCTCAAAAGTCACTATCTCCCAAAATCAAATTTGGGCTCACCTACCAGAACTCCCCATTGAACTAGAGAGATATTGTTGAAAGTAGGACACTCCATTGGTAGGGGTGTAAGTGGATTGGACTGGATTGGACTTTGCCAAATCCAAATCCAGTCCAAAGTTTTTTGGACTCGAGAAATTGAGTCCAAGTCCGATCCAAATATTTTTTGAGTCCAGTCCAGTCCAGTCCGATAATTTTTTCTTGAGTCCGAATCCAGTCCAGTCTAGTCCGATTATTATATTATTTTTTCCCACTGATTTAGATTCGATGATTCACAACGTTTTCTCATAATTGAATTTGAAAAATTAAGCTCATTATATTCATTCCATAAAATAAGTCACATAAATCTTATACATATATATATATATATATGTATGTATATATATATATATATATACATATATATATATATACATATATATATATATATACATATATATATATATATATATATATATATATATATATATATATACATATATATATATATATATATATACATATTATATATATATGTATATATATATATATATATATATACACATATTAAATATATATACATTATATATATAAATATTAAATATATATTATATATAAAAATATTTTTGGACTGGACTAGACTTATTGGACTCCACAGGGGTGAGTCCAAATCCAGTCCGAAAATATTTGGACTCGAAAATTTGAGTCCGAGTCCAGTCCAAAAAAATTTCAGTCCAGTCCAGTCCGACAAGTTTGCACTGGATTGGATTGGACTCTGGACTTTTCGCAGTCCGCTTACACCCCTATCCATTGGTAAAGTCCTGAAGATAGACACACACTCAATTGAAGGGGACAAACGTAGATACGCCTCCCTATGTGTGTGGGTCGATGTGACGGCAACACTACCGGAAGGAGTTTGGATCAGACAAAAACCCACCAAGAAATTATCTATGCAAATGGGCCGGGATTTTGCACTACTTGCCAGAAATTTGGGCACCACCCCAAAGGGTGCACAAGACCCACTGAGAATATGACGTTGACTCATGATGAAAGAGGAAACCGTAGCCAAGGAAAGGAGGATTGGCAGGCAATCCCAAAATAGACGCACAAGCCAAGAGAAGAGGGTCCTAAACAGAATGGGGCCCTAAAAAGATCATGTCAGCAACTTCCTCCAAGAATATGGAGGAAAAGGAAGGATTTAATGTCAACGTAAAAGTTGCACAACTTCTAAAACCTCTTATGGAGCTCCAAAATACTTTTGCTCTGCTTCACGATTCTCAAGTGGATTGCAGTGAAGCTTCTTTAGCCCAAGCTGTCCCGTCAACTTCTGCCACTGCCAACAAGCTCTTGCAAGGTGGCAGCATTGGGGATATGTCCACTGACTAGGGATGGCAGTGGGGCGGGTCAAGTAGGAGACCCGCCCCATCCCCGCCCAAGTGGGGCGGGGATGGTTCTAGGTTTGGCGGGGATGGGGCGGGGATGGGGATTAAAATGGTACCCGCAATGGGTGGTGGAGCGGGTGTGGATTTTATGCTATACCCGCCCCATCCCCGCCCGCCCCGCCCCATCCCCGCCCCGCCCCCCCACCCCCCCCGCCCCCACCCGCCTCGCATATTTATTATTAAAATTCTATTTATATACTTATATTATTAATAATTTTATCTTGTAAAAATATAAATATGTGGGTATGACGTAGATACGAAGCGGGTGTGGGTACCCATGCGGGTGGTGGGCGCGGGGGTGAAGTGGGTACGACGCGGGTGCGGGTACCCATGCGGGTGGTGGGGCGGGGATGGGTTTAGATACGTATTTGGTGGGGCAGGGATGGGACTGGAATTTTCCCCCGCAATGGGTGGTGGGGCGAGGATGGGGATGAGAATTTTATGCGGGTGTGGGTGTGGAGGTACCATCCTCCGCACCCGCCCCGCCCAATTGCCATCCCTACCACTGACCCAGGCATCCTACAGGAACCTATTAACCAAAAAAAAATTAAACAAACCCACCCTCCCATAATTTTACCCAGCCCTACAAAAAAACCTCCCTCCCCGAAAATACAAGACACAATTCATAACACCAAAACCTCTACAACAATCACAATTCTAAAACTAAAAAAACATGGCGTGCTTCCCACTACAGGATGTGATATTCCCCACCTCCCCTCCTCCACAATCCCCACCACATTCCCCTCCGCCGAGAGCCCGTCCTCGCCTCCTCCACCAGGACTACGAGGGCCCAATCCTCTTCAATCGCCATGTACGCCCAATAACACCCGAGATCAACCCGGGATTCACGGACTATGTAGTCCCACTGGATGAGGAGGGATTCATAGAGGACTTCCCCTTTGCCCAAGTGAAGGAACTTATCCTGAAGCCGAGTGCCAACCCCGAACTATTGAAGAAACTACTCATGTATCACCCAGATGCTCGCGACTTCCTACCCCCCCCCCATGCCTCAATTCCAAATAGTCGCGCATCTCCTCTTCCTCATGAGGCTATTCATCAAATGGCTACTAGAGAAGAGAGGAGGAGAGGGCCTTACTACAGAATTTGGGGCCGTGGCTCGACCCGACCCCGCTGCTGCCTCCCACCCAGCTAGTGGTGCGAGTATCATTTACTTCCCAAAGAATGACGTTCATAAGCAACACGAATGCATTCGTAGCAGCCTGGATAAAAACTCCACTCAAACATCTCCAATTATCGGTGAATTGGGCAGAGGGAAAAGAGAAAAACGGTCTTCGCGAGGCCGAGATGGTTCTTTGGCCACAAAGAGGGTTTTGGATGTGCCCATTCACGGGACTAGAAGTGGAAGCAACGGGACACCAAGACGGGACGCTGTTCCGGAGCACCCAGAGTCGACCACCTATCCCTAGAAGGATGTCGGTTATGTTTTGGAGTGCCCGAGGGATTGCGCGACCCTCTTTTAAACCAAACTTCCGCCATCTTTTGGAGACTCATGGGGCCGATATTGTGGTCTTAGTGGAGACGTGGGTCTCACGCGAACACACTGCTGCAATTGTCGCTGACCTTCCTTTTACCTCGTGGCACCTTGTAGAATCGATGGGGTTTACCGGTGGAATTCTTCTTATGTGAGAAAGGGCCACCATTCACATAACAGGAGAAACCTCGCAGGGGCTGCATGGACTTGTTGAGGTACGTGATCCGAACTCGTATTTTTTACTTTCTTCTATATACGCGAATCCCAAGTTCGAAAAAAGAAAAATTTTATGGAATGAATTGTCTGATATTGCATAGACTGTGAATATACCATGGCTTGTTATAGGAGATTTTAAATTGTCAAAACGAAAAATTTGGTGGCCGACCGATTAATAGGAAAAGAGCAGCATTGTTTGCAGAAACAATGAACAATTGTAACCTTGTTGATTTAGGTTTTCATGGCCCTAAATTCACCTGGACGAACAAAAGAAAAACTAGGCCTATTTTCCAAAGATTGGACCGAGGGTAGGGTAATGCGAATTGGTTCTTGAAATTTCCTAATTCCGCTCTTTAGCACTTGCCGAGGATTACTTCTGATCACTCTCCAATTCTCACCATCCTGGATCAAACTCCTAAACCTATAGGGACGAAACCTTTTAGGTTCGAGCCTATGTGGCTTTTGGACCCTTCTTTCCATGACTTTGTGTCGGGTGTAGGGGCGAAAGTTATTCGGATAAAAACCGAAATCCAATCCAATCCAATCCAAATTAACAATTCGGATTGGATTCAAACTGTGTTCAGATTGGATTCGGATTGAGATTTTTTGAAAAAATGGATTTTCGGATCGAATTGGATTGAGGGTAATTGGATCCAAAAACCCAATGTGACCGAATAGTAATATGCCTTGTAATTTGTATTATGTATTATGGATTAGGCTAGATTAAGTGCTTAAAGTTATTCGGATAAAAACCGAAATCCAATCCAATCCAATCCAAATTAGCAATTCGGATTGGATTCAAACTGTGTTCAGATTGGATTCGGATTGAGATTTTTTGAAAAAAATGGATTTTCGGATCGAATTGGATTGAGGGTAATTGGATCCAAAAACCCAATGTGATCGAATAGTAATATGCCTTGTAATTTGTATTATGTATTATGGATTAAGCTAGATTAAGTGCTTAACTGATTTTTTTTTTATAAAAAAAAGCCCAGTGCTTAAGTGGTGTTGCTGTATTATTTGTTGTTGAACTGAACCTACTGTATTCTGTGTTGTTGAACTGAACCTCATATATTCTGTAACGTTCTGCTCTAATGAATTATGGAATATGGGTTTGTTATTAGTTTATTAATGGACTATGGGGTTTGTAATGAATTATGAATTTGTGAATTGTAAATCTATTGAGCAGTTGTTGTTGGCTTGTCGCGCCTAATTTATTTTATAAAAAAATAGAGTTATAAAAATTCGGATTTTTGGATCGGATCCAATCTAGAGTTGGAAAATTCGGATTGGATTGGATAAGTTTCAACCTCTAATTGGTTTGGATTCGGATTGGAAAATTGAAATCCAAATTTTGTTCGGATCAGATTGGATTAGGCCCAAGTCCAAACCGCAGACCGAACTTTCACCCCTAGTCGGGTGAATGAGACAATTCAGATCGAGTGGGTAGCATTAGGGATCGGTTGGAAAATCTAAGTGCTTCTTTGATCCAGTGGAACAAAATGCACTTTGGCAACATTTACATTAGGAAGAAACGAACCCTTGCGAGACTTAGTGTTACCCAAAAGGCGTTGGCTTCTAATCCTAGCTCTAGGTTTTTAACTAACCTCGAGGTTGATCTCCAGGAGGAATTGTTATCCATCCTCAATCAGGAGGAAGCCCTTTGGGCGGCTAAAAACCGAGATGCTAAGGTTAGGGATGGAGACCGGAATACTAGATATTTCCACAGAAGCGTTCTAATGAAAAGAAACTCTAGTAAAATCCTCACATTAAGGGACGGGGTGGGAAATGACCTAGAGGACCCTCAAGCCATAAAAGATCACATCACTGACTTCTTCCTTAAGCTCTATTCCTCGGAAAATGAGTCTAGTCCTCGGACAACTAGGGTTTCTAATGCAACAATTATCCTGAACCATTCCATCTCGAATCTAGAGGTTAAGGAAGCCCTTTTTGGAATGCACCCAAATAAAGCCCCGGGACCGGATGGCTTCCATCCTGTGTTTTTTCAAAAAATGTGGAGCATCCTGGGGGAAGATATCTGCTTTGAGATTAGAGAGTGGTTTCAGAGGGGTAGGATCCCAGATAAAATGTGTGAAGCTATCATCTGCCTAATTCCCAAACAACACCCACCTGAAACTGTGAAGCATCTGAGGCCAATCAGCCTTTGTAATACACTCTATAAAGTTCTAACCAAAGTTCTGGTGAACCGATTAAAGCCATTTATGCCGGAGCTCATCTCTCCTACTCAAAACAGCTTCACTAAAGGTCGGGGCCCTGATATCAACCTAGTTGTGGCGTCAGAGGTTCTTCATTCTATATCTAAGAAGAAGGGCAACATAGGTTGGTTGCTCTTAAGATAGACCTAGAAAAAGCTTATGATCGTCTTGAGTGGAGCTTTGTGAAGGAATTAGGGAATCATGGGGTTGATACACATACAATTGGTATGATCATGGATTGTATTTCCAAGGCTTCCTCCACCATCCTTGTAAATGGAAGGAAGGGTCACTCCTTTTCTCACTCTCGAGGGTTGCGTCAGGGAGACCCCATGTCCCCCTACCTCTTCAACCTATGCCTTGAAACCCTAACTAATATGATCAATGAGGCATGTTATAACAATCTTTGGTCCCCCTTTTGGGTAGGGAGGAAGAAAGTACTTGTGTCACACCTTCTGTTTGCTGATGACTTGCTATTATTTGGCAAAGTTGATGAGTGTACAACTTTCATTGTTAGGGAGGTTCTTGACAAATTTTGTGAAGTGTTAGGCCAACGTATTAATGAGGATAAAAGCCGCCTAACCTTTTCACTAAACACCCATGCTGAGGATAGAGACCTCTTTCAAGCCCCTTTAAATATATCTGAGTCTGTCGACCTAGGTACTTATCTAGGCCTCCCCCTCTTCCATAAACGCCCAGCTCGGAACCAAGTCCAGTTTGTGGTCAACAAAGTCAGGAGTAAGCTTGCAAATTGGAAAACGAAATTCCTCTCAAAAGCAGGGCGCCTGTGCTTGATCCATTTAAGCTTGTCCACCATTCCCAACTACTATATGCAAGCTTCCTTTCTCCCTAAAGTCACCCTGTCTAGTATAGACAAAATTTGCAATGATTTCCTATAGGGGGACACTAGTGACCATAAAAGCCTTCACCTGGTTGATAGACAGACAACTTTCTTCCCTAAAAGCCAAGGAGGGTTGGGAATAAGAAACCAACACGTGCTCAATAGGGCGGCAATGGCCAAGCTAGGCTGGAAAATTTGCCATGGGACGGATAGCCTAGCGAAAGAGTGCATTTTCTCTAAATATGTACACAAAAATCACGTCACCAAATTTAAGTATGGCTCACATGTTTGGAAGGGTATAGGAAAATGGTGGGACCTCTTGACGGGTAGCAGCGCCTGGGTCATAGGTGATGGTAGGTCTATTAAGTTTTGGGAAGACAATTGGTTGGGGATAGGGCCCATTAGAAATCGAATAGTAGGGTCCCTGGGACAAAATGAAGTAAACCTGAAACTTTGCGAGGTCATTCAGGGAAATACATGGGTTTTAGATGACCTCTCTCTTAGATTACCTTCGCCTGTCATTGATAGGATTTTGGCTACCTCCCTTCCGGTGGTTCCTGAAGGGTCGGACTTCCCTACTTCTCAATTTGTATCTCCAACAGGTTTCTCTATCGCATTGGCCTACCAAGCTAGCTTGGGAGAAAGCATGCCTACCCTTCCCCCTTTAAGGTCTGGAAACTTCAAATTCCCCCAAAAATCAAATTTTTCCTCTGGCTAGTTTGGCGTGATCGCCTCCCTCATAAGAATATTCTCTTCATTCGAAAAATCATCCCCTTCCTTCTTGTCCGTGTTGTAATCATGGAAGTGAAGACACAATTCATATCCTAAGAGATTGTGTTGGGCCTGTATAGACCTGGGCTATCCTCTCCCCGGACCCGACTTTGTTAGGAGGGAATCTCACTACTTGGCTAGACCAAAACCTCTCCTGCCATACCATGGTTCAAGGCCTTAGGTGGAGTGACTTGTTTCCTTGGGTTTGCTTTGAGCTGTGGAAAGCACGTAACCTTGTAGTCTTTGAAAACAAATCAGGGGCCCAAGCCCATCAAATCACCTTCCTAGCCCGCAAACAGGCTATTGAATTTATCAACCTTGTTTCCTCAGCTAACGTGGGCCTCCCAGGCCCCCCAATACGCAAAGCCCAAACACTCTTACTAGGGATAACACAAATCATAGGACTAGCCCCCCTTCCCCTCAAGGCCCTAACCTGGCTCCTGCCTCATTCCATGGGACTGTTCCCGTGATAATCCAAACAGATGCCTCGTTTGTAAACTTGGGCGCCCCGGTGGGCTTAGGGGGCATCATTCGGAATCAACAAGGCCAATGGTTACTGGGCTTCTGCAAACAATCGTATGCTCTAAACCCGTTAAATGCCGAGTTACTTAGCATCAGAGAGAGTCTCTACATAGCTTTGGAGAATAATTTTTTAGACTGTATTCTATACACGGATTGTATGCAGGCTATCTGCCTCTTACAAGATGACTCTATTGTTTATGATCCATGTAAAAACATAATCACTGAATGCAGGGAGCTGTGCCACAAGTTCAGAGTGATTAAAATCTCCTATATCAATCGACGGAAGAACCTAGCAGCGGATGTATTAGCCAAGGAGGCCAGGAAGTTAGAGGAATGCATGAATGTAACTAGGAGGCTCCCTAATCCCCCTAATTTTTGTATGAGTGCATACCTCTCGGAATTTAATAACGCTATCTAACTTTTTCTTGGTATGCCATGTTCACCGAAAAAAAAACTTCCATGTTCTTCTACAACCCAAGAGCCGATTCAAATAATTTTATGGTAGCCTATTCCCAACACTAAAAAATTATCTCCTTATTTAATAAAGGAAAAATTGTGAACTAGTACCTTTTATGACACTGCTTTTATGGACTAGTATCGTTTATTTATTTTTATTTTTTTCTTAGCCAGAAAGAAAGAAACTAGGGAGGAACCCAGTTAACAGGCCACCCTAAAGCATCCTTACGGATGATCTTGGAAAAAGCAATATCAGGAGATTCAAACCAATAACAGAGATTAGTAGTGGAATGACCACGATTTGCCATCCAGTCGGCAGCATAATTAGCTTCTCTAAAAATATGTTGAATATTATAATTATCAAACTTTCTCAGATCTTCCACTGCATCATTAATAAGAGCATTAATAGACCAGGGAATTTTCCAGATTCTTTTAATAGCTTGAATAACCGAGAGATTAACACCCTCAATAGTAATATTGTTAGCCCCCCAGAAAGAGAGCTCCCCTAATACCTTCACTTAGACCTCAGGCCTCCGCAACTAAAATAGAATTATTATCAGCAATGGCGTTAGCACCACTAAGCAAAAGATTCCCCACATCATCTCTAATAACAAAGCCATAAGCTGTGCTACCATTCTGCAACTTGGAACCATCAAAATTAAGTTTAACAAAATCAAGAGGAGGGGGGGACCAAATAATGTTAGGCCTAGGCTTTTTAGATTCTTTAGCAACTTGTTGACTATATCCCAAATTGGAAAAATTAGAATAGGAACAATCTAGATTATGCATATAAGCTTTAATCATAGCCCCTAGTTTGGCTGGAGAAAAGCTTTCCTGACGAAAGGTGATACTATTTCTAGCATACCAAATGAACCACTAAACAATAGCATAGAAATTGAGATTCTTAAGAGTCAAATAAGACTTAAGATTGCAAAAGTACTCAATGAAAGAGATCATTATTATCAATAGGAAGGGGGGAAAAATTCCCATTGACATTAACTATTTCTAAAACATCATGCATAAAAGGACAGTCAAGAAATAAGTGATGGTCATCTTCAGAGTGGAAGTTACAAAAAACAAACTCTAAAGGAAGGAAAATATGACTCATTTCTAACCTCTTTTTAGTAGGAAGACCATTCTGACAAATTTTCCACAAAAAGAATTTAATCTTGGATGGAATAGACAAACCCCAAATCCAAGCAAAACTAACCTGATTGGGCGGATCTAAGCCATACCCTTGAAGCAGTACAGCACTTGATTTAACCGAATATTTTCCATCTGCAGTAAGACCCCAAAAAATCCTATCTGCCATTTCATTAGAAGGGATAAAAAAATTTAGAATATCATCCACTACATTAATCGGAACATAATTTAAGAGAAGTTCTTTATTCCATTGAGCAGCATCTGTTATGAAAAAATTAACCATCAACTCCTCTGACCCAATAATAGGGGAGTACTTCTTGTTAATAAGGTGATTAAACACCCAATTGTCATTCCAAAACGAGATATTCTCCCCATTCCCCACCATCCATCTAAGACCTTGCTTAAAAGGTGTACGAAGCGTCATTAGTTTACGCCATTGCCAAGAGACATTGGCTTTAGTTTTATAAGAGAATAAGTTGTCTTGTTTTAAATATTTTTGCTTAACAAGTTTGACCCATAAATTATTAGGCATCCTAATTATTTTCCAAAGAAGTTTAAACTGAAGAGCTAAGTTATTAATTTTAGCTTTTCTCAACCCCAGTCCACCAAATTTTTTAGGTTTACAAATCTTATCCCAACCTATCAAGTTAGGAGCTTTAGAATTCGGATCTTTATTCCAAAGAAAATTCCTATAGTTTTTATCCAAAGAAGAGAGGATATAAGGAGGGAGAGTAAAACTTTGCATTTGGAAGCTAGCTTTAGAAGCCACATTAGACTGAATTAAAATAGCTCTACCTGCTTGAGATAGAGAATTGGCTCTCCACTTGGTAAGCTGAGAGGAGACTTTTTCTTGAATCTATACCCATTAAAAAGAGAGAAGTTGCTCTACTGTGCTTAGGAACAGTGTGATGACAATTTTTCCCCTCCCTTGTTTACATAACCACCTTCCTGCCATCCAATTGCCACGTGTTTTTTTTCTTCTGCTGTCACGTGCGATTAATCCTGGTTATCCTCCAAGCCATTCATCTTCACCAGAGCAGCTCACTTCGAGTATAGACAAGAAGCAACAAAAGCAGCAGAAAGGTAGGAGGAGAGAGAAACAACAACAACAACAACAACAACAGAAGAAAGAGAAAAGTCTAGAAGAAGAAGAAGAAGAAGAAGAGGAGAGAGAAAGTAACGTCTGAAATTAAGGAGAGAGAAAATGAAAAGTTGTAGGGAGCAACAACAACAACATCTAAGGTTTGTGATTTATGGTGTTGATTAGCATCTAAGGTTTCAGATTTTTTAGGTTATTTCTCTCTCTATCTCCTATGTATCGCACGAATCTTTGATAAAGTATTTTCGTTGTTAGATCTGAATTTCATCATCAATTGTCGATTGAAGTGTTGTAGCAATTTCCCCCCTTGACAGTTTCTCAACTTACCTCCTGAAATTAAGGAGAGAGAAATGAGAAGTTGGAGGGAGCAACAATAGCAGCATCTAAGGTTTGTGATTTATGGTGTTGATTAGTATCTAGGGTTTCAGATTTTTTTAGGTTATCTCTCTAGGATGGGAACTGGAGTGATTAGTATCTCTCCTTGATATGTTCTATTTGATTGTTTATGCGGTTATGGTAGAAACGTGAGAATTTCAAGTAGTAGTTGTTAATTTTGATTCTCTAATATTCACATGATATTGTTCTCTCTTGCTTTGGTGTTGAAGTCACGTTCATGCCCCCTAAATAAATTAACATTTATGGTGTCAATTATGATGATCAACGAGTATCAGATTTTGATTAGTCTTTTATTGATTGCTCTATTGTTTTATTTTTCTTGTTTTGGGTTAAATTTTTTGATCATGGGGTGGTTGGAATTATGACACGTTGATTTTGAGAGCAATTCATGGATTGAATGAAATAGGCAAGGGAGCAAGACTATTATAGGTAAGTTCTCATTTTGAAATATGATTATTTAGTGATTGTTCTGTTATTATCATCAATCAATTCAATAAATTTGACTGCTAATTTAATTCTGCCATAGCCATACATGTAATTTTAAGTTTTGACCTTCATAATGCAAGGATACATTCATAGGCGCTTCACTGCTGGTTTCTGTAAATCAGGTAATTTTTGGGTCCATTTAGCCATTGCTGAAGCATTGAAGTATGCGAGCACATAGCCACATATTCACAAAGATTGAGTGAAATCAAAGTTGAATACTATTGCATTGTGATAATCTAATACCATATTTTCATAGCCCGAGCAATACAAAGTGGGAGAGGTAGGATTACATGCCTGTCGTAGTTGTGCTAACAAAGAGATAAGCCGACAATACCTCGTTTTCTCTCCTCCATTTTCGGTGAGTTCGATCATCATATCTCCTATTACATTGTCATACTTTTGTCTGGAGTTAAGTAGGATTCTTTTATTCTTTCTGCTGCTGAATTTGGTTGCATTAAGCTTATAGTTCATTTAGCTTGATATAATGATAACCAGTTTAGTTTTATTTAGTTTGACTAATGTTTTTTATATATAAGTAAGCTGAGCAATTATATTTCAAACAAAAGCCAATCTACAAACTAACTTCTTTCTCAAACATACCATCTAAGATGGATCTTAAAGGAAAGAATAAAAAAGAAAACCTATGACTCACAGATTCCAACCAAGCCTTATCACCATCACTCATCTTCCTTGGCAAACAACTAAACACTCTTTGCTTCACCATCTTTTTTGTATACTATATAGTATATACTATCCACTTTCTGTAACCAGTATGCTTCATTCCTAAATCCTACTCCTCCAGGTATGGTATATGGTAGTTTCAATGACAACACCTGGACATATCTTTTGAATTTACTACCCCTTCTCCCAGCCAGCCACATGATTAAGTGTTTATAGAAGGTTGACTGATGCACAACACCCACCCAGTGCTTAATTCTACTAATACACTCCTTACAATAATGACATGAAAAGAACAGGTGTTCATGGGTATCAGCAGCATTGCCACGCAGAAGACACACATCATTCTCACAGACACTGACTTCTTGATACTTGGTTGATTGTTTGAATGCTTTGCTTGTATAAAGTGTTGTAGTGATAGCCTTAATTGGAACAATATGCATTTACAGGTTACTAATTTATGTGATATGGAGATTGATGACATCATATGCTTAGTAGGATTGGCTCAGCATGGGACACATCTGGCAATTGGTGCAAACAATGGCAAAGTTCAAGTAATTAATACTTTTCATAACTAAATATTTTTTTACTTTCAAAATATGTAGCCTGTGTGTATAAAAGGACCTAATTACTCAATTTAGAGGGGAGAGGGGGAGAGGGGGGGAAGGGGGGGGGGGGGAGAGTGAGGGGAGAGGGAGCGAGGGTGAAGGGTGAGAGGGAAGGGAGCGAGGGTGGAGGGTGAGAGGGTGAAATAAGAGGGAGCGAGGGTAGGGGTGAGAGGGGAGGGAACGGAGGGGTGAAAGGTGAGGGGTGGGGAGTGAGTGGGAGAGTGGGGGTGAGAGGGGAGGGAGCGAAGGGTGATAGGGGATGAGAGGGTAGGGAGTGAGGGTGGGTGTTAGAGGGGGAGAGTAGCCAGTGTGATATGTATCTTTTGTTCTTTTTTCATCTGCTCAAGCTGTTTATAGTTATTGTACATAATGTTCTCCCATTACCTATCCTCATGTGGTGTTTGATTTGCCGCTGTCCATCATTAGCTTTGTATTGGTGACAACATCTATGTGAATATATGTTCATCATTGAAGAACTTACTTTGAATTTCCCACCCCATAGGAACTAAATCGTTGAAGCAATACTTTTTCCAGAGAAAAACCACAGTCCATTGTTCGAGGGAACAATGTTCTTTTTAACTACGGTCTTAAACTTAATAGTATGGTTTTGCATTCTTTGGTCTGATGAAAGTTCTCTTCTTGTCTGCTTTCTGTGCAGTTCTTCAGTACTGAACCTCTTGCTTGTGATCCACCAACACTTCCGAAGTATTCACCACGCAAGGAGACGGAAAACGACGTGATGATGAGGCCCTAAGGTCAATAGCCAGTGTGAATTGTATCTTTTGTTGAAAAATTGCTTCAAGTGTCAATGAAATACATTTTCAGTATCTCGATCTTCATATCTTTTCTTGGCACTTTCTTATTGGAGAGAATGGTCTTAAATTCTTCTGCTGAGCTCAATTTAAAAGTTGTTGTCAAGTTTATCATAGACTTCTATCCACAACTCAAAACAATTAGATCAGTTTAGACTTAAAATGTAATTTCTGGCACCAAATGGTTATAGCTTTCTAAAATGTTGGGTCATCACTCAAATCCTCTCTAGGGACTTCTTCAAAAGTTTAGGATGGAAAATTTTAGGAGCATTAGTACTAGATTTAGTTGATCTTTGATCATATTTGGTGAGTTAAGTACACACTTGGGTACTAAAATTTCAACAAAGTTTCAAATAAGTACTCTACTTTTAAAAGTTGCAAATAAGGTACTCATACTAACTTCTGTTAAGTTTTCCATCCTACCCAATTGTTAATTAAAAAATTACCTTTTAGGAAAGCAAATCAGAAACTAATTGGATGATTCCAAGGTGTGCAATCAGCAAATCAGCAAACAACAGCTAAATTCTACAAACTCAAATTTGTTTTGGCGGTCTGCAAATGTCGCAAAGTAATTCTCTCTTTCTTGTCATAATCTTTTGCCTATTTTCTTAGTTGACTATACTATACTATTCACTTATTTTCTTTGCTATATCCGTAGTAATCCTTATCCATCCCAAAATAGCGACATTGAAGCCAGGCAGCTCTAAGTTAAAAGCTAAGCTTCATCATGGTGATACCATGTCATTACAATCACTTCCTCAACATAGTAATTCAGTGTGCTTGATTTTCTCTACTTTTGCAACTCTTTTCTCTTCCAACTCTTCGATATTTCTCCCTCCTTCATTCATTTTTCTGGTAAGTTTACTGATTTATGTTGTTTATAATTTCGAGTTGCAGTTTTTTTTTCCGTTAATTCTTCTTCCTCTCATGTCGTTGATGTTGATTCTCATTGTTTATTTCGAGTTTTAGGAGTTCAGCTTGATGAAATGAGATTAATTGTCAAGGAGGATAGAGCAGCCCAGATCGAAAAACATCTCATATCTTATTTGCCGCTTTTCCGTTCACTCAACTACTTCTGTTTATTTCGTTCTCCAGGTAAAGTTTCGCTGCCTAATTTTCTCTCTCCTAAATGCTATGGAGTCGTCGATATTTTGATTCTGCGAAAATTATGGATGATTAATTAATTAATTGATTGATTGATTGTTTTAGATCTGAAATGCTGGAAAATCGGTATTTTCGTTAGATCTTGTGGATTTGTTGTTTTTATTTGGAGATCTGAGGTTAGAAATGGTAAATTGAAATGATAAATCGTATGAAATGTTGAATCAGGGTTTCCGTGTGTCGGTTTTCGCATGATTTGAATCATTATTATGTTGCTTACTGGTTGATTCATATGTTGTTGGAAGGATCTGAATGTTAATCAAGGAATTTTGATTTACGGTTAATGATTAGCTAGGGTTTAGTTTTATACGATGATTTGATTAAATTAGCTTCAGAATAATTGATCTGTGTTGTCGGTTGGTGAGTTGAAAACATAGTTAGCTTGTTAGATCTGGGGGAGTTATTCATGAGTTTTAGGAGTTCAGATTGATGAAGTGAGATTAATTATAAATGACATGTTGAGCGAGAAGTGAGGCAAGAGAGTGGGGAGTTGGAAGCCATAGGCGAGAGATTGGAGGTCGGCGAAGGAATAGAAGCGAGGGCAAAAGTAATATTCGAGGAGAGAAAGAGAAGTTTGGCTAGAGCAGAGATAAAATGAGAAGTTGGAGGGAGTGAAGAGAGTGACGGAAGTGAACGTGGAGATGAGAGGAAGAGTGAGAAACATGGAATGATAGCCGGAGTTTGAAAGGACTGCAGCGGCATTTCAGCTTCGCAACAAGAGCAACAACATCATCTAAGGTTTGTGATTTATGGTGTTGAGTAAATAATTTACAACCCCCTTCTCTCTCTAGATTCATTCATCTCCAATTGCGAGTTAGTAGATAATAGCACCAAGACTTAACAAAAATCGATGAAAAGTTTAAGCTAGAAATGCAATATTCAAGACATAAACACAAGTCAACTGAAATGAGAAAAAAAAGAGCTTAACAAAAATCGATAAAAAGCCAAGTTTGAAAAATCATTCATTTTGATTTACAATAAGTTCCTAAATCTGAACTCATGAAATCTCCTAAACTTGTGGAAGGAATCTGCATTTCAATTCAATTAAGAGAGAGATGGAGGAAGTGAGATTGGCAATGGAGCAGCACCTGAATCAAATGGAGGATCTTATTCACAAGTTGTCTTCTGAGTTTCGCTCTGTATGGGCCCCGTTTACGATAATTTTATCGGTTTTTTTGCATGCCATTGATTGGAAGGTCTCCTCTCTCTCTTTAATAATAATAATTATTGTTATGGTATAATAATTCGTTTGATTTGAGTTTTTATTTTTTCTATTTTTTGTTATGTTAATTGAATGAGCTTCAAATTAGCAATAATAACGGAACCACTTTGTCGTTTCTATTGTTGAAGAATGAAGTCATGAAAATCTGACCTAGGTTTCCCAACATTCTAAGGAATTTGAAGAACTGATCACCCCTTAAAAAGGGGATTGAGGGGGAGTGACGGAGTGTTGGGTTATGTTACTCCGATTCAAGTACTTGTGTTGGACAAGGATAATTAGCAAATTTCTGGTTATTTTCATGAAAGCCAAAAATGAAGTGTCGAAGTACCCCTGGACAATACATCGATACCTTTGTCTAAAATGTCAAAAACTTGACACAAGTAAACAGGAGGTAAAATGAAGAGTGTGAGTAACATGGGGGGATGTATGGGGGGCATGATGTATTCATGTATATAGTGATTTTATTAAGGCAATTAGATGCTGACTAATTTGATTTCAGCTTGATTAACAAAAAGAAAAATAGTGATTTTGTTAAGGTAATTAGACGCTGACTAATTTTATTTAAGCTTGATTAACAAGAAGAAAAATAGAACAGAAAAACTCATTTCAGATCCCTTTTCCCTCAATAGGTTTGCTTTGCTTGTAATCATTAACAATATCGTCATTAGTGTAATTTAGGTGCGTGGGTTAAAATGGTCTCAGGGTGATAGGGAACTTGCATTAGGAGGCGATGACAATCAGGTAATTTGGTAGAGTTCAAACTTTAGAAGTTATAACTAATTTCCACAGTGCAAGATGTTCTAGAAACTGATTGTGGCTACATATTTCATGAAAATCTCGGCTCTTGGTTTGGAACCAAAGATTCTCGGCAATCGATTACGAAACTAACCGAGCACACAATTTTGTGAAAGCCATAGCTTGGCCACCCCACCAGAGCGGTCTTCTTGCTTTCGGAGGTGGTACTGCAGACCGTTGTATTCTATTTTGGAATACTACAAATGGGAATCAGATAAATAGTATTGATACAGGAAGTCAGGTATGTAAATTTCTAATATCTGCTAATAGCTGTCACAATATACTATGGTGAACTAAAATTTTGCATAAATTTGTTCTGAAGGTATGCAATCTTGCATGGAGTAAGAATGTAAACGAAATAGTTCGCACTCATGGGTATTCTCAGAATCAGATAATGGTGTGGAAGTATCCTTCACTTGCAAAGGTAGGAATCTGAAAAATTCAAACTTTCAGCTCATATAATTTTAGAGGTAAATTCAGACTCTAATTGTACATGTATATATACAGGTTGCTACTTTGACAAGCCACACTTGCGAGTTCACGTATCTTGTTGTTTCTCCCGATGGTCGCAATACTGATTCAGTTGTTTGCGGGAAGAAAGTCGTTCAACAATTTCCATGATTGATTGCTCTTTAGTTTGCATATATAGGTCAATATATCGGGTTTGCATTTGATTTCGGTTCTGCTTAAAAATATAACTTAATAGAATTACAGAGTATGATAGATGAGTCTAATTTGGGTTTGGTTCAGGTTTGATTCGGTTGTGTTTACATAGTGTAAAACTTGATAGAATCACAAATATGATAAATGAGTAAAAATTATCGCGCACGGTCCCCCAAGGTAGCAAAATTTAGGCCTAAAATTATCAGGGTAGAGAAAGGAAGAGATTGTGTAAGCCAATTTGAGGCATCCATATTAAGGGTGTGAAAGGAATGGTGAGAGCACCTGTTAGATTCTACTAGCCAACTAAGTGAAAAATACACTTTCAGGTTAGTGGAGTTTGGACGGTACCCTTATTGCTCTTCGCCTTATTTTCATTCCATGTATATTTCTCCATCCCAAGTCTTCAAAGATATACCACGTCCACGAAATAGGGCTGTCAGTTTCTACATTTGTTTTTCCTATGGTTATCACAATCTGTGTATGATTTATGGTGATTAATGTATTTTCTTCTGCATTTGGCACATCGGTTGTTTGCGACATCGAAGAAGTTCTCTCCAAAGCTTTTTCAACAAAAAGTTCCAGATTGCGAGTATGACAATCTTGTCTCACAGCAGACTATCACATCTGGAAGCCGAGTTTTAAACACGGAGCAGTTAGTGGAGCTTTCTCTCAAGCAACAAATTATTGACATGATTGATGCCGAAGGATCAAAGGGGCTGCTTGGAGTTGAGGTATTTTCATATCTTGCTTGATAATTTTTTCAGATTACCTTTTATGATGCCCTTTTGTTTATCAGTCCATGCATCAATCTGAGTTCTGTTAATTTCAAGTTACAACCAACTAAACTCCCTCCCCTTTTTCTCCCGAGTAGGGTTGTGGTGGGATAGCAGCGGCCAGTAAGATGTCCTGATACAGCTGTTAATCAGATTGATTTATCATGAAGCAGCTTAGTTAGCGATATCTGTTAATATCACTGTTAGCTAATGGAAATCTTCTCCTCTTCTTCTTCTCTTCATTCTTAAAACCCAATTTCCGATCATCTCCATTGCTAATTCAAGAAACAGGTCAGTGGCAGGCTGGCTGGAGAACAATCACGTCGCTGTGCGAACGAAGCAATAGATGTGCTCAACCAAGGTGTTTGTTTTCTCCTCCTACGCTCCTCTATATAATAAACACAATTTCTTGGGTTCACATGACCTGTTCTTTCCCCACCGACTCAAATCTTTCCCGTGTTTCATTGCTCCATGACTTCTTCTGAATTTGAACTATGAGCTCGGGAAACCTGGTTGCATTTCGGCAGTCTCTATAGCAAGTGGTGGTCTCTACCATGCCCAGGGTAAGGATAAACATGATCTAAAGGCTCCAATCGACATGTTCTTTACCCAAGGGAAGCTTATGGTGCTAGGTACCTATCATGTTTCTCTGAACGGTCATGTTGACTGTTGTAAATTCCTAGAAAAAATTGAGGATACGTACTTGAACATGTTTATTAACTTTTACTTTTCTGTGCTACCAATACACCAAGATCTAACTTTTCTTATTGTGCAGGAGTTTTGCTGATGTCGGAGTTGACCCTGCTATCATGGGGATTGGCCCAGCCGTCGCTATCCCAGCGGCTGTCAAAGCTACTGGCTTAGAACCTGATGACATTGATATTTTTGAAATAAATGAGGTGATAATTGAGCTGGGCATTCTGAAGCCAATTCATGCCGGACTTCAGATCATATTGATGATATTTTGCTTTTACATTACATGTAAATGATATTTGTTTTTCTCATCTTGACTTTACAGGCATTTGCCTTTCAGTTTGTGTACTGCCGTAAAAAGTTAGATCTTGATTCAGGAAAGATCAATGTAAATGGAGGGGCTATGGCAATAGGACATCCTTTGGGTGCAACAGGTACTGATTATATATTGCTATAGCTACCTACCTTTCACTTTACCTTTCCTCTTTTTCGAGTCTGTTCTCCAAATCTTAGCTTATGCTGTTTAACTCAAAATGAGATATGATTGTATTTGATATGAGCTTGACATGAACCCTGGATTTCCTGGTTTTTTTTTCTTAGAAGCAGCATCTAAGTAAATGTTTATGGCATAAACCTTGATTGCTTGTTTTTACAATTTCTGAGGGGTCACAATATGAAGATGTTGGTTGGTGTCTAACTATGTTAAGAGCTATGTTACCTGGACTCATCAATTTACCTCAAGTACCGATATATGATGTTGGTGTTCCTGGTGTGGACATTCAGAGTTTAGACACATCATTTGGGCCAAAATTATCTAAATTTCTTATATAAAGCCAAGAAGACGAGCTGGACGCATAACCTGGGTTAAGGTAACATAGGTTAGGAGCATATAGTTGAGAAGAGTGTTGTAATGATCAGTAGTATGCCAATATGTAGTACTCCATCTATCCTAAAATAATAGGCGACATGGTCAAGGCTTTAGGGAAATTTTTCAATGCTTCACTTATTTAAATTTTATCGATCCATTTGTTTAATTTAACTTTCTAATTTTAGAAACTGGTAAAGTTTGGTACAGTCTAAAATGATTATATGCCTATCTTGGAGATCGATCTTATTGATCTTGATTCCAGTGCAAAATAGTCTTCGTAGTACTCTGTAGATGAAGCAGTGCTTTATGTAGTCAGTGTGCTATTTGTTCAGTTTCAGGTGCCTGTTGTGTTGCTACCTTGTTGCATGAGATGAAATGCCGTGGTAAAGACTGTCGTTTTGGAGTTATATCCATGTGTATAGGTATGGACACTTCTCATTTCCCTGCTTGTTGAAAGCATACTTGGAAACACACTCATTGATAGATGTATATTATAATTGATGTTAACGATTCACCTGCAACTTTAGGCACTAGTATGGGAGCTGCATTTGTTTTTGAGAGGGGGGATGCTGCAGATGACCTATGCAATGCCCGTATCGTTGGGTCCCATGGTTTCGTCACCAAAGATGCTAAGTTATATTCTGGAACAGCAAGCAACCGGTGGAAAGGTCTCAAGAAGAAGGATAAAAACCATTGTTGATCATTGAAGAAGTATACAACTACATTTATATCCCTAAGATTGCTCTGTTACCGGCTGGTTTACCATAGAATAGAGGATGTTATTAGTTATGTATCTGAGTTGGTTTTGCTGTTCAGAATGTATTGCAGTTAATTTAGTATTGGTCATTTAAATATTATTAATATATTTTCAAAATAAAAGTTGCAATAAATGCTATTTGTATCTGTGTAGCAAGTGCTTATAGAATCTGCTGTTAAGATGGCAACAACAAGGAGAAATAAGTAAGACAAAATGAGGAGAGATTACATGTAGAAATAGACTATGTGAGAACTGGGAATCATATACTGTATTCGGGCTTAAGATTAAGTACTAATGAGAGAAATTAGTGAGAGAGTGAAACTTATTGAAAAATGTGATTTATTTAAGAGGGGGGGTTGATGTCTTTCGTCAAGTTGCATATTAAGGAATTATTTGGCTAACATAAAAATTTATGAGAGGAACTTATTAGAAAGTAAGATAAGTTGAAGTTGTTTGGTTAATAAAAATGTAGGAGGTTGTTCTTCTTAGGAAGTTTTACTCCCTACAAAATAGAGGAAGTTACTTATTTAGGTATCTTAGGTAAGTAGAACTTTCCATGATCAACCAAACAACTTTTGCCACTTATGAAATAAAACTTTAAGAGAAGTAAAACTCCCTTGGAAAATACTAATTACTACCTGCAATTAAATAAGCCCTTAAACACAATCAGCAACACAATTGACTTGTTCATAGATATGCTACGCATGATAGCTCAAAGTAAGGCTAAGCATGATTGTAATGCAAAAAACTTGTTAGGTTGAAGGATTTTCTCGATTGCTTTTTAAAAGATTATTTTCTTAGGGAATTGAGTTTTTGAAAATATATTGGATAAGGGAAAATTGAAGTTTATAACACCAAAACGCTCTCCTACAAGCAAAACTAAAACACGACCTGCAATCAAATAAGCCCTTAAACACAATCAGCGACACAATAGGCTTCTTGATAGATATCGTAGGCATGAATCATGATAGCTCAAAGTAAGGCTAAGCATGATTGTAATGCAGAAAACTTGTTAGGTTGGATAATTTTCTCGATTGATTTTTAAAAGATTATTTTCTGAGGGGATTGAGTTTTTGAAGATATATTGGATAAGGGAAAATTTAAGTTTATAACTCCAAAATGCTCTCCTACAAGTAAAACCAAAACACGATGGGAGAAATGAGACGTATTAAATAAAAATTAAAAGAAAGTAATAAAAATAAGAGTAACTAAAAGGAAATAAGTAGAAAATAAAATACGCAAATTTAACCAATACGACTAAAACAAGTAAAATAAAATAACTTACGAAACTAATAGCTAAAAACTAAAAGAAATAACTAATTACTCTAATTAAGCCACAAAATAGTAAAAGAAGGATAACAAAGAATAAAAATATGAAAAAAAAACTAAAACGACTATAGTTACGCACAAGTTTTTACCCTATATGAGTGACATAGATATCACTCATCAACAATTTTAGTGAATTATGTTGGATGAGGAATTTATTTCTATTTGTGAGAATCGTTACGCTTTATGTAGTAAATTAACTTTTGGTGTTCTTATTTGAGTTGTGAAAGTTCCGTAGTTTTTTTAGCGAATCGTCGATTAGTGGTTATTAATAGTGTAAATTGTTAATTGTTGATATAGAAAAGCATAGAAGAAAACGTCAAACATTAGCTGATTTTTAGAGTGTAATTGAGAATGAGATAAAAACCACTTTTATATAGATTTTTAAAAATTCAAAATAAAAAGGAACATCTGATAGGGTCATAAAAGTGTGTATTTTTGTTATCTTAAACCCTTAATTTAATATTGAGTTTTATATTTTACAAGGAGTTTTAAATTATTTTTCTTCCGAGACACGGGTTACTACTATTTTATTTATCTGTCTACAGGAAGATGATTTGAGCAACGAATTTGCAATTGGATTAAAGAGCCCATTTTGTCTCTCTCTTATTTGGGCTTGTTTTGTGAGTGATTTAAAAGAATGTCACATGGGCTTTATTGTGCGTGTGATTTGATGAAGAGGAAAAAAGAGACCAGTTAGTTTGTGGAGTGAAAAATAGGCAACCCAAAAGAAAATGAGAAAAGTTAGGTTTTGGGAACAAAAAGAAAAACCAAGAGTTGACCATATGAAGTGAGAGAGGAAATTGAAGTTAGAAAAGGGCTGGCAGCCAAGCGAAGAACAAGAGGACGACGCAGCATTGAAATAAAGAGGAAGGAGGTGGACAGCATAGCAACGAATTAGAGGAGTAGAAGAACAACACCAGTACGCAGCATCAGATTACAGACAACAGTGGGTAGCATCAGCGATTCTTTACAGTATAGCAACAACGAATTTGTCTTGCTACAATTAATTGATTTGCTTATTTAAGTTATTGGTATAATTAGTATTAGAACTTTGAATTATATGATTTATTTACAGTTTTTAGATTTAACTATGGATTATTTGTTTCTTCTTATTTTTATTCTTAGTCTTAGTTTTGTTCTTAATATGTTAGGCTAAATCTCTTTAGGGTAGGGAGATATATTTAGTATTGGATTATTGAATTGTGAGAATGTCAAAGTTTTGATTTTTGATATTTAATTGTTCATGTCTATGCTTTGGTTGGATTGATAGTCTGTGTTATTGTTTAGAACTAGTGTGATTATACTTTAGATTGGCCATCTTTGTGTAATTTGCTAGTTTTATTGCTAGGACTTGACTTGTGATACGTAATTGTCCTTGTTAATTCCGTTTGTAGCAACTAGGTGTTTGATTAGTGACTAAAACTTGTCATAATACCTCAGATTATCAATCTTTTAAGTTGCACAATCCGAGCTTGTGAGATTGTGGCTTAAGTTAACTATTTCTACAGTTTTAATGCTGCTAGTTAATCGAGTCTAGAGAGCTTGTTCTAGATTATTAATTAGTTAGACAATATTCCAAGAGCTTGTTTGGTTTATTTGCAATTTAGAAACTTTAGAGTGTCTACCTGCATTCTTGAGTTAATGTCAAAGTATATGCGTGATTTAATTAATTCAATGATCGATTAATATTCCAATACCAATATATATCTCCCGATCCCTATTTTAGTATCTTTGATTATCTCTTGCTTAGTTCAGTTAATTAGTAGATATTTTACCTTCATCTTTATAGTAGTAATTTTTATAGCACTTGGTTAGTTCATATATTCTATAAAAAAAACAGGGGTTTTTAACTAACATAAGAAATAATAAGATAAACCCAATTCTCTGTGGGATCGACCTTAGCTTACCCTACTACATTATTAGGAGGTTCGAGTTAGGTTTATTTTTGGTAGACACGCGATAGTCGTACCAAATTTTGGCGCCGTTGCCGGGGAATTGGCGTTTTATTTTAGTATTTTTTGTGTTTTCACTAATTTTTCTCACTAACCTTCATTACTAACGTTCCTCCAAGTTCTCGTGTTCTTTGTTTGTGAATGTTTGACAGAAACTTAAAGCACAAAAGGTTAAGAGCATTTGCAAAGAAGTAACAAGGGACTTATAATTCCTCCATTCAACTTTCATTCTCTCACCCTGACTCAACAACTTGAGGAAGCGTGTCGTATTCCACTTCCTCTTAGTGAAAGTTCATTTTCCGAGGAGGAAGAAGAAGCTAAATTTGAGATGGTGCACACTTTAAAGGAGCTAGCAGCTCCTATTTTTGATCCAAACTTGTTGTGCATTGTCTATGAAGATGAGGAGACCGAGTGTGAGATCAAGCCTGGTTTACTACGAGCATTACCTACTTTTTCGGGTTTTCGTAATACCAACTCTTTAAGTTCTGCTTATATGACTGATCCGAACAAGTTTTTGAAGGAATTTCACATAGCTTGTTCCGCAATGAAACCTGCTGGAGTTACACTTGATAAACTCAAACCGAAGGCATTTCCGTTTGCTTTATCTCGATGCTTGCTAGAGATTGGCTTTATGATCTACCCGCCCATCTATCACTAGTTGGGTTGAAATGCAAAAGGTATTCTTAGCAAAGTACTTCCCAACATCTTTGTCGTCCAACATTAGGAAGGATATATGCGGGATTAGGCAAGATGACACAGAGACACTTCATGAATACTGGGAACGCTTCAAGAAGTTATGCAATAGCTGTCCTAACCATCAGATTAGTGAGCAACTACTAGTTCAGTACTTCACGGAAGGGTTAACGTACAATGATAAAAGCATGGTTGGCCGAGAAAGTGGTGGATCACTAGGTGATAAGACACCGCAGAGGCAATGAAACTCTTAGGAAACATGGTCGCTAATTCTCGGTATTTTGGGTGTAGGAACCGATATTCAACTTCATCACATCGGGTAAAGGAGGAAGGTAATTCTAAGCTTGAGCAACAAGTAGCAAATCTTACATCTTTAATGGAGAAAATGATGGTGGAAAAACATTTGAGCAAGCAAGTTCATGCTGTAGGGAGATTTTCATGGGCAACAAAATGGAGGCGGTTCCAATTTCGGACAAAGAAACTTCCAGCGGCAAAGGATTCCACTCTCCACATGGTTTTCCCTCTTTGCAGCCACCATATCGGCCCCCAATACTGTCTCGACCTCCACAACAACAATCAAGTGGTATGTCATTGGAGGAGATAGTGAAAAGTTTGGCTACTAACACTCTCCAATTTCAACAAGAAACAAGGAGTGGTTTGAAGAACCTAGAGAATCGAAGTGTCTCGGTTAGGCTGAACTGTAGGCAAATTGCAAACGCAAAGTTCTAACAAATTACCTAGCCAACCAGAGAGAGAAACCCGAGGGAGAATGTAAGCTCAATCACATTAATTGGTGAGCAAATGTGTAGCTCACGAAGGATATTGAGGAGCAAGAGATCAAAAGTCATTCGAGAGGAAAAACTTTCTAAGGTGAGAGAAACATTTTATTTTGATCCTAAGTATGGCCAGTCTTCCTTTTCCTTGCGGGTTGTTGTGCCAAGATCCGGAGCAAGAACAACTCCAAGAGCACCTTGATGTTGTCCCCACGCAACATATATCTACACGAGATGAGATGGTGAGTATACAAGAGAACATTTGTGATAGTGTAAAAGGTAAACTCCCCTCCTAAATGCAAGGATCCGGGTTCCTTCACTATCTCTTGTAGCATAGGACATATGAGAATTGAAAAGGCTATGTTAGATTTAGGAGCCTCGATAAATGTCATGCCATTATCCATTTTTAAGGCTCTCAATCTACCTCCCTTGAAGAAAACTCACGGTATTATTCAGTCAGCTGATGGTTCTCATACATCTCCATCTGGAATATTGGAAGATGTTTTAGTACAAGTTGATAGTTTAGTGTTTCCGACAGATTTTTACATTGTTGATATGGATAACAATAATTCTTCTCTTCATACATCAATTTTATTAGGGAGACCGTTTCTTAACACCTCCCAAACTAAGATAGATGTTCGAGCAGGGGCTCTTTCCATGGAGTTTGATGGAGAAATTGTTAGCTATAATATTTTTGATTCAACGAAAAATGCGATTGATGTTAATGTTGCTTGTGCTACTAATGTGATTGCTTGTCAAGTGCATGCATTTTGCAGAAAAAAGCCACTAGTTACTCCACTTGGGCATATGAAGAGCAATGAATTTGATGGGAAATTAGCTAACCCGATTGATGCGGGTTAAGTGAGAATGAAAGACGTCAAGCTAACGACGTTAAATGAAGCGCTCTTGGGAGGCAACCCAAGTTTCATGTTTCCATGATCCTTTTCTTCTTAATTTTATATTTTTTTTTCCTCTTTTTATTCCGTATTTTACTTCTTTTTATGAAAAAAAAAACATAAATAATTTCTTTTCTTAGGTTCTGTGAGTTTTGTTTTTTCATTCTAGGATTTCTATCCATCCTCTTTAGTTAGATTCAATTTTGTTTTGTTTTGTAGGGATTAGTCTTTTATTTCTTTGTTTCTTTTCCCCCCGACACCTCTGTTGTGTTTAGTGATACTCATATGGTTTTCTTTATCCTGGTCAGGAACATCTTCTCTTTGCATCTGATATCAACACTTCCAGTCGTCCAAGCTTGGGGGAGGGACGACATTCAGTTCTGAATGGTACAGCCATGGCTATGGCAGCTATATGTAAAGAGCATCGGCAGCATTGCCGAAACTTGCAGCCTGTTTCATTACACAGTGTGCTCGATGATCTGTAGTGACCTCATACTTCCCTGCTGCACTTCACAGCACACAAACAGCACTCTGTCATGTACTTCAGCACCAACTACACTCAGTCATGTGCTTCAAGCTTGGGGGAGAAAGGTTCGAAGTTCAACATATTCTTTAATCCGGTGAGCTCTACTCCTTTCCTTTTTCTCTTCTTTTTTCTTTTTCCCACATTGAGGACAATGTGTGATCTAAGCTTGGGGGGAGGAATCATGCTTGAATTTATGGAGAATGTGTGGTTGTGTTGAAAATGTTTGTGCTGAAATTTTGGTATGATTTTTTTTTTTTTGGTTGAAAACAACTATTAGTTGTTTGGTTTTTGGGGAGATGCTGCCGAAATTTTGCAAAACTTAGCTCCATTATATTTGACTTTAGTGTTTGGATTTGTGTATATGCCTTTGTATGAACTTCTAAAAGTCCTAACTCTGTGAATTTTCAATCGTTTTGCTAAAGCTATTTGTGTAGTGAAGTGAAAAAGAAGAGATGATTGAGGCATTTAAGTTGAACCACCACATTGAGCCAAAAAGCCTACCAATGACATTTTTCTCTAGTGAGCCAACTTCGAGCTTTGTTAGCTTATTTTCATGTTACACTCACAAAATAAACTTTTACCAGAAAAACAAGTGTTTTACCTTTCTCTAAGATTAGTAGAGCATTTGTAATTGTTAAGTGGAATATGTCATAATTGAGTGGTGATGTTTATATGTTGAAAAAAAAAAGTTTCATATTTTGAAGGCTCTGCGTACCAATGTTTGGGCATGGAAAAACAAAAGTGAAAGATAAAGTTGAAACATCTGAAAACAGAATATGAAACGATTCTGATGTCAAGAAGAAAAAAAAACAGAATATGAAAAAAAATTGAGCCCAAATATGTACGTGTGGTGTTTATATGTTTTGTTTAGGTAGCTCGAGTGAGTAGACTCGTTGGGGTATTTTCATGCCTAGTGCCTTGGGCCAATTGGACCAGGAGTCACTAGTTGAAATCTCGTTACAAGAGCTACTTGACAAAGACGTAACATTTAGAGTCATGAAACTTAGTGAGATGGTTTATCAAGTTAATAAAGTTGGTGTGTTTATGTATAATGTTTGTGGTGCCGCTTCGCTCTACTAGTCTTAGAGTTTTTACCACCACTTTCCTGAATATTTTCCACGCCTTCCTTTACCTTAGCCCCATTACATCCATGATTAAAGTCCTAATGATCTTTGAGGTTGTTTCACTACTATTTAGCATACGTAACTTATGATTGATTCATAGAATTTGTAAGTGGCCTAAAGAGTTCATTGATTGCATATATGCTAGTTTGATGCTATTGTTGGGTGTTATCGTGTTTTGCTAAATCTCATCCCTTTTTCAAGAATTGAACTTTCCTTCTATTTCATGTCTTTGCTTGAGGACAAGCAAGATATTAGCTTGGGGGAGTTTGATAGGGTCATAAAAGTGTGTATTTTTGTTATCTTAAACCCTTAATTTAATATTGAGTTTTATATTTTACAAGGAGTTTTAAGTTATTTTTCTTCCGAGACACGGGTTACTACTTATTTTATTTATCCGTCTACGGAAGATGATTTGAGCAACGAATTTGCAATTGGATTAAAGAGCCCATTTTGTCTCTCTCTTATTTGGGCTTGTTTTGTGAATGATTTAAAAGAATGTCACATGGGCTTTATTGTGCGTGTGATTTGATGAAGAGGAAAAAAGAGACCAGTTAGTTTGTGGAGTGAAAAATAGGCAACCCAAAAGAAAATGAGAAAAGTTAGGTTTTGGGAACAAAAAGAAAAACCAAGAGTTGACCATATGAAGTGAGAGAGGAAATTGAAGTTAGAAAAGGGCTGGCAGCCAAGCGAAGAACAAGAGGACGACGCAGCATTGAAATAAAGAGGAAGGAGGTGGACAGCATAGCAACGAATTAGAGGAGTAGAAGAACAACACCAGTACGCAGCATCAGATTACAGACAACAGTGGGTAGCATCAGCGATTCTTTACAGTATAGCAACAACGAATTTGTCTTGCTACAATTAATTGATTTGCTAATTTAAGTTATTGGTATAATTAGTATTAGAACTTTGAATTATATGATTTATTTACAGTTTTTAGATTTAACTATGGATTATTTGTTTCTTCTTATTTTTATTCTTAGTCTTAGTTTTGTTCTTAATATGTTAGGCTAAATCTCTTTAGGGTAGGGAGATATATTTAGTATTGGATTATTGAATTGTGAGAATGTCAAAGTTTTGATTTTTGATATTTAATTGTTCATGTCTATGCTTTGGTTGGATTGATAGTCTGTGTTATTGTTTAGAACTAGTGTGATTATACTTTAGATTGGCCATCTTTGTGTAATTTGCTAGTTTTATTGCTAGGACTTGACTTGTGATACGTAATTGTCCTTGTTAATTCCGTTTGTAGCAACTAGGTGTTTGATTAGTGACTAAAACTTGTCATAATACCTCAGATTATCAATCTTTTAAGTTGCACAATCCGAGCTTGTGAGATTGTGGCTTAAGTTAACTATTTCTACAGTTTTAATGCTGCTAGTTAATCGAGTCTAGAGAGCTTGTTCTAGATTATTAATTAGTTAGACAATATTCCAAGAGCTTGTTTGATTTATTTGCAATTTAGAAACTTTAGAGTGTCTACCTGCATTCTTGTGTTAATGTCAAAGTATATGCGTGATTTAATTAGTTCAATGATCGATTAATATTCCAATACCAATATATATCTCCCGATCCCTATTTTAGTATCTTTGATTATCTCTTGCTTAGTTCAGTTAATTAGTAGATATTTTACCTTCATCTCTATAGTAGTAATTTTTATAGCACTTGGTTAGTTCATATATTCTATAAAAAAAACAGGGGTTTTTAACTAACAATAAGAAATAATAAGATAAACCCAATTCTCTGTGGGATCGACCTTAGCTTACCCTACTACATTATTAGGAGGTTCGAGTTAGGTTTATTTTTGGTAGACACGCGACAGTCGTACCAACATCCCAAAAAAACTGTTGTGAGTGGCCATGTCAAGCTAATCAGGCTGCTCATGCTCTCCCCATGGAATATATATCACGCTATTCAAAGTATTCAGGCTAATCCAAAGATGAAAATTGTCGCTAAGGCTATAGAATATCACCCTGATGCAAACGAACTTACTGCACATCAGGCTGCTCATTCCCTCCCCCGCTGCTGCTGCTAATGAGCCACAAAACTAAGGCTGATGAGGAACCATACAAATATACCATGGGCCCTTTTGCTTGCTATTTTGCTCTGGAACCTAATACTCTCTGTTAGCAATGTGTCCCCTTAAGGTAATCACTGCATCATATAAACTAATCTCTTTTGCTGCCAGGCATGATTAAATGCTTGTAATATATATAGTGATGGGACAACAGTTTAGAGAAGGCAAGACCTTGGGCATGTTTTGTAACCCACAAACTATTTGCACTAACATATCATAAGTGTAATATAATCTAATAGCGTTATTATCTTACCTACGCGTTCATATACTTTGGAATGTCTTAAATTCATTTAACTGATATTTTCATAGAGCTATTTATAATAATTTTCGCTTTCTTGGGGGGCCGTGCGCGGTAGCGCACGGACCAACAACTAGTAGAATTAAAAGTTGCATTTGTGACCTTACTACTAATGATTGGGCAACCCAAATAGTTACCTAGTGATAGAGAATCTTCCAACTGGAGAATATTCTGAAAAACACTCAATAATTCTGCTGGGGTATTTGTAGTACATTGAAAAGCAGACTTATGAAAATTGACAAATTGGCCTGACATTGAGCAGTACTTATTAAGAATAGATTTTATAGCATGACAACTTTCTACTTTAGCTTTTGCAAAAATCATTGTATCATCTGCAAAAGTTAAAAAAGGAATGTTAATTCTAGAATGACCAAGAGTGACCCCTATCAATCCAGAATCTATAGAATTAGCTTAAAACAATTGACGAGCTAAAATTTCTGCACATAAAATAAAAATGTACGGAGAAAGAGGATCTCCTTGACGAATACCTCTAGAAGGAAAGAACATATCTCCAGGAATACCATTTACCAAAACAGAAAAGGACACAGTCATAATGCATTGATGGAGCCAATTAATCCATTTCTCACAAAAGCCCAATTTCTTAAAAGTTGCAAAAATAAAGCTCCACTCTAGTCTATCATAAGCTTTTCCATATCTAATTTAATAGCTAACCACCCTTCTCTTCCTTTTTTATTCTTAAAGGAGTGAAATACTTCATGAGCTAATAAAATATTATCTTGAATTAGTCTTTCAGGGACAAAAGCCCCTTGTAAAGGATGAATAATCCGACCCAAAACTACTTTTAAATCTATTAACCATAATTTTTGAAATAATTTTATAAATAGTTGAGCAAAGACTAATAGGTCGAAAATAATTTGGGTTAGAAGAAGCTTCAATTTTAGGAATTAGAGTGATAAAAGTATGATTAATTTCTTTTAAAATTTTTCCTGAGTGAAAAAAGGCTTTAATAGCCCTATACACTGAGTTTCCCACAAGAGTCCAATACTTTTGATAGAAGAAAGGAGTAAAACCATCTGGACCCGGGGATTTATCCGGCGCTAGATCCAATAGAGCAGATTTGACTTCTTCAATCGATATATCAGCACATAAGTCTATATTATCATTTTTAGAAATTATACACTCTAATAAAGAAAGATCAGTGTCATAATTAAACACAACAATCCATATTCTTAGTAAATCTTTTCTTAAACGCATTAGTAATACATTCTTCTACTAATTTTGGTTGAGAAACTAAATTATCAGACGGATCTTTAATAGAAGTGATTAAATTACGATTTCGTCTAATCGAAGCACATGCATGATAATACTTTGTGTTTGCATCCCCAAATTTTAAATTATTAGACTTAGCCTTGATTTTCCAATAAGAATCTTGAAAATCTAACAATTTTGTTTGCTTAGCCAAAAATAAATTTTGTTGTCTAATTAGTTGAGGGCAATCATTATGCTCTAGTAATTGATTTTGAATTCTAGCCAGCTTTCCTTCGACGTTACTTAATTGTCTAGCTATATTGCCAAATCTGGTAGTGACCCAAGATTTAGCCTTTTCCTTTAAGAGTTTGCACTTCCTTGTTAAACAATACATGTTTGAACCTTGAAACTTTTGACACCAAGTTTTCTTGATTAAAACATCAAAATCCTTTCGGGTTGACCATAATTTATCAAATTTAAATGGGGGAGCTTTTAGATTACTATGGGTTTTAATTTCCAATGATATAGGACAGTGATCAGAAGAAGTGAAGAGATGATGGATAATTTTTGCATTTGGAAAGGCATTTAGCCAACTTATACTCGCAACCCACTTATCTAACCTTTCCAAAATATTATTTGAACCACTTCTTGTTTTTGGCTAAGTATATGAGTTCCCTTCAAAAGGGAGTTCTATGCATTCGATAGCAGAGTAGAAATAATTCATAATAGCTAATCTGGAAAATCTAAATTCAGTCCCACCTAATTTATCTAAATGGGAACTTAACTCATTGAAGTCACCTAATATAATGAAAGGGCTTTCAAGCATTCTAATAAAATCAATTAATTCATCCAAAAATTCATACTTCAAATTATAATTGGGAGGAGCATAGATGAAAATAGCAATAAAGCTAAAATTAATGGTTAATAGCTTAATTTTACAGGCCCAAAAACAAGAAGCTTTACTAATGGGTGATAGAACAAAAGGATTACAACTATCATTCTTCCACATGATCCACATCCCCCTGCTAACCCCATTGACGGAAGGAAGTCAAAATGAGTGAAGCCACGGTACCTAACACTTCCATCAGAGGGAGGATTTGGCACTTTAGTCTCACATAGCTTCATAATTTTTACTTTATTAGATTTACAAAAAACTTTCACTTCTTCCATAGCTAAAGGCCTCCTCGAACCTCTTATATTCCAACTACTGATAATCATAAAACATAGACACTTGGAAGGCAAGACTTGACTAAGTCCCGCCCCTCGCCAGATCTAATAACAATTATTTTCTCCGAACAGACATTACATGATAAAAAATTCAGATTAGCAAGATCTCTGATATTGAACAACATCCATAGGATATTAAATGATAGCATTACATAATGAATAGCAGAAAACTGTATATATTCATCGAAAAATGAATAATAGCTTGCAAAAAGACATTGCAGTTTTCTTTAACAGCTTTCTATTGCACAAAATAGCCAAGGCCTTCTATTGGCACACGGTGACAAAAACAATCTTCTCCATTCCAATAGCTTCTGGGGCCTAGAATGGAGTGAAAAATTCCAATCCAATAGCTTCTGTAGCCTAAATTGGAGTTTTTATTAAAGAAAAGATTTTTGAGAAACAACCAACGAAATCCAATCAATAACTTCTGTAGTCTAGCTTGGATTTCGCTAAATTGGACAAAAAAGCAGCAGTCACTCCAAAATCGGAGGTGACCAGAACAAGCTGAGAATAGTTGAGAGCTAAACCAACCATAGCTATGGGGTAGAACCTTAACCAACATCCAAAAAATGGGCATACAAAAAATTCAAGAATCCAAAAGTAGACAATTATTTTAATCTTTTGAAGGAATTGAATTTCCTTCCTAGCTTGCAAGTTTATGACTAGATCATAAAAACTTGAAATCACAATCAAACAAAGAAAATAAAACATCATACTAATTGGAAAGAAGATAAACATCTCACCTTACATTGGAATATACTAATGAAAACTTTTCTAAAATTGGTAAAAACCATACCTTGCGGCTCACCTTACATGAACCTGCCTGAAGGACTTGAACAAAATAGCATTTAATGCTTGAAATTGAGAACCTTTTGTCTTCATTCTTGGATACCAAGTACGACTTATGAGCAACAAACCTATACCATTTCATAAGCGAAAAAGCCGAGTCTTGAACCGCTTTGCGAACAAAGAAAGCACTTTCATACTCCACACATTAAGTGCAGAACACTGAAGATGCTGAAAATCACAGCATTATACTACTTGATGATGAAGACTTAATGCCTTCAACGTAGTCTATCACACACACAAATATAGCAGCAGCTACACAGTGACAGAGCCACCAGTAGCACAGCACAACAGCCACAACCCAGCAGCCAGGCGGCTTGGACGTGACTTTGGACGATAACCCAGGAAAGAACTGGAAAGCCATTCCAAACTCGAAGATAGCCAGCTTAACATGATTATAATTTAGATTTAACATAATTTTAGATATACACCATAAACATAACCACTTCCAAAGAAGTGAATACACAAAAACTGTAATTGACCAAGAGTAATCAAACATAGTATCCTGTTTAAGGAATCGAGAGTCCTTCATAGCTTCCAAAATTATAATTGAACCACAAGATATAAAAAATTCCATACTTGAGCACATGATATAAGAAGATAGAATAGAGGGAAGAGAGATTAGATTAGAATCTCACCAGCATCAAAGATGAAATCTACTATTGAAAACTTTTCTGAAAATGGGAAGAGCACCTTACTTACAGCATTGAACGCGAATTTCTGATGAATTTGATCATTATAGCATTTAAGTTTAGGCTGTGAGAAACGATTGTCTACAGCACGCACCCTGACACACCACGATATAATAGCAGCCAACAACATCCCTTGCAAGAGCAGGAATGAGCCACTAATATTTAAACAGTCACCTGAAAACAGAGAAACGGTGGCTGAACCACCAGATACCAGACCGAACCAACGAGAACAGCAGCCCGCAGATGGATTCGCAACTACAGGAGGATTATTTCGCACCACAGGAATACTCAAAGAAGATGGAACCGACAGATCACTGCAAGACACCAAAGAAATCGACGAAATAGCCAATGAAACCCTAAAAAACCTAGCCCATAACCAGATTTTGAATTTGAAAGGAAGAAACACAAAACCTTTAATCCAGTCTAAAGATTGAACTGGAAAATCTACAAACACTGAAGGATTGACTGAGCAACAACAATCTGAGAATAAGAAATATTCTCAGATTTTAATACATTCTTCTGCGAATTATGAACCACATATTTGGGCTGATTTGAGTAACTTTTTGAGAAATTGATTATGAACTTTAATACTAGAAATGATAATAGAGACTTAATGAATATAACCAGGGATGATTTGAACTGAAATTGGCGAAGAAGTTGAATTTTGGAATTTTTTCGATAGCTTTGGGCTAGGTTTCTCGGGGGCTAATTTTTTTGGGGACTCAATTCTAGAACTTCTCTCTTCCTTTCTCCTTTTCCTATCTCCTTTTGGACTAGTATCATTTATGTTTTTTTTATCAACTAGTACATTAAAGTACATAAATGTTTTATTTTTAGTACCTTACACCAAAATTCCGGCCAAAATGGTCAATTATCCGACATTGACTTTCTAATTTCCTCCAAAACTTGCGCATGAATTGCAAATGTCAATGAAAGTAGTAGCTCTATTCCCTTTCCTTAATATATAATTAAACCCCATCACCGACATATATTAGTTGCTTTCCCCTTTTCTTTTCCATAAAAAATCCCCCATACCAAAATTTTAAATTAGCAGGCCTACCAAGGTTAGGCCTTTGTCTAATTGACTCCATTTTTATCCTCGTTATGTGATAAGTGAATTAGGGCATTATATTAACATAATTACATCAACAATTCGCATAATATGAAATTACGACATTAAGATAATAACCAAAAGTTCAATCTTTGATAGTACATTGTTTAAATAATCAACAACACACCAATCATGCATTAACATAGTTTAACATATATAAGCAACTGCACATGGAGGCGCATAAAAGTGGAGAAAATAAAGTACCTTTCCACAATTGTCTGGTAGATTCGCTGGTTGTGGTCCAAAATTGCAGAAACTAGTTACTTTTCACAAAGATGACTCACCACAGCAGAGACTTTCAGTGCAAAGGATGAGAGAGAGATATGAGGTGATAGAATTTACTGCTGTTGAGGAGAAATTGGTGAAAGGGAGTAAAGAAGATGAAGAAGTGAAAGGGGAAAAAGGAGTTAAAACGAGCTAGTGAAGACACGTGCAAATTGAAGGCAAAAAAATGCAAGTTTTGGAGGAAATTAGAAGGTCAATGCTGGATAATTTACCATTGTCGCTGGAATTTTGGTGCAAAGTACTGAAGATAAAATATTTATGTACTTTAATGTACTAGTTGACAAAAAGCATATAAGATACTAGTTTAAAAAATTAGTGTCATAAAAGGTATAACTCCCTCTGTTTTCTTTTATTGTTCCTATTTGAAATCGGTAAAGAAACTAATGCAACTCGAAAAAAAGGCAAGATTCTATTATTTTAAATAAAATTAAATTAATTAAAATAAATATTCTAACCCTTTTGAGTTATTCCATGTTGGCAACTAATGGTACAAAAAGTTTGAGGGGTAAAAGAGTAAAGTAACTACAAACTAGTGTGAACACATTTATTACTCTTTAAGTTATTGTATACTTCCTCTGTTTTTTTTAGTTGCAATATTTGCCTTTTCACATTTACCGAGACACTTATTTGAACGTTAATATCTCATATTGAGTGTAAGTAAAAATTATAAAAATTTGATATTTGGAATCGTCGCATTGAGACAATCTAACAAGACTCCACTTGACTATGTTTTTTCTTATATAATGGTGCGAGATTACTTAACAAAGTTGGTTGATGAATAGTGCCAAAAAGCAAATGTTGCAACTGAAAAAAACAGAGGTAGTATTAGACAACCAATAAGACAAAAGTTTGAAGGGTAAAAAGGTAAAAAATGACTACTCAATAGTGTGAACATATTTATTGTTACTTAAAACTAATGGGAAATTTAATTCATAAATTATACTACCTACGTTCCTTTTTAATAGTTACACTTACACTTTTCACGCATGCCGATGCACTACTTTGAGCCTTTATATCTCTAATTTTGTATTTGTAAAAAATATAAAAAGTCGATATTCTAAAAGTACATATCGAGACGAATCAAACAAGATCCCACATGACTATATTTTCTCTTAACCATAAATCACAAATGATAGTCAAAGGGAAATTTGTGAATAATATCAAAAGTGAAAGTGTAACTATTAAAAAGGAACGGAGGTAGTACTACTTATGGAAAGATTCAAAATAAGAACAACATATTGAAATTTCCAAATGGGAAATACAAGAACAACAAAAGAAAACGGAGGGAGTAGTTCACATTTTCTCCTTAAATAAAGCCTTTCAAGCCTTAATATTTCGCCAAGAGTAACTATACCAAAATCTTAAAGATGACTCCGAAAACTCATGTCTTTTGGTAGTTTGGTTGTTTAATAAATGTTCTAATAATTAAGTCGTCAACAAGTCTTTAAAAGAATACTCATAAACCTAATTGGATACTGGAAAATCATAGGGACAATTTAGGGACTTATCCAATGTATATTTCCCCGTCATGACTTCATAACTGATAATGAACAAAATTTTGAGTTCGGAGGTGAGAGTATGAATATGATCAGGAATCAAATTCGCCCAATACTGGCCTCTACTTAATACGATTCATAAATCTATGTTGGTTTATTAACAAGAAAAAAGCTAATTTTTATGATATGTTCTTTAAACAATCAAATTACTGGGAGCTTGATCCAATTGCCCAAATTATCTGAATTAATTGTTGGAACATTTATTTAAGTCTTTGATTAGTAAAAATAAACATATGAGGTGATGAAAGTAATAAACACATAGGTATGAATATATTGAAAGCATACAAATAATAACGACCCGCAAGAGGAGCAATCTTGAAGCTTGAATGGAGATTGAAGGTTGTGTTTTTGAAGTGTGTTTGATGCATTTAGATTTGGAGTATTAAAGGAATATATTTAGAGTACGGTAGAGGAAATCATGGATCTTTTGCCAAATGCAGCCATTTAAAGTGGCCACTTTGTTAATTGCAGCCCTTTTATTTCAATCTTTTCAATTATAGCCTTAAATAAACCAAACACTTTTAAGTTGCAACCCAAATCCAACCTATCTTCACGTCTTTTGGGATGCAACTTAAAAGTGTTTGGTTTATTTAAGGCTGTAATTGAAAAGATTGAAATAAAAGGGCTGCAATTAACAAAGTGGCCACATTAAAGGGCTGCATTTGGCAAAAAATTCGGAAATCATATTATGAAGTCGTGTGAAGGCATGTGTCAATTTGTCACGTAACATAATGGAACGAAGTCTATTTACAGGGAAATCATAAAGATGAGATTGATGTGCGGTACGCACCAGTGATGTGTGGCACTCATCTGCTCCTGCGCTTTTGAATTTCGATAATTGACTCGATGTCGCGTGTGCTCATCCAGATGCGCAAGACGCATCATGCTGAGTGTCACGGAACTGCAGATCAGGCCGAGTTTTATTTGTTATCGGAAATTAGGATATTCTTTTTATCTTTCATTCGATATTATCGTTGAAATTCAGAAATCAACTATCTAAAGGATAAAATCTGATTTTTCATAATATCTTTTAATTTATGAAATATTTATTAAAATACAGTTAATTATCAAGAATAATCTATTGGGCTTTTAAAACTGGGCTTGAAACCTTTTTAATTAATAAATAGACTTTGTGTTCTTAAAACGGTTTTGGGCTTAACTCTTTTGATTTCTCTCCTTTGGACCAGACCAATTAGGACGACAGTATGTATCATTATTGAGTACTAAATTAGGGAGACACAATTATATGTCTACAATTACCATGATGCATTGTATAATTGCACTTTAATTTATATAAGGTGCTCCTCCACCGTCAAAACCACCTCCTCCACAACCCTTAATAACTATTATTTTATGGAGTGAAATTTAGTTTGATAGCAAAAAAGCCGAAAAAAACAGTCCAAAAAAGAATTTGTACCCACATGACCACATCTTAATTATCCTCAATTACCCCAAAATTCAAATAATTTATAATTTCCGATATAAATTCACAACCACACAACATTAATTTCCGATATAAATTCACAACCACCCACAACATGAGATTGCTCAACGCATTGATGAAACAAGTCCATAACAAAATTTATCTGATCATTTCAATATTTAATGGTGTCGACAGCAAAACTACATCTTTTTGAAGGTCGGGAAACATGATAAGAAGAATTGGGTGTGAATATTTCATCGTCGTGTTCAATGACGGCGTGTCGGCAAGGAGAGAGAGAATTGAGGTATGGGATGTGGGGCCAATATATATAATGAAGGAATCAAGGGTGAGTATTTCTTTTAATAAATAGTGGTGATCAACGAATAAATCATGGTCTTCTTCAGGGGAATGAAGGAAATAAACCTCAGCCATCGATGAAGTAAATGGAGGGAGAATGAGGAGAGAGAAAGGAGGAAAATGGGGAAGGTATGTTGCCACCGGCGTGGTTTGTTGCCGACAACTCTTATCTAATTTAAGAAGATAGAAATTTGAGTGGAAAGTGAAAGAAGAAAGACAATAAAAAAGGGAGAGAGAATAAAGGTTTAAGAAATTAAAATAAAAATAAAATAATATCAGCTTACCTATTTAGCAAGTGATAAGTCATCCGGGTCCAGTAAAAGACAATGCCCCCCTAGATTTAGTACCTCCACAGGTTAATCGATAGTTAGGACCTGCATGTTAGTATTGTTGAGCCATAGTTAGGACCATTGACATCAGTGGCGAACCTTTTAAGGGGCAGACCTAGGCCTAGCCCCTAAAAGGTTTTGGAAATTTTAGTTTGGTTATCTGAAGAAAGCAATTGAAGTCCATAAACAAAAGCCCAATAACTACCGCAACATGACATAAATCTTTAAAGAAATAACTTTATCACATCATCCATCATTCATGACGTCATCACATCATCGCCCATCACATGATTCAAAATACATTATACTACCTCCGTCCCAGAATAGTCTGAATACTTTACTTTTATGTTTGTCCCAAATTAGTTTGCACACTTCCATTCTTGGCATAGTCCCACCATTAATATATTATTTCTTTTACATATCATTGGCCAACACTCTATCCTTTATCAATAAAAAGTTACTCAACTTTCTCTCTCATTTAATAAAAAATACCCCACCAACTCCTATCAGGCTATCACATCTACTTTTTAAATAAAATAACATTTGATAACCACACCACAACTTATCACCATAAACTACGTGTCCCAACAAGTATTCAGATCTTTCTAGGACGGATGGAGTATTTTTTTACTCCTTTGAAGTACACTACTGCAGACCCAAGGTAATATTTTGTTTGTTTATTTTTTTTTTTTGAAGTATGATTCTATAATTTACTTTTGAAGATAATTTTAGAAAAAAAGGCAATTGCCAATTTTTTTTTTTGGGCCCCCATTGGGGACCCCTCGGTAAGAAGGACCCTACTAGACCAGCACCTCTCGTAGGTCAGCCAGCCCAGCTACACAGGTCAACGCTTGAGAGTATGGGGGAAATAAAGGAATCCCTACTCTCATTGTGACCTCAAAGTCACAAGGTGAGTTCCCCACCACCTCCACCAAGCAAGCTCGGTTAAAAATATACTCATGTGGAATATTGTTAGGTTCGCCAATTGATAATCGTAGATCTTAACAGTTGGTTTTTGTTCTTATGTCATCTAGTATTTGATAGTTTATATTAAGTTTTTTTTATGCTAATCTTTTAACTTCCTCTAGTATGATAGATCAATATTAATTTACATTTTCAGTTCATTAAAATAGTATGAATATTTTTACAGAAGTACAGTTTTTTTTTTGAATTCTGGAACAATTGAACGACATAAGATAGAGATAATCAAAAATACATTTATATTAAAATAATTTTTAGGTAAGCAATTATGAATAAACATAAATCAATTACCATATTATCCTCTTTAAATTTGGACTAATAAATTTATGTTTTGTTATTATCGTAGCTACAAAGTGATATATATTCAAAAAAATTATTTGGCCCCTAAAAGAAAATATTTCAAGATCCACCACTGCTTGACATCAATTTTTCCTTTAGTTTACTCATTTGACTTTGGAGTAGAACCAATGCGGAAGTTCAAAAGTATGAAAGAGAAACTGAAGAGGTGGAGAGAGAAACTAAAAAGTAAGTTAAAATATTGAAAAGTGGATGATATGGGTGGAAAAAGAGGAGAACGTAGATGTGACATTATTACCAAGAATTAAAAACAAGTGTGTAGATTAAAAAGAAACGGATCACAAAAGAAAATGTGTAGATTGAAAAGAAACGGAGGGACTAAAAGCCAAAAAAAAAAAAAAAGATTTCCTTGAAAGAATCCGACCTTTGTCCACAATTTTTACTTCACCCGACAAGTTGGAGAATACAATGTAGTGCCCAAAAATCCTCCCTTGAAGACTGATCGCGTGTTAATAAAAAAAAGTACAAAAAAAAAGGAAGAGATGCACATCATCCACCCCAAACCCCATTGTTCAGTTGTTCATACAAAATGGCAAGAAAAAAGATGTAAATACAGGACATTCCGGTCAGCAAGTCCAGGATGTAGATCTTTTGACACGAGAACATATCTGTTTGTCTTCCTCAAGTGAGACCATACCCAAATGAGAAGGGTCCTCCAACATCATCTTTGCTACTAAGTACCCTGCAATCGACCAAGTTTGGTTTTTACGTGCTTGCTTCCCAATGAAACGACCAGTCTTACCGTCATAATATTCAGGCCACCCATCCTTCAGCAACCGGGTTTCAGTAAGCTCAATTGCTCTTTTTGCTATCTGTGGCCTTCCACTCTTAATGCACGCAGCTGTCAGAAGCCACAGTAGAACTGCATTCCAATTCCAAGAGATTTATAGTTTAGTCTAAACATTCATTTGTTAAAACAAACTGTCGTTTTTGTAAGGAGAAGCTAAAAAATTGTTACAGGTTGCACATTGCTGTTTCTAAGACTTACATTTACTCTATTTTTAAGATGCAGTTTAATAAGGAAAACATAGTTTTCCATTTATTGGCTTATAAAAGCAGAAACAAACAGCTAACATTGTCTTTGTATTTTAGATTTCTTCAGCTATGATAATTATAAGTACATAGACCAAATACTATGATCCATCAGTTTTAAAACGAAAAGCTACTGAATAAACATAGATTATCTTAGGAAAACTATTTTCACAGCTTTCTTCAAATTTTACTTTTCCATAGTTATCTTAGTAATCAACAGTTTTCTAAAATTTTGCGGAGTTTCTTCTTTTATCCGAATTCCCAAACACACTATCTACAATGAGATAAAGAATGATGCTACTAATTCACAGAACAAGTGCTGGAGCTGGATGTTCTGAAGCTCACTTCTGCATCATATGATGCTACTAATTTGCAGAAAAAGTTCCTGCTTGTCTGTAAAGTTGATTATACTGAGAAATATTTAGCTGAGCTGTCCCTCTTTCAAGTAATGAAAACTTTTATCTTTGTTTTTTATAGTGAGCCAAACAACAGAAATTAGCAAAATATTTTCATGGCTTAACAGACTAAAAACGATCACGACCACAAAGAAAATCAAACACTAGGGTGTGTTCCATTCAACTGAGTTTGACTTAACTGCACTAAACTGAACTTACTTGAACTTATCCTTGACTTCTTTGATTTACTTTTATAACTTTTTGAAACTTAACTGAACTTCATTTTTTTTTCTATAATAAGTTGAACAAAACTGTACCTACACTACCTAAGTCAGTAGTAAGTAAATTGGCATAGCATACCCCACCTTTAAGGGGTGAGTTGAAGCAAGCAGAATGGGTAAAATTAGATTTCTATACAGCTACAAAATATTTGACTTTGTAGCTCGAGATAGCATATAATAAAATAAACAACAGAGCAAGGTAGCAGAACTTCACCTGGCCAGGAACCACCATTGTGGTAACTCCATCGAGTATTCTTTGGATCATATCCAGTAATTATCTTCCATTCATGACCCTCCAGAGCTGGATAGCTGATTTTAAGAGGCATTTCACCCACCAATTCATCCCATCGAGCTTCAATAAGGTCCATTATTGCAGAAGCCTGCTCTGGGGTTGCCATAGAAGACAAGATAGCAACACAATTTCCCAGGCAGAACCACCGGAAATCCATCCTTGCTGGGCTGACATTGCCAATGAAGTAACCGCCCTTCACGGGCATGAAGTCAAATACCCAGTCTTCAAGAGAATCCGGCATCACATTGAACTTGTTGACTGCTGTGTGGGAGTACTCCTCTGTTTTATAGCGATAGATGCAGTTGAGTTGCTTCAAGTCAAGCCAAAAGTAGTTTCTCATATGATAGCTCAAGGCATGAAGCCGCTCGACAATTCTCTGGATGAACTCTTTCCCTTCTCCCTCGGGCCTAAGCAATTGCAAGGCACACCTTAACGCCATGAAGAAGAGGGCTTGGATTTCAATGGGATAACCATAAATACCCTAACGACAAATGAACTTCATTTTAGTTCAAGGATTACAGAATAAACAATTATATGAAATAATCTCAATTTTAATCTTAAACAACATAAAAATTTATATGATGATCCAGGTTTCACATTCAACTTCTTTGAAAAAGGGTGAATATATGGTGCAAGAAATGAACTGCCTTTTGGATATTATATATCATAGCGAGAGATGACAGGAATAGAAATCACCGTGTTATCAAGAATTTAATCATATAATGCATGACATGTTACTAGTCAGTTCTAGATTTCAGAGCCAGCGCTTGTCAAACAACAGGGAATACTGTCAAGAATCTAATGTCTTCATGCACTGTCTTACAGTGAAGTGAATGACTCCAAAGTCAACACAGTATCTATAAAACTAAGATTATATTTACTCCCTAAAGACAAAAATCAGATCAAGTGAGCTTGAAGACATGGCAGGTCAACAACATTCAACTAACATGAATACTAATCCCTCTGTCCCTCAATAAACTTCGCATTTGGCTTTTGCACGGAGATCAAGAATAGTAAAAGTAGGGAAAAAAAAACAAAAGCAAGAGAAAAGTGTGGGGATGGTGAAAGAAAACGAACTGAAGGCGTGGAGAAGGAAAAACGTAACAATATCCTAATTTACTTGAAAAAGAAACGTGAAGTTCATTTCGGACATCCCAGTAAAGGAAAAGTGAGGTTTATTTAGGGAAAGAGGACTGGAATATAGTGTTTTGATTCTAGATATAATAATGTGTGCAAGAAGGCTATGAACAGAAGTCTCTTTCTGCAGTCTGCTATCTGATACACCTCTCTGTCATCTAGGCCTCATTGACTAGGAAAATGGATCCCACAAGAAGAATAGGAGGGAAACATGTTCTGCACATAGAATTACAGCCAGGGGTAAGCTCACAGTAAATGACAAGGTGCAATAGAAAGGCAGATAGGTCTAGCCAACATTAACGAGCATATGAAAGGATTGTATTGACCGAGGAGATGTCATGCATGATGCATACGCGAAGTTTATTGTCAAGAAGAGGTCTAACACAAGCCATTTTGTAGCTTGCTAGTAAGCCACTGATCCCTGAAGCAAACAGAACTAAGGATAACCATTTCAACCAAAGGTCTCTCTTAGCCAGGATCCAACAATGATGGAAGTTGGAACCAATTTCAGTAGTAAGGACATTACTTCTCAGAAAAGTAACACTTGAGATATAAGAAAATAATGAACATCACTATAGTACTTCTGATACTTCCTCCGTTTCGTTTTAAATGCAACAAAGGGGTATTTTTTGTGAGACATAAAATATTCTTTTGTTGCATTTAAAACGAAACGGGGGAAAATTTTCATCAGTTTCATAAGCTTGGACAGAACAATAGACGTCCCTCAAAGGAACTTATGGAACTTTATTTCTTCTCTAAACATAATTCTAAGATTATGTATCACTGAAAGTCCAAAAGAGAGGAAATTCTACACTAATCCTTGATGTGATACCAAGTTGCTAAGATATGTTAATTACCTTATGTCCTAATTTCTGCTGTAAGCTAGCTGAAAACGCAACTAGATTTTCAGAAGGCTCCCTATATTCAAAGGTTGCATATGTCATCAATCAGATGCAATAGTAATTGGGGTTGGTATTTTTCACACACACAGCATGGATGAAGCAGCTACTGTACTGCTATTAAAATTATTCCATGTAAATGAACAGAGCAGTCTCGGACAATTTTGGGGCCCTATGCCTGGCATTGAACATGGGCCCTATGGAGATATATAAAAAGGATCCACAATCCCATATTTTTAATAACTAAATTAAATTTTTTTAACAAAAAGTTAAAAATAATTATTAACTCTCTTAAATACTTCAATATTATTTTTATTTTTAGGAACGAGACACCTTAGACGATATTACAAAATAGTAGGATATACCAAACATAAAACTAAAATAAGCTATGATATATGAAAACAAAAAGTACATAGAATAGGGGCAAAAATTTGGAATAACATCGTAGAAATAAAATATATAGGTGGAGCCCCTTAATATTGGGGGCCCTGAGCGATCGCTCACTTTGCTCATGTGTCTGAGACCCCTCTGTAAATGAAAGGTAGTTGACATGCAGCATGGATGATGCAGCTACTGTACTATTGCAATTATTTCATGCAAATAATTAGAAGAGGTGGTTGACTTAGCACATAAACACTTATGGATGTACTATAATGACAAATCATATTTAACAATATATAAAATGTCATTCTCCAACAAATACTTGAGGCTAAAGCTGGCAAGGAACAAACCATTCTACGATCAATCATACAGCACCCATCTGCACACAGAAGGGTTGGGAAAGTATCAAAGCCTTCTGAAAGACATATGCCCAAGATAAGACGAATACCCCTCTGGCATTCTGGCTTATCAGCCAGGGAAGAGTCTCCAGTTGATTTCGTATACGCACGTAGCAAAATAATCCACCAGAAACCAGAGTCAACAGGAGCTACCCTTCCTATCGCTGCCTCACCAAAATCAGCAACCAATGTCTCAGTGTTTCTGACAGCATCATGATGTACTTTGAAACTCGCAGGCATGACACCTTCACCTAGCTTGAATAAATCAACCTTCTTCTCCCATGACTGGAGGCGGAGGGTCTTGATAAGAAAGTTCTTCACAATATCCGGTTCTCCATTCATTAGAAAGGCCAAAGCACTTGGAACAAAGTCTCTTACAAAAACCTGCAGAAAGCACATATATTAGAAAATCAGGACCTGTATATGGAAATTCAGGAAAGTAATATCTAAACAAAAACCACAGAATTCAAAGAGGACTCGAGTTCACAGTAAGAAACAAACACCGTCTGGGAATAACAAACTGAAAACTTATCTAAAATATGTAATCAATAATCATATGAAATCACTTTGAACACAAAATCCATTTGCCACAACCATACAAGAAAGCTAGTTCCTTCGAGCTTCAAACCTCCCAAACAAAATGAAACAATCAAGCAGAAGAAGCATTCTATTTCAGTATTAAGGTAATTCTACAACACCCTTTAAAACATGCATTGGATATTTATTCCTCATAACATGAAAATCATATAATAAATACATTTAGAATACTAGAGATTGATCTGAAGCTAATTTCCTTTCTTCATGTGACCATAATAAACTCGAGTTGCAACTAAAAGTTTGTTACAACATCTATATCCTGAAAACATAAGTATGCAGTTACAATGATTATTGCCACATATGTAGATCCAAGTTAAAACTTTGTGTGCTTTACAAGCAAAGCAAAAGAAAATTTCACCTGATCATAATTAAGCTTTTCTTCAGAGTGGTCTACAGCAGCAATAGTACCAACTGGCTCATTCCTGAAGTAAACCATCGACCGCCTCAACGCTTCCCATGCTTCAGATACAATAGGATGTGTCTCAAACCCATTTTCTGATCTTGGTGTATCAAAACCAGACCTTCCACCAGATGAATATATACTGTCAACAGGCTCGAAAACCCGAGACGAATTCTCTGAATTCCTGTAAAAGGGTCTAGGGGACATTGTAATTGACAATTCACTGAAGGATTTCTCATCAAAGGATCGCTTCCTTTCTGTGATTATGGGTCTGGGTTTCTCAGAAAATCTTGAGAAATCATCATCAGCAATCTCAAAAATTGCGTTGCTAGTGCTAACTCCCCCATTTTGAGACATGATTAGATTTGGGTATTCCTCAAAAATCTAAAAGAAAAACAAGAAATGAAGATGTTTCAATGTTTGGGTTCTTCAAATTAATTGGATTAGTATAGTATAAGAACAAAAACATAGCAGTCTCAATCAATGAAAAGTCAACTTATTGTAGTAAACTCACAAAGATTTAACTATTCTAAACCAAGTAAAACATATGAAGAAGTATAAATGTGTACTTCTCAGATTTGGTATAATTTCAATTTCATAGATTTGGTAAAAGGGCATATGACATAATCAAAAATCATAAAAAAGTAAAATTATTTGTAGATCTTACGTTTCAGCTATTTCTTTAACCGAAAGTGGAATCACATTGGTTGACCAATAACCCAATTAAAAACAAAACAAAACAAAGACAACACTTTTACTGTACATTATACTCCAAAAAGTACAAAACAAAAACAAACAAAAATCACCACAAAATTAAAAAAAGAGGAAATGAACATTGGAACAAAAACATACCAGAGAATCAAAATTTGGTTATTAATCAAAAATGAAATTGCCCAAAACCCTCTTCAAGATTTAACAGGAGTATGAAGAACTCAACCAAAATGAACAGAGGAAATTATTAATGAGAGAATAATAAATGAGAAGATATAAACGTGATTTGTGAGTGATATTTATAGGTGGGGATTTGTAATAAATCCATGATAGTGTGCAAATGGGGAATCTGACGCGGATTGGTTGACAAAATTGACAGGACCAAGGGATTTTGAAGTAACTTTTGGTGGCAATTTCGGGGATGTTAGGTGGATTAGAAGGTATAGACGTTTTCCGGAAGGAAAATATATTGGATAATATACACATGGATCATGAATTGAATAAGATATTCTTAATGAAAATATTGTCATTTTCAGCATTGTATATATCTTTCCTTTAATATGCCTCTTTTTTTGTTTTCTTGTAAGACTTTTCTATCTAATGTATGTCGTGAGGGGATTGAGGAGGCATAGCATATTTGTGGTAGAAATATATTATATATATTTTGAGTACTTTTATAGAAAAGAAAATGTTATTTTGATAACTCGAGGATAATGCAAAGTATTATTGTAAAATATCTTTTTAGGTGTTTGGAATCAATTAGATTGGATTTGCATCGAAAGATTCGTATGTCACATCATAATTTTCAATTGATTGAATTCAATATAATTTACATTGTATGGCTTATATAACGAAATCAATTATGGTGCGTTTAGATATTAGAAAGTTTGAAATGTCAAAATTGGGAAAAATCAAGAGAGTGTTTGGCAATTAGTTGTTTTTTTAAAAAAAGGAAAAGGAAGCTTAAATTAAATTAAACCACATAGCATATAACCAAAAGAAAAAATACAACCATCTATTGAAGAGAGAAAAATGCCAAAATAATAACAAAGTAAGGCTAACAGAAGACTTCGCAGCCACAACAACTAATTAACAGAGGAAGTGGAAGGAACATTTCCTAAATCTTTAGCATATGCCTCTCTCACATGCTCAGGAGCCATGACATTGACAACTCTTTCATCCCTCCGTAACACTACTTGTCCGACATAAGATGAGCAACCTCATCCGCTTCACGATTAGTATGGGAAAACTCCACCTTCCCAATTCCTACTAAGCAAGATACAAAGGTCAAGAACAACCACCCCCATGGCGTGATTCTCGCCTCGCTTGCAATTTTTAGAAAATTAATAAATGTATAGGGCATCACATTCTACTTCTAACTTGAAATAGCTACAATAATCAGATGCAATTTGGAGGCCATCCCTGATTGCCAGCAACTAATTAACAACTTCGGGGGAAGGAGCATCGATCTTTTTGGAGAAACCAAACACCCATATTCCCCTGCAATCCCTGAAAATCCCACCAATGTAACACCCCGACAATTCTCTCTTTTCTAAAATACCTTTTTAAAATAAAACATGGAGAATTATCAAAGTATCATCGCCCGTGTGAAAACGTATCGACTTATTCAGAATTTTGCAGCGGAAAACATAATAAATAAACTTTATAAATAAAACTTAGTCAACTACAAAGTCAACTCCAAAAGTCAAACCAACAAAATCAAAGTCAACTACGAAAATCATAAACTTAAAGTATGATAAATAGTCTAACAAGCTCTCCAATCCCAAACCCAACGATGCATCATCTTCAAACCTGTAGATGGACAATGCACTATTGATCCCTAGAGACTGCTCACCAAAATGGGTCATCACAGGATCAATAAGGCATAGCCATGATCAACATACACAAACAAAAGCACGTAATCAAGCAAGGCGAGTACTACATACTAAACAAGTAAACAATCCTAACATGATACTAATTAATAAATAGTAGGCAAGAAAAAATAATAACATAATAACTCGCAGATAACTTTTACTGAACTAAACTTTTACAACATTCTTATTACTTTAAATGGAATAGTCAATGGACCGAGTTGTCTCATCTAAACCAACCTTTCCCTAGGAAGTCGAAATACGGCGCGACTCCATATTCCAAAATGACCTGCGATATCGAGGAACCTTTTAATAGAATAGGAACGGTGATCAACCCGAAACCCAGAAAAAGCCATGGCACACTCACCATGTACCCCAACTCCTGATTGTCCAACACTTTAGACGTGCACCAGTCTAAAGCTTATTGCTATCCAGTTTCACTTTACATGTCTTACCAATTATTACTTGTTATGACACACAAGCAATACATATAATATATAATCACACATTCACAACGTTATTCCTTTTTATCTTAGGATTAAATAAGTGATCATACAACTTACAACCCAAGATTAATTCCTTTTTAATCCAATCCTTCTTATTTGTTGAACCTAGCCAACAATCAACTTACCTTTCAAAGGTATATAAATATCAACTTACCAAATAAGGCCCACAGTCCTTATAGAGTAGTGAAAATAATAATATAAGGGAACACATGACTCAATCATGATCCATCTAATAGATATATTAATTCCTCCATGTGAATTAATAAATAAAGTTCCCAACCAACATGCTTGCATCAATATTCCATACAAACATTATATAATTCTCATAGTTAAGTCTCATACTCAACATGTTCGCACACAAACATAAAACATGTAAAATCCAATTATAATAGCAATCATATATGAACTCACATATTTCCTATACATGATACTACATAACTTTTCCTTCCTAAAATCATGATACTACATCAACAACCCATAGGTATGTACGTACCTTGTGTAAACAAACTGATAGGCCACTTTAACGATCTTAAAAGTCGCCTAGAGAGAATTCTCCGCCTAACACAACCAATAGAATTTATAATCAATACTCCAAATAAATTCCAGCAACTTTAAAATACTATAAATCCCCTTTAAAAATATTTAAAGGTTGTTTTTATCATTAAAACTTCAATTACCTATACTTCCTAGTATAGTACCACTATACTAGTCATGAAAATCCATAAAACTCCATTAATAACAACCTTTCTAAAATTTCAGCAACTTATAAATTATTAAAACTCCCTTTAAACATGCTTAAATTCATAATTTAAATCAATTTCATAGTTTATAACATGCTACTATGATTTTCCAATCTCTAAAACCTTAAAAATCCATGCTTTGATATTTGAAAACCTTATTTTAAATATAATAATCAAATCTGAATGTGTATTCTTTCAACACATAATTTATATAATCATAGATCCATCATTAAAACAGTAAATTAAAGCTTCTAATCCTAATTAGTACTAAAACAAATCATAAAAACATAATCTTTAATTAAAACTTGAGGAGGAAGAAAAGTAATCAAACCAACACAAAGAAGGAAGAGGACAAAAAGCGCCGGTTGGGTGACGTGACAGCAGCTGGCGGCACTCACGGTGGTCGGCGGTGGTTCGAAGTGAAGGAGGAAGGTTTCTTGTTGAGGAAGAAATCGTTTCTTGGAAGAGAAGAAAGAAAAAACCGAGAGGGAGAAAGAAGAGAGGGACGCCTGGTTTTGAGGAGTGAGGAGAGAGAAAATAATGTGTGGGTAAAATATTTGGGTTCAAGGTATTTATATGGGTGTTTCCCTTTTTGGGCTTCGGAAAAGACAATTGGGCTTCAAATAGAGTTTAATGATGAATTGATTGAACTCCTAACATCACTATGTATTTGGGTTCCTCAAGCCCATTTAAACTCTTTTTTTTTCAAATCCAAATAGGTATTTCAAACATTTCAAGTACTTTCAAAGCATGACTTTAATAAATATTTGACTTGAATAAATTATTAAATAATTCCTTTGACTTTTAAATACTCAACCTTTGAAGAAATAAATCATTAAAATGCTAAAATATATCAAAATATAAATAACTATATATTTATAAAATTCATAAAATTACGGGGGATTACAACCAATCCCAACAACAATATGGTTGTTGCGCCAAGATGCATTAGTATTAAGCTTCAAGAAGTTCTTTTTGGAGGTCTCCAGATCACCCCAACTTTAGCAACTTTCTCAGAGACTTCCAGTATCTGAAACACACCTGGGTTAGTACAAAAAAGAGCCACCACCCTATGATAGAGTAAGCGAGGGACGTGGGTGATGGCTTGTTGGAAAACAGTTTTGTTTATGTTACACCAAATGTTGTTGGTTGTTAGAGCATCATTAATGGTGATTGAAAAAAAAAAGATTACATACTTGATCTTAAAAAACCCCCCTTAACAATGAATGAAATAAAGATTGTGGGTTGATTGGCAAAAAAATTTTGTATGGGACGATTGAAACTATGATCAGGCGTGGGAGTGGGACCCACCGCCTGATCTGGTAAAATATAATTTTTTTTGGCTTTCTTTTGGCTGAGATTCGTTTTGGCTGAGAGAAAGCCAAAAAAAATTGGATTTCGTCAGATTTCTGACGCGGGTGTCAGAATTTCTGACGCGCGCGTCAGAATTTGACAAGTGTAATATTCTGACAGGTTAGATAAATAATACAATTACAAATATTAAAAATGCAATATCTTAAAAAATACAAAGCCAAAAAAAATAAAAAAAATTACCAATGGCTCTATTTTTCAGAGATCTACAAATAGAGACCCATTTTGTAATATTTTGGACAACTTTTTTTTCTAGCTATTTACTAATTTTCTATAATTTTGCTTGTTTTATATGAAATATCTTCTACTTTTACACTCTAAAAAAAAAAATAATATTTTTGTACATTTAATTTAGTTAATGCTAAAAACGCTAATTATGTATTTATTTAATTAATTTTTTTATCAATTAGTAATAAATATTAAATATTATTAAAAAGTAAATAATAAAAATATTGTATAGTGGTGGTCGGGTGATGAGAGAGAAAAAATAATTGGGTGGGGTAAAAAGGTAGTTGGGTGGGTAAAAGTAGTTGGGATGATCTTTTTTTGGTTCATTGTTAAGAAGAAAGTGGAAAAAGATTGTGGGATGTAATTTTTTAGAGAGAGAAAGTTGAAAGAGGGTGGGATGGTCTTTTTTTTCATTCACCAATAATGATGCTCTAATGACTTGTTTGATCAGGTACGGTAAAGATCAGTTGCGTATCAAAGTCATGGCTTAAGTGGCCCTACATTTATGATGAGTATTTTTAAGGTCTTGGAGAGACTTATTAATGATTTGGCGAGATCCATAATGTACTGACTAGAATTCAATGGAAGTCAAATATTACAAAAGTGAAAATCCATTGACATAGTTGATGTGTTGTGCTTGCAGAAGATAATGGTGGAAAATGGAATGGATTTTCAGAACCTAAGGGCCCGTTGTCAATTTACGAGTTTTGGTTTTATGAATGTAGAAGTTTATATAATATAGGATATAATAAACTTAAAATTAGTTACACTCATATTAAAAATGTCTTTTTATCAAAACTTACAACGAAAACCGGGAATTACTTTTTCTGGTTTCTATAATATCTTTTTTGGTTTTCGATCAAGTACATCTTGCAAATATTATTTATGAAATCATTTAATGACTACATTTCATTAACACAATTCTCAAAGCTCGGTAATTCAGGATGTAACACCCCGAAATTTCGCTCCTAAATTTTCGTGTTATTTTACCCTTCATTATTATTTTCCGTTAAAATTATAATATTTTACTTCTTAAAAATATTATATCTTATGTTATTTGTTTTTCAAATTTTAAAATGTTATATTTGTATTATTTATTTGATGAGAAATTATAGATTTTCTAGTATTTAGAAATACGCATTTGTCCTAGTATTTTTATTTATTCGATTTGAACTTGTATGGACTGTGCGCACGACTATTTAACGTGAAGTTTTATGTTCCTAAAAGCTGTCCGAAATAAAGTCTTGTATGGGAGATATTTGCAGATTTATTTCAACCTTTGAAATCCCTTTGTAACACCCATTTTATCACCCCATAATTACCCCATCATTAACCTTTGTAACCCCCTTATTTATTTCCCCTTTTGCTGCTGGAAATTGATCAGAAAATCAGCCCATTCTTTTCTCCATTCTATTCGATCATTTGAAGAGTCAAAGTTGGGAGGAAAAAGTTCATCTCGGTTTTCCCTGCTGCACCTTCACGAAATTGGCTATCACCGGCGATATAACCGTTGGATTGTTCTAAAATTTGGACAGCATGTTGAGTACATCTGGGACTTCACTTTGACCGGAGGAATTGTGAATGCGAACGTTTAATCGTCGGGAATATTGATCGTAATAGAGCAGCACGTAATGAAAAATTTCAGTGTTCAAGAAGGAGAATGCAAGCAATTGGAGGTCTTCGAAGGTAACTAACGGCGACCCTAGATCGATTAGTATTCGTATAGGGATTATCTAGTTTTAATACTTAAGTTGGGTTAATATTGATTCTAGGAATTTGGGTGGGAATAACATCATGTTATATGCTTCTTCCATGAGTTTTTATGAATTGTATGTGTAGGTGATTGTTTGGAGAACTTGTGAATTTTGTTGTCTGATTGGAGAATTTGTTACGAGCCTTATTCATATGTTTTGGTATCATTGTTTTGGGATGTTCCTATGTAGAATGTGTCTGCTAGTTAACTCTTATCTTGTGAATAGTTTTTTTTTCTAATTGTTGTTGTGAACATGGTGCCTTCCACTCAATGTTTAATCATGAGGTGTTGAATTGAACATGATTTATGGGAGCGTGATGAAATCAGTTCGTGTGGTAGTATCAAGTATGGGGTCTCGTCTGATGTTGGAGTTTCATATTACAAAATCTTATAGGGCTTGCAAAGCTTTGTTACTCAATTGTAATGTTTTACTTACGTTATTGGCGCCTAGTAATAATACATGTGAGTTGTTATGCTGATTAATTATTCATGTGGTTTCTTTGAGATGTGATTAGGTGGTATTATAGGATTTATGGGTTAAGGTTTAAGAGTTCTTATAATAAGTTGTCATTATAGCATGCGTGTTGTTGATATGTTGGTCTGCTACTGCTATTCTCATTTTCTTTTGTTTTCTTTTATTAATTTTTGTTTTTGTTTTGTCTGCTTGATGTGTGTTATGAGTTAATTTGTTTTATAATTATGCCAGTGTGTATTTGGCATTTTTAGTGAACTACTATTATGTATACGTCTATATGAGTTGGTATTTATAACATGAGTGGTTTTTTTTAGCATGATGAGATTGTTGGTATTTTGGAGATAATGTTATTACTTGTATTATTTACTACTACTACTATTATTATTATTTTAAGAAGAGTGTTTTTGTAAACTGAAATTCTTGGGTTGCGATCCTAGATTTCTGCTGTTTTGGTGTAAGGCCTTAAGGGCATCATTGTTATTTGATGATTGAGTATTATTTTATTATTATTATTGTTTGAGAGCAAGATTATCCGGAGGGACGTAATCCCAAGGTGAAGAATATGCAGACCATAGGACGTAATCCTAGGTATACCTTGGTTTTGTTGTCGTCCGAGAGGTCGGTGGGGACGTAATCCTACACCGCATCGGGAGTATGACCATTCTTAGACACAGGCAGTAGGGAACGTAACCCATAGGCTGTCTGGAGGTTGTCTCACGTTACCATAGGAAGTGGGTTGTCCACTAGCGTTCAGCTCTCTCTCAAACTAATTATATTATTTTTTTTAACTTAAACTTTGATGGTTTATGATATTGATACTTGAGTTTATATATATAAGTTGTTTATCCGTTTTGCTTATTTTGTTATCTTTACTCAATTTATATTAAAGCATGTTGAATTATCTTTATTTAAGTGATTTATTTGATTATCTGAAGTTTACTATTGAGATGTTTTTGTGTGACTTAATTATTAAGGCTTTTATAACTCTTATATGGATCCTAATTGGGCTGGGAGAACTGTTAGTTACTCCCCACTGATTGTGGATGTTTGTTGATATATTTTGCAGGTGATTATTTCGTGTTATGGGAAATGAGTTAAAGACTATTTAGGATTTTTGTTTGAGACGTTTTATTTTATTTATAGCTATTGCATTGGGTTTATGAGGTTGTTTTGCCTCCTTATGGATATTTTGGATTGTCTTAATTGGGTTTTACTTTTATTTAGTTTAATTTAACGTTTCTTAGAGTGACATTTCCGTCAGGCGATATTTCCGCTATCGCCATTTATTTAATAAAATGTTCTATTTTAGTTATATTATGTTTATAAAAGGACGGAGTGTTACAAAGGAACTCTACCATCCTTGACGCGCACATGGTTTTTCACCCAAGTTATGCATATCGTAAACATGTGGGGGGAGCGAAAAGCCTTTTAACTTTAGTAATTGTATTGGCGGGTGATCACTGACTTAAAATATTAAATTGTGGGATGAGGATCGCCTTTTTGGCCAAAGAGTGTTGCGAGATTTCTAACCGTTATTGGCCTTCTAATTATAACATGAATATGGCAAACCTTATACACTTTCATGGTGAGGGATGGAATGTGGAGCCAGTGCGTGCAACATTTATTAAATGGAATGTGAGCATGTGCTAACTAATCGTAAATTTAGATTCCCCTTCTCAAAGGGTGATTATTTAGTGAGATTCGGGTATTGGCTAGGGTAAACGAGACATTTGCAAAATGATCACATGCAAGCAAAATGAATGAGGAAGTATTATGGAAGATTGTGCGAAGTATCGATGGTCATCCTAAACTAGCCTACTTCATGTATGTAAGAGGTCACTGTCTGTGCATGAACGTTTACACGTATGCTACATTGTTGAGGACATCTACTACCCAAATTGTGGTGTGGAGGCCAAAAACTATTTGGGGAAGCAATAATGACTTTCAAAATTTAATTCAGGATGAGCTAGAGGGTTCTTTTGCTGAGAAATTATTGTGGTTGGCTGGCGAGGTGTCGAAGCATATATTGAAATCAATTCCACCAATGACACGGGTTGTATCGATGCGTCAAAGTAAGTGGATTTCTCAACAAATCCATTCTAGAGCTGAAAATGATAATAATAGGCATCCTAAAACTATCAAAGGATTATTGTACTTGTGCTACAATAGTTTTTGCCTCACCTTATTTTTTAGATGTTTAGTTCCCCTACCTAGTTTTCAAAAAAAAAAAAAACTTTGATGCATATGGGCGATGGTTACATGCAGTTTGGTATTCAAAGAATTATTGTACTTGTGCTGCAATAGTTTTTGCCTCACCTTTTTTTTTGCTGTTTAGTTCCCCCACCTAGCTTTTCAAAATGGGCGATGGTTACATGCAGTTTGGTATTACAAACCACGACCAGTTATTAGTAGGTACAACCTGTGTTGCTGCACAGGGCTCCCATAAAATTGGGGTCTCCAGTTTATACAGATTAATTATAATATACGAGGATAGTTTTTAAAAAGTTAGAACATGTTCTGGTGTTTGACCTAGTGGCTTATGGGCTTGGCTGTTGAATTAATTCCTAGTAAGTGTAAAGGGCTTTTTTTTAAAGTTACTGGTCCCTCTTAAATCTTAATTACACAAGCACATATTTCAAAAAAATTTCAATCTTTATTACACTGGCTCAGACTCACCGTTTTTTTTCTTGAAATAGTTTACTTTTCCCTGTATTTATAGTTAAGCAAATCACAATTTTTTATTCTCTTTCAAACTTTTAAAGAAAAGGAAAAAAAAAACAAAAATTATTATCTCCCTAATTCATATTCAAAAGATAGGATTTCAATAACAAATCACAAACTCAAAGTCCCCTCCAAAGTGGTTGTTCATTAGAAGAATTTAGCGAGTAATAGGGCCTCCAGTAATAATTAGCACAATGCCTCCATAATGTTTGAGACGACCCTGTTACAAACTTATACCATATGGATGTACTTAGAGTGGCTGTTGTTCCCAAGAATCAAGATGTCGAATAGGTGGAAGGTGGAGTTGGCCGAAACTGCAACAACGCGCTTCAGTAGTCAGGTGATGCACATATTAGGCTACAAAGAATCCTTAAAAGCTATTATGTTCTATCTTTCTATACGATGATATATCCAAACCAATAGTGTACTTTGAATTTGTTCAAATTTTCTCATGTGAAAACTAAGAATAATTCGAAGTGTACAAGTTCTGTCTTTTTTGCAAAGCATCTTCGAGTCTTGACTTCGACAAAATTCATTTCCAAAAAAAATGAGAACTTTGTTTCTCACAAAATTTTCCATACTCCAAGAACTTCAAAATATTCCCTCAAATAAAAAAACTTCAAAATATTCCCTCAAAAAAAAAAATTCTAAGTACTACTATAATATAACCGTTGTGTTTTGGGTAGTAATTTGACCGTTGTATCCTCTCCGCGCTCCCCTTCTCTTTACTACACTGTAGAGTATTCTTTAACTTGTTCTTCATCATCATTCATCATCTTCTTCTTCCTTCAAATTCTCTCTCCTCTTCTTAGTCGTAATTATGGGAATATCAAAGAAGAAAAAACCGGCTCAACCTTCTTCAGATCACCAAAAATGGGAGTTAATCTTCAATGCTCTCAAACAAATGCTTCGAAAACAAGCTGTACAGCTCGATTCTCTTCTTGAAGAACGCAAACTTCTTCAAGAACGCATTCAAATTCAATATGAACGTTGGAATTCCGATGTTCGTCTCTTAGAAGATATGCTTTTTCAGGTATTCGTTACAATTTCCGAAATTTCTTCTTTCACTTCGAAATTTAGGGTTTTGGATTGTTTTTTTTGATTTTGTGGATTGTTTGTGTGTTTTTAGACGCAGAGACAATTATCGTTGTCTGAATTGGGGAAATTGGTTGAGATTGCTAAAGGTGATTTGTTGGTTGGTTCGAAGAACAGGAGTGCATTGATGAATAAGCTTAACTTAGGTATGTTTTTGAAGTTTTTTTTTTCCTCTTTTGATGAATTACTCGTAATTTGTTCTTAGATTTGTTATTGTTTTTGTGAGAGAACTTATATTTATTGTTCAAGAATAAAGGAAAAACTTTTTGTTGAAGGGCCAAATCCTTCCACTATATTAAAACAAGTGTTGTTCTTTTATTTTTTTCGGTTGTCGCGAAACTATTATGATCTTTCATGTTTATAAGCATTGTACTGTTGAATTTCCCTCATGCCATTTGGGTTTTGCTAAATGCCGCCATTTTTTTTTCCTACTAACGCCATGTATTTTTGTACAAAAATACATGGGTTGTATTCCTTTCCACTTTCCCTTTGTTTATTTAAACTCACATGTGTTTCTTATTTCCACACAACCACCATCTTAATTTCTTTATTGACTTTCATTCTCTCTCATTATTTCCGGCGTTGACCACGGTGTTTACCGGCGTTGACCAACTTTGACCGGCATTGACCAAGAAGAAAAATAAACTCCGGCTTCATGGCAAACAATATAAGTTTTTTTTCGCAGTTAAAAGCTGGTCAGGCGCCTAATTTAGGTGCCTTCACCACTGGTGGGGCGCCTAATTTAGGTGCCTTCACCATGGTGGGGCGCCCAATTAAGGTGCCTTCACCACGGTGGGGCGCCTAATTTAGGCGCCCAACTCAGGTGAAGGCACCTAAATTAGGCGCCCCACTGCAGTGAAACCGCCTAAAATAGGCGCCTGCATATATTTTTAGAATTTGTACACTAACCTTGCGCCGGAGTTCGTTGTTAGCCGAGGTGTTGCCGGAGTTATGTTGGCCGGACAAATTGCGCCTCACCGGAGCCCAACTTCGTCGCAGGAGAAAATTGCGCCTCACCGGAGCCCAACTTTGTCGCCGGAGAAAATTGCGCCTCACCGGAGCCCAACTTTGCCTCACCGGAGTTAGGAGAGTGAAGAGAGTGGGAGAGTAGGAGAGTGAGAGAGAGGGAGAGTATCTCAATAGTGATATACATGTATACGTATTTATACATGTATATATGGCGTTAGTAGGAAAAAAAATGGCGGCGTTTAGCAAATGAGCATCCAACCTGTAAAATCCCTTCCAAATTCGAGAAATAAATAATGTAGGAATAAGAAAATACTGCAACAGAGGATCAGATGGCCGCTTGACGAATAGTCCACCTTATCATGTGACTACGTACTAAGGAGACGTTTTATTGGACAAGCCTTGTTCTACTACTTACTTTAATACTTTGTTTGGAAGGGAAGGAGAGGGGAGGGGCTGGGAAGACTGAGCTTGCATTCTCGTATCAAATCTTTCCAACATTTGAAAGATTATATCTGTTAAGAGGGGAAGGAAAATGAATCGTTTGAATTCGTGTTGTATCTAGAGAAGGGATAATGAATTCCCACCTTTCCCTCTAGAAAAATGATAACAATGTGTGAGGAAAGGGAGGGGAAGGAAAAGGAGGGAAGAGAGAAGGGAGGTGGACAAGAGAAAGAGTGAGGGATGTGATTTATTGAAAGGGGAAGGAAAATAGATCCGTCAAAGTCCTTTCCTTTTCTTTTCCTTCCCCTCCTTGGGCCTTCCCTCTCTTTCCTCCAAATCTTCCTATTCAAACATAGTGTCAAATAATTTAGCTGAAGTTGGGATAAGGTCTAATGAGTTAAGAAAAGGGCTACTAAGTTCAATTCACAAAAAATATTTAGTCTAGATATGTTAAGATAAATTCAAATTAGGTCAAATAAATTTAGAAAGGTGGAGTTGAGAATCTCTCACGATCCAACTTCGTACACAACCAAGATTGTCAATCCTTGCTAGTGTTAAAATTTTTGCACGAAAAAAGATTTATCAGTCTTCTATATTAATAGACCAACTTTCCAACCTGATTATTCCTTAGCTCTATAAAAGATCAACCATGAACATAACTCTCCTAATTAAGTACTTTTGATTTCTCTAGTTTTGACTCTTTCCCACTCTCTACATCCCTCTTTGATGAAGAGTTTCCTACTTTTTTTTTCTCTTCATTTGAATCTCCCACATATAATATATGTGGACCAGAATCACATTTATTTGCAACAGAGTTGTGTATAAGTAATGCTGTTGTTAGTTATTTTTGAACCACCAACATCTTTCCGTTGTATTAAGAAGTTCCGCTGGCTACTTAATCTATTATTCTAGAATCTAGCCTGTGATTGGCTCGTTATGACACCTATAGCTTAACTCCAAATAGTCTTCAAAGCTCAAACAATGATGGGGGCAACCAAAGATCTTGAAGCTTCCAAATACTTAATTGATATCCAACGTTCATCTATGGAGTAGCTATATTTGAAAATAATCTTAGTCATGGATTTGGCACCGAACACCGTATGATGTGAATGCTCCTGTTGGATTGTTAATCTTTGATGGAGGTGTGATATTTATTTGCCTTAAGCTTGTAAAATATGAAATGAAGTAGAGTACCAAATTTATCCAATTCTTGGTATTCTTCGTAGTTCGTACACTTCATGTAGAAAGCTTAAAGACGAAATGCGGTGCTAAAATGGCAAACTTGTCACAATCTTATAATTATTGGTGCTTTGTGGAATTTGGTTAGCCTAGTTCCATTATCTTTTTTTCTCTTCCTATTAGTATATATATGACACCTGCAGCGAAGAGACGTCATTGGTAAACGCTTACAGTGGAGTGTCTTATCCTAATGAGCACTTCTGTTGAAAATTATGCAGCCTTGCTTTCTCGAGCATTAGTCACTTCAGTAGTATTTTCATAACATATTGCTCTCGAATTTCCTGCTATCCTAAGTTTAATGATTACAATATGGGAGGGTGTTTGGGCCTTTGGGGGGGGGATATGTAGTCTTATATCTGTTTGGAATTTAGAATTAGAATAATTTTTTGTTTCTATTTGTGCGTGCCTTTTGCCATTTTTTATTTGGAAAAATATATGCTTACTCTGGAGTGTCTTACACTATGTTTGATATAATGCAGAACATGCTCAGAGTGAATTGGATGATTTTAAAGCCTGGTTTGACATTCTGTCTCACAGATGTCCTGATAAAGAGGTGAGGTATATTGCTTAAGTTATTTGTGAATTACTGTGATTGGGGCTGGTAGATTAATTACCAATTGTCACCTTGTTGTGCACTAACCATACCTTATCTGTTTATGTAGGATATCTCTCCCGAAAGATTATATGAAAGCCTGAAAGCAAAAGGTGGTAGTCATAGCATCTCAAAGGAGGCAGCTAAGCATCATTCTAAGTTTGAAAAGGAAATCTCAATGTTAAAACGTGAATATGAGAAGCTCTCTATGAAACACAAGTCTGATGTGTCTGGCCTTCAGGATGAGAACACCTTTGTTTGGAATCAATACAAAGAAATGGAGGGCAAGTACATCAGTGAATTGCAGACTAAGAATGATGAAATTAATAGAGAAAAGGAGAAGATCATGAATCTACTGACAAGTATGGAGCAATTGCAGTCAGCAAGCATAGAAAAGGATGACACCGTTGCAATGCTAATAGCCAACATCACTACATTGGAGGTTGAAGCAAATAAAAAGGATGGAGAAATCTCCCGACTTTCAAAAGAACTAGAGTTGTTAAAATCCGAAATTTCTGATGGCTCCACTGAACTTTCATCTTCTGGCTTGAAAGGTAAAAGAACTAGAGGAAAAGAGGTGCTGCGCCGGAGAAAGAAGCAACTTCTGCACAGCTACAGGTCATGGTCTCAACTCTAATAGCCAAAATCAGTGAGTTGGAAGCTGAAGTTAATCAAAAAATTGGAGAAATCTCCACGCTGTCAAAGGAAACAAAGTTGTTGAGATCAAAAAGTTCTGCTGGTATGCCTGTGTTGAAATCCTGTATAATTGAACCATCAGCTTCGAGGTCAAGACACAGAGATAATGGCAGGAGTGGAGGGACTGCTGCTGTGGAGGATGAAGTATCCTTTGCGCAGCTAGAGGCTACGATTGCAACTCTGAGAGTCAAAATCAGTGAGTTGCAGGCTGAAAGAAACCGAAAAGATGGAGAGATCTCTGTGCTGTCAAAGGAATTAGAGCTGTCAAGATCTAAAAGTGCTGCTGATACGCCTGCTTTAAGACGTTGCACAAGTCGACCACCAACTTCTAGGTCGAGAGGGAGAGAAAATGGTAGGGACAAAGAGAGTGCAGAGTTGAAGGAAGAAGCATTTTCTCCAGAGCTGGTCTCTATGCAAGTGAGTTGACCTAGATGATCATTTATCCAGCTCCCCTCCCCCCTCCCCACCAAACATTAACACATAAGTGCTTTTCATTCTAAATTTGTGCACTCTTTTTTATTTTGACATTTCAATTGACTAAGTCATTTGAATGTGTATGCTTATCTACTGTTTGTACTATGTCTCACATAAGCTTCATGAAAGCAGGATTCTATTAGCATAGCATTTTGCTTTTAAACACTCCTTAGGATTTTAGAAGGAGTTTGTTTACTCCCATTTCCTTTTCATTGTGGTTACTTATCAACATCTTTTTTATATTTTTTCCCCATTTTTTTAGTTCCCTCTTTATATATTTATCCTGAATGGAATTACCCAAATTTAGCTCGTTTATCTCCTATGTCTCTTCTTGGGTTTTTGACGACTCAACTCAAAACTGCCCCAGACAATCACCACTTCCCACCCCTGCACTTGCAACAACTTTCACTTTTACCACTCCACATGAACCGAATCTCCAGTGGGATCTGCAACCACCAAATTGGAAGTTGGAATGCTGCTTCAACTCTGTGGAAGTAAACCCCAAGCCAGAATCTCCTTTCCAGTAAAGTAACCCCATCACGTTTTCTGGTACAGAAACGCCATTGATGTTAGCTGCTGTCACAAGATCAGACTCAATTTACACTACTTACCTTATTACCTAGTTACCTCCTGTGCCTGGACACCTCTCCTTCCTATTCACATTCTATCACTCTCCTCTCCTTTCCGCCTCCAAGAATACCTTCCCACCTCTTGCCATCCTTCAATCAAGACCACTCAGATAGGCTAGCTTCATGGTGCGAGAAGGTATATAAATAGTTAGAAGCAGTGATGTGTCTTCTAGGCACGTGATCGAATGCTTTCATACTAGTTTAATACTCCCTCCGTGTTCAATAGATTGTCCTTTTTTAGGTTTGGGGACACATATTAAGTGTTGATAGTAGGGTAGTATAGGTTTTTGGATGGGTGAGAGAAGTAAGAATAAAAATTTGATTTATTGTGGTAAGTGGAGGGTTGCACATCATAGAGAGAGAGAGAGAGAGAGAGAGAGAGAGAGAGAGAGAGAGAGAGAGTTAGTGAAGGGGACCCACATCACACGGATTGGGTGGAGTGAAATTTTCATTTAAGGTATTAGGACAATTTTTTATGGACCAACTAAAATAGTATACAAGACAATTATATGAGGACGGAGGGAGTATTGATTTATTATGGTAAGTGGAGGGTTGCACATCATAAAGAGAGAGAGAGAGAGAGAGAGAGAGAGAGAGAGAGAGAGAGAGAGAGAGAGAGAGAGAGAAAGAGAGAGGAGTTAGTAGAGAGAGGCCCACATCACACGGATTGGGTGGAGTGAAATTTTCATTTAAGGTATTAGGACAATTTTTTATGAGACCGACTAAAATAGTATACAAGACAATTATATGAGGACGGAGGGAGTATTGATTTTCTAGGAAACAAAAGCTTACTACCATATAACTATTGAAATGCAAGAAGAGACAACTAGTAAGTTTTGGGAAACTGTTGGCTAGAAACCGCACCATCGGGCCCATGATAATAAAGATATCCAAGAGCCAGCCTAATTCTGGAATTGTCCTTAAACTCAAATCTTTCGCTGTAAAAAATCTTTTATATGCCTGTTTTGCTATTACACCACAATACCTAGCTATTACATACTAAATATGTTAACCATAGGCGCGTATATGCTATAGATGTTCAAGCATGATGATAGTGTTGGTGATGATGATGTGATAGGAATTGGTGTCTTGAGGTGGTGGGGGATTGTAAGAGAATTGGTGGCTATATTAATAGCGATGGTGCTTCAATTGAAGGGAGAGAAACTATGGGCCTGATAATGGTGGTGGCTGGAGTTTGGAAGTGGTCGATGGTGGTGACTACCATTTTAGTATCTTCCTTCCAGGGAAGTGAGGATATGCTGAGGAACATGTAAATATTTTCTCTCTTTCCATCACATGTATTATAGATGGAAAAAATGGCACAAGTGTGGTTTCTTGTGATAGTGACTTTTAGGTATTAATAGTGAAAGGAAGAGAAACGGGGTACAGAGGTGGGATGGCTTTTCGGAAACCCGTTCCCACCGTGCTCTCAGTCTGGCTGACCTGCGAGTACTAGTGAGAACTAGTAGTCAGGGTGGAAGAGACTGTTGTCAATTAAAAATTTTCCTTCTCCCTTTTGCGACCCAACAGGAGCTCTTTTTTTTCTTCTGGAATGTATATACCAAGAGAATTTAGATAGTGCTGATTGCTTGTTTGAGAATTTAGACGACTGTTGCCCCTCTAAAGTTACTGCATTTGTTGCCACCAGGGATAGTGGGAAGTTCGAGTGGTTCCATTTCATTCAAATCAGTAAAGAATCTCTGTGTTGCTTATTTATGAGTTCTGAACTGTAAGTTCTGTGTAATAGACTAATAGTGATGAAGTCACTTGTATCTTGGAACCTCTGCGAAACTATTTTGCTGTAAAATCAACTTTAGCTTCAACTGTCTTATGGGAGGAAGACATTGGTGGGGGTAGCAGGCCTTTTTTATTTGGGGTACACTTCTTCCTTTCACAGTTTCACTTGCATATGCTTGCTACTTTGCTTCTGCTGTTGTGCACCTATTTTCTAGATCCAAAATGTATTTTGATTTGTTTGCATGATAGCTGATGTAAAAAAAATATTCCATAAGCTTTGCCTATTTTATACTGCAAGCAGGGTGGTAGACGATCCAAGAGAAAACAAGATGTTATCAACATAGAGGAGACACCGAGGTTATTCACATCGCAATTTAAGATTCCCAAATTGAGGAGCCAATCTCCTTGTGGAAGATGACGTTTCCTTGTCATCTGATTTGTTTCTCCAGGCAAAGGAGCAGGCAATCTGTACAGATATATCTGTTATTATTTTTTTTTTCTTTTTATAATGGATGCAAATCTTTGTAATTTAGAGAGCATTACTTTTGGAGCCATAATTATGTATGATCTCCTCTACTACATCATGCTATATGGAATGCTTAGATTATTGCTTCGCCTCGATTCCGGATGATCCAGTCTGTTGTATCTAAGCTCATGCAACAAGTTCAACATATGTAAGCTGTACTATTAGCGTCTGTAAAAAGAATTATGAATACTGAAAGATAGGCCTGGTCTGGTCTGCCGAACATTTGTTGATTTTGTGTTTTCAAATTTCCACTGTATGAGAAAATTGATAGCTTGACATTGTGGTACATTCGTCCCCTTTTGTTATTCCTTTTTGTTTGTGGTGCAGAAAACATATGCTATCAAAACCAGCAAAGATCCTGCTGCTATCTAAACTCTCTAACATGGATGTTGGTAAGCTCACCTGTGATCTGACGAGTATCCCTGACCCCCAGCAAGCCTTTGCCAGGTATTGGAGTTTGAGATCCTCTCCATAAGGTTTTCCTGTCGAGCTTGTCAGTTTTAGTTTGGAGTCTCTATTTTCAACAAAAAAGAAAAAAAAAAGCAGCTCATCAGTTGAGCATAAAGGATCAATTTGAAACAGAAGAGTAATTGGATTTGGCTTCTCGGAAAGCCTCAACAAAAGAAACATGCAGAAGAAGGGCACTAATTGACCCTTGTGTTCAATTGATGAGCTCTTAAAGGCATCTAATTGCGGGATATATCTTGGTACCTTATCTCTTCCAATTAGTACTATGAAAAGTGCAAAATGGTTTTTTAAGGTTACCATCAAGTCTTATTGGGTACTAATTGGTCTACATCTTATATTTTCTAGGTACTAATTGGCCAATTTTTAGATACTAGTCGCTGTGTTAGATACTAAGTTGGTCTTCTAAAGTGATCATTCTAGGTAGTTTTATATAGTTAGGATTAAGGATATGGTGAGAAGGTCTTTTAGTGAGAAGTGAGAAGTGAGAAGTAGAGTCCTTGCCAAAAAATAGTCAACAGTCCTAAATAGAAATTGATTCCCTTGTATACCGCCAATATAAGGATTTATTAAGGAATGAATGGACTATTTCCTAAAAAGAAAAAAAAAGCCTATAAAAAGTATTTATTTTGTACAATTATAAGGGGGTCAGGAGAAGATGAAGAACATTTTCAACCGAGCTAGGAAGTATGACTTTCAGCCACTACTTTCACCATGATTCATTTGGATCACTGAAAACTAGATTAGAATTGAAAATTGAAAATTGGACTTATTGCTCATTTTAATTTTAACTGCTTGGTCGAAGAAGCCTAATAAACAAAAATCAATTACATGCAAAATGGAATATATGAAAAATTCAAAATCAGATTAACAACAAAACAATAAATCGATTAATAACTAAAACTTAATTAATATAAATTGATAAAAATAAAACTAAAGATTATAATCGCAAATCCGTCCTAATGCTTAGCTCTAAAGAATCATGTAATTTGCAACAATCACACTCTAAATTGATTAAAAGCTGCACAAAAAAAAATAACTTGTTAGGTTGAACAATAGGATAATATCTGGTGAAGAATTGCTACAATTGTAGAAATTTGAGGTGTGATTTCTCGAGTGAAAAGATGAAGAAAACCTCAGGCCATGAAGAAATTTCTAATGAGGAGAGAAAAGGAAAATTTCTAGTGAAGGGGAAGAGAGAGAAGATCGCAAGATCGCGTGATAAGCTAGAGGTTTCAAAAACATTAATGAGGTAATGGAAACAAATAGTCGTTTGATTAGCAACCAACGATCATATATATATATATATATATATATATATATATAGATAGAAGTGAGTTCATATGAGAATGCATAGTTATATGAGAAATGAGAATGAATTTTACGCGCTCTAACTCTAATGAACAAGTGATGTAACTCCAAAAAAAATATTAGAACAAAATTTTTTTGAAAAAAATAAATTTTTTTTGGGCTCGAAGTTTTTTCGGGGTATAACTCTAATGAACAAGTGTTGTAACTCTAATCCAATCGTGTGGTTGAAATTCATTCTCATTTCTTATGTAAGAAGACATTCTCATGTGATCCTTCCCCTAGGGGAGGGCTCTTGTGTAAACATTTCCCTTACGTAAGAACACTTTCATATATAAGAATAAATTTGGACGGTAGGATGAGAACTCTTATGACCGCTCAAAATGAATAGGATAGTAATGATATTTTCGTAATTCAATAGGACTCTTAAGAGCACCATTAATGATGAATGAAAAAAAAGATCATCCCACTCTCTTTCTAACTTTCTCTCTCTAAAAAATTACATCCCACAATCTTTTCCCACTTTCTTCTTAACAATGAACAAAAAAAAAGATCATCCCAACTACTTTTTCCTCTCTCTCTTACTTTTTGACCCCACCCAACTACTTTTTCTCTCTCATCACCCAACCACCATTATACAATATTTTTATTATTTAATTTTTAATGACATGAAATATTCATTATTAATTGCTATCATATTATTAATTAATTAAATTAATAATTTTAATATTATAATTATCATTTTAATAATTAAGTTATCACCCAACCACCTTTCGTGGCTCGACGTCACCTCCATCACCACTGGTAGGTGTCTCGGGCGTTGAGTCACTTCCATCAACTCTCGGCCTTTTACCGCTACTTCCGCTTGCAGGTGAATCCACATTTTCTTGTGGATTTTTGGGGCGACCACGTGAAGTTTCCAGTGATTTTTTAACTATGGCCCTCCATTTACGAAACCTCCACATCAATTTCCAAGCATGTTCGAGGATGAACCTACCATGTTTCCTATTATGCAATAAATGAGCTTATTTAAGAACATCATTATCGTTTTGACCACTCTTTTTTCTTGCAAGAGCTTCGTCATAAAATGCAGCCCACCTTGAAACCCGTGGAGCAAGTCTACTCCAACGACCTTTCACCATATCCGCATTCCTTGGAGCAATTTCTGTTGGTTTGGCAATTCTTCCTGCCTCGAAAGCTTCCCAAACTTTTTCCCCAGAAGACGCCTTTCTTTTGACTCGTCCCAATCACCTTATCAAGAGAAGTGTTCATAAATGCTGAGATGAGATTCTCATCTTCAACATGATCCCAAGCCCTCTTACCACCACAACTTGCTTCTGCATTGTGTTGTGGTTGTGGTTGTGGTTGCTCAGATAGATTTGGTGATAGTAATTGCGAAAAGGATTGAGTTGACTGAACAAACTCATCATAATCATCAAAATAATCACCTTCATCATTATCACCTTGTTGGTAATGACCACCATCCTCATCAACATCATTGTATGGAGATGAATCTTCTTGATATTGAGAAAATCCATAAATAGGATCACGTTGATGATATGAAAGGTTGGCATTTTCAGATGGAGATTCATGGTAAAGGTTATCATATTGAGGAGAATAATATTGAGAATTTTCACCCCTTTGATTCGTAATTATTTGAGAGGGTTGACGATAATTTGATTGATTTTGAGAGGGTTGACGATAATTTGAGTTATTTTGAGAGGTATTTGAGCGATTTTGTTGCCTAGGCATTTGATTTTTTGAGCGGTTTTGGGGTTGGTTTCTTATATAATTAGGATTATTGGGCTCCATAATTATAAGAATTTTAAAATAAAAGAGCAATAGAAGAAGAGTTAATGAAATAAATTAGAACAAGTAGAAGAAATTAGTGAAGGAAGATGGAGAAAATTAAGTGTGTCCAAAATATAGCAAAATGGGTCTCTATTTATAGAGCTCGGAAAAATAGAGCCGTTGGTATTTTTTTTTTTTTTTTGATTTGTATTTTATTAAATATAACCGTTGCAAAATTTACAACGGTTATATTTTTAATGCCCAATAGGAAGCTGACATGTGGAAAGGGCGACAAATGTCGCGCGCTTGTTGGTTCAGCGTGTCAGCGCGTCAGCGCTGACAAATTTAATTTTTTTTGCCTTTCCAGAAGCCAAAACGCTGCGTTTTGACTGCTGGAGAGGCAAAAAAAATTAAAGAAAGTCAGATCAGGCAGTGGGTCCCACTGATCATGCTTTCACTCGTTGGATACAAAATTTTTTTGCCAATCAACCCACAATCTTATTCCCAATCATCACTAAGGAAGCCCATTTAAGATCAAGCACATAATCTTTCTTTTTTTTTTCATCATTAAGGATGCCCTAATAATCCCTTCTTCCTCCTTTCACACCATTTACTTTCTATCTCTAAACATTTCTCACAGCTCTTCTCTCTCTTCTCACTTCTATCTTCTTTCTTCAATTTCAGAGTTCCCCCCCAAATTATTGCAAGATTCATCACATTTTTCTTCAAATTTGTTCGAATTCATTATATATTATAAAATATCATTGATTATGTTCACCAATTTTTTCAAATTTTGTATTTTCAGTCTATTTAAAAGGTATGATATTGAATTTGGATTTTTCTTTTCAATTTTCTGATTTCTATACTTTATTTTGCTGAATTATGTGTTTGATTTTGTTATCCGGATCTTGATTTCATTAAATTTTGTGTTGTTTCTTTGTTTCTTCGTAATTTTCACTAATTAATATTTCGTGTTCTGTATTTTCGTTCCTTACGTTACAAACTCTAAGTGATCATGTTTTAAATTGGTATGTACATGTTCTGAACATCAGATTTCGTCCTCCATTGTTGCTGTTAATGTTTGTCTTCAAATTATTGCAAGATTCATGACATTCTTCATCAAATTTATTCGAATTCATGATATATTACATAATATCATTGATTACCTTCACCAATATTTTCAGTTTTGTATTTTAGGTTTATTTCAAAGGTCTGATGTTGAATTTGGATTTATTTTCCAATTTTCTAATTTCAATACTTTATTTTGTTGAATTATATGTTTGATTTTGTTATTTGAATTAGAATTTCATTGAATTTTGTGTTGTTTATTTTTTCCTTCGTAATTTTCACTGATTAATATAAGTTTTAGTGTTCTAAATTTTCGTTCATTTTGTTCTAAACTCTAAGTGATCATGTTCTAAATTGGTATGTAAATGTTATGCACATCAGATTTGGTCTTCCATTGTTGTTGATGTTTTTCCGTAATCTCCATTGAAGGTTTCTAAGTTGCTAACTTTCTTAACCTACATTGGAGATGTTGCGATTGTGTCGAAATTCAGTCTTTTCTCACTTTTATATTCTCCATTAACGCTGTATTAAGAAGCATGCTTTATTATTATTATTTGGAGAAGGAGGAGAGAGAAGTAGAAGATGAAGCAAAGAAGAAGAAGATATACTGTTTAATTATGTTCTAAAGTATTACTGTAAGAGTGTTTTTATTGTATACACAGGATGAATGCGGATTTACTACCTCATTGTAAAGAGTTTTTTTTGTTTTGCAATTCATTTTGAAAAAGAAGTCGCCAACAAGTCTTTAAAGGAACACTCATAAACTTAATTGGATTTTGATAAACAATAGGGACAACTTAGGGACCTATCCATCGTAGTTTTCCCATCATGATTTCATAATGGTCAATGGACCAGAGATTGAGACTGCGGATAAGGGTACGAATATGATCAGGAATCAAATACGCCCATTGTTGGCCTCTACTTAATACGATTCAAGTTCGAGTTTTATGCAAATAAACAACCAAGCAATATGTTCATGCAATACAACAACAACAACAACAACAACAACAACAACAACAACTAAGCCTTATTCCCAAAGTGATTTGGGGTCGGCTAACATGAATCGTCAACTGAAACCGTTACTAGAGGAGATGGTAACGACAAGAGTGATAAAAAGGTTTTTTTTTTTTTTTTTTTTTTTTTGAAAACAAGTTTTAAAAGAGGTTTTCAACAAAAGGTTTTAATACCAACACAATTGAGAAAAACAAATAAATGTAGTAATCACACCCCTTCCTCCACATGGATACTGCCCCTCCACCCACTTCTATCCAACGTCATACTCTCCTCAATCCCAAGTAACCTCATATCACTTTCAATTACCTTCATCCAAGTCATCTTAGGTCTTCCCCTACCCCTTACAATTTGATTACTCCTCCACTCTTCAATTCTTCTCACCGGTGCATCACCTGATCTCCTTTTCACATGACCAAACCATCTTAACCGATTCTCCCTCATCTTTTCTTCAATGGATGCAACTCCAACTTTTTCCCGGACCACTTCATTTCTTAATCGGTCCTTCCTCGTGTGGCCACACATCCACCACAACATACGCATCTCCGCCACGTTCATCTTATGAACGTGGCATTGTTTCACCGCCCAACATTCGGTGCCATATAACAAAGCAGGCCTAATTGCCGTACGGTAGAACTTTCCCTTCAAGCTTTGGGGAATGCCAGAATCACAAAGGAATCCGGTGGCGCTTTTCCACTTTAACCAACCCGCGTTAATTCTATGAGCCACGTCTCCATCCAGTTCTCCATCTAGGTAACGGAAGACGTTCGATCCTTGAACCACTTTGCTATCCAAAGTGACCGCCCTCGCCTCGCTGCTTGTAACCCCACTGAACTTGCACTCCATATACTCTGTCTTACTTCTACTCAATCTAAAACCACGGGCTTCTAATGTATGCCTCCACAATTCCAACTTACTCTCAATACCTTCCTTTGTCTCATCAATCAACACAATATCATCCGCAAACATCATACACCATGGTATATCATCTTGAACTGACCTCGTTAGTTCGTCCATGACTAGAGCAAAGAGAAAGGGACTAAGTGCAGACCCTTGATGCACTCCGATCGTAATAGGGAACTCTTCTGTCCTCCCCACCGTAGTCCGCACACACGTAGTTGCCCCCTCATACATATCCTTGATGATATCTATATATTTTTGTGGAACACCTTTCCTTGCCAACGCCCACCAAAGTATTTCTCTTGGTACTCTATCATAGGCCTTCTCCAAATCAATGAAAACCATATGTAGATCCTTCTTCCTATCACGGTAATATTCCATTGTTTGTCTTATGAGGTGGATGGCCTCTATAGTCGATCTTCCAGGCATAAATCCAAATTGGTTCTCCGATATCTTCACATGTTTCCTAAGTCTTTGCTCAATCACCCGTTCCCAGAGTTTCATCGTATGACTCATTAGTTTGATTCCTCGGTAGTTGGTACAATCTTGTACATCGCCTTTGTTCTTATACAAAGGAATCAAAGTACTCTTCCTCCACTCTAATGGCATTTTGTTGTGTCTCCAAATCATGTTGAAGAATGTTGTCAGCCATTCGATTCCTCTCCCCCCTAAACACCTCCAAACTTCAATAGGTATGCCATCTGGCCCCGTAGCTTTCTTCAATCCCATCTTTTTTAATGCTGCAATGACTTCTCCCTTTTGAATCCTCCTCATAAACTCTCGATTTAACATACTTGGCGGGATGTGTACATCTCCGATGTCTTGTGCTTTATCACCGTTGAACAAGGTATCAAAGTACGACCTCCATCTATCCTTTATCTCCTCATCCTCCACAAGCACTCTTTGGTCCACACCCTTGACGCATTTTACCTTTCTTATGTCTCTTGTCTTCCTGTCCCTCATACGCGCAATTCTATAAATGTCTTTTTCACCTTCTTTCGTATCCAATCTTGCATAAAGCTCTTTGTTTACCTGTGCTTTAGCTTCCCGTACTGCCTTCTTGGCTTCTTTTCTAGCCTCTTTGTACTTCTCATAGTTTACATCGCTGCTATCTTTTCCCAAAAGTTTATAACTTTCTCGTTTGTTTTTTATCGCTTGTCTCACCTCCTCGTTCCACCAAGATGTGTCCTTACTTGATGGTACAGTTCCTTTAGATTCTCCAAGGACCTCTTTCGCCACTTCCTTTATACTAAGTTCTATCTTTGTCCATGTCGAATCTACATCCATTTCCGTGTTACAAGGCCAAATATCTTTACTAGCCATCTTAGCTAAGAAGTTCTCTTTGTGCTCCCCTTGGAGCTTCCACCACTTGATTCGCGGCTCCACATTGGGTTTTCGCTTTCTTAAAGACTCCCTACCCCGGAAATCAAGCACGACTAGTCTATGTTGGGTGGTTGCGCTCTCACCCGTATCACCTTGCGGTTTGTATAACTCTTCCGCCAATCATTCCTTACTAAAAAGAGGTCAATCGACTCGCGTTACTTCCACTCCTATACGTCACAAGGTGAGATTCTCTTTTCTCAAACCAAGTGTTCATAATACTAAGACCATAGGCTAATGCGAAATCCAAGATACCACTTCCAGCTTCATTTCTCTCCCCATACCCAAAACCTCCATGAATGCTCTCAAAGCCAACTCGACTAGTGCCCACATGTCCGTTCAGATCCCCACCAATGATCAATTTTTCATTAATAGGCACTCGTTGCACAACCTCCTCCAAATCCTCCCAAAATTGTTGTTTAATAAATGCTTCCAATCCTACTTGCGGCGCATATGCGCTTGATGATAGTCACCGCCTCACTCCCTAATACTAGCTCGATACTCATAATGCGGTCACTCTTCCTCGAAACTTCCACCACATCATCAATATATTCCTTATCAATAATGATGCCTACTCCATTCCTACTCTTATCCTTTCCTGAGTACCAAAGCTTATAACCCCATGGGGCTAGTTCTCTTGCTTTTCCACCAACCCACTTAGTCTCTTGAAGGCACATTATGTGAATCTTTCGCCTCCTCATAACCTCCACTACCTCCACCGATCTTCCCGTCAAAGAGCCAATGTTCCATGTTCCAAAGCGCATCCTACTACCCCTACCACTACCCTGGACTAGCTTCTTTACTCGCACCCGTCCCTGATGCGGGAACCCTTGCATATTTGACACCACCCCCGGGCGCCGGGATGGCGCGCCGCTTCCGGGCGACGACCTAGCAACCCTTGCATACTTATCACTACACCCGGGTCTATGAAGTGCGGCGCGTCGGCGAGTAGGGGACGCCCCACACGTTTTTCATTTGTCGATTCATGTCATGATATGGGGCTATGTTTTATGCTGGCCGCCCCAAACCTACCGCAACTCTCCTCCTTTATCCGGGCTTGAGACCGGCAGTGAATGTCACACAGACACTCACAGGCGGAGTTAATATGTTCATGCAATCTAAAAATTAATCTATGTTGGTTCATTAAACAAGTAACAGACTAATTTTTGGTGATATGTTATTTATGCAATAAAATTACAAGGAACCTAATCCAATTTTCCAACTTATCTAAATTTAGCATTAGAACATTTATTTAGGTATTTGATTAGCAAAAATAAACATGTGAGGTGATAGAAGCGATAAAACATACAAAATGCATATGAATTATATATTTTTTTTTATATTTTTTTGACACTGGATGAAAGAAACAAAAGAGTCTACACGGTACAAGTTACAAGTAAACAACTAAAATGAACTTTTTTAGCTCTTACATTACCGTCTACCGAAGCAAAACAACCTGGTGACCTTGCCCTTTTAATTTGTCACCAATACCTACCTTGGGAAAGGAATTATACTTAAGGTATTTCCTTTTCTTTCGTAGCATGGATTGAGAAGCTCGAAGTGGGGTTGAAACCTGGGTGATAGTAGACCTACGAACTGGGGATGGAGTTGAGAAAACGAATGAGGTAGTTGCAACTGACTCCTGTACCAATCCAGTGGAAGAGTGTTTAATATCGACATCAATGATGAATCCTAGCTCATCTGTTCCTTCCATGTCGATCATACCTTCTTCGTTAGAACTGGCCGCTCCAATGTCATAATCTATAGACACTGAGCAACCTACGCTCATATTAGTAGGGAAATTATCAACTTGTCCCGGCCTTACCAACTTTGTTGCATTGTTGCCCATCCTTGATGCGCAAAATCTTTCTTTGGAGCAATACACACAGACATCCATGAGTATTCACTTGGTTTATGAACCATAACTTGCCTTCCTTGTATCACCTTAGAGTAAGTAGAAGAAGAGAGGTGTAGTGTATAAGACTTCTTCTGCTTGTTTGAAAACCCCAACCAGGTTGATTTTGTTCTTGAAAAAGTGCTCGATCTTGACTCTTCAAATACTGCTTCAATATTTCCTAATACTATCTTCTCATTCACACACTCATTACCTTGTGAAATGGAATCTCCATTGCTACCCGAGCAATGCAAATTGTCTACCTTCCCCTTTGGAATATAGGTAGACTCTAATGGAACAGTTGAAAAGACCTTCAAACTTTTCATGTTCTTAGCTATCGGACATTCATCATCCAGAGGTCGCTCCTCTCATAACTGAACGAGCTTGTTAAGTACATGCAAGGGATCAAAAGTCCCTATTGGTTGACTCTCTTTAGTCAAAGAGCAGACTGGGTTGGCAAGTTCATCATGAACGCCTTTGGTAGAAACCACATGCTCATGTTGGTTTCCTTGAGTTTGACGAAGGTTTGAAAGTTCTACTTTGATAGCTTTGTCAAAAGGTTCCAGTATTGATGCTTTATCAAGATCTGAAAAGAGCTTCCTGAATTTTACCTATCCTAGCATATGCTTGGCCTCTCCTGTAGAGGCTTTTGGTGTTGTTGCAGTCCATAGTCAAGATGACAGAGCATAGAGAAATGACTTTGTCGTAGTTGTGAAGCTTGAGTTCACAAGCTGAGAGGTTTGAAAAACAACTCATAATCAGGATGGCGGCTTTAGGTTCTTGCAAAGTCTCCAGCGACAGTTCACCCATAACGGAATCCAGAATTGTTTCATAAATCAAGGCGGCATCACAAAACTCCTGTTTTTTGAAGTAGCAATTACCCATTTCCTTTAGATCACAAGCCCATTCTATAAGCAACCCAGGGGGAGAACCATCAAAAGTTCCCAATTTCATTACATGCAATTCAAACTCTATCCCCAACTTTTGAAACCTGAGTTTCCAATATTCTGACTCCTCAAAATCTGAATCCATGATGAGACTAACAAGCACAAACACAAACAAGTAGCACTGATTTCCAGAACAAAACAAAGACCACAAATAGAACACCTAACAGCTAGACCAAATAACTAGTAACAATCAAAACACCCCAAACTGCATTAAAAGACAATCAACAGAAAAAAAAAACATTAAATTAAAACTAAAATTAAAAAGAAAATCTATAGAGGAACTTAAGACTTAGCTCGCCGCGGTGGAAGATGATGTCCCTCGTCAACCAGTCAGCAGCGAGGTTGAGAGTTTATGAGGAGATCCTCCTAAAAACACGCTTAGCTGAAATTGAAGACATTGAGAGGCGATAAAAACCGACGCCCAATTCTCCTCTGCCGGGCGACGAACTTAGAGGAATTGAAAAGAGGGCTCACTGATAGATACCTCTTTTCGCTATGAAGATTGAGAAGGTGGTTCGGTAGTGGAGTGCGACGGACTAGGTGGAGGTGAGGAGATTCCTCACTGAAGGAGTCGATAAACTAAAAGGGGGTGAAAAGGTGGGAACTGAAGAACAAAGACGGTGGTGGTGGAGGGCGACATACTAAGGGAATCAGGGTTTCACTGGTGGAGCAGGCTCGCCGGTGACTTTAAGGCGACCACCAGCGAGCCTGCTCCAGGAGGCTTCGCGGCGCTAGGCATATGAATTATATAATATGTATAGAAAAAAAATAGGAAAAATTCACATGAATAATCCAAACTATGGCCAGTCTTCCCAAATTAATCCAAATTATCGATTATTCTAGTATAATCCTAACTATATGGGGTGTCTTCTCCTAATAAACCGTAACCTGAAGGAACCGGTTGAACAAGTTACTTAAGTCACGTGTCTTCTATCTATTGGCTCCTATAATTTTCTAAAAGATTTTAAAAGAATTTGTTTTAATCACATAACTCATTTCTCTCTCTCCTCCCTTTTTCCCCACTCTCCCTTACAAAACCACCATAAAGCCACCACAACAATCAACACCACCTTCGACGCTGAAACTTTCTCACACCACTGTTGTTATTGTCTCGCCACCGCCATCCTTGTCCAAAATATATTTTCATCTCTCTCCAAATAGTTAGCAACTCTCTTTACCATCTCTCTCTCAATTAACACACTTTTCTTCTCCAACTCCCCTGCTTTTCTCATTCACCACAAAAACTCTTTGGTTGAATTACTTTGCAAAACCGTTGGAGAGGCTGAATTTCTCTTAAATGGAACTCTGACTTTCACAAAAACTCTTTGGTTGAATTACTTTGCTAATAAATCAGATTATTTCTTGTTTCGTCACAACATTGTCTTTCTCTTCATCATTTTCTCTCTCATCCCTGTCCCCCTCGTCGTCGTTGAACTTCTGCGCGCAATCAACATTGAGCGTTACAAAATCCAGTCAAAAGTCAGATTATCGTTTACTGAGATGAACAACACGAATACACGCTTAAGACACTTGCTTCACCCTGTAATGTTAAGGGAAATGAATGGTTTTGAGGGGCGTGTGACTAGGGGTCGTTGGGGGTAGTTTTCAGGTGGATGGAGGTGTTTATCGAGGGGGTGGGGTTGGTTTTGAGGTTGGTGGTGGTGGTTTCGGGGTGGATAGGATGATTTCCAGGTTGGTGGTGGTGGTTTACAGGGTGGGTACTGGCCACTGGGTGGGGGTTAAAGGTGGTGTTTCAATGGATGGAAGTGGTGGTTAGTGGAAGAGAAAGGAAGAGATAAATAAATAAAAAGGAAAAATACGAAAATCTTAAATGTAGCCATTTTAACAGGTTGTAGGTCATCTGGGTTTATGTTAGGAAGGTAACTCAATAGTTTGGATTATACTAGAATAATCCATAATTGGGATTAATATGGGAAGACTGGCCATAGTTCGGATTATTCATGTGAATTATTCCAAAAAAATAAATGAAAAGAAAGATTAGAGTTCAGGGATGTAGAACATACAAGAGCATGGATTCCTTTAAGGATCTATGTACATTATAAAAAGTAGATTGTTTGTAAAATAAGAATTAAGTTGAAATTGAGCCCCATAAGTTATGCCTTTATCGCCTGAGCCTTGTGTAACAATCCGCAGGAGGAGCAATCTTGAATATTGAAGTATGAAATTAATGGAGTTTGAATGTTTGACGTATTTGAGAGAGTTTTTGGAGTGATTTTCTTAGTTGGAAACGTAGGTAAGGTTTGTAGGAAAGTCTGTTCAAAATCGGGTGAAAACGAGGTGTATTTATAATGAAAACGAAAGAAATTGGATAAATTGGGAGAAAATGACTTACTTCCTTCCTTTCCCATCTCTTTCCCTTATTTACTCAGATTACCTCCATTAGATAAGTCTCTTTCCTCCTTTGGCCTTCAAGTGTCCCATTCGATTTATTTTGAGGAAAAAAGTGAGATTACAAATTAAAAATAGTTTGTTGAGGAGAGTGTCATTTCACCCTTCTTGTTCTTCTTACTTTGATTCTTCTTTTTCCAATTTCTTTGCACGAACCTATATATTAGGATAGAAGAGGAAACTCAAGGAAGCATCACCGAGCATAAAAGAGTTAATGGGGGTAAAACAAGAAGTTTTGGAAGGGTTTGCGTGCAAAGATCAATTTCAAATGGAAATAACATTCATTACACACAACAATTTTGAGTGATTCTAGTTAGAGATGAAATTAAAGCTTGGCTCAATATGGCCATTGAAAGATGAATTGCCGACTTGACCCGTCCATGTTGATTTATGAAAAGTTAAAATTTCAGTTTTGTTGGTGTGACCCGCCCGGGTCAGACATGACCCTCCCAGATCACTCTCAACCCGAGTGTCTGGGTCATGCCAATCCGCTCGAGTCGTCTATTTTATGGAAATCTACCTTTTCAAATCCTCTTTTTGAATGGGGGTATTTATGTAATTAAACTTAGTTTCTTTTATAGGTGGTCATGGCCCGGGCTTTGGCAAAAAAAAAAGTGGCCCGTTTGGGCCAAAGCCTCGGGCCGGGCCGAGCCAAGCCTCAGACCGAAATTTCTATGCCAAAACACGCTAATTCGGGTCGGGTCATGCGGGTTTTTCGGGCCATTTTCGAGACGGGCAAAAAATTAGCCTAAATTTTCATATTCAAGTCCCCGTGGCATGGATTTTTTACCCAAAAAACCGGGTCTTGCCTGACCTCGGGATGAAAAAGCGTGCCCATAACCCGTCCAATTTCGGGCCATACCGGGTCGGACCCACGGGCTGGACCCATGTTGATCATCTCTAGTTTCTTTTATCACTATTTAAGACAAATTTAAGTCATTATTCTAGAGACCAATTTATTACTCACCACTTTTCATTTTGAGAGAGATTGTTTTTAGACTTTTAAAAAGAGTTAGCCTCCATAGCTTAGTTTAGAGAGAAAGTGACAAAACTCAAAGAGAAAGTGAAGATTTTGAGATTCAAGGGTGACAACTTGTATTGAAGACTTCAATAATTAATCCACGAGCATTTATTATTTTCTCTTCTCTATTATTGCTTTATTTTAATTTTTTTCATTAGATTAATTTGTTCATGTTTAGTTTAATTTTTTGTGCTTTGTTTTTCTTAGTTTAGTGTTAGATTAATGCTTATTATCATGTTCTTTAGTTGTTAATGTTTTATCTTATGATTTATCATGATTTGTGAGTAGCTATTTCTTTGGGAAAGGTTTGAAGCCATTGATGAGTTTATGAACCTCTAAATCCAACATTGGTTTTTGACTTGGGATAATTTTGGTTAATTGATTTGACTTTTGATGAATGTTTGTGTGATTGGCCATCATAGCAACATAATTTAGGTACCCTTAGTGAAGGATCGAAAGATGAAGTTAAGGGTTTGCCTCAAATCGATTATTAGGTTTGAAGGACCATGAGAATAAGGCTTACCTTGCTTATGGGACTTTTTTCTTGTTTATGTTCATCATTTTTATGGATATGCTTGGTTGAATGCCTTAACCCATGAGAATAGGTTTCCGTTAGGAGACTAGGCCAATCTAGCTAGCTCAAAAGAGTGGTTAGAGTACCATTGGATGAACAATTCCCCTCAATTGATCCCATTATTGATTTCCAGTTGGGATTGCTTGGTTTGTGAATGTTCATTGGTGTGTTTCCATCTATAAATCTTAAAAAAGGACTTGGCCTAGCTTATCAGAGTTTGATACTCATTGGTGTTCCCCTTAGTCCTTATGGATTCGACCCTCTGCTTGCCCTATATTGGGTAGTTTATGTTATTTTTGACGTGTTTACAACGAGCCCGTCAAATTTTGACGCCGTTTCCGGGGACTTTGGCTAGCATTAATTTGCGTTGATTAGATGAGTTTAGGCTATTTGTAAATATTTCTTTATTCTTCTTTGATTTCTTTTCCTTAGTAAAAAACATTGGAATAAAGAAAACGGCAAGTACTTCTTTTCCTCAATATGACAATGAATCCTTTTGGGCATACTTTGATAGGCTAAGGGAATCTCTAAAGTTACATGGTTATGATATTGGGGAGGCTTGTGAGATTATATTGGGGTCTAAATGAGCACACAAGAGGAGTATTGTATTCTTTTTCCTTGATCATGGCTTTGTCCCACTGGGTTTTCCAGGCAAGATTTTAATGAGGCAATATTTTATGTGGATTATGAGACATTGTATTATTTTAGATAATGGACATTTAAGGGGGAGTGTTACATATATATATATAATATATTGTGAATGTCCATTATACGTACCCTTGACTTATATATATATATATATATATATATATATATATATATATATATATATATATATATATATATATATACTCTTGTGCCTATTGAATAAGATAACTACCATTTTTCATCAGTTCCCTTCTCTCTCTATTTTCATAACAGAAACTTTAGAATAAAATACTTTTTTAAAATAATTCTACTTGACAAACATAACATTCATATTTTATCCATTCATATTTTCTTTTTGCATTCGAATCTTAATTTTGGTAAACTGGCAAAAGGATTGTACTTTGTAAGGTCTAAGCTAAGAGTACCCTTATTCATGAGTGAAAATAAAGATTGTGACGACAATCTTAATTTTTGGGACCTTAATCATGAGTAGAAATAAGATTGGGGGTGATTGAAGAATAAAAATGGGCTGGACGAATGAATGGAAGATCAGGTGTGGGTGGGCCCCTCCACAGCCTAATCTGTCAAACTATTTTTTTTTTTGCTTTTCCTCCGGCCAAAACTCGTCGTTTTGGCTGGAGCTCTCTCACAACTCCAGCCAAAACGACGTCTTTTAACTGGAGGAAAAGCAAAAAAAGACACACTGTGGCTGGCAACTCACACGAGTGCCAATGTGCCATTTGTCACGTTGGGCAGCCATTTGTCATGCTGTGATTGGTTTTAAAGATATAATCGTTGTAAATTTTGCTATGGTTATATTTTAAAAAAAATACCAACGACTCAATTTTTCTGAGCTCTACAAATAAAAACCCATTTTGCAATATTTTGGACACACTTAATTTTCTCCATCTTTACCAATTTATTCTATTTGTTCTATTTTATTTCAATACTCTTCCATTGCTCTTTGTTTAAACATTACTTTAATTATGGATCCCAATAATCCTAATTATAGAAGAAACAAAATCAAAGTTAGTTTATGTTACATGTAATTTTTGTTTAAGCTTAATTATTATCTGAATTGACATCTCAATGCAGCTTTTATATTATTGTTGTACTTTTTACATTATTGTTCTGCATTTTCCATTTTTATTTTACTTTTTACATTATTGTTCTGCTTTTCCATTATTGTTATGCTTTTTACATTATTGTTGTGCTTTTTACATGGCATTGCTCACACTATATAACCATACTTGTTCACCATTTGCTCACAGCAAAACTACCAAAATTAAACACAAAGGCAAATTTGTAGAGTGAACAAATTAAACTTCAGCTCTTCAAGTTCCTCTAGTTCCGAGGAGAAAAGAAGATCAATCCGAGCAAGATGTGATCAAGAAATAAATGATTTCTTAATCAATGTCGTTCAACCAACTCTAATATCAACTGTTACTCCAACACCAAGGAATAGAAGAGCAAAAGTGAATGATGACAATGAGGTACATCACCGCCCAATTCGAGGTAGGGAGGAAGCCATAGACGATTGTTCAATGATTACTTTGCTAAACAACCAGTCTATACTGCTCGTTTATTTCGTTGAAGATTGCAAATGCATCGACATGTCTTTTCGGATAATGGAGTGTGGTCGCAAATGATGAATGGTTCATACAAAAAGGGGTGGTGCTGGACGATTAGCTTTATCGTCCCTACAAAAGTGTACAGCTTGCATACGGGGTAGCGACGGACACGATTGACGAGTATGTGTGAATTAGTGAAAGAACAACTCAATTAACGTTAATGAAATTCACGAAGGGCGTTATCAACCAATTTGCTAACGAGTACTTGAGACGGCCAAATCCAGATGATTTGGCTAGACTACTTCGATTCAGTGAAGAACGTGGATTTCCGGGAATGATTGGCAAGTATGCGTTGGGACTGGAAAAATTGTCCGACGGCATGTCAAGCACAATATCAAGGAAGTGCTTGTGTTGCTACTTTAGTTCTTATGGATTTGGCATTCTTTCTTTGGGATACCAAGTTCGTGCAATGACCTAAATGTTTTTTACCAATCTCCTATTTTTCAGGATGTATTAGAAGGTCGAGCACCAACAGTGAGCTTTACGGTGAATGGTAACCAATATGATATGGGTTATTATCTCACTGAGGGTATATATCCGAATTGGGCAACATTCATTCAATCAATTACATGTCCTCAAACTCGTAAGGACAAGTTATTTGCTCAACACCAAGAAGGAGCTCAAAAGGATGAGAACATTTGGGGTGCTGCAATCTCGATTTGCTATAGTTCGGAAACCATCCCTGGCATGGGATGAGGAAATTCTTAATGATATCATGTTGTCTTGCATTATCATGCACAACATGATTGTGGAAGATGAACTAGATACATATGCACACACTCTGAGTTTACTAGAAACACCAGCAATAATGACAACCAATTTGAATATTATCATGCTCGGATCGTAGATATCAACATTTACATGACGAATAGAGACGCAATTGAAGATCAGCATGTGCATCAATCCTTAAAATGTGAAATGGATGCCAATATATGGTGGAAGTTTGACCGTAACGCTAATTAAGAGCCTTTTGATGTATTTCGTTCTTAATTCACTTAATATTTGTCGCACCATTGTAGGCTATAATTAAATCAATGCAATATTAGCCTTGTCAACATTTATATGTTTCTTAATTAATAATTTATTAAAAATGCTAATTGTGTCTCTTAAATTAATTATTAGATCGCTAATTATGTATGCACGTAAGATGGTGGTAGTTAATTTCGTATTTTATTTAATTTAATTATTAAAAACGCTAATTACATATGCACGTTAATTAATAAAAGCTAATTATGTATTTAATTTAATTATTAAAATGATAACTATAGTTTTATTATTATTTATTTTATTTATAAATAATTTTTATTAATTATTAATGGATATTTGATATTATTAAGAAGTACATAATAAATATATTGTATAATGGTGGTTGGGTGATGAAAGAGAAAAAGAAGTTGGGTAGGGTCAAAAGTAAGAGAGAGATAAAAAAAAAGTAGTTGGGATGATTAACAGTAATTCTCTTCTCCCTCTCTTTGTTGGATACTTTTTTACCCTGTTATTGGATTTTTTGGTCTCCACTAGTGGAGTTTGGAGTTTGATTTATTAGTCTTCTCTTGTGGGAGTATAAAGTGTGGTTCATGTAATTTGTTGCTAAGATACAATTTATTGATGGGTTGTTGTATAAATTTGCATTCTGTATTGAATTTTCTTATGCTATTTACACAGTCCAATAAAGAGATTTGCTCTCAAAACTATGTGAGAATAATGATAGACGCTCTCACAGAAGGCTGCATAATTCAGCGAACAAAAGGGAGTTATGTTGTATTATTTGATTTCATTCATCATTATTAATTATATTATAGAATAACTTTATTTAATCAAGTTAGATTATGTTTAAATATTTTTTAATACTCCCTCCGTCATAGAATAGTCTGAACACTTTCCTTTTATGTTTGTCCCAAATTAATTTGAACACTTCCATTTTTGGCATGGTCCACTAGTAGAATAATTGCTTATTGCTGCGGTCATTAAGTGGCCTATTGCGGCGGTTTTGGCCGCGCAGCAATTAAGGGCGCAGCAATAGGTAATTAACCTATTGCTGCGGTTTTTGACCGCAGCAATATGCCAAGCTATTGCTGCGGTTCCTGTCCAAAACCGCAGCAATATGTTGCACCTATTGCTGCGGTTCCTAGTCAAAACCGCAGCAATATATTGCACCTATTGTTGCGGTTCCTATCCAAAACCGCAGCAATAGGTACGGGTACTGGTAAAAAATTTTTTTTTTTGCAGTTTTCCATGAAATTTTAAAGAAAAATAATGTAGGAACAAAATAAAACACTACTGATTCAAAATAACAGTGATAATCCATTATTGCACCAAAATAAAATAATAGTGATATTAACAATGATAATGATAATAATAACAAGGAGTGATAAAAATTATAATAATAATAACAAATCAAAACAGTCTGCAAGTACTTGAATTGCCAAAAATTATCACAAGAAGTATGCATTGAGGCAGTGCAAAACGAGTTCATGCCGCTTCGATTAGTAGTTCAAGCACTTTTTGTTCAACAACTCAACACACAACATGCCTTCAAAGAATGTTCTGAATCATTCAGGTTTGCATATTCAAGGGAATTTTCAGGTAGTCTTTCAAGCTCAAGATATCAGAATTCCAAAAGCCAAAATCTAGGAGATAGTGATGAAGGCGAAATAATGATGATGAAAAATCCTTTAAGTTGTCTACTAGAGAATGATGTAATGTTACAAAGAAATACAGAGATAGTCGCGGCAAGAAAAGAGTACGAGTCTACGAGTTTGAAATGAGAATCTCGAACAAGAACTCGTAACGCTTAAGAAGAGTTTATATATGAAGAATATGGCCAAAGAAACAGAAGAAGTAAATCCAACTTACAGTCAGATTTGATGGAAGAAAATTACCAGTTTGATTGAGAAAGTTGAGCAAGGAAGATTCGAGTGTGGTGGACCGGCGGAAACGGCGCCGCTTGCAGCGAAAATGGACCGGCGGCATCAAATCAAGTCCGCTTGCTCCGTCGCACTGAAACTCGACGAGAGGACGACGACGGCAAGGCCGGTGATGGGCCAAGAGCATCCGCCGCCGCCGAGATCTGAAACTCGAGCACCGACGTCTCCGGCGAGAGGCGAATTTCGAAGGATGTTTGTTGTTGACGACGACGAAAACCAGAATTCGAAGGATGTTTGTTGAGCTTTCGACGGTGATCGAAAGGATCGACGACCAAATTTCAGATCTCGACGGCGATGAGACAAGAAGAGGGTATGAGAGAGGCGAGACAAATTGAGAGAGGAGGACCGGACGAGAGAGAGGACTGAATGATGAGAGAGGCGTATAAGTGATGAGTGACTGCAAACCCTAAATTTTTTTTAAAAATAATTTTTAATGATATTGCTGCGGTTTCCGTCAAGAACCGCAGCAATATATTAAAATATTATTTTTTAATATTATTTTAATATATTGCTGCGGTTCTTCACAGAAACCGCAGCAATATGTCTGGTCAAATAGTCAACTTTTTTTCAAAAAATTTCCTGTTGATACCATATTGCTGCGGTTTTAGGCCGAAACCGCAGCAATATCTTTATTTTATATTTTACATTTTCTTTTTACGTGATATATTGTTGCGTATGGGTAAAACCGCAGCAATACCACCGCAGCAATAAACAATTATTCTACTAGTGGTCTCACTGTCAATATATTATTTCTTTTACACATCTTTGGCCCACACTCTACCTTTTATCAATAAAAAGTTACCCAACTTTCTATCTCCTCTAATAAAAAATACCCCAACAACTCATATCACATCTACTTTTTAAATAAAATAACATTTGATAACCACACTACAACTTATCACCTTAAACTACGTGTCCTAACAAGTGTTCATATCTTTTTGGGACGGAGAGAGTATTAATTGTAAATGCAGTATGACTTTCAACTAATGAAACTTGTCTTATCCTTCTAAAAAAGAAAAAGAAAATGCTATCTGTCAAATATGCTTCCGTTTACATACAACCGGTTCTAAAAGTTGGTAGTGATTTATAAGTACTATCGAAAAATCCAGTCGATCTCTTCATTAAGCCGAAAGTTGCTTCCGTTCATATTTCATAAGTACTACCAAAAGACTCTACTGATACTCCCTCTGGATTTTTCATTTTGCCTATGTTTGACAGTGTTTGTTTGCCAATGCACTTCTTTGACTTTAATTATTTTCTGTTTGGGCTCAATCACCAGCAGCCCAATAAAGGCATAAAAACCCCTAAAGCCTTGGACAGGTGGCAGCAGTGGGTCCCACCTGAGAGTTGACAAAATCTCAAAAGCTTGGGGGTCCTCTAAAAGGCTGAAATGATTATTGCCTGAAAAGGCAACATAGCCGTTGGTCCCAAAGAGGCCCATCCAATCAATGTTTCCTGTCTGGGAATCCCCAACACTATAAATACCAACAGTCTCATCAATGAACAGGTATTCAATTCTGACCTAACAAACTAGAGCATCTCTCTCTAGATTCTATCTCTACCTCAATCACTTACTGACTTGAGCGTCGCAGGGGCGATCCCGGAAACACCCCCGGGGTAGTCTAACCTTCTTTTTCAGGATTCCGGCGTACGGATAACGGAACTCAAGCGAACGCCCTTGGGGCCCACATCACATCTCTCAACCTATTACAATCCTTAATTTCTTAGCAGAAACAGTTTGGCGCCGTCTGTGGAGAAGTTACAATCAAAGTTACTTCGCCTCCACTCAGCAAGATTTATCTCGTCGTTACTCCGGAATGGCCCCAGCCAAGAGTACTCGCACCAGACAGCCTCAGCACAGGCTTAGAGATCCGAACGAGATCCCTCACCATCTCACCACCGAAGGTCCGAGCGACCACGCTCACCTATACCTCGCAAAACACCAACTGTTCAGACCAACGACCCTGATGAGGAGCAGTCTATTGAAAATGGACCTACCCCCAGCATGCCGACCCCCAGCCTATATCTACAGCCGATATAAACTTGATAGCCGCTCAGCTGCAGCAGACCCTACAACGCAGCTTGATGGACATGCTGGCCAATCTACAACAGGGGCGCCCTCTCCAGCAACCTAAAGACCAAGCCTTGGTCCCTTCCCTTCGGGCGGAAAACCTTCACCGATCTGCCCACGGTCTGCCTAGCCGGCAACGATCGGGGGCAAGGGAACACAGTCAAAATGATCGGCAACGATCCAGACAAGGGGAGGAGGACCGCCATCGGTCTAAAGGGAGAACCGCTAGACAGGGAGAGGAGACTCATGTGTCCAAGTCACCACGAGGCAATGTCGGGCAAAAGCACGATGATGCTCGACACTTCCTCAACGAGAAGCGCCTCAGCAAAGGATACGACGCAAGACACATCCTCGACAAGAAAGCTGCTAAGCGAAAGGGGCATGGTGACTCTGCCCAATCGAAACCCATTCGGATCAATAGTGGGGCACTCAAGCTCATGGTCCCATTCAGTCAAGCCATACTAGAGGCCCCTAGTCCGGGAAAGAACAAGACACCCACCATTGAGTCATTTACGGGACTAACCGACCCGGATGATCACATGGCCATATACAAGGCTCAGATGAGCGTTCAGACTGGCTGTGAAGCCACTTGGTGCCGCTTCTTTCCTACAACACTAAAAGGCTTGGCTCTGAATTGGTTTCAGGAGCTCCCTGCTGGGATCATAACTGATTTCTCAGTACTAGAAGATTTGTTTATCCATCAATTTGTAGCCGGGAAGAGACAGAAGAAAACAAGTTTCCATCTGATGACAGTCAGACAGGAGAAAAATAAGAGTCTAGCCGATTACATCAAAAGATTCAATGAGGAATCTCTGAAAGTATCCGATCTACAAGACGCAGTGGCATTTGCCGCCCTGATGTCCGGGTTGCAACCCGGTCGGTTGAGATGGTCTTTGGCACAAAAAACGAAGTGAAAACCTTCTCAGAAGCAATGAGCAAGGCTCAAAGATTCATCCAAGCAGCAGACATATGTCGCCACTCGGATGACGGGAGCAAGAAAAGGAAGGAAGAAGGGAATCACAAGGACCAATCGAAACAGCAGAAAACGGGGGTCAGTCAAACAGGTTCAGTGACCACGGCCACAATCCCCGGTTCAGCAAGAACATAAGAGAAATCTACTTGGACATAAAGGACAAGTCTATACTTCCCCGCCCATCCCCCATTAGAACATCCTCCGCTCGGAGAGACAAGAGTCAGTGGTGCGAGTACCACAAAGAGTGTGGACACACAACCAAGGAATGCAGAGAACTCAAGAAGTCTCTTGATAACTTAGCAGACCAAGGCAAGCTGAACTGCTACCCGAAGCACACGAGCGAGGAGAAAGGCAAGCAAAAAGTGGGTCAGTCACACAGCAGTGATACAGAGGGCTTCATCGGAGTCATAGCCGGTGGCTTCGCGTCGGGAGGTCTAACCGGCCGATCACGCAAGGCCCACCTCCAGAATCTCAAGCACCAGGTGCTTGACGTTCACCACCCCCGCCCTGACTGCCCAGTAATGACATTTGAGGAATCCAGTCGGACCCTACACACGCCACATGACGACCCCCTAGTCATCGAACTCAAAGTGGCCAACACAAGAGTCAAAAGGGTATTGGTAGATAGCGGGTCATCAGCTGACATAATCACACCGGAGTGCCTTAAGAAGTTGAAGTACAGAGAGAGGGACGTCACCCCCATCAATCAGCCACTCATAGACTTCGGGGGAAACTCGGTACATCCCGTCGGATCTATAAAATTGCCCACTCGGATGGGAGAGAAGGGCAAAGGAAGAAGCCTACTGATTGACTTCCTAGTGGTGGACATCCCTCTACCATACAATATCATAATGGGAAGACCACCTCTGAACAAGGTCAAGGCTGCGATTTCCATCTACCACTCCTCATGCAGTTTGAAACTGACTAAGGTAAAGTCGGAAAGATCCAGGGGGATCAGCAAGCAGCCAGAGAATGTTACGTGAATAGTTTGAAAAGCAAGGTCGACGTCTTAGAGGACTCGAAAAAGAGAAAGCGAGAAGAGAATCGGCCCTCAAGCGGCCTCGGAGTTTACATCACTGAAAACCCCAAGCAGTATGAGCGCCCTCGGCCAGCAGAGGACGATGAAGAAGTTACAATTGACGAGAAACTCGATCGGACCATGAGAGTAGGCAAAGCCATGGACCCTCAGTCATGGAGTATAAGGATGTCTTTGCCTATGAAGTTGCAGAAATGCCTGGACTCGACCCCAAAATTATGTGCCACGAGCTCAACATAAAAGAGGGGTTCAAACCAGTCAAGCAAAAACTGAGACATAAAGGCCCCGAAAGAAACGCCGCAGCAGCGGCTGAAGTCAAAAAACTGCTCGAAGCAGGCTTTATAGAGGAGTGCCAATACTCGGAGTGGTTGGCCAACGTTGTGCTGGTTAAAAAATCGACCGGGGCATGGAGAATGTGAGTGGACTTCACAGACCTGAACAAGGCCTGTCCAAAAGATAACCACCCTCTGCCCAAGATCGACAGACTAGTCGATTCAACTGCAGGTCATGCCCTCCTAAGCTTCATGGATGAAAATGCGGGGTATCACCAGATCCCAATGGCTGAGCACGACCGAGTTCATACCGCCTTTGTTACAAACCAAGGGGTGTATTGCTACAAAATGATGCCATTCGGATTTAAGAATGCAGGGGCCACGTACCAGCGGACAGTTAACAAAATCTTCAATGACCATCTGGGTCGGAACATCGAAGTATACGTTGACGACATGATCGTCAAAAGCAAGGTCCAACATGATCACCCCTCAGACTTGAGGGAGACCCTTGGCACATTAAGGAAATTCCGCATGATGCTAAACCCGAAGAAGTGTGTCTTCGGAGTGAAAGGAGGGAAGTGCCTCGAATTCCTGGTGGATGAAAGGGGAATCGAGGCAAACCCTGACAAGATTAAAGTTGTGATGGAGATGAAGTCTCCTCGGAACGTAAAAGAAGTACAACGCCTGACCGGCTGTTTGGCGGCCCTCGGATGCTTCCTCTCCCGGTCGACAGACAAAAGCTTGTACTTCTTCAAAGCTCTGAAGAGGAAGGAATTCACTTGGGACGACGAAGTCGAACAAGCCTTCGCTTCTCTCAAAGCACATCTTTCAACCCTCCCCAAGTTGATATCCCCCCTACCGGGGGAAATATTGTTCATTTACTTGGCTGTTTCAGAGTACGCGCTCAGCGCTGTTATGATAGCTGAAAGAGAGGAAAAACAACACCCAGTCTACTTCACCAGCCACGCTTTCCGAGGAGCGGAAGCCAAGTACACTGAGGTAGAAAAAATGGTTTTTGCCCTAGTATTGGCAAGTCGGAAGCTGAAACCCTACTTCCAGACTCACCCCATCAAGGTCCTCACCGGAAAGCCACTCAGAAAGCTGATCGAGAGCCGAAACCACTCCAGTCCGATGACTGATTGGGCAGATAAACTAGCGGACTTCAGATTGGAATACGAACCAAGGAGGGCCATAAAAGCCCAGGCCTTGGTAGATTTCATAACTGAATGTACCACCAGGCCCCCAGTCGGCGAGCAAGACAGTTGGGAATTACAGGTGGACGGTTCCTCCACAAGGACAGGGTGTGGAGCCGACCTGGTCATCAAACCCCCAGTCGGAGAAAAGATGGAATATGCTATCAAGTTCGAGTTTTTGGGATCAAACAACGAAGCAGAATATGAGGCCCTGATACTCGGACTCCAAATATGCATTTTGACCGGAGCCACGGCCGTCAAAGCCAAATCCGACTCACAACTCATAGTGGGTCGGGTATCCGGTGAATATGAGGCCAAAGAGGACAATATGAGAATGTACTTGGCCAAAAATCAAGACTTCATCAAAAAGCTGGCCGGATTTAGCATCGCCCACATCCCACGGTCGGAAAATCAGCAAGCAGATGCTTTGGCTCGGATGAATAGTTCAGTAGAAGGGTCAGCTCCTCGGATCATCATGTGGGAGGTTCTACGCCAGCCGAGCATCAATACCAAGGAGCAATTGGTACTGAATCGGACGGCAACTTGGATGGAAGAAGTGGTCGAATACTTGAAAGACGGGGTATTACCCGAGGACCACAAGGAGGCCGAGCGGGTCAAGCATAAATCTGGATGGTTCATATGACACGAGAACCAGCTCTATAAGAAATCCTTCACCCACCCTCTGCTCAAATGTGTTACACCTGAAGAAGGGAACTACATCTTAAGGGAAATCCACCAAGGAGCCTGTGGAAGTCATCAAGGGGGAAGGACCATAGCGGGGAAGGCTCTCAGAGCAGGTTACTACTGGCCCACCCTGAAGTCAGACGCTCAAGAACTGGTCAAGAGGTGTCCATCGTGTCAGATCCACTCGGATATCCCCATAGCACCAACCACTCTGCTGACCACGATCCAGGCAGTCCTTCCATTCAACAAGTGGGGAATGGACCTCCTCGGACCTTTTCCACCGGCATCTGGACAGAGGAAATTCTTAATAGTTGCCATCGACTACTTCACCAAGTGGACAGAAGCCGAGCCACTCGCCTCCATAACAGATAGACAGGTCCAAGCGTTCATTTGGAGGAACATCATCACAAGGTTTGGAGTGCCAAGGGCTTTGGTGTCCGACAATGGACGACAATTTAATAGCGGCCCCACTCGAGACTACTGCGCCCGATTCGGGATACAAACCAAGTTCTCGGCGGTATCAAGGCCACAAACAAATGGGCAAGCCGAGTCGGCTAATAAAGTGATACTCAAAGGAATCAAAAAATCCTTAGAAGACGCAAAAGGAGCTTGGGTCGATGACTTACCTGGAGTACTATGGTCGGCTCGGACTACCACCAAAGAGGCAACAGGGCACTCCCCATTCAGTCTGGTATACGGAAGTGAGGCGGTCCTCCCGGTAGAGGTTGGCATCCCCTCACCCCGAATGACCTTCTATGAATTTGAGAAGAACGAAGAAGAAAAGCCCACCAACTTGGACCTGTTACCCGAAACTAGGGGCAACGCCCTGCGGAAGTCCATTCGGTACAAGCAAAGGATCACTCGGCAATTCAACCGCCGAGTAAAAGCCAGACCAATCCGACTCGGCGATTGGGTAGTTCGGAAAGTCGAAGCTATAGTGCTCTCGCACCTCAAAGGGAAGTTGGGACCTAACTGGGACAACCCTTACAAAGTGACGGAAATTGTCAAGCCCGACACATTCCGACTAGAGTCCCCAGAAGGTGTCCCCCTGGCCCAACCCTGGAACGCGGACAACCTCAAAAAATTCTATGTATAGTGTTCGTTACTTGCAGTAGGGGCATGTGTAATAGCCGGACGATTCATAGCTAGTCGGTATATTTTATAATGAGGACACATTTTGTAAACAAACAGGACTATTAAACTTAACCAGTTGAAATAGTTCATTAATTCGGCAGGACTATTAAACTTAACCAGTTGAAATAGTTCATTAATTCGGGGTTATGATCCAGATAGCCATGACTTAACCAGTCAAAGCATATTCGATTCAGCAAAAACTCAACCAATTGAACGAATAATCATGACTTAGCCAGTCGGACAAACCAAAGGCAACAAAACAAAAGGCGCATCAGCCGAGTAACCAGAAAAAAAACAATACTGCAAACAACAAACATCAAGTACAAAAAGTTTCATTCACAGGATGTAATAGCCCTACTTTTTAAGTAGCTTTACTTACGACATTGATTATATTTTAATAACTTAATTATGCTATTTTGCTTTGAGGAAATCACTTTGAGAATTTTAACTCATTCAGTACAATTATATTTTTATGGTTTTTATTTAAATGAGATATTTAAGTTAAGTGATTTAATAACATTGAAACATTTAGCTAGATTTCAAAAGAAAGATCCAGAAGCCATAATGTGCTATAAAAAGAAAAATCATCCTCGGTGAAACAAGAAAGGAGAAATCTTCATCCCCACTCACACCCTCTCTCACCTTCATTTGAACTCTCCGGCCACCATTGTTGGATCTGCCAAGGTTGCTGGTGCACTACTACCGCCGCGAACTGTCGGTGTTTTTGTTGTTCTGTCTCTTCTTCTTCTTCTTCGTTCGTTTTTGTGGTGGTGCATTTTGTACCTCTCTAATTGTTGCAATGGTGCCACCGTGTCGCTGCTGCATATCTGGTTCTGTTCTTTTCTATACCTCTGCATATTCTCCCTTCCATTCTCTCTCCTTAGCTCCATTTGTATTACCCCTGTACGCTGCGCTGCCGCCGCCGCATTGTTGATGTCGTTGCATGTCGTCGTGCAAGCTGCTTGAGCGTTCTTTTGTCTTCTCTCTCTTGAGCATGATTTGGTGTACTGTGGCTCAAAAACATGATTTGATTTTTGTTCTCATTGTTTTGAGAAAAACCCAATTCAGTTTTGGGCCACTACAAATCAAAGGTATAAACTTTGTTTAATTATGTTTTCTTGAAATTCAATCAAAGCTTTATATTTTGTAATTAACTAGTAGATTTGTGAACTCATTTTGAGAAATTTTTAGTGATTACTATTCTTAGTAATCAGTTTGTTGGAATTGATATCAAGTTGATTTTAGGAATTATAGACTTGGCCCTATTAGTTTCTTCTATTGGATGCAATACTTGCTTATTGATCTTAAAGCTAAAAAAATTTAGATTAGGAATTGAGGATATCGCTGCAATCAAGTTTCTCTATGAGATATGTGGTATTGTTATAGTTATTATGAATGGAGATGATATTGGAATTGAGCTTATGAGTTATAAGATTAGTTCATGGTTCAGTTATGGATTTTAATTAATTAAGAGAAGGAATGTATGTTAGGAATGTTAATCGGATTCTATATATATGCATTTTGCTTTGAGAATAGTTACTAATGGTAGTTGTTATTTTTATGATTATTATGGAGTTCATGTATCGATTCATAAACAAGGATATCGGGCTAGTGGAGAAATATTCATAGTCAGGTAAAGGTACACATTGTCCCTCCACCTTATCACTAAATTTGTTTGCACAGCTGCAAGTTATATTGATTTCATGATTTTACTAAAAGAAACTAGAGTTCTACTTGAACTTGTTATGAATTTTGAATTATAAAGTTCAGCTCGTTTGAAGGATTGATTCTTAAATACTACGTTTTTCGGATTTTCCCAGAGCATATGATTTGACACCAAGTGTTTGAGTATATATATAGTATTGAGCATTGATTTCCTAATTTGAATTGAGATATATTTTTGTAAGTTTTGGCTATGAAAGATAGTTTTATTCGAAAATTTGAAGTAAGAAAAGGTTATCCAAGGATACCCAAGTTCTGCTGCATTAAGTCAATCATGTTCCGTATTGAAGAATATTTGGTTTCTGAGACCTAAGAGTATAAGTTAATCGTGACCCACGTTTTAAGATATTATATGAAAATCATATATGGACATTTGATTATAGGAAAATTTGTCAGAAACCACCTTTTATAATCACTTTTTTGTGAGAAACCACCTTTTATAATCACTTTTTTGTGAGAAACCACTTTTTTTAAAAATTGGTTAATTAGCCACCTTTTTGGTTCTTTTTTTTGTTGGAAGCCACCACTTGCCGGAATCCGGCGTTGACCTCGCTTTTCCGGCGTTGACCATCATTTTTTCGCCATTTCTTCCACCTGGGATGCCGGCGGATGCGAGGGGGAGAGGGGCTTAGGGGCCGGGAGGGTGGGGATGGTCGTGGGGGGGGGGGTTTCTCGACGGGTTGCGGGGGGGACGGGGTTTGCCGGCGGATGCGAGGAGGGAGGGAGGGTTGCCGGGGGATGCGAGGAGGGAAGAGGGGTTGCCGGGAGATGCGAGGGGGGAGGAGGGAGAAGAATAAAGGGGCAAAAATGGCGAAAATCTGATGGTCAACACCGGAAAATTGAAGTCAACGCCGGATTCCGGCAAGAGGTGGCTTCCAACTAAAAAAAGAACAAAAAAGGTGGCTAATTAACCAATTTTTTTTAAAAGGTGGTTTCTCACAAAAAAGTGATTTTAAAAGGTGGTTTCTGACAAATTTTCCTTGATTATAAGTATTTAAGTAATATCGATATAATTCTCTGTGTAATTGTAGGAGTAATTATAAGTGAGATATTCTGAGCAATGTCGTATGGTCTGGAATGAGTTATAGACTTAAGTCAATGGGATTGACAAGTTATGGAACCTAATTATGTTTTAGATAACATTCGTCTGTATATAGTTCCAAGGTGAATAATTGTACCAAAAGTTTCACTTATGGAATGGTAGTGAGAATCCAAGTGTATTAAAATGGTCAAGTGTTTCGAGATTCAAGTTATATAAATTCCGAAATATGTACAGGATATAAAGATTTTAAATATGTTGGCTATCAACTTTGAGGAGTATGGACTTGAATTTTTGAAGATATGAGTTAAAGATCTGACTATGATACAAGATTTTCGGGATATATCTTATTATGAGTTTTGCGTGCTTAGGGATTACTTGGGTGATGAAAAGTTCAAGGTTAGAGATTTCAAAGGTAAACTGTTGTTTGGAGATGTTATATATAACACAACTTATGACTTGTGGAAGATTTAGCTATATGATGAACTTATGATAATTACTGGAGTTGACCATAAATCCTTTGGGATAGTAGATGGAGTGTAAGTTGATAAATTATAGAGTAAGCTCTCTGATTCTGTTTTTGTGAAAAAGTAAATAAAAAGTTATTTCTAAGTAAGAGAACTTTGTAACTAAGATATAAAGTTATGTAAGATTAAATTCTGTTTTGACTTTCTGATTAGTGAGCTACGTTTTGAGCTTCAATTATAATAAGCGTGGACTATACTTCCTTTAAAAGTCCGTATTTGAATGGTTTTAGCAAATGAATTTGAGTTTGTATATGAAATACCCGAAAGCAGTTATGTTACGAGATTTTGATATATCTGACTCGAGTATTATGAATTTGAGTTTCGGAAAAATATTGAATTGTGAATTGTGTATCTTGATTTCGTTTTGTAAGGGGAAGAAGCCGCCGGAGCGGTGATGAACAACATTCTGTATTCTGTATATTCTGTATTCTGTATTCTGGAGACATGTCCTAAAAAGTCTTGCAAGCAGTACATGGAAGAGGGAGACGTCCCTTGTAAGAGTTTAGAGAATTCGCCTGGAAGGCAACTTTATTCGTGTTCTCTTCCCCATTATATAAAATATGATTTCTGAGAGGAATAGAATTTATATTTGAACATGCAAGCAGTTTTGTGGAAAGTATTTCAAACGTTACTTTCGAGTAATATAATCTTTACTCGTCCAAGTTTATAGAATTTCTGCATGGAATATGGGAATGACTTTCTAAGAAAGTCGCTAAGAGTTAATTAAAGGAGTTATGATGCACATATTTAGATTAGAGGTTATTCTTTTTTGAGACACGGAAGTGAGAGATACTACTATGTCTTAGAATATGTCAGGATTAAAGTTGATTTGGGAGATCGTATTAGATTCTATGGTTCCACCAATTGAAAGTATATACTATTTATTATGTGAGATATCAATTCAAACTATTATTTTAAACAAGTAACAATGTAAATTATGTTTGAGTAGTTTGTTATATGATTCTTCATTATGACGTTTATGTTGTTGATTTCCAAATGTCTCGTAAGATAAATTTAAATTTGTAAATATGTTTTAAGCCACCAAAATATTTTCTGGTTGGACAGTGTGTACTCAGCTTCACTGATTTTGTTCTTGGAACCTGTCCTGGTGGGGGCAGAGTTCATTGTTATTAATTTTGCAGGTTAGTTCGCTCCAGAGGAAATTAATGATCGTAAGTTGTGATAAGAGAGATGTCTAGTTCAACGCATGATGAAGATTGTATTTTTGTTGAGAATCTTATGATATACTATTGTACTCATTTGGAGATTTATTAGTCCGATTGATAAGGTTGTATAATCTATTTTGAGTTGTTGTATTATGGGTCATATTCCAGAAGCCAGGATCTATACATGGGTTATACTCTGTTATAGATGAATTGCCTAATTGAGGTTTAATTAATGATAATCGTAATTTGTGAATGCTAAGTGTGATTAGCTAGCAGCTCGGAAGTGCGGGCTGTTATACAGGAACCCAAAAATAATCTTCATTTCATTGGTCAAAAGATTATAGAGCAAGCCACAGTATGAGTCGGCAAAAAAGACAAGTACAGGGAAAACAACCTAAGAGTAAAGGGGAGGTGGCACGTTTTCAACACCCTGGTCGGCCCCGACAGCACCCTCGGGCTCCCCCGTAGCTTGGTCCCCAGAAATATCGGTCACTTCAACACCTTCATCCTCTTCCTCCTCATCCAGACCCATTTGAGCTCGAATCTCAGCTGCCTCGGCTTCATAGGCATCCTGGTACTTGGACCATATCTCATTCCACTCCACTGAAGGGTATGAACCAACCAGCACCACCTTCAGCCGCTCGAGGGCCTCGTCTTCACCCATTTTATGAGAACTTTGCCCCACATCGGCACAGTAGTCCTCACAAGCCTGGGTAGTCTGCCATTCGGCAAACCACTGCTCCTCGCATTGGGCGGCCTTTTTCTCAGCACTGACCGCCTTCTGCTCAGCCAACTCCAACTTGCCTCGGATCTCGGTCAGGTCCAATTCAGCCTTGGCCAGCTTAGCCTCGACATCACCTTTAGCAGTAAGGGTCGAGTCACGGGCCAGGATAAGGTCAACCCTCTCCTTCTTCAAGCCCTCCCGCTAGGCCTCGAAGTCTTTCTGGTCTTTCTTTATGGCCCTCTCGGCGTCGTCAAACTGGGATTCAGCGATCCGCTTGGCCTCCTTGGCATTATAGACTTCGATAAAGTGCTTTTTCGCATTCTTCTTCAGCTGATCCACCTCCTCTTGAAGGTCCGGTCGGTTTGCGGTGACACTGGTCATCCGAATGGAGAACTGGAAGAAAGGAAAGCGTTAAACATCAAAAAGTAAAAGCCAATGGTTAAACACAAGACAAGAAAATTAACTCACATCAAGCCAAGAACGGTATAACTCGTTGTTCTCGTTTTTCCCAAGGGAAGCAAGATACTCTCGGTCGGCCGGTGTGCAAATCACCTCCAAGGCTTTCTCGATCCGCTTGTTCTTCTCCGAACGATGGAGTTCGACGAAGGGGACCGAGGGGAGCTCCTCGTCCACAGGAGTAGCTTGCCCGGTGCCAGGGGAGAAGGGTGTGTACTCCGGGTTGCGCATCGGCTCGAAATCCGATGAGTGCAGAGGGATGTTGGAACCACCACCCCGCTCGGACGAGCCTGCCACGGTGTTTTGGGAGTCAGCCAATTCAGTGGCTTCAGATGACTCGGCCAGCTTGGCCCTCTTAGCTTTCTCACGCTCGACCTTGGCCTTAGCCACGACCTTCTCCGTTTGAGCCACTTTGTCTGAGGAGCGCTCTTTCCTCTTCACCGGCTTAGGCTTGGCCGGATACTGCAACAAGTTATCAAAATTATGTAAAGACAAAAGGCAAATTAAAAGGGGCTCGGGCGTCATATGACTCGGCACTACAAACCTTAGGAGGGGCAGGTTTCTTCATGGTTTTGTTCGCCAGCTCGGCCCTGATCCGAGCCGCCTTGAGAGCAGCAGAAGTCAGACGCTCAGCCATCTCACTATCCGATTCAGTAAGGTAGGCGCGAGAAGGTTCTACAAAAACAAGAGGGAAAAGTTAGAACAATCGAGACAGAGAGGTGACACCTCCTAAAAACCGAACCCCCTCGGCCAATTACCCTTGGGAAAGGCCGGACTCAATCCCATGGCCGCCAAGAAGTGTTCATTCTTGAAAAGGCGGCAACTTGGCAACCAATTGCCAGCCACGAAAGTCTCTCCCCCGTTGACTATCTTGGACTCCAGCTGCATGTAACAAGCCGCCACGACCTCCTCGTCGTCTAGTTCGGGTACTCGGAAGTTGAGCCCGTGGTTCAGCTCTGGTGTTGGTCGGACAATTGGTATGCCCCATTCTCCGCCATAATAAACGAAGGCAAATTTCCTTCGGAACCCCTTCTGCGAGGTGGGTAAATCCAACACGGTCTGGTAACCCCTTCGGACCTGGAAGCACCACCAACCCGGACCGTGATCCCCGGCCATCATCTCAACCAACTTGTACATATGGCGCCACAATTTTACGGTCGGTCTAACTCCGATTAGCTCACAAATGACCTGCACTGCAAGAATGCCTCTCCAAGAGTTGGGAGAAATCTGGCCCAAAGAGAGGTTGTAGGCGTTCAGAAGATCCTTAACGAAGGGGGTCAAGGGGAAGCGGAGTGCCATCTCCATTGCCTTATAGTAGACTCCTATACAACCCGGGGGAGGTGTCAGAATTGTGTGATGCACCTCCGGTCGGACCAAATGAAAAGGGTCCTTTATCTGAAACCGGGCACTCACGCCTCGAATATCCTCCTTCAAGGCCTTCATCAACGAGGGCAAGGGAAAACAAGTGTGAGGACCCCCCTTCGGATCAAAATCCGGAAACTCCGGTTGGCCGGACGTCGACGCCTCGCCTTCTTCCCTCGGCATGGCTACCCTGACCACACCATCAGACAAGTATCGGTCTAAATAACTCCTTGACGCCGGATAGGCTAGGGACACCTCCCAAGGATAGGGAACGATGCCCTCGGCCTTCTCTTCCACTTGTGATGGAGAACTTGGGAGAGAGACCGCGTCGGGTATAGCCGAGGGGTCGGGGCAACTTATCAAAGTCGACACCAACGTTATTCCCATCCCCCTCACCTCCTCGGACAGATTATAAGGAGGTGAGGCTGGGGAGGTGACCGACTCGGACGAACTCCCCATTATTTATAAACAAGGGGGTCGACCGAGGTTTATTGAAAGAAAAAGAGTTAACTTAAAGAAAAATCAAAAGCGTACCTGGTCGGATGGAGAAGACTTGGAAAAATCGGACTTGAAGATTGGGAGAACTCAGAAATTTGAGAGAAGAGATTTGAAGAAATGAGACAAATGATCCTAAATTCTCTCTCCTCTCCCAAATTTAAAGGCGCTCCTCGAAGAAAGCGCAACGCAAACCTCCCCGCGTCTCCCTAATGGGCTTTTTAGGCGGCCCAAATGGACTAGGGGTGTAAATGATGCGAGTCGAGCTCGAGTTTGATTAAGCTCGACTCGAACTCGAAAACTCGAAGTCAAGCTCGACTCGACTCGAAAACTCACGAGCTTGAAAAAATCAAACTCGACTCGAACTCGAAATCCTAAACTCGAGCTCGAACTCGAACTCGAACTCGAACTCGAATCAAGCTCGAACTCGAACTCGAATCAAGCTCGAAGTCGAACTCGAATCAAGCTCGAACCTAAAGCTCGAACTCGAACTCGAATCAAGGCTCAACTCAAACTTGAGTCAATCCATGTACCTTGAGTTAGGTACTTGTAGCCCTTTATAGAGGGAAAAAAGTTAGTGTTTCATTGTCCAACCAATGTGGGACTTTATGAAATAAACTTTGGTAGAAAACAATAGTTTTGTTCCATTTATAAAGAACACAAATTTAAACTTTTACTTCCCAACCAATGTGGGACAACTAAAATTATACAATAAGGCTCAACTCAAACTTTAGTCAATCCATGTACCTTGAGTTAGGTACTTGGAGTAGCCTTTTATAGAGGAAAAAAACTTAGTGTTTCATTGTCCAACCAATGTGGGACTTTATGAAACAAACTTTGGTAGAAAACAATAGTTTCCACCCAATGAAGAAATGCAACAAATAATTTTTGTTCCATTTATAAAAGAACACAAACTTAAACTTTTGTTTCCCAACCAATGTGGGACAACTAAAATTAAATAATAAGGATAGCTATAATAGTAACATTTTATATTGAAAAAAAAACTATTGTTTACACTACAAAAACCAATGTGGGAAATTTAATATTTTACATGAAATATCGTTTTTAATAATTTTTCAGTTTGTTCATGAGCTTTAGAGCCGAGCCAAGGCTAAGGCTCATTAAAATCTTGAGCTCGACGTGTTAACCATCACCTAAAGACAAACTATGATTAAAGTCCACCATGAAAAATATTTTCTATATTAGTAAAAATCTTATTTCATGGATTAAATTCTTTGAAAAAGTTTGAGAATTATTTATTGAAATTACAAGTATTATATATAATTTTTTTTCGAGTTTCTCACGAGCTTTTCGAGTCGAGTAGGTATTAGCTCAGCTCGACTCGTTAGTTATCGAGTCGAGCTCGAGTTCGAGTCGAGCCTACTCGAGTCGAGTTTTGACCGAGTTTTGACCGATTTGATCTCGAGTAGCTCGCGAGTTGTCTCGTCTCATTTACACCTCTATGGACCAGTTCAGCCCAGGGGCCCTGGTCCAAGGGGGATGAAGCGTCAAAGCCCCACCAACTGCCCAGTCAGCTCAACCTCAAGGAGGGGTCCCAAAGTCTCAGGTATCTAAGATTGCAATGTGGTGTCAGCGGTCGGACACATCCGCTCGGACCAAGCGACCACACCTCATCAGCCCACTCGGACTGCTTGAGGTCCTTCTTCCAAGTCGCTCTTACACTTGGCCAATCATGGCCAAGTAGCAAGTCAGGACCCACTCGGACTGCTGGGGGATCCATAGCCCCTCACCCGAGTGGCGTCCAACCCACTCGTCAGCATGAGGTTTCTCGTCCTCTGCCGAGTCGCTCTTACACTTGGCCAAACATTGCCAAGTAACAAGTGGGGACCTACTCAGACTGCTTGGGGCACATTAGCCCCTCATCCAAGTGGCGTCCAACCCACTCGATCAGCATGAGGTCTTTTCTCCTCTGCCGAGTCGCTCTTACATTTGGCCAAACATTGCCAAGTAATAAGTGGGGACCCACTCGGACTGCTTGGGGCTCATTAGCCCCTCATCCGAGTGGCGTCCAACCCACTCGGTCAGCATGAGGTCTTTCCTCCTCTACCGAGTCGCTCTTACACTTGGCCAAACATTGCCAAGTAACAAGTTAGGACCCACTCGGACTGCTTGGGGCTCATTAGCCCCTCATCCGAGTGGCGTCCAACCCACTCGGTCAGCATAAGGTCTCTCCTCCTCTGCCGAGTCGCTCTTACGCTTGGCCAAACATTGCCAAGTAACAAGTTGGGACCCACTCGGACTGCTTGGGGCTCATAAGCCCCTCAACCGAGTGGCGTCCAACCCACTCGGTCAGCATGAGGTCTCCCCTCCTATGCCGAGTCACTCTTACACTTGGCCAAACATTGCCAAGTAACAAGTAGGGACCCACTCGGACTGCTTGGGGCTCATTAGCCCCTCATCCGAGTGGCGTACAACCCACTCGGTCAGCATGAGGTCTCTCCTCCTCTGCCGAGTCGCTCTTACACTCGGCCAAACATTGCCAAGTAACAAGTGGGGACCCACTCGGACTGCTTGGGGCTCATTAGCCCCTCATCCGAGTGGCGTCCAACCCACTCGGTCTGCATGAGGTTTCCCCTCCTCTGCCGAGTCGCTCCTATACTTGGCCAAACATGACCAAGTAACAAGTTAGGACCCACTCGGACTGCTTGGGGCTCATTAGCCCCGCATCCGAGTGGCATCCAACCCACTCGGTCAGCATGAGGTCCCCCCTCCTCTGCCGAGTCGCTCTTACGCTTGGCCAAACATGGCCAAGTGACAAGTCAGGACCCACTCGGACTGCTTGGGGCTCACTAGCCTCTCATCCGAGTGGCGTCCAACCCACTCGGCCAGTGACAAGTCCCCCCTCCTGTGTCGAGTCGCTCTTACGCTTGGCCAAACATGGCCAAGTGACAAGTCAGGACCCACTCGGACTGCTTGGGGCTCATTAGCCCCTCATCCGAGTGGCATCCAACCCACTCGGCCAGTGCCATAATCCACTCAGCCCATCTACCTCGACCAGGTGAGGAAGCGAATCAGAATCAGGTCAGTCATCATTCCGCCATGAACGGTCGCCCCTCGCTCGGATCTTCATGGTCCCCCATGCTTGGCGTGGGGCTAATTGTTTGGGCTCAATCACCAGCAGCCCAATAAAGGCATAAAAACTCCTAAAGCCTTGGACAGGTGGCAGCAGTGGGTCCCACCTGAGAGTTGACCTAATCTCAAAAGCTTGGGGGTCCTCTAAAAGGCTGAAATGATTATTGCCTGAAAAGGCAACATAGCCATTGGTTCCAATGAGGCCCATCCAATCAATTTTTCTTGTCTGGGAATCCCCAACACTATAAATACCAACAGTCTCATCAATGAACAGGTATTCAATTCTGACCTAACAAACTAGAGCATCTCTCTCTAGATTCTCTCTCTACCTCAATCACTTACTGACTTGAGCGTCGGAGGGGCGATCCCGGAAACACCCCCGGTGTAGTCTAACCTTCTTTTTCAGGATTCCGGCGTACGGATAACGGAACTCAGGTGAACGCCCTTGGGGCCCACATCACATCTTTCAACCTATTACAATCCTTAATTTCTTAGCAGAAACATTTTCCGTTACATATTAGTAAAATTTTTACCTATTAAATATTTATAAAGTAGTCATTAAGATGAATCAAACAAGAACCCACATGACTATATTTTTTTCTTATATATGAAGAAAAATTTAGAAGATTCTCTATAATTGTAAATAGTGTTAAAATTCCAATCGTGCAAACTAAAAAGATACAAAGGGATACTCTTTAATGATAATGAGCAGGTTCAGTTAACAAATTCAAATAATCAACTTATATAAAAACACATAATATAGCAGCGATTTTGAGCACGATATTTATCAAAAATTACAAAAATAACATGACTTGACTACCTTTGCAAAGAACACAAATTATTAGAATAGGAGGTCTAGCTATAACATAAAATTAAACGAATCTTTTTTATTGCTTTTAATGATATTTAATACTCTCTATGTATTTTTTTTATCTTTCAGACTGGTAATATTCGTGTCACAGTTTGAAAACTTTAGTGCTGTGTAGTGATTATTATATATGAATAACATATTCATGTATGATATTGTTAGATTCGTCTCAATATGTAGTTTAATAATATCAATTTTTCATAATTTATAATAAAAATATTTAGAGATATTAACGGTCAAAGATGTGCATTGAAGACAGTGCAAAAGTAGATAGGAAAGATAAAAATATACAAAGGGAGTAATGTTGTAATTAGATGATTTTTACTTGTATCTAATACCTATGTATGTTTTGTAATCAATTTACATATAATTGTTATCAGTTTATGCGTAGTTGTTATTTGTTTATAGATAAATAATTTTAAAGATATATCTTATCAGTTTATAAGTTATATATATATATATATATATATATATATATATATATATATATATATATATATATATATATATATATATATATATATATATATATATATATATATTTGTCATTAGGTTGTACATATTTGTTATCTGGTTATATACATTTCATATACTGATATGAAATATGTATTAACTGATATAATATGCAGAAATTGATAGAGTATGCACAAGTTGATAAAAACTATGCATAGACTAACAACAAGTACGTATAAACTGAAAAGATGATATGAAATATGTATATACTGATATGAAATAGGCATAAATTGATAGCAAATATGCATAAATTGATAATAACTATAGATAAACTGATAAGTTCATACATATAACTTGAATTTGGCAGAAGCTTATTGAGACGATCACGGTCAAACTTTGGGGATTGTTAAACATCGCCCCAAAATTACTTAAAATCGCCCCGGTCCCATCAAATATTTCCAACTTTACCCTTCCCTTTGTTTTCTTTTCTTTTCCCAAACCACCACCTCCATCCCCACAGCCACCCCCTCTACCACCCACCAGTGGAACCTCACCCCACCCTCCCTCCACCCCCACCAGCAGCCCCCCACCCTAACCCATGCAACCACCACGAGCCAGCCAACAAAACCAAAAAAAATTTATCCCCCACCACGGAAACGTCTTGGCCAGACGTTTCCACCATGGCAGACGTTTCTGTAGTGGAGGGGGCGAAATGTTTTTTTGGTTTCGTTGGCTGGCTCGTGGTGGTTGCAGGGGTTGGTGTGGGGGGCTGTTGGTGGGGATGGATGGAGGGAGGGTGGGGTGAGGGTCCGCTGGTGGGTGGTGGAGGGGGTGGCTGTGGGGATGTAGGTGGTGGTTTGGGAAAAGAAAAGAAAACAAAGGGAAGGGTAAAGTTGAAAATATTTGGTGGGATCGGAAAGATTTTAAGTAATCTTGGGACGACGAATATCATTTCAGCCAAACTTTTTCAAACCAGCATGAACAACTAACAACTAACATATGTCATCCAACTCAATTAATAAAGTCTTATAGAAATGGTACCGAAAACCTACTACCAAATTCCATCTACGTCATTGTACTGAGTTGCTTCCTGACACACAAAAAGATTGCGTACCTTGAAAAATCAACGTAGAATCTAACAATGGACCAACTCAAAGTTCATTTTTGATGCATATGTTATCATTCCGTGGGAGAAGTCCCGTGCGAGTATTATGTGTACAACTAGCGGTCAAATTCAATTTATTCGGCGCTTATGGTCTCTTGTTTGAAAAGGTAAACTATTCCAGTTCTTACCAATTTAAAAAAATATAATTAGACTTTTTAAATTGCATCGGTATTCAATTCGTTATATCCTTTATTTCTTCGGCGCTTAAAGTCTCGTGTTTGAAAAGCCAAGCCATCTCAATTACTTCTATTAGGTATTGTTTCGTTGAGTGTAGGACTGTAGGAAATAATATTTTATTAAAAATTGTTTTTCCTTTGATGTTCCAATTATTTAGAAATGGCACAAGTTGTTAATTGCTCATGGAAAGTAAAATTTCACATGGGAGGTTCTACTTATCTAGGTCCTCCTAAGTATGCAACTTTCTCCATTTGTGGAAAGTCGAGAATAGCAGGTGATAGCCTAATTTACTTTAAACCTTTTGTCGCGTTTTGTATTTTTCAATTTGCATATATATGTCACTTACTTTATGGAATGGATGTCATGAGTCCAATTTTTCGAATTTCAATAATTAAATCATGAGAAATCATTGTGAAGCTAAATCGAAAAAAAAAGTATATAATAATCGGACTGGACTGGATCCGGATTCAAGAAAAAAAGTTTTGAACTGGACCGGATTAGACTAAAAAAAGTCTGGATCGGATTTGGACTCAATTTCTCGAGTCCAAAAAGCTTTGGACTGGATTTGGATTTGACAAAGTCCAATCTAGTCCAATCCACTTACACCCCAATAACAGCAGCAAGAAAGGGGAGTAAAAAGGGGGTTACCATTGAATATGGGTTTGGGCCGCACCCATCATAAGGAGAGATAGTCCATTTCACAAGACTAAGGAGGTTCCACATTAAAATCATATGGCAATAAGGAGAGTAGCCTATTTGCCTTATAAAGTGAACTCATCTCTCTTCTTTTATTAATGTGGGACATGCACATGTGTTGTGTGCTATGCATTGTAGCTTCAACACTCCCCCTCACATGTGAGGTCCCTTTTTCAATTGGACCAGAGTAAATTAACAGCCCAAGATGTGGGTCTGGCTTTGATACCATGTTAAATATGAGCCTTCAAAAGGAGAGATTGTTTATTTCACAAGACTAAAGAGGTTCCACCTTAAAACCATATGGCAATAAGGAGAGTAGCCTCTTTGCCTTATAAAGTGAATTAATCTCTCCTCTTTTATCAATGTGGGTGTAGGCGTGTTTTTATTCCGCATACACGGTGTGAGCGCGTATTAGATTTGACTACCCCCACTGTAAAGATTTTATTGAAAATTGTTTTGAAAGAAGTCGTCAATAATTCTTTATAGGAAGAATCATAAACCTAATTGGATATGGGAAAAAAACATAGGGATAAATTATCCAATGTAGATTTCCCCGTCCTAACTCCATAGATGGTCAAAGTGAACCAAAGATTGAGTTCGGGGGTGAGGGTACGAATATAGTCATAATGAACCACATTCGCCCAGAGTTGGCCTCTACTAAATATTGATTCATAACAGATTTTATACCAAAGAATAATCAAATAATGTTTTAAACACCCTAAAAATATTTAGTCTAAATTGGTTCAGGAAACACATAAAAAGACTATTTTTAGGGACATGTTATTATGCAATCAGTATTACAGGGAACCTATCAGGTTGTCCAAATCAATCTGAATAATGTTAGAACAGTTCTTTAGGTCTTTGATTAGCAAAAATAACATGTGGGTGATAAAAGCAATAAGCAAGACAATCATATAATATGTATAGAACAATCAGGGAAGCATATAATATACAAAGGCATGAATAAATATAATATGAATATGAAATAAAAGAAAGTATAGAAAAGAGGTTAGAATGTACAGTAGAGCGGTTTTATATTAAAGATCTACATCATGAAATTAAACTGATAGTAACTTCAATATAAAAATAATTTATTTAAGGACCCTCAGGATTATACCGTGGCTTGGGTCTGCGAGATAGACAACCTTCGGGACGAGCAATCGTGAATCCTGAAAATCTGAATGTCTGAAAGTATGTAGGTTGAATGTATTTGTGTTTGAAAGGTATGAGTTTTGTAGGGAAATTTTGTAGTTTGTAGAGAAGATTCGTAAGATATTCGTCGAGTTCGAAGTGTCTTAATGTGAAAATCCGTTCTTTTTTTTGTACGGAAAACAGGCCTATTTGTAGGGAAGACGACACTGCGCCTCACGCGCTGGCTGCACCAGGCGCAGCTGATGTGGCAAGCACATGACGCGGCATGACCAGTAAAAAGCGTACACGTGGTACGCGTTTTGAAAAAGATAAGAAAGAAAATCCGCGTCTCAAGCAGAGAGCCGCGCTTGACGCAGGACTCTGAATGAGTCAGAAATCCACGTGTCAAGTGCAGATTAGTGCACCTGACACAGGTGGACAGAGCTGCGCCTGACGCATAGGCGTGCGCCAGGCGCAAGGCCCTGCGCCAGGCGCAGGTTGGTGCGCTGGGTGCACCAGCCTGGCTCCTGCCGTGCCTTTGCCAGCATTATTTAAAACGCATTTTAAAAGATTTCTTTTATCCTTTAATTACATATATCTGATTTTACAGGATAAAATATGATTTTAACTTATAAAAAATATCTTTTGAAAATATTTATTTATTAAAATAAATCAATTAATTATCAATTAATTGGGCTTTTCAAAGAATTGGGCTCAAATACAATTATTTATCATGAATAAATAATTGGGCTTTAAAATAGGACTTAAACACTTTTCGAAACGGTTTTGAATGGCTTTTCCGACTGCCATGCCCTTGGGTCGGACCAATAAAGACCACGGTATGTTTCATCATCGGATCCTTAAATGGGGAGACACGATTATGTGTCTACAGAAGCCCCCACTTTGATTGAGGTTCAGGAAACCGATCGTCAAAGTATATGGTGTCGGGACGGAGAACGATTCTAAACGCTCTGCAGTTTAGAACTGATCTATAACCGCCGGTCTCTTCAAAACAAAGTTAGTATGCAGGACAATAACTACAAGCAATCTGATTACCTGCTGAAGAAGATGTTAGCAGATAGTTGCAAACAACTCAGATAAGCACATAATGATGCAATGATGCAAACTTAGACTCTCTAAGGATGCACGAGACGCTATGCAAGGATTAAGGTTATGCAAAGCTAAAGGGTGACAAGTCATGCAATGTCAGGGTTATGCAGGACTAGAATGTATGAAATGCAATGCAAGGTCAGGGTTTTGCAAAGCTGCAATGCAAGGTAAGGATTTTGCAAGGCTAGAAGATGGATAGCATGATAGAATGATAGACTGATTAGAGATGCATAAAGTGATTTTCGAAAACCGTTTTTAGTAAATGATCGGGGTTCATAAACGAGGTCCGCGGATTACAACTTTTCGGGAGTTTGATTTGAATTGGAGGAACCACCACACATAGGAAGCCCCCTCTTTGGGTGAGCTTGTCTGAATTAGGCTTGAGCCTTGATTGAAATGTAGTTGATTTGATATTGAAATGTAGTTGCTATGTCTTGAACATTGAAAGTTTTCACTGGGGATTGCACTGGGGATTCTTCTTTGGGAAGTTGACATAGGCAAAGTCAAATATCGCCAGAAACCATGGAATTGTCGGAGAGTCCTTCGGGGACAAGGAGAACTTGGATTGAAAAATAGAAAGTTTAATTTATGACTCACACAAATATAGGTGGGAACAGGCTTTAACGAGGCTAGGTTCAGACTCGAGTCTATGTCGGGATCTAGAAAGAGATTATGCTCCTAAATTCTAGAAAATCAAATCATTAGACCTTGACTAATTTATTTTTATTTTAGCGGTCGGACCTCGAGATGAGGATTCCTACGTATCCTTGCGGAATCAGACCATTCGTAGTTCTGGATCTGATTTATTATTATTATTTATATTTTTTTTGTGCCCCAACTTTTGCCTAGGCCGTCCTTTCGGGTTTTCGACCTAGCGGGCTTGGACATACCTTGAAAAAGGAGTTAGGGTTGATGAAAGGTTTAAGGGCTTAAGGCTTGAGGTTAAGATGAATGTTTAAAGGCTAATGTAAGGATTATGAATTTGGATTATATGGGCTAAGAATTAAGGGTTTGATAAATCGAAAGGATTTGAATGAGGGGTAGAACTTGTGTGCAAGCCCCCTAGCTTGACTTTTTATTTCTTTGCCTTTGGCTTTTTCTCTTTGCATTTTTTTCTTTTTTGTCATGTGCGTTTTCTTTTGCTTTTGCTTATTTTTCTTTCGCACTTTGATTTTTTTACTTTTTTTATTTTTTTGTTTTTGCCTGGCATTGATTTTTTTTATAGTAGGGCTTGCGCACAATCCATTGGTTTAGGGTAGTGGAAGGTTTGAAGGGTATTTGTGCAGCTTTGATGTTGAATGGATTGTTTGGTTTATGATGGTTTAAGGATGATGGCTCATGGAAGGTGATGGAGGAAGAGGGAATAACTCCAGATCCAAAGTATATCCATTTTTTCCAATTTTCTCTTTTATTTTATTTCGGATCATTTTTATTATTATTAGTCAAGTTCATTAGATGATTTAAGTTTCATCATTGAATTAGAAGCATAAATAAAATGATGGAAGACCAATGAAAATGAAAATGAAAATGAAAATGAAATTATTTTATTAATCAGAAATAAATAGAACAAGGCTTATTAGAAATAAAAACCTAAATGCCATAGACTCGACAAGAAAGGAAATGAAGGAGCTAAGGGAGGGACTCTCCGACTCAACCTAGAAAACTAGCGTTAAATGACTAAGTCTCCTGCACTGTTGAGATTATTCCCAAGGGGTTGCTGTTGTTATTGACTTTTGCGGCCGGTGGGATCGGATGTAATACTACGTATTTTTTAGTTATAATTTTTAAAAAGATTTATCTACTAAAAAGGCTTATTATTAATTATAAAGGTTTTTAAATAGGCTTTCATAATAGATTATGAATTTTTCATATAAATTCTAGCCCAAATTAAATGTTGCGCCTAAGTTCACAAATTTTAATCTAAGTAGTTGGTTTAGTAAAATTAAAAATATTTTTAAAGGAAAAATTCAAAAAGGGTTTACAAAAGATTTACCAAAAAAAAAATTATTATTATCTCCGGCGCAAGACAACTCACGCCAGAGTTGTATGGTTAGCACAAGTTGGTTTTATTTTCACTTCTTTTATCTTTTAACTAATATAAGCTCCTAGATTATATATCGTAAGAGATAATTTATATTTTCCCGCAATCCTAGCTAGATGATCGTAAAAAGTAGTTGGATCTTAGCTAAACTTATTTATCTTTTCTCTTAAACCCATCTTTTAGTTTCCTAGTCCTACTTCGACTCTACCTACCCAACTAGTATAAATAGGGGTCTCTACCCATCATATTCTTCACACCAAATTTGAGAAATACATATCTTTTCTCAAGTTTAAACTCTCTCTTTCTCTTAGCCTACCCTTTCTCTTCTTCCCTAGTAGTTATTAATTTTCACGGTGCGTGTATATGTAAACCTTTAAATATTGTTCTGCATGCATAGTATCATGTTTTAGGGTTGTTATTTTTGATTGAAGTGCATATTTTATATGAGTTTTATTATGAACGCTATGAGTTTTACTATGAACATTCTGAGTTATTCATGAGTATGTTTAATTTATCGATTATGACATATGATTAATCTAAAGTTAAATATTCTACTCAGTCTCTAGCACTAATGACGCATAGTTCTCACATTTTTATGCTTTAACCGCCTAATAATAAGTTAATAACTAGATTTGACGTAGTAAAGGGTAACTTATCTCTAACTATATTATTGCCTGTAATATACCACATGCGTCAACTTCATGAGCTACTATTGTAGCAAGGGCATGACAAATTTGCTTCATTATTATCATCTCTAGTGTACTCACTATCAATATTATTACTACCATGTTTTATCAAGTATAATTGTTATAGTGTTATTGTTATTATTAAGAGTTTTCAAAGAGCAAGATTTTAGTTACGCCACTATTTGGCTAAAGTTTTATATTCTTTTTAAAGGAGGATTATTTTCAAAGGATTTTTATTAGATATATAATCTTTTATGATCACAATTATAAAGAGGCAACGGCTTGTTATTTATTAACAGGAACGGTAGCTATGATATTTTACTCATGTACTTTTTGTATAAGTCATGTGGACAAGGTAGTTCCCCTCGTAATAGACTCAGTAAGGAATACTAAACTTGGGGGGTGTGCACACTTTAGGAAAGGTACCTAGGCAAGGAAAATGAGTTTTTATTAAAGTTATATACTTTATATTATATAAGTATTACAAGCATCCAAGGAAGGCTTTTCGAAATTAAATATTTCAAATGTTAAATTAAATAAAGTGTTTAATATTCCACATATACATGTACTCAGTATTTTTACTGACACGCTTTTGTTTTGTTTTATGGCTTTGTCCCTGTGATGACCCTATTTTGGCGAGCAGAATTTACAGATTGATATGATGCATACTTCAAATGGGGGAGCTAGTGAGGAATAATAATTAGTCCAGGAGTTGTTATTTTATTTTATTTATTTCCATTGTTATTGTTGAATAATAAATTTTATATCAATAAAGATAAGCTATTTTAGTTATTTCCGCTGCATTAATTTAAAGTTCAGTTAGTAGTTAGTATTATAGCCTTTAACGTTATCACGTGGCGGTAATACTCTCAAGTTTCTCAAGAGTTTTATATTAAAATATGTTTTTAGAAAGAGAGAAATTTGGGGGTGTTACAAAGTGGTATCAGTTTTCCAGGTCATTTTTTTAAAGAAAATAAATAGTCAATGAGAGTATGGGTAGATCTAGGAAGGGCATATAAGTTAGAGTTTCACATTCTAATTGCATTTTCTTTGGCATTGTATGTGCAATTTTTTTTATTTTTCTGCATAAATACTTATATTTTCAAGTATAAATATTTTATAATCTATATTTTTGAAGAACTGAATAAGTGTGTGGAATATTAATCTGAGGAATGTTCTGGCTAGGAAAGACTTGGTACTTAAGTTGGCCGTTTGTGCCGCACCTCTCTTTCCTGGGAACTCACTCAAATAATTATTCATACACTATAAACCTAGTACTCAAATAAATAATTTTTAATCATATACTTATATATGTACTTTTCAAAAATTTTAAGCGATTTTTTTTTTTGGAATTTCGAATATTTTTTTGATTTATTTCAGATTACAGTTAAAATTTTATTTCTATTCTGACTATTATGTCAACATGTAATTTGTATTTTACTTATATATCTATATATTTTTTTTCCGAATTATAAAGATGATTTTTTTAATGAAGTATTGAATTTTTTTTATATGAATTATTTAGTTATTTTTTGTTATATTAGAAATATGATTATTATGAATATATTTCAAGGAGGTTTGACTTATTGTCAAGTTAATATGAAAATCTTTGTATTTTTCATAAGCAAAAGAAAGAGTTTATTGCTTATTATAAGAATTGAGTTATTATTCTGTCTTTCATGACATATTATTAAGAAGCTACTTGCAAGTTGTGACATTACTATCTTTTGAGGCATTTTTTTTTGCACGGATATTTTCTACGAGATGAATTTGGTTATTTAACGTCTTATGTGACATGTATGCATGTGATCTAATTCATGCAAAGTGATTTATATGTTTGTTTTGTTGATTTATAAGTGTTACAAGAACCTATGACTTCAAAGTAAGCCTAGTTGTTTTAGATTCATTAAAGGTGAATACTGTTTTGGTTTATTCCTTTGAAGGAAAGAAGTTTAGTAATTATGTTTTTTTTATAGACATGAAGAAGACATTACCTTATGTTATGCTAAGAATTGTGAAATTAGTCATTTGAAGTTTTATGAAGTTGGATGATCTTTAATATTTAGTGACATGAGTAAGAAAGGGAAAATTTATGATTTGTGGAAAGTAGAAGTAGGAAATCAATGATTTATACTCGTTTGGGCGAATTATCATGATTTAGATAAGTTATATATTTTGTTTATGGATATAGTCAACACCATTTTAGCTATGATATAGATATAACCTTAAAAAGGTGATAAAATAAGGTATATTATGAGGACCTTATAGGTATATGAGATACCATATTTGAAGTTGATTTAATTAAGGAATCTTACCCTATGCTGAATTGCAAATATATTTAAAGAAGTTACCGTTGTTATAGTTAAGTAAAGAAAGTACGAAAGATCATATTTGAATTTTTAGTAGGTTCATTTAGATTATTTTTGTTTTAAAAGGTGGAAGTAAGATACTAGAGTTTTCCAAACGTCATGCTAAGTTGATTTTGGGGTATTATTGGGTGTCAAGAGGAGTATTATTTTTTGAATTAGTCTTGAACTCTTGATTGAATAGTAATGTATTATTGTTGTTACAATGAGTTATAAAGGATTGGGTATATCAATTATCAAAGGAGTCAAGTGACTTTAATAATGGAAGAAATATACTTTTTGGAAAAAAAATCGGAAGTTTAATAAAGGAGAAACGGGAAGAAATTAGTCAATCAAGGTAATTCATTTTGGAAATAGTAGTCGTATTTTTATCTTAAGGATTTAAGCATTGAGTATATATTATGTGAAGGAGTTAATCTTATTGAAATATCAATTTTGAGCCAAGATTGTTTATTTATTGTCTAAAGTCCTAGTTGACTACTGTCTATTTTGAGAGAGTATTGATTATAGTACTTTAAGTAAAATTTGAAGATGAATTTCGAGAACTTCTAGTTTTGAGGACCTAAGTAAGGAAGACTATTTATTAAAGTATATGTTGTGTTAGTGTACTAACAAATTTTGCTTATAAATGATGAGTTGATTTGATTTGATATGTAATATAGTATGATCAAGGGTTGTTTTGATGATATTTATTGTGAGACCTTCATGAGTTATGTGAAGCTGATTAAATTTTAAGAGAAAGCAAAGGTATTTTTTTTAAAAAGGGCATGTTTGAATATTGTATTTTTGAGAAAAGCTTGCGAAAGGTTTTATAAAATTCATTTGTTATGACTATATTTTAGCATTTTCATAATATATTAGTATTTGCTTCAAGTCTTTTTCCTGCTATTTCTGCCTTTATTATCAATTTGTAATTATTTATTATTTCAAGAATTTGGAAAATTTTCCTGATCAAATTTATAAACTTTTCAGTTTGTCATAAACTATACCCTTTTGGACTTATTCAAATATTTTCTTTATTATGTTGATTTATTATTGAAGGCAAATGCTTCTATTATTATTACCTTGAAAAAGAGGTTAGTTTTCAAAGCTCAAAAGATATTTTCGAAAATATTATCTATCTAGTGATTTTGTTATTATGTTTCAACTAATGATTCATATATTATTTGTATTACAAAGTTGAAAAAAAATATTTAGTAAAGTTTTAAGTCTTAGCGAGTCACAGGGGCGTAACTCCTTTTTAAGGGGGGTAGAATGCGATAGAGTTTCGCGCTTTTGACTTGTAACGCTATTTTATGACCAAATTTTGACTCGTTTCATGAGTCACTAATCGAGTAAACTTACTTTTTATAGAAATAATTTGGTATATGTGAATTACTTGCTTTATTTGTTAATTGCTTGCTTTAAGTTTCGAGGACGAAACTTCTTTTAAGGGGGGAAGTTTGTAATACTACGTATTTTTTAGTTATAATTTTTAAAAGGTTTTATCTACTAAAAAGGCTTATTATTAATTATAAAGGTTTTTAAATAGGCTTTCGTAATAGATTATGGATTTTTCATATAAATTCTAGCCCAAATTCAATGTTGGGCCTAAGTTCACAAATTCTAATCCAAGTAGTTGGTTTAATAAAATTAAAAATATTTTTAAAGGAAAAATTCAAAAAGGATTTGCAAAAGATTTACCAAAATTAAAAAAATTATTATTATCTCCGGCGCAAGACAACTCACGCCAGAGTTGTATGGTTAGCACAAGTTGGTTTTATTTTCACTTCGTTTATCTTTTAACTAATATAAGCTCCTAGATTATATATCGTAAGAGATAATTTATATTTTCCCGCAATCCTAGCTAGATGATCGTAAAAAGTAGTTGGATCTTAGCTAAACTTATTTATCTTTTCTCTTAAACCCATCTTTTAGTTTCCTAGTCCTACTTCGACTCTACCTACCCAACTAGTATAAATAGGGGTCTCTACCCATCATATTCTTCACACCAAATTTGAGAAATACATCTCTTTTCTCAAGTTTAAACTCTCTCTCCCTCTTAGCCTACCCTTTCTCTTCTTCCCTAGTAGTTATTAATTTTCAAGGTGCGTGTATATGTAGACCTTTAAATATTGTTCTGCATGCATAGTATCATGTTTTAAGGTTGTTATTTTAGATTGAAGTACATATTTTATATGAGTTTTATTATGAACGCTATGAGTTTTACTATGAACATTCTGAGTTATTCATGAGTATGTTAATTTATCGATTATGACATATGATTAATCTAAAGTTAATTATTCTACTCAATCTCTAGCACTAATGACGCATAGTTCTCACATTTTTATGCTTTAACCGCCTAATAATAAGTTAATAACTAGATCTGACGTAGTAAAGGGTAACTTATCTCTAACTATATTATTGCCCGTAATATACCACTTGCGTCAACTTCATGAGCTACTACTGTAGCAAGGGCATGACAAATTTGCTTCATTATTATCATCTCTAGTGTACTCACTATTAATATTATTACTACCTTGTTTTATCAAGTATAATTGTTATAGTGTTATTGTTATTATTAAGAGTTTTCAAAGAGCAAGATTTTAGTTACGCCACTATTTGGCTAAAGTTTTATATTCTTTTTAAAGGAGGATTATTTCCAAAGGATTTTTATTAGATATATGATCTTTTATGATCACAATTATAAAGAGGCAACGACTTGTTATTTATTAACAGGAACGGTAGCTATGATATTTTACCCATGTACTTTTTGTATAAGTCATGTGGACAAGGTAGTTCCCCTCGTAATAGACTCAGTAAGGAATACTAAACTTTGGGGGTGTGCACACTTTAGGAAAGGTACCTAGGCAAGGAAAATGAGTTTTTATTAAAGTTATATAAGTATTACAAGTATCCAAGGAAGGCTTTTCGAAATTAAATATTTCAAATGTTAAATTAAATAAAGTGTTTAATATTCCGCATATACATGTACTCAGTATTTTTACTGACACGCTTTTGTTTTGTTTTATGGCTTTGTCCCTGTGATGACCCTATTTTGACGAGCAGAATTTACAGGTTGATATGATGCATACTTCAAATGGGGGAGCTAGTGAGGAATAATAATTAGTCTAGGATTTGTTATTTTATTTTATTTATTTTCATTGTTATTGTTGAATAATAAAGTTTATATCAATAAAGATAATCTATTTTAGTTATTTCCGCTGCATTAGTTTAAAGTTCAGTTAGTAGTTAGTATTATAGCCTTTAACGTTATCACGTGGCGGTAATACTCTCAAGTTTCTCAAGAGTTTTATATTAAAATATGTTTTTAGAAAGAGAGAAATTTGGGGGTGTTACATCGGAAGTCTGCCACTTTCAACCACGTCTTGCAGAGTATTCCTTAAGGCCCAACACGTAGATGTTGGGTGTCCATTCCCTCGATGGTACTTACAATAGGCATTAGGATTCCACTTCTTGTGCCTATTTTCAGGTGTAGGGTCTGGAGTGGGACCGATAGGCTGTATTGCTCCTCTTGCATGAAGCCTAGTGAAGGCTTCTTCTAGAGTCATGCCCAATGGAGTGAATGTTCGTTGAGGCTTTTGATAACCTCCCTTTTCAGTAGTTAGGGCATTGACATTAGAGCTAGAAGAGCTGTTACTACTCTTCTTGAAAGAGTTGTTGTTGTTAGAACCCTTGTTCTTATTGGCATGTACCTCTTCTTCCATCAGCAGGCCTACCTTATAGAGCTTCGTGAAAGTCTCTATGGGTTGGAACTTGATTTGATCCCCATACTTAGGCTGCAAGTTACGGATCACCAGTCGGACTTGATCCTCCTGAGATGGCCTATTGGTCATTTGTGCAGCTTTTTCCCTCCATCTGTTAAGGAAGGTGACGAAATCTTCGTTGGCATTCTGTTTAGTTAATTCCAACTCACGAAGGCCAATGGGAAGCTGAGTATTATATACATATTATTTGTGGAACTCTTCTCTGATGTACTCTCAGTCGTTCAGCTTGGTTTTGTTTAGTGATCTGAACCACTTGGATGGATGCGCATCCAAGGTTAAAGGAAAGACATAAGCAAACAGGTCCTTACTCATGCCCTTGAGAGCCATAGAGATGGAGAAAGCTCTCAAGTGGTCATCTGGGTCTTCGACTCCCTTGAATTTTGGGAGGTCACCCGATGTTACCTTTTTTCGGGAGTTTGTCCCTCAGTTCAGGATCAATTATGTCATGTCCATGAGCCTGACCCTCAAGCGCAGGAATTGACTGGATCAATTGCTCGAGTTTTTCAAACCTTAAATCTGTGTTGGTTTTGAATTACGGTGGAGTGTCGCCTTGCTCGTCTTCTTCAGTGAGCTTCTCTCTTAGTGCCTTAATCTCTTTGTCTTGTTCCTCAAGACGAGAGTTCATCAGTGTGAGTTGAGCCATAATGGCACTAAGCTGTTCATTAGTGTCTCCCATTTCGGATGATGATTCAGAAGAGTCGGAGGATTCGTCTGAAAAAGTTAGGATGCGCTTGACGAGCCTGGGAGTAGGTCGACCTTGTTACCTCTCTGTTGGACGTTCCCAAGTTATAATCTCACGACCTGTCCTGAACAGAAATCGGATGGACCTCGTAAATTTTAAGAAATAATGTTTTTGAACTGCGAAATGGAGAGGAGAAATGGAAACGGGAAATTGGAGAATGGAAATGGAAAAGAGGATGGGAAATGATTAGAGATGTTTATGATGGCGACATGAGCCTAGCCATATGCAAATGCAGACATAGACTGGACTAGACTATTGAATAATTAGACTTAGGGGATGACTTTTATAGTCCGTAGACTTGACTTTTATAGTCCGTAGACTGACTAGGGTTTACGTATGATACAAACTAGACTTAGGGAAACTTTATAGTCCTAAGACTAAACTTATATAATGTAGACTAGATGTAGGGAAATTTTATAGTCCTAAGACTGACTTTTATAGTCCGAAGACTGATTAGGGTTTATATGTAATGCAAACTAGACTTAGGGAAACTTTATAGTCTTAAGACTGACCTTTTATAGTCCGTAGACTGACTTTATAGTCCTAAGACTGAGCTTTTATAGTCCGTAGACTGACTTTATAGTCCGAAGACTGGGCTTTTATAGTCTGTAGACTGACTTTATAGTCCTAAGACTGAGCTTTTATAGTCCGTAGACTGACTTTATAGTCCGAAGACTGACTAGGGTTTGCATATAATACAAACTAGACATAGGGAATGAATTGGGCCTAAATGGACCTAAGAATTGGATTGGACTAGACTTAGACTTAAATTGGAAAGGATTAGGAATGCACTTGGACTAGACTTCACATAAAGATGTAGATGGGCCTAGATTTTGAAATGAACTAGACTTATATGGGCTTAAGATCGACTCAATGCTAGCGAATGTATGGACTGAAATGCACATGGGCCTAAATGAATGCAAAGTGGACTCTAATGCATATGGGCCTAGAATGAATGCAAGTGAATTGGATTTGGTTGGTTGAGTTGGATTGGATTGAAGGTGTTTAGACTGGGCTTAGAATTTTCGAAATTCGTTTTTGAAAGGAACCCCTTGTTTTTATCTTTTGTTAGGAAAAGATGATGGATTAATTTTGAAGATATTTTTGTAAATGTCGTGTATGATTATGATTTGTAAATGTTTTTGAAAAAGAGTAGAATAGAAGAGGGTGTAGGATTGATTTTGAAAAATGTAAGTTTTTTGAAATTGATTGAATATGATAGGGTAGGATTGACATGGAAGATTAGTTGAACAGCAGGGAGAAAATGGGAAGAGGTAGACATGCATGACAACTCTAACTCTACAATGACCCTTTAGATCCATCTTTTTTAGGACAGACTTGACCTTGCATGAAAAGACTGATTTTTTTATGTTTGATTAGGTGAGACTCCTAGAATAACCATGTATTATGCGGATGCAGATAGACAAGCATAGGACTGAATGTAGGATCGACTATTACGGCGACTAAATCGACGAAAAGCGCGCGATGCACAGACTGCGTGCCGTGGCGCCCAGCCGTGCGTCTAGCGCGGGAGTGGTGCGCCAGGCGCAACTTAATGCGCTTGGCGCACTACTCCCCGACACGTTTTTTGGGGATTTAGGGGACGAATTGACCGATTGACGATTTTTTTCTTGTTTGTTAGACGCGATTTTAGGAACGACGCATAATAATGACAATTTGACTAAATAATAGCAGGTAAAAATTGCAGTCACAAGCAAATGTCATATAACATGGATGCAAAAGTTCACACCTAAAAGTCTAGTTCTATGTTTGAAACTATTGGTCAGGGTTAGGTTCAGTCTGAAAAGGGTCCATGACTAAGTGATTGATCCCACGCTTCGTACCCCTGCTTAAAGAGGTGGCCACGTGTAAGACGCACTCCAATCTCAAGTCAGGAACAAGAGAACAATGCCATGGTTGGGTAGGTTTGCTTACGACTAAGATCCAACACTATCGCTCAGGAAGCTTTTTGAAAGGACAAAGCGCAAACCCCCCGGGGGTGACCTCACACATAGAACATGTGCTAATGAGGCAAGGTAGATTGTCCTTATGGTGGCTGAACATTAGCATGCATATGCAAAACTTTATATTATTCTAAGGCATAAAAAAAAGAATGAATCGTATTTTTCAAGTTTCACCCACTCATTTAAAAAAAAAATTTTTATTAATTTTTTCTTTAAAATCCTCCCCAGTGGAGTCGCCAAATTGTAGGCGTGTTTTTATTCCGCCTACGCGGTGTGAGCACGTATTAGATTTGACTACCCCACTGTAAAGGTTTTATTGAAAATTGCTTTGAAAGAAGTCGCCAATAATTCTTTTTAGGAAGAATCATAAACCTAATTGGATATGGGAAAAAACATAGGGACAAATTATCCAATGTAGATTTCCCCGTCCTGACTCCATAGATGGTCAAAGTGAACCAAAGATTGAGTTCGGGGAGTGAGGGTACGAATATAGTCATAATGAACCACATTCGACCAGAGTTGGCCTCAACTAAATATCGATTCATAACAGATTTTATGCCAAAGAATAATCAAATAATGTTTTAAACACCCTAAAAATATTTAGTCTAAATTAGTTCAGGAAACACATGAAAAAGACTATTTTTAGTGACATGTTATTATGCAATCAGTATTACAGGGAACCTAGCAGGTTGTCCAAATTAATCTGATTAATGTTAGAACAGTTCTTTAGGTCTTTGATTAGCAAAAATAACATGTGGGTGATAAAACCAATAAGCAAGACAATCATATAATATGTATAGAACAATCAGGCAAGCATATAATATACAAAGACATGAATAAATATAATATGAATATGAAATAAAAGATAGTATAGAAAATAGGTTAGAATGTACAGTAGAGCGATTTTATATTAAAGATCTACATCATGAAATAAAACTGTTAGTAACATCAATATAAAAATAATTTATTTAAGGACCCTCGGGATTATACGGTGGCTTGGGTCTGCGAGATTGACAACCTTCGGGACGAGCAATCGTGAAGCCTGAAAATCTAAATGTCTGAAAGTATGTAGGTTGAATGTATTTGTGTTTGAAAGGTATGAGTTTTGTAGGGAAGTTTTGTAGTTTGTAGAGAAGATTCGTAAGATATTCGTCGAGTTCGAAATGTGTTATTGTGAAAATCCGTTCTTTTTTCTGTACGGAAAACAGGTCTATTTATAGGGAAGAAGGCACTGCGCCGCACACGCTGACTGCGCCAGGCGCAGCTGATGTGGCAAGCGCATGACGCGGCATGACCAGTAAAAAGCGTACACGTGGTACACGTTTTGAAAAAGATAAGAAAGAAAATCCGCGTCTCAAGCTGAGAGCCGCGCTTGACGCAGGACTCTGAATGAGTCAGAAATCCACGTGTCAAGTGTAGATTAGTGCACCTGACATAGGTGGACAGAGTTGCGCCTGACGCACAGGCGTGCGCCAGGCGCAAGGCCCTGCGCCAGGCGCAGGTTGGTGCGCTAGGCGCACCAGCCTGGCTCCTGCCGTGCCTTTGCCAGCTTTATTTAAAACGCATTTTAAAAGATTTCTTTTATCCTTTAATTACGGATATCTGATTTTACGGGATAAAATCTGATTTTAACTTATAAAAAATATCTTTTGAAAATATTTATTTATTAAAATAAATCAATTAATTATCAATTAATTGCGCTTTTCAAAGAATTGGGCTCAAATACAATTATTTATCATGAATAAATAATTGGGCTTTAAAATAGACTTAAACACTTTTCGAAACGGTTTTGAATGGCTTTTCAGACTGCCATGCCCTTGGGTCGGACCAATTAAGACCACGGTATGTTTCATCATCGGATCCTTAAATGGGGAGACACGATTATGTGTCTACAGTGGGACACTCACATGTGTTGTTCGTTATACATCATAGTTTCAACAGTTACAAAGCTAGAATAATGTGATTTTTAATAAGTGATTATGGGCAATAAAAAGGGAATTAAGAAGGTTATTATGGGGGAGGTTACAAGGGAGTTACAAGGTTATCAAAAGGTCTTTCTTACACACCATAATCTGAATTTTGGGACATTGTTAGAAGGGGTATAAACTGCACGATTGAAAATCGTTACGGTGGTCCAAATGCACTAACATCTATTAAATAAAAATACTAGCTCAAACGAGCATTCTAAATACTAGAAAATTTATAATTCTAATTCAATAAATTATATAGATATAATATTTAGGAAAAATTTCTAAAAACTACATTTTATAACCAATCTTTTTCAAAAAACTACCTTTTAAAAATTTTCTTTCAAAAAACTACCTTATATAACAAATTCCTTTTAATATACTACTAATTTACGTGTATATTTTATACTAATCAATAAATGACAATTGCCGTAGGTGTTGCTGCCGATGGGGTAGCGATATAAGAAGAGAGAAACGAGAGGGGAAGAAAGAAAAGCAATTTATAGTGACTCAATTGTTAGTGATTAAACCCCATTTACTGTAAAATGTTAGTATATTGAAACAAATTTGCTATATAAGGTAGTTTTTTGAAAGAAAATTTTTAAAAGGTAGTTTTTTTAAAAAAAAGTTGATTATAAAAGGTAGTTTTATGAAATTTTTCCTAATATTAATAAAGTTAAGGAAAAAAAATATTGGATACAATAATTATAAGAATAAAATACTCTAATTTAGCGGAAAATATCAATTAAGGGAAAAATGCAAAAAAATAGGAGCAATAATCCGTGGCATTACAATCACTCCCCATAAGAAAGTTTCTGACACAAAACTTGAAACGACAAGAAAAGATGCTATATGATGACGTGCAACTTTGCTACGGCTATCTAACTAACGTCTTGAAGGCATTCTAAAAAGCGAAAATGTTAGCCCTTTGAAATCACTAACACACAAGAAAAACGTACTATAGCACATTGTAGATACATAATCGTGTCTCCATATTTCGTACCCAATGATGAAACATACCATCGACCTACTTGGTCCGGTCTAATGGAAGAGCAATCCAAAGAGCTAAGCCCAAAAGTATAAGAACATAAGGACTATTTATTTATTCCAACCCAATTTTAAAAGCCCAATTAATTATTCATGATAATTAATTATATATTTATAATAAATATTAAGTATTCTTGATTATTAATTGTATTATTAATATATATTGTTTAAATTAAAAAAAATTATGAAAAGTCAGATTTTATCCATAAGATAATTGATTTTATGATTTCAAACGATAAAATTTAATGAGCATAAAAAAAAATCTTTTAAAGATGGGATAAATAATAAAACTCGGCTAGATCTGGGGAGGCGCTTCGCGCGCCCGAATGCCTCTGGAGTGTCAACGTCGCGCACGCACGCACTAGTAGAATAATTGCTTATTGCTGCGGTGGTATTGCTGCGGTTTTACCCATACGCAGCAATATATCACGTAAAAAGAAAAGGTAAAATATAAAATAACTATATTGCTGCGGTTTCGGTCGAAAACCGCAACAATATGGTTTCAACGGAAAAAAAGTTGACTATTTAACCAGACATATTGCTGCGGTTTCTGACAAGAACCGCAGCAATATATTAAAATAATATTAAAAAAATAATATTTGAACCTATTGCTGCGGTTCTTATATAAAACCGCAGCAATAGACTTTTAAAATTAATAAAAGGGGCCCAACTAGGGTTGGCACGCATTTCACTCATTTCTCATGTCACCAGCCGTTTTCATTCCTTTCTCTCTCCTCCTTCATCTTCTTTAGATCTGCTCCTCTCTCACTTCACTCTTCCTTTCTCTCTTCTCCTTCATCTTCTTCAGATCTGCTCCTCTCTCACTTCACTCTTCCTTTCTCTCTCCTCCTCTCTCATTTCACCAAGCTTGCCTTCCTCATTTCGGTGATCCATTTGCGCTTTGTCCGGCGAAAATTTCCGGCGACTTTTTACCTCCTTATTCAAGATCTTCTTCCCGATGATGCAGTGCAACTTCGTCTAACGGAACCGAGTGAGTCGAATCAGTGAATTTGCCTTCCTCCATGAAATCGAGTGAGTTGGATGAAGAAGAGAGTGATTCACTTGATTGGAAATTGTGAGAAATGAGAATGATAATTTTGGTGGTTTGGGTTTCTAATTCGCTTGATTGTTTCGTTTTTTTAACTTTTTTTTATTTTTTTTGAAGATAATAACGAAGAGGAGATTTCGCCATTGTTGCTGAATTTCGAGTTTCGCATTGTTGCAGCTCGAGCTTTCTCGCTATTTCTTCGTTAATCTTTGCCATTGAGAAGTAGATCGAAGGAGAGAGAGGAGTTCGAAGGAGAGAGGAGTTCGGTTGACCCGGACTGCACCGAAACCGCACCGCACCACACCACCGACCTCTAATGCTCATCTTCTCAGTCCATATCTTATTTTATTTTCGCAATAGTTTTTTATTTTCGTGATTTTTTGTTAATGGGTGGTTGTAATTTTAGGTTGTAATTTTTTTTTGGGATTTTTTTCATTTTTATTTTGTTTAGAATCAATATGATGTTAGGGTTTCTGATTTTTAATTTTCATGTATTTTATATTTTTTTTATCTGTTCGATTTTGTGTATATGATATGTTAATATAAAAAATATGTTTTTATCATTAGCTTGTGTTTTATTTTTTTCCTACATCTTTTTTCTTTCAAATTTGATGGTAAAATGCAAAAAAAAAAAAAAAAAAAATTCACCTGTACCAGTCCCTATTGCTGCGGTTTTGGTCAACAACCGCAGCAATAGGCCTACCTATTGCTGCGGTTCCTATCCAAAACCGCATCAATACGTTATATTTTTTAATAAAAAATAATCATATTGCTGCGGTTTTGGCTAGAAACCGCAGCAATAGGTCTATCTATTGCTGCGGTCAAAAACCGCATCAATAGGTTAATTACCTATTGCTGCGCCTTTAATTGCTGCGCGGCCAAAACCGCCGCAATAGGCCACTTAATGACCGCAGCAATAAACATTTATTCTACTAGTGACGACATCGAGACAGTTAGCAAAATTTAGAAGCGCAAAAGCAGATGTGTTCCATGCATCGTGATGCGTGCTTCGCAATAGGCATGCACGCAGTGCATCCTCTAATAATCTTATCCAGTTTGTTCCGTTTTTCCTTAACCCGATTTTTAACACACTTCCCTACTACTAAAACTTTCAACTAGAAGAATCGTTTTTCAGTTCTCACTTTGGAATTTCGGAGGGTAAGTGAAAAATCTAGCCAGGTAAAAGAATTTGGAACAGGAATGTTAAAAACTCCAAAATTTCAAAAAAATGTTAACGATTTTAATTTAAATATACATTATATGTATATGTATTTATATATTTTATACTAAAATATTTTTTGGACTAGATTGGAATCCAAAGGGGTGAGTCCAAATCTAGTCCGAAAATATTTGGACTCAGATATTTGAGTCCGAGTCCAGTCCAAATATTTTTCAGTCCATTCTATGGATTGGACTCTAGACTTTTCGCAGTCCACTTACATTCCTAGCTGTTTATGAGCCGGCCAAATTAAGGAAAAGAAGAGAGAAGATCATCCCATTCTTCACACAAAAATACACCCCTTTTTTCTACTTTTCCACTCTAAAATATCCTTCTTTTTCTTGTTACGTTTTTGGATTTCTACGTACGTGAATTATCAAACAAGTAGAAGAATGTTAGATTGATTTGGCTTTATTACTCTAGTTAGACCAGGTAACTAACGATGACCCTAGATCAATTCACATTAGTATCGGAATTATAATAGTTTTAATTGTTGAGTTTATGAGATTATTTTTGGATTATTTTAATTGGGTATTTAGTTAATTTTAACCTTTATTTAGAGTGACATTTTCACCAAACGATATTTCCACTATCTTCATTTCTTTAATAAAATGATCTATTTTGTTCATAAAAAGACGAAGTGTTACAAAAACAATTGTTTAGCTAAAACTTAAACAAGAGATAGAATTAAAGAGTGGGGAGCCTCGAAATCAAAGACATGTCTCAAATAGATTCTTGGAACAAAATTTAGCTAACTAAAATTCAGAATATAGCAATATACATTAATACGTTATCTAGCTTTCATACCGTACCTGAACTTGTTTTGCAAAAGTGCATGCATAGTTTTTCTTGATCTTCATATTTTTTTTCGAATAAAAAAAACTCCAATATATGTTCTACAAGATAAGAACAATATCCCCTCAAAAAAAGAAAAGAAAAGCAAAAGAACAATATCAAGCGATCGAACATGAACTTGTGCATGAGATGTGCAAAAACATGAAGTGTATCCAAAGATTTTTAGCATGAAAGCTAGTAATTGCATCGATAAGGATGTCGGCGTACGAGTAATCAGCCAACCAATAGCAATGGCAAATTGGCAATAAGCATTCGAATGTATATCGTTCTCAATTCTCATAAACGTCTTGGGTGACGTGTCTAATGCACAAAACCAGTCCTTTGTTTTTTTTGGATAAAAAATACAACTATACAAGTCGTCTTATACTCTTCAGTTTTGACTTTTTTTTTTACGGGAGTTTTGACTTTGAATAGTCTATGGTTTAGACTGCATGCGGTTTTCTTTTAGAATTTTCGAGCATAACGAGTTATAAAAATGTCTTGCTCTTTGACTCTTTGTGCATATAACTAATTATATAAGGCCCTCAAATAATACCTTAATCTGACATAATTTACTGTTTAGTACTTCCTCAGTTCACTGTCATTGCAACACTTAAGTTTGTAGAAATATAACTCATGGCACCACCTACCACTCTTACATCACTAGCCGAAGATGGTAAAGTTGAAAATAGGTTCATAGTGGACGAAGATGAACGTCCTAAGGTTGCGTATAACCAATTTAGCGACGAAATCCCGGTGATCTCCCTCAATGGAATTGAGGACGATTCGCCAGGAGGACGAAGAGAGGTTATATGCAAGAAAATAGTTCAAGCCTGTGAAGTGTGGGGGATGTTTCAAGTGGTGGATCATGGAATTGATCCTAAACTTGTGGACAATATGGCTAGTTTGTCTAGGCAATTTTTTGCATTGCCCGCTGAAGAGAAATTGAGGTATGATATGAAGAATGAGTTCCATAAAGGTGGTTTTCTTGTATCAAGTCATCTCAAGGTATCCTCTACCTCTCTCTTTTATGTACTCATGCTGTCCATGCAATTTTTTTTTTGTTTGCGGTTCAAATAATTGCAATTTAACATGTTAATGCCGTTGATGAACATATATATTAGCTTTTTAAGGTGTAGAAATGATAAAACACGATACTTCGTGTAACTAATACACCTTCATTTACCTGAAAAAGCGGGTGTTGTGTCGTGTCCGACACGGTATTTCATTTAGGTACTTCTTTTTAAACTAAAAACTTGACTTTTTTCAACAAAATAGTCGAGTCGGACACTTAGACACATTATCCGAGTAGACACTTAATCTACGTTTGAGTAACATAGGTGTCATAGATGTTTTCACTAAAATAATCCAAACCAAAGTGATAGAGAATAAGATACTATGTCCGTCATAAAAGGACTTGAACACTTGTTGTTGTAGTGTATTTATCAAATTTTGGTCTATTAAAAGGTAGATATGATATAAAGTACTGGATTATTTTCTATTAAAAGAAAGGAAAGTTCAATACTTTTTAATTGATAGAGGTAGCTGGCAAATAGAGTATTAGATTTTATATATAATATTATGAGACAAACAAAAGAGGAAAGTGTTAAAACTTAAGATGAATGTGGGAGGGAGGAATTATATACAATTACACAAAAATATATCTCGACAAAATAATACAGAGAATATTATTTTCTATCACAAAAAAGGCAGAAACTAAATTTAAAAATATCATATTGGAGATGCACGGATTGTTGAATTTAAGAGAAGTGGAAGCAAGAGATAATAGGTAATGAAACTACTACTTGCTCACTTCATAAGTGGAAAGTACATGACAATTTATAGAACTACAAAATAAACAACTAAAGCTAAAAAACAGGAACCATATCCCTATATATACCTAAGAATTCTAACACCCACTAACCTCATGCTCCAAATTATAAGGAACTAATATTTTGAATCAGTCAATTAAACCAACAAGGATCTAACTTTAAGGGATGAAGCTTTTGGTTCTCAAAAATTTCAATCTCAAAAAGTCAAAAACATCCAATGAAAGTCGAGAAAGGAAGACATCTAAGAAACTTCCATAGTTCCATGGCTACCTTCTTCCACCTCTCTCCTCCCATGGATCTCTCCACCTGCATTAATTCAGCATATTCTTTAGTTTTGATTCTCTAAGAAACACCCATGGCCACTATTTGTTGGAACATTTATAGGGTAATGGGTTTTATAAGCTCATATGTAACTATACTATAAGAGGAGGAGGTCTAGTATGCTAAGATTAGAATGCACAAAATCACGTGGAGTAATCAAGCAAAACAGAAGGTTGGTCGCGAGTCGCGACATCCGTCGCGGGTCGCGACCAGGGGGCCGTCGTGGGTCGCGACACCTGTCGCGGGTCGCGACCAGTGCATTTTCGCGACTCGCGATCTGTATCGCTGGTCGCGACGTGTATTCTGTTTTGGGCGTGAAATTTTGCGTGGACGGTTTATAACCGTTGTACTGCATACGTTTTCCGTTTAATGATGATTAAGTATTCTTAATCAGGGGATTAAAGGGAGATCAATGCTGTAACAGCTCTAATCAAGAGGGAATATGTTATATGACCCTTGTCATTTCATATGAGATGAAAGGTGAAAAAAAACAGTTTTTGAGATTCTAAGAGACTTGCTTTGCTTGAGAGAAAACTTGCTACTTTCTCTCTAGTGTTCTTCACAAACTACAAACTCAAAGTTCTTGTTGATTCACATAGAAGATCATCTTGTGAATTGTTTCTCTCCATTGTATCTCATTAGTTATTTCGTGTTAACCCGGTGATCCTAGAGGGGCGAAATTAAACTAATAGGAAAGCGTAGTTTCCGTGCCTTGGAGTGGTGTATCCGGTTCCCTTGTTTGATCTCACATCTAACACTATCTTAGTTTCAGATTATTTGGTTCTCTACTTCTCTCCACCTGCATGATATTCACTCCAATGACTCCATCCCTCTTCTTCGAATTTGTGGCTGGCCGGACCGTCTCAGTCATTTTCTTGACTGCGCATGTTTTGTATTTCGTCATTTTACATCAGCATGTTTGATCATTTTTCCTAAAAAAATGTTTAATCATTTCTCACCAAAAATCTATTCACACCAACTTTTTCAAAATAAGATTTTGAGATCCAAATCTCTCTTCTTAACCTAAACATCAATATAAGAAAATTTGACTGTTCCATCCGCTAAAAGAAATTATAATCTATATTTTATATTCAATTATTATCTAATGTCTATCAAACAGTTTCATGTTTGTCTTGCATGTATCGTCTCCCATCATCTGGGACCTAGCTGAAAAGTCCAACTGTGAATTTGTGATAAGGTGTAGGGAACTCTACTAAAGTACTCCCTCTATTTTTTTTTAGGGGAGGGGAAATTATCAATAATAAAACGTCATACGACATCTACAAGTATGCGACATTAACAATTCTTACTCTCTCTCTCTCTTTATTTGTTCTTCCTACTTTGACTTTTTTCTCTCTCTAGAAAAAAAATTATAAATAGGAAGAACATTTAAAGAGGGGTACAATTATCTTTCATCCCAAAAAAAGAGAAAATTAAATAGTACTCCATATATTTCTTTTTGTTCTTCCTATTTTGACTTTTACGTTTGTCAATGCACGTCTTTGACCTTATATATCTTTCATTGTGTATTAGTAAAAATTATAATGATTAAATATTAATAAAGTACTCATTGAGACGAATCAAACAAGACGATTCTCTCCAATTGTAAATAGTGTCAAGATTCTAAATAGGAATAATAAAAATAAACGGAGGGAGTACTAATATCATATTTTTCCGCTAAGTGTAATATTGGAGTAGTAACTATTGTTAATATTTGATAAATTTGTTAGAAATTACTCTCTCTGTTTTCTCACTTGGAATCTTGATACTATTCACAATTAGAGAGAATCTTTTTAATTTTTCTCAATTTATAAGAAAAAATATAGTCATGTGGGGTCTTGTTTGATTCGTCTGAATGAGTATTTTATTAATATTCAATTATTATAATTTTTACTAATATGTAATGAAAGATATTTAAGGTAGAATAAGTGCATTAGCAAACGTGCAAAGTCAAAGTAGGAAAGATAAAAAAATACAGAGGGAGTGCCTTATAAAATAATGAAACACTTTTAAAAGAAAAATACTACTTTGTAAAAAAATGTTATATGAAACTATATATTAATTAACAATTGTTGTAAAAAAAACTAGCTTTTGCTAGATTTGACTCACGTTGACTTTTTCTTTTTCCTTTTCTTTTCCATTTATTTTAACTGAAATTTGCCAAGTGACTAAATTACAATATCAATCTTTAAAGGATGATGAAAAAGCTGTGTGCAATTGGAGGGAAAAGAGCAAAAAAAAAAAAAAAGTTCAATACGCTGGAAAAGTAGGTAAATAGTTAAAATATTTTTTTGATAATAACCACTTAATGTTTTACCACTTTGAGAATAATTACCTTATACTTTTTTATTTTACCATCTTAACTTTACTAACTTCTTTAATTTTACTACCACTTAATGTTTTCCGTTTATTTTTCCATCCAACGTGGCCCCACTTATTGATTTCCCTCATTTTCATCCTGTAGCTCTATGATTCTTCCATTACTCCTCAAACCTTGTCCAATGTCTCTCAATTGTAAAAATTCTTCCAACTAAATCTACAATTAAGAGAGGAAAAATTCTTATATTGATTTTGTAATTCGATCTAGGATGAAATTTCAAAGATTATCCGGACATTTCGAGGAGGGATAGAGAGGAAGAAAAGGGGGGAAACAAAATTTTGGACGAAAAGTGTTAAGTAATAACGAAATTTAAGAAGTTCGTAAAGTTAAGGTGGTAAAATATATAAAAAAAAAGTAGAAGTTGGTTATTTTAAAATGGGTAAACGATAAGGTAATTATATAAAAAAAAATCCTAGTTAAATTTTAAGTGAAGGTAAGTTCATACAACATTTTTGTTTTGAAAGTTAATTTATTACAACTTTTTTTTTCATAAAGTACTTTTCACATAAACTTTTTTTTAAAAGATAATTTCTAATAAAATTTCCTTAATATTTTTTTTTTCTGTGCAATTAATATTTAGTTTGCAGTAGTTGAAGTAAGAAATAAGAGTACCCATAAAAAGTCATAATAGTGTATTGATCAATATTTTACTATTGATTGCGCCTCTGAATTCTCGACCATATTTAGCTATCACTTGACTTGCCAGTTGCCACCTTTATTGACCCAACATATATCAGGGTAGATAAAGACCAGGAAAAATTTAAAGACCAACTTCGTATAAATATTATTTTCTTTTGATTACATTCAAAGTTATAAGTGATCTCCAACTTTTTGGACATTTTTTGGGACCACTGTGCGTATGTGAGTATTGAAATCTCACTTGGACAATACGTTTTAAATTTTGGTTTATTTTAGGTTCATCCAAAAATGGGATTTATACAAGAAAATGATACAAAATTCTGATTCTAATTCTAATTTCAGCTAAAAAAAATTTATTCATATTACAAGATTAGACCTATTAAAATATGACCTAACCCGAGAATCCGACCCTGTTATCTTGGATTTTGGCCAAGATTTTTCAACCGAAATGATCCGAACCCGATGAACCTTGAGATTTTGGATTAAGGTTGGGGTTGAACGCGGCCCACCCAATTGACCCGAAATTCTATTTAAATTTTAAAGAATAGTATATTTTAAATGTAAAATATATTATTTTAAATAATATAACTAATAAATAATCGAACATGTATTTAGATGAAATGAACGTTTACTTTCACATCAATTTCAATATCTTTGATTTGTATGATAAAAGATCGTTTACAATATCATGGTTGATCTAAATTTTACCAATTTTGTTGGTTTATATCATATATATATATATATATATATATATATATATATATATATATATATATATATATATATATATATATATATATATATATATATATATATATATATATATATATATATATATATATATATATATATATATGTTAATAATATGATCGTTATATCATACAAAATATGAAATAGTAGTTGTATAAATATAAACACTCATCCTTTCAAAAAAAAATATAAACACTCATATTACTATATGAAAAATAGAAAAAAAAAATTGATAAAAAGGTGTCTCAGACTAGTATTTTGATCTAACCAACTCGCAACCCGTATTACCCACCCAAGAATACACTTGATCCATATTTGACTCGACCCGTATGTACCGAACCCATAATCCACCCACTCGATCGACCTATTAGACCGGTCTATACAAGATACATACATAGTACTTATATAAATTGGTAATTGTCTCTTCAATGTATTTGTGTTATGATATACTAGCTTTTGTTTTTATATAAGCTATACAATTTAACTTTCACACTTGTCATTGCACAACTTTGACCATTAATATCAATAATTATAAATAAGTAACAATCATAAAAAATTGATATTTTAAAAATATATGTTGAATCTAACAAGATCCCATATGATTATTTTTTCCTTATGTATAAATTGTAAAAGATGGTCAAATTAAAGTGTCAAAACACAAGAGGTGTAGGAATAAAAACACAGGCTATATAGGGATAGACTAATACTTTTAGATAGCCCTTGTATAAGGAGAAAGATAGAGATCAGAAAATCGAGTGACTCATGTGATAAAATGAGATATGAAGAGAGTAATACCCTCATGATTTTTTTAAAAGGGATTTAGCAAGCTACTTATACCAACAGTATGCATCTTTCTTTTAGGGAGCTCATTTATTTCCTACGTTACTCCAAAGTTAAGCGTGATGGGTTGGGAGTAGTCTTGGGATTATGACCTCCTGTGATGTTTATCAGGGTGCGCATGAGTAAGGAGAAAATGCGATGGAAGAACTTGTGTTGATTTGTGAGGACACTTGTTGGCTCTAGATGCGCATTGATGACGATAGACTCGACTCCGTCAGGAGTCGGGGTGCTACAAAGAGTTTCCTATAACCCAGAAAAGTGCTACAATTACTTTGCAACTTTCATAAATGGATAATGTTACATAAATTCTAAAGCAAAATAACTTTTAGTTGAATTTTGTTAAATAAATATAATCCCCGTTTCAATGTAGCCTACTATTATTATACAAATAAAAACATAATTAATCACCTAAAATCCATTTTTACGCAGAATCATATATTATCTTTTTGGCACACAATTTCAGGAGAGAATCAGAGAATACATTTTATTTTGTTAGACCTCAATTTTGAAAAATATAGTAATAACGTAAGCATTCGGTAAATAGAGAGAATATCGAGGACCTCTTTTCCCTTTTATGGTAAGGAGAAAGATACTAAGAACATCAATCAAGATGACCCAAAATAAAAGATCATCCACTTTTCTCTCCTATTTCTCTTTCTAAAAATATCACTCCCACAATATTTTCTGACCTCCCTCCTTAACAGTGAATAGTACAAAAGATCATCCCAATAAATAGAAAATGATGCCATGAAATTGAACAGAAACTACAACTTCTTCATATTCTTGGAATGAAAAGTGAACATAAACTTAAAATAAACATAAACATAAACTTAACTTAACTTAAACTTAAAATGAACTACACTAAACATAAACTAAACTTAAACTTAAACCATTTCACACCATTTTGTAGGTCTGAAACCTTGTTGTTACTTGTTGCACTATCGCATCCTCAAATGGTAAGCGATTTTCCATCATAAACAATATAGTATGCCCCAATTTTTGCGATATTATTGCAAGTTCAAGCTCCTGGTTTCCAACTTCATTTACTTTTTCTTCAGAGCCACCTTTTCTTTTTGGACCTTCAACCTCTCCTTTTCTCTTTCAGCATCTCCACTTCTAGACTTTGAATGGAGCTGAAGTCTCTCATTAAATGAATTGAGACACTCAATTATTTCACCAGCCACCTCTTGAGTTTGGATTTTGCCTTCTTCACACCATAGGGTCATTTTTCCACTTCACCTCCTTCACCACTAGTAGGTGTGTCTGATATTGACTCACTTCCTTCAAATCTTGGCCTTTTACTACTACTCCTGCTTCCACGTGAATCCACTTTTTCTTGTGGAGCTTTGGGACGACCACGAGAATTTTTCATTGAATTTTTTTATTATTATGGCCCTCCATTTAGGAAATCTTTACAACTGTACCTAAGCATGTTCGAGAAGGAACCTAGTATGTGTTCCTATTGTGCAATAAATGAGCTTCTCGAAGAACATCATAGTCATTTTTACCAATCCTCTTTCTTGCAAGAGCTACACCATAAAATGCGGCCTACCTTAAAACTGGTGGAGCAAGTCTACCCTAACAACCTTTCACCATGTCCACATTTCTTGGAGCACTTTCTATTGGGTTGGCTTGTCTCCCCGCGTTGAAAGCTTCACAAACTTTTCCAGAGAAGACGCCTTTCTTTTGACTCATCCCGGCCACCTTATCAAGAGAAGTGCTCATAAATGCTGAAATAAGGTTTTCATCCTCAAATGGATCCCAAACTCTCTTACCACTAACATTGGATTATGGAGTGGGTTGGATTTTCGATTGCGAGAGCGGTGGCTAAGAGAGAGAAGGCGATACTAATTATGAAAATGATTGAGTTGGCCGAACAAACTCTTCATCATCATCATCTTCTTGGTATCGACCATCTTCATCATCACTATAAACCTCATGGTTTGGAGAAGAATTTTCTTGATATTGAGAAAATCCATAATCATAATCAGATTGATGATATGAAAGGTATCATTTTCAGATGGATATTCATGGTAAAGATTATCATATTGAGGAGAATAAATTTGTGAATTTTCACCTCTTTGATTCGTAATTATTTGAGATGGTGGCCTCGACGATAATTTGAATGATTTTAAGGAATATCTTAGCGATTCTTTTGTCTGAACATTTGGTTTTTTGAGTGATTTTAATTTGCTATGAATGCTTCCCATAATAGGATTATTGGAATCCATAATTATAATGATTTTTAACAACAACAAAATTGGAAGAGTATTAAAATGAAATGAATAAAGTAGAGAAAAGTAGTAGAAATGGAGAGACTTGAGCGTATCTAATTTATTGCAATATAAGTGTCTATTTGTAGAACTCGAAAAAATAGAGTCGTTGGTATTTTTTTACTTTGTATTATTTAAAATATAACCGTTGCAATATTTACAATTGATATATTTTATCTGCCAATGAAACTAAGCCAAGTGTCCCAACAGCAGGCGGCGCCTGTTGTCCTCCTTTTTTTGGCCAACACAACATCAAAACACGTCGTTTTCACGTTGAGCTGACTAATAAAAATTTAACTTTTTGGACCAGACCAGTGGGCCCCACCCCACTATTGGTCGAGAAACCAATAGTCCCAACCATGTTTTTCTCTCCAAACGACCCATAATCTTTGTTTGGGCCACCATTAAGGATCAAAATTTATAGTTGTCTTCACAATCTTTATTTTCGTTCACCATTAATCATGCTCTAACTAAACTTGAAGCGTACAGTTTTCTTAAGCATACCTTACGGAGCTTTTTTTTTTTTTTTTGGCAATGGAAAAGAAACACATTACTAGTACAGACTACATAGTAGGCCTTTTCCTGGCTTCAGTAGCCAACAAATGGGCCGGATCAACCAAACATCTACTAACCTTCGCAATAGAACAAAAAGAAAATAAGGCAGCAACATGATAAATATTACGAACTAAAGATCGAAAGTGGATATCCGTGGCATCAGGATGTTGTAGGGCCTCCACAGCAACCGAGGAATCCGTCCGAACAACCAACGAAGCAACACGACCTTTAGCTTGATCGAGAATTGTCCAGATAGCTAGTAGTTCTGCATGAGTGGGAGAGAGCGCATACACCATATTCACTCCTGTTTGAGGGAGGACCGCACACAAGGAAACCCACGCAACAGTAGCAACAACCATGGGGCTGGACTTACTCGCTTTCCAAGCACCATCCACCAACACAATGGATGTTGGATAAACAGGTTTACCCAAACTCCAAATGTGTGTATCCTTGCATAGCTCGAGTAGGGGCACTATGAGAACCTTCAAAAGAAAGGTAATTCTTGCACCACCTCTGACTATTCTCCAAAATACGACTTATAAGTTGTTGTGGAGAAAACGTGCCGCGATCAAATAAAGCATCATTACGCTGGCACCACAAACTCCATAAAATAACAACAAAGGATGCCACCCGTTGCTCCCGATCCCGCTTCAACGTACCTGCATGGCTGCATCACACCAAAAATAAAGAAGGTAATTCCTTACCCAGTCACTAAGAGGGATATTGATGGCCGAGTGCGTACGGATGCCCAAGCAAGTTATGGTCATATCTATTGCTATATTTTGTTTTTCCGGAAGGTACAAGCACTAGTGGCTATTCCGTGACTGACCCACCTATCTCACATTTATAAGTCAACTCATTTACAAGTCTAGCTTGTAATCAGAAAAAAGAGAGATAAACAAATTAAAAGCACAAGTACTAGGACTCAAACAGTCAAACTTGAGACTTCCAAGTCAGTACGTGGATTTCCCACAACTCGACTAAACATATTTGCTTGGTCATATGTCTTTTTTTTTTTTTGACAACGAAATGGTCATATGTCTATTGCTATAGCCTATACGGAAGGAGCAATCACCCACAAGTGACATAAACTATTTCTATCCAAACTGAATATTATTATTAGGATTTTTCTAACCTATATTTACCTATACCACAAGGCATAGGTTAAGAGCATCAAAATTACCATGTAAGATATCATTACAAAATCTTTCCATTTTAAAGAATTCAATCAAACTAAATATCTTACATAATTCACTCTATCTTTGGTATCTATCCTTATTTATTATCCCCAAATAGAATATTGCTATATTATATATTTTTAATGAAATCTTGAAATTTTAGGTTATCCCTTGTGGTAGAGGTTAGAAAATTCATTATTATTAATAGAAACTGGAGACATTAATTATTTAAAGCTTATATGGCTGAAAACTTTATATAGATATTAGAAAATTTTAGTTTAAACTACCATTCTTTTATCACATTTTTTAAATAACCATATTTTTATTTCCTTTGTATATTTAATTTAGGGAAATTCCCAATGGTAGACTCCTATTTTTTAAGATTCTCAATGGTAGATTCAACTTATTTTTTTTCTCATTGCTAGGCTTCAACTATTATTTATTTACTAAATGTGGCATTAGTGATAATTTTCCGTTAACAATTGGATTTTGACGTTAGTTAGGCTTTAACCCCCTTAAGTTAACTATGTTAAACCTAATTTAGCCTCTTTTCTTTTCTTTTTTTACTGCTGCCACACTTCCGTTTCATTTACCCTCCTCTTCAAAACTCTTCATCTTCCCTATTGAAACACTCATCATTCAATCGCAACAGGGTTTCTTTTTAGAATTCAATTGTAATAGAAATTTCTTTTTCTCAATTAAACGCAAGGAAGTAAGGTATAACTCTACATCTCCCCACGAATTAATAAATCAATTCCAGCGTGGTACTGGTTAAAATTCTCTCCATGGTATTTTAGTTTTCTTTGCACATATAGTAGTTTGGGTGCAGTGGCTTTCCATATGCCAACTGGGGAAGAAAGGGGGAGTGTATACAGCAGTGATAATGAGCTTAATAATTTTTTGTTTGACATGGTTGACTAGTTGTGAGCTTATGTGTCTAGCTTTTGTGGCTTTTATATCATGAACAGATATAGGAAAAGCACATTTTTCTATTGTTTGCTGGACTACGTTGGTGTGGCATGGCATGTTCTCAAGTGTTCTTTTTATCATAGAAAATCAATTTAGATAGCTAAATACTGTACTACTCCTAGGTGTAGTAAAAATTAGGAGGAAAAGCATTAAAAGCTTGCTTTTGCCTTAAGTAACAAGTCCAAACATTGATTGTTCATGCGTATATACTACTAGATTAACAAGTCCAAACATTTCATTAATTCATTCTTTTTATGATCTAGACAGCTTAACATGAAATTAAAGTTTAACATAAGTATTAGAATTAAACATGAAATTAAACTTTAAGCCTCATTAATGCTACATTTGGGTAAATTAGAAAAGTTGAGGCCTAGCAATGGGAAAAAAAAAAGTTGAATCTACCATTGAGAATCTTAAAAAATAGGAGCCTACCATTGGGAATTTCCCTTTAATTTAACTATTTTTTTGTTCCTAAACTATTGGTTTTGCTACCCTTGATAGATTTAACTACGTTTCTTGTTATTATTAAGTACATATCCATAAGGTTGACATAATCACTGATGTTGGCTTATTTTTGTTTGGGGTTAATCAGAATGAAGTAGTAGCGAATTGGCGTGAAATGATGGCGTTCATCCCATACCCAATAAAAGACATAGACTACACAAGGTGGCCTGATCAGCCCAAAGAATGGCGGGCTGTAACTGAAGCCTATAGTGAGAAAATGATGGGTCTTGGAGCCCAGCTTCTAGGGGTCTTATCTGAGGCAATGGGCCTAGAAAGGAACGCCATAAAAAAGGCCTGCAAAGAGATGGCCCAACGAATGTCGGTAAATTACTACCCAGAATGCCCGGAACCCGATATTACAATTGGGCTTACAAGACATTTTGATCCAAGCACAATCACTATTCTTCTACAAGATGAGGTCGGTGGACTTCAGACTACTAAGGATGATGGGAAAAATTGGATAACAGTTCAACCAATTGAAGGGGCTTTTGTTGTCAACCTTGGTAACCATGCATACGTAAGTTTTTCGTCATTTTAATTTTTGTTTTAGAATCGTGAAACGGGTACATATTTGAGGTCATTTTGGCAAAATTCTTACCTTAAATCCTTCATTGATCCGCTTATCCTGATTAGGTTTAGACAAGATCATTCACCTTACCATATTTTTTAAAAAAGTACGTATACTTTCTTCTTCTACTTCTAACACACTCTCTATCTTTTTTTATTTTATTTTCTGGGTTGAGCAGTATCTTAGCAACGGAAGATTCAAGAGCGCAGATCATCGAGCAGTGGTGAATTATAAGCGTAGTCGATTGTCAATTGCGTCATTCATAAATGGAGACAAAGAGTCGATTGTGTATCCCCTTAAGATTGAGGAGGGAGAGAAGGCGGTTTTGGATGAGCCTATGACATTTGCTGAGATGTATAGGAAGCATTTTATTGACCAAGTTGAGCAAGCCAAGATGAGGCAATTGGCTAAGGAGCAAAAACGTTTGGAAGGAGGACTTTAAAACATGCGAATGAAGGAAAAGATATTAAATCTTTGAAAACACAATCTAACATTTGAAGGAAGATCATGGATGGCTTTCAGTTGAAGATTTACTGTATAATAGATAATTAATAATTATTTCAAAACTATAGCTTTTTTAATGCATAATATATAGTGAGTGTTCTTGTATTAATTAACGGAAGTGTTCGTGGGATTATACGGTGATTTTCGAATTAAAAACTTATATTGATGATAGTGAGTGTTCATGAATTGATAAATAAAAGTGTCCTTAGAATTATATGTTGCTTTTCGAATTAAGAACTTGTATTGATAGTAGTAAGTGTTCCATTGATAAACAAAAGTGTCCTGGGATTATATGGTGATTCTCGAATTAAATACTTGTAACATCCCATTCAAAAGTGTATTCCAGATACTTAAGCAATAAAAGATCATATATTTTAGGCTAAGGTCGAAACTACCAGGAACACCTCATCCTGTACATCATAAGGGTCGGGCAACAATAGACCCTACAATAGCCTCAGCGAGAGACATCTCGGAGACCATTTGGTTAAGCCCAAAGCACGGCTCCTCAGTAGAATACTTAGTCAGGATCCCCCCAGTCGACGCCATAGTACGCATACACGAATATTTGACGAAATCCCTTCTAAATGGAAGGGAGAGAGGTGGCGATCTTATATTAGTCCAACATTGGAAACGATACCATTCGGGACCGTGCCTGTCCACGAGACCGACCACTAGGGTGAACATGTTTCTCCAGAAGCACAGACTAGGCGCCACCTTGATAGGTTGTCGTACACCTGTCAAAAATAATTCCTGCAAAACCTTCTAACAATGTAGTAGGGTAAGTAGGGTCGAATCCACAGAGAGATGGTTGTTTTAATCTAGCTTCTAAGGTATGGAGAAACTAAGCAAGATAAAAAATATTATAATTAAGGTTCTAAACTATGAAAATCAAACTAAAAGAATCTAGGGCAATGGTTCACCATGTTTTTATAACTATAATCTATCAAAATATCATCAATAGTTCAATTAATCATATATCTAGAGCACAGGTTAATCCTACGGTAGGATCTTAACGCTCTCAAATCAACCTATGCAGTACGATCGCTAACATAATCAGATTTGCTAATTGTAGGCAAGGCTCTAAAAAGCACTATCTCTCGATCTACGACTCTTTATTCGCAAGTTTAATCAGACGATTGATCAGGTTGCAAGATTAACAATAAAAACACTAATCAATTAGAAATATCAACGACTAATCAAATCATCAATATACATCAATCAGGATTCATAGTATATAAACATGGATTCCCAACCCTATAATTAAAAACTACTCAATCATGAAATAAATAACAAAATCTAAATCTACAAAGGAAAACATAATGAAAGAAATCAATGAAACAAAGATAATGAAGATAATAAACTCATGAATTAAAGATGAAGAATAAAAACTAGGGTTTACTAGAAAGTTAGAGAGAGAAAAGAAGAAAACTCAAACTAGAACTAAGACTAAAAAAAATAACGTAATAGGGAGGAGAGAAAGAAGAGAGTTGAACCTAATCTAATTAATACTAAGTAACCTAATATGACTAGAAAAGTACTCCCTCCGTCCCTAAATAGAGTGCCCATTTTTTTTGGGCACAAGTATTAAGAAGAAATCATGTGTAGGACCTTAGTTGTATTAAATCATAATTAAATATAGAAGTTGGTACACTTTTTATGAATTGCTTATTAAGAAGAGAGAATGTGAGCCATATGGGAAAGTGGGTGATATTATAAAAGTTGAAAGCAAACTAATATTTTAATTGGTGGACCCATACCAAATAAGGAAATGGGAAATCTATTTGGGACAAACATAAATGGAAAATGGGCACTCTATTTAGGGACGGAGGGAGTAATTTACAAAGATAAGGAAAGTCGAAATATCATTAAATGGGAGAAATTAATGATCCGCGCGTACGAAAACAGATTCCAGCAGAAACAGCCCGAACTTCCGAAAGGCATAACTCCTTGACTAGAAGTGTCCTCGGGGCGTGCCATCTATCGTTGGAAAGCTCTTTAAGTCTAGTTTCCAAATATGGTGGAATTATTCAATTCTCAAAAGCATATCAAAAGTTATGATCATAAGAGTAGACGTGACTCCTTTTTCACATTTCTTCTAATGATTTTCCACTTTGTTTTCGCTCAAACTCGTACTAATTATACTTCAAACGTTCTTTACGCAATGTATGTTCCTTCCAAATGCTCCTAATCCTCAAGTTTGGCTAATCATACTCCAAATACGTTCTCAATACCTGAAATCCATCAAAAATAAGAAAACATACCGAATAGGAGTACAATAACATAACTTAAGATTATTATGCAAATATGAACCTAAATATGAAACTAAATGCTCTAAAATGCAACCTAAATGCACCTAAAAACTATACTCCCTCCGTCCCAGAATACTCTTTACACTTTCCTTTTTCATCTGTCCCAGAATACTCTTTACACTTCTATTTTTGGATATGACCCACTATTATTTTAATCCTTCTACCTTTTAAACATTGGCCCACACTCTCTCTCCTCCAAATAATATAATACCACTCCTATTACATACCAACTCTAACCATGACCCACATTCTCTCTCCTTAAAATAAAATAATACTACTTTTACTAACTACCAACTCCTATCACATCTACTTTTCAATAAAATAACAATTGATAACCAAACAACAACTTATCATCTAAAACTACGTGCCTTGATAAGTGTCAAGAGTATTTTGGGACGGAGGGAGTATATAAATATGACTTATCACACCCCAAGAAGGTTACATATGGCTAGAAAAGAATTCACTGTCAACCAACTCTTGGGAATTATTTGGGTTATTGTCAAGTTATAGGCAAGCAAAAGCTCCTTAATGAAGGATGAAGAGGAAACCTAAGGCCCATAGCAAGGCTCGCTACATATACCGAGATGCATCCTGAGGAAGGCATTAAGATAGTGTCGGTATTATTGGGCCTATAAACCAGAAAAGGGTCCTTAATCCAATACTTGGTTCCGATGTGAGCCAAGTCCCGAAGCAATACATTCATTGAATTCAGGAGATAGAAAATAATTATGAGGTCCCTCCTCGGGAATCAATGGAGGATACGAAGCCCGCCCGACATGCTCGGTTGGTCTTCGGTGCTCCCCTCGCTCGTCATACTACACCATCAACAACATAACACTCTTAAGTAATTTCTCTTAGACGGGGAAAAAGTGACCGACATATCCCAAGGACTTGGGAAAACCCCCTCATCCTCTTCTTCAAAAGAATCCGAAGGGCTAGACAAAGGAACCACCTTGATTTCGACCAAGGGGTCAGCGCAAGGTACTCGTGTAATTATTTAAAGGCCCTCTTCCGCATAAACCTTATTGGAAATTTTTTAATCAGGTTGTGTGCAACAACCCGCATTTCTTAGCTGCTAGCTAATCACTCTTATTATTCATAAATCACAATTAACACTTAATAAATCTCGAATTTGCATTTACTCGCAGCGAAAATATGACCTTTATATGATCCTGGACCTGTGGGTTATGTCCCCACAAGGAAAATCCGGATATACAGGCAACCACATGGATTTTTAATAATAAAATCTCCAACATATAGTACAATAGAATACCAAAGAACTTTCCTAAAAACTATGCCATAATTTCCTTGATAGCTCACACAAATTCTTCAATAACACTTGTGGATCTTGATCCATTTCCTGAGCTTCCAAATATTTGCAAATTCACTAACAATGAACTCTGCCCCCATCAGGATAGGTTCCAAGAACAAAATCAGTTAAACAGAGTACATATTGTCCTTCCAAATTCTAATAATTTTGGATGGCTTAATACTTATTTGCATAGTTTAATATTTTTCTAAACATAGCCAGGTACATAATATTCAAAAGATAAATAAACAATGAGATTATACATTACACTTCGAAAAACAACTAGAAACTTATTCAAGATATTTAAAGGTAATTATATAAACTTATTGGATATCGATCAGAACATAATATTATATTATGCATAATAGCTATCTATGGAATATGAACTTATTTAGCTCATGAGCTTTCTTTAACCATAATTTCATGATATCCAAAGATATATACAATACTTGCTCAACCTATTAGGGGTTTCTGATGCGGACTTAGGGACATCAGTGGGTAATGGACCCTACCCGGATCCGTGGATCCAGATCCCTTTTTAGCGGATCTGGATCCTCAAATTTTGTACCCTACGGATCCGGGTAGGATATGGATCCAAACTTTTAAAAACGGATATGGATCGGGTCCTAAATTATTACCCGGATCCATATCCATTACCCGTTTTTGAAAGTGATTCTAGAATATATAATTAAAAGGGTAAAAATTAATGTTAAACTCTTAATGTCATTTATGCTCGGATTTGTTATATTAAGGTTGAATGCTTGTTTATTTCAACATCGACAAATGAAGATGCTAAATGGCGTTGTTTTGTTCTTTAAAATCTTTAATTATTGTGAAAATTAGAGTAGTTTGAAGAAAATAGATTAGGATCCATTGGATCTGGATCCTCAATTTTATTACCCAGTAGATCCGGGTCGGATCTGGATCCATGCTTGAAAAACGGATCTGGATCTGAATCCTATAGGATCCGGTCCATATCCTACCCGTTGACATCCCTAGATGCGGTATATACCTATTCTTAAGAAGCTTATGCGAAATCAAGTTTCATAGATAATCTCTTGTTCAAGAGTCATCAAGAATTACTAGCTTTTAATAAGTCTCATCTAAAATTTAGATCAGAGCACAATAAAAAAATTCTCATATATACTCACGTATTTGAATCATTTATGGAAAATATAATTTCAATAGAAATTTATGACTTCACCGAAAAAGAGAACACAAATAGAGAGAGAGGACTAGCTACACCACTTCCTTTAGACTTTTAGGGGCTCCCCACCTCTTAATGTTCTAGTAGCCCATGCTGGCATTGACTCTAAAATCCTCATCACATACTTCCCCAAGCATAATTGAAAGTTGAAACCCACCCAGAATACCTCCACTTAACATAGCCAGAATGATATCTGAGTTTCCAACTTTATTCCATTCATATTTCATATTCCTATAGCCTTACTATGCCATGATATACCTTCTACGTTTACCATTATTCAGGATTGTCTTATTTGTATTTCATGTTATAAATCAATATACAATGACTCAATTATTCTTGAAGTTTCCATTCCCAAATACATTAAACTTAACGTTAGGCTTCAACATATAATTCCCTTTAATAAAAAAAATTATAGCACTAAATCTTAAGCGCTCTGTTTCGTCTACTTGTCCGACAAGTAAACTAATAGATCTTGAGTGTTCTTCAGTTGGAGACTTGTGCAACAGATGTCTGAATCAACTTAGTCCAAGCCTGAGCTTCATTCCCGAACCTACAAAAAGGGACCCACCCTGGAGGTTTGGGTGGTGGTTCCCCCTCCGAAGCTTAAGTCAGGTATCAGGAGTGGTAAGAGAAAAAGTAGAGATAGAGAAAGAAAGTGAGAGAGTAGTTTTACAGAGTAACTTTGCACTGTTTGCATTGAATGATCTTTCTCCTGATTTCAGGGGTATTTATAGTGATAGCAAAAAGACAGCTAACCTTAAAATCTGACCTAGAATAGTGGCTTCTGATTGGCTGAAGAATCAGATCATGACACGTGGCAGGCCATGATTTGGGAGGGTTTATCAACCACTCTCTTGCAGCCACCTCACAGGGCGGCCTCTGACTTCCTTTTGGGCCAGAAAAGCAGCCTTTTGAACAATCTGAGCCTGGCCCAAAGGGTAGATCTTTTTCCTCTATTCATCAGGGGGACACGTGTATGGCTCAGATGAGTCCAAGTGTCGTTAGAGTAATCGTAGATTTTAGGCTACAACATTTGCCCCTAAAAGGGTTTTCACCGTTGGCCGATCTGACGGTTAAGACCCTTTTACCCAAGGTAGCTTCATTAGGCCCATCTGACGGTTAAGACTTTTTAACCCAAGGTAGCTTTATTTGAAATGAATGGAAGGACGCGTCTTTTCTGGGTTTTACCGGTCATATCCGACCGTTAGACCCTTTCTTCGGTCATTCTTGACCGGCTCCACAGGTTTCTTACTCCTCTATAAATAAACTTGGTGTGAAAACATTTGATCATTTCACACCTTGAACGAATTTTTCTAGAGAGAGAAGCTCTGCAAATTTTCTAGAGAGAGAGGGAGATCGTCCAGCTTCAGCATTCTTCACCGAATCGTCCAGGCGTTTTGGCAGGTATCTCTTCTTTGTTGTTTTCTTTCTTCTTTACTCTTTATTATTTATTAGAAAATCAATAAAATGGAATCTTCTTCGTCAAATAATCCTAGCCGACCAAGAACTTGTCTTGACCCTAGAACCGATACTTCTTCTTCGACACATTCTAGAGTTGGGCCTCTTCTGGCCGAGTATATATTTTTTTATTCTTTTGGCCGAGAAAGTCAGACGACCCAGTCTTTACCTGTGCAGGGTAATCTGACGCGCGTCAAGCAAACGACCCGTCTAAGACGAAAGGTAATAATCCCGCCAAATAGTTCAGATATGGAGGAATCTACTGGACGGATGCCCGATGAGGCAAGAGAGGTCCAAAGTGCTGAGGCTTTGGGCGGGCCCCCTTCGTCTGACCATAACTTAGAAGATTCCGAAATAAACCCTGAAAACAGTCCTTCCGGGAGGGACACCAACATCGAGGAAACCGGCGAAGATAATAACGGCAGTGGGTCTGAGGCTGCCGAAGAATCAGACGAGGCTTCCACTACCTCGTCGGAAATTAGAAGACGTTTAGGTCCTCTATCTGACCCCGGCTTTATTTTGGTCAACCGTAAATGGTTAGGGAAAATCGGACCAGACCCTAGCTATTTATCGTCCTATATGCCCATGCCGGGCTTATCCTTTGTAATCCCAAATAAGGATGCAACAATTTTGAGTGCCCCAAAGAACCACTTCGCCATCTACAAGCTGGCCCTGGACGCGGGGTTAAGGTTCCCCCTTCACGAGTTCATCGAACAAGTACTGAATTACTACCACATCGGCCATAATCAACTGGCTCCAAACGCTTGGCACAACGTCCTGACGTTCATTGCCGTCTGCGAGCTGCGCGGCCTAGCTCTTTCCCTTCAAGCCTTTACTCATATCCACTATGCTTCTAAGTTACCTGGGACCGTGGACGGGGCATGGCTCAGCATCTGCAACCATCCAGGTTTCATGACGGCTTGGGGCAAACCGTCAAAGATGCATGAATGGAAGGCCGACTAACGACTCTGCCATGGAGGGCTACCGGTTTTATATTCGGTCTGTCACAAACACTGGACGGAAGCAGTCCTGGCTTGAGTTGGAGGGCCACTTTGACGAGGAGGTTGTGGAGTACTTCAGAATAAAGGAGTACTCCAGGCCCGGCCACCGATCTTTTAAGGGACCGGCTAACTGGATACCCTTTAAAGAAATGTTTTACCACGATGACTTCTTGGTCGCGCCGGCCATGGCTGCGGTTGGCCGGAGATAGAGGTATACATTCAAAATCCTCCAAGTAAAACTCTTCGTCCATAATTCATTAGACTAACCAATTTTTTGTCTTCTTGCTGCAGACTCGGCCAAAACACGTCTCAAGACTTCTTGGACGGGAGACATAAGCATGTCTAAATTCACAGACAACTTGTGGAAGGAATATGTTAAGACCAGCGCCGAAAAAAGGGCTGAGAAACTGGTAATTTTTTTTTTTTGGACGAGAATCATTCTGGCTTGTCTGGAATTGGTATCCACCCTTGGACGAGAATTACCCAAAGAAGGAAAACGTCCACGCCTGGACGTTCACCTTTGGGACATACTCGTCGGAGATTTTTAAAGCCTTTGTACGAGTACCTTTCCCTGGACGAGGAGAGCTCGAAGAAGGAAAGCGTCCACGATTTGGACGGCAACCTTCTTGGGACCATTCTCGTCTGGGAGTCTTCTGGAGTCTTTGGACGAGTACCTTTCCCTGGACGAGGATGGCTCGAAGAAGGAAAGCGTCCATGATTTGGACGGCCACCTTCTTGGGACCATTCTCGTCTGGGAGTCTTCTGGAGTCTTTGGACGAGTACCTTTCCCTGGACGAGGATGGCTCGAAGAAGGAAAGCGTCCATGATTTGGACGGCCACCTTCTTGGGACTATTCTCGTCTGGGAGTCTTCTAAAGTCTTTGGACGAGTACCTTTTTCCTGGACGAGGATGGCTCGAAGAAGGAAAGCGTCCTTGATTTGGACGGCCACCTTCTTGGGACCATTCTCGTCTGAGAGTCTTCTAGAGACTTTGGACGAGTACCCTTTTTCCTGGACGAGGATGGCTCGAAGAAGGAAAGCGTCCATGATTTGGACGGCCACCTTCTTGGGACTATTCTCGTCTGGGAGTCTTCTGGAGTCTTTGGACGAGTACCTTTCCCTGGACGAGGATGGCTCGAAGAAGGAAAGCGTCCATGATTTGGACGGCCACCTTCTTGGGACTATTCTCGTCTGGGAGTCTTCTAAAGTCTTTGGACGAGTACCTTTCCTTGGACGAGGATGGCCCGAAGAAGGAAAGCGTCCTTGATTTGGACGACCACCTTCTTGGGACCATTCTCGTCTGAGAGTCTTCTAGAGACTTTGGACGAGTACCCTTTTTCCTGGACGAGGATGGCTCGAAGAAGGAAAGCGTCCATGATTTGGACGGCCACCTTCTTAGGACTATTCTCGTCTGAGAGTCTTCTAGAGACTTTGGACGAGTACCCTTTTTCCTGGACGAGGATGGCCCGAAGAAGGAAAGCGTCCATGATTTGGACGGCCACCTTCTTGGGACCATTCTCGTCTGGGAGTCTTCTAGAGACTTTGGACGAGTACCCTTTTTCCTGGACGAGGATGACTCGAAGAAGGAAAGCGTCCATGATTTGGACGGCCTTCAAGCTTAGTTAAGGAAAGGGTGAGTCTCATCCTTGTCTTTGGACGATCTTCGGACTCTCGTCCTGATTTTTGGACGGCCTTCAAGCTTAGTTAAGGAAAGGGTGAGTCTCATCCTTGTCATTGGACGATCTTCAGACTTTCCTCAAAGAAGCTAAGTATAATTGTGGCTCGTCCCTCAAACTTGACTAGTCCTAAAAGTTCGAAGGTTTTAGTTGTATCCCCCCTTCTTGGGCTTAGCTCATCCTTGTATTCTGGACGAGCTTTGCACCAAGAAGGAGAGCGGCCAACATTGACCGAGCCAACATAAACTCTTTCGTTTAGGACGAGCTTAGATACTTGTAGGCAATTTATATATTGCTTTTTATGGTCGAACCATGTTTTGGCCGACTTCCTTGAGGAAGCAACGCTCGTCTTGAAGTAGTGAACCCTTACTAGAGCCTTTGCTACTTAGCTGACCTTGCATTTGAAAGTAAGATTCCTTTACTAAGGCTTGCTTATTTCAAGTCGGCTTCCTTTTAGGGACCATGACATTTCTCTTACTAGAGACTGTCATTATTTGATTAACCATATGTGCGATATACCTTTTAGGTTCATTACACCTTGGCCGGTCTCTTTGAGGAAGCAATGTGTGTCAGAGAAATGGTTATTTCCCGTTATGATGTCCATTGTTTATCCTTTACTTTGAACATTTTATTGTTCTTTGTAATTTTGTCTAAGTTAATGTCACTTTTAGGCCACTAGACCAACTGGTGGTAAAGATGCCCCAAAGTGAACAACTTAGTAAAAAATAAAGGAACAATATAGGGAGAAAGTAGGAATTGTATTATATGAATTTTGCTTGACTAAGTGTCAAGATACATGTATACAATTCTTTTTCTCTTTTTTGTGCCGTGGCACTTGTTTGGTATTACAGACTACTGTAGATTTCTTGCCGATTGACTGAGTCAGACGTTGTACTTTTTCCAATGTGTCTGAGTTCCAGGTGCACTCTATTGGTCGTCCTTCCATGTCTTGGAGACGAAAAGTTCCGCTTCGCACTTCCTGGTCTATCAGACAGGGTCCTTCACAATCTTGGACGTTTTCCTTTCGCCAGCGATTTTCGTCTGGTCTTGCTTGTCTGCCTTCCATGATGATGGTTTCAGAGTAGTTAGGTAACATTCCCTAGCCGCCTGCTGGTCTCCATACAAGGAGCCAATCTTGCCATCATCACACTCATACTTCATCAGCATCAAGTGAGTTACTATTACAGCTTTAACATGATTCAGAGTTGGTCGTCCAAGTATGACATTGTAAGCTGTCAAATCTCGGACCACCAAGAACTTGATAAATAGAGTTCTAGAGGCATCCTTCTCTCCCACTCGGACGGGCAAAGTAATGGTTCCCATAGGATGGATGACTCCTCCCCCAAACCCTATGATGGGATGGTGGACGGGAACCAAGTTCTTCTCATCAAACTTCAATCTGGACAAGCAATCAGCACTGATGATGTCCGTCGAGCTTCCGGTGTCGATCAGAATTCTTCTTACTCTCAAGTTTGCTATTTTCATTTCTACAACCAAAGGATCATCATGGGGAGTCCTCAACCTGCCCCGATCTTGCTCACTAACTACCACCCTTGGGAAGGGCTCAGCCTTTGTCTGATCAGCTAACAAAACTTGGCCAAGCTCCCTAAGGTAGTTTTTGTGTCCTCTATTGGTTGGTCCTCCGGCAGCAAACCCTCCTGAGATTACGAGAACAACATCTTCGTATGTGCTTGCACTCTCCTTCTTCTTAGTATGCCAATCATCTTTCCTATGAAACTTCCTTCCCCCTTGAGGCATATAGGAGTTCATCTTTCCCTTTCGAGCTAGTTCCTCCAAAGCCTTCTTAAGGTGCTTACATTCATTAGTTTCGTGACCACAATCCTTGTGGAAGTGGCAGTACTTGCTCTTATCCCTATTTCTGTAAGGGGTTTTCATCTCAGCTGGAGCCTTCAACTCATATTGATCCTTAATCTCCATAAGAATGGAGTATGGGTCCTTGTTGAATTCGATAGGATTGGATGAGGATGGCTCAGCCTCTTTTCTCTTGCTCCTTCTGGACGAAGTGGTGGTGGAGGTTATAGCCCAAGTCTCGACCTTCTTGGGGTTGCTCTTCTTTGACTGAGCAACCTCTTCAGGCTTCTTAGACTCGGGATGCTTTGCCTCAGCACACACTTCGGTAGCGTGAATAAACGCTTCTGCTTCCCTCAAAGCTTCGGCAAGAGTGGAGATTTTCTTTTTAACAAGATCAAACTTAAAACTTCCTGCCCTTAAACCCCTAATGAAGACGTCAAAGGCCACTCCAGCATTAAGATCTTGGATCTGAAGCGCTTCTAGGTTGAATCTCTTAACGAAACTCCTCAGAGCCTCCTTAGGTCCCTGGACGACCTTGCCTAGGTGCATGCTTGTTTTTTGCTCTTGCTTGTTGGCAACAAAGTGACTAGTGAATAGGAAACTGAGTTCAGTAAAATTATTGACTGAATTGGGGGGAAGATTGTTAAACCATTTCTGAGCAACTCCCTTCAAGGTTGCTGGGAAGTTCTTGCACCAAGTAGCATCATCTACTCCTTGGACGTACATCTGATGCTTGTAAGCAGATAAGTGATCATCGGGATCTGTTGTTCCATCAAAAGGTTCTATAGTAGGGAGCTTAACCTTTGGGAAGGGGGGCGCCTCCATTATCCTGGCCGAGAATGGAGTGGGCCAGTTAATCCGGAGGGCTCCCATCTGTCCCTCAATGGGTATGTACTCCCTACGATATTCCTTTAACACCGGGTCAGACGACGTGTTTGCAGGCACTGGACGTCTGTTGACCATGAGCTGAGCCACTGTCTTCTCCTGTCGTGGATGAACAAGAGAGTGACTTAAACTTCGTCCCTCCCCCTTGGACGACAACCTCAAAGGAGGGTCTCTCAGGTATGACGTAGAACCTGTCGTTGATCGCTGTATTGCAGCAGCTTTCTTTGCTTCTAGATATTCTTTGGCATCTGTTTCCATTCGGTGCCCGCTTAGACGAACATGGTCCTGGGTCCTTACTACTAGGTTCCAGTCCATCTTCCTTCGCTGATCACTGTCTTCTGGCTGTTTTCCTCTTGCCGTCCTCCTAGATGGTTCCTGACGAACAGGTCGACTAGGGCCTGGACGATCTACTTGGGAACGTCCCCTAGGAGGAGGTGGATTGTTAGCAGCTGGCTCCGGGTTATGATGAAAAAACAGCATATTGCTTTTAATCTGTTCCTGGACGACCGCTGCCATCTTAGTCTGAAAATCATTCAAAACATTCTCCAGGTGGGCGGCAGTCACTGGACGATCTAGATTCACCTGGATGACCGGTTGCTGGCTTGGTCCAGGAACATTGACAATGGATGGAGGTTTATCTCTCCCTCGAGGTGGTCTTTCATGCTCCACCGTATCTTCAACATTAACTTGAAGGCTTCGATTTCTAGCCACATTGGACGATTGACAGTCAGTCATCGTTGCGTCTCCCCACAGACGGCGCCAAATATTTCGTCTACTTGTCCGACAAGTAAACTAATAGATCTTGAGTGTTCTTCAGTTGGAGACTTGTGCAACAGATGTCTGAATCAACTTAGTCCAAGCCTGAGCTTCGTTCCCGAACCTGCAAAAAGGGACCCACCCTGGAGGTTTGGGTGGTGGTTCCCCCTCCGAAGCTTAAGTCAGGTATCAGGAGTGGTAAGAGAAAAAGTAGAGATAGAGAGAGAAAGTGAGAGAGTAGTTTTATAGAGTAACTTTGCACTGTTTGCATTGAATGATCTTTCTCCTGATTTCAGGGGTATTTATAGTGATAGCAAAAAGACAGCTAACCTTAAAATCTGACCTAGAATAGTGGCTTCTGATTGGCTGAAGAATCAGATCATGACACGTGGCAGACCATGATTTGGGAGGGTTTATCAACCACTCTCTTGTAGCCACCTCACAGGGCTGACCTCTGACTTCCTTTTGGGCCAGAAAAGCAGCCTTTTGAACAATCTGAGCCTGGCCCAAAGGGTAGATCTTTTTCCTCTATTCATCAGGGGGACACGTGTATGGCTCAGATGAGCCCAAGTGTCGTTAGAGTAATCGTAGATTTTAGGCTACAACACGCTCCATTATAAAAGATTCACCTTACCTTAACCTTACTCTTCCAATTAGAAAATAATACTGCTAATCTCTCTTACTTATCCCAGTATACTCATATTAGAAGATTCTTACTTCAGTTGCAACCTCCCCTAAGTTAAGTAATACGATTTCAATTTTGTGGTTGGTACTCTTCAACCATCACTTCTTGATATCTATAATATTAATATGAAACTCACATATCTAATTTTACTTCCCACTGTTATTTGATGTCTGTCATCCATGATATACATATTATTGTCATCTCACCTTTAGGAGCGGATTTTATTTGTTTGTCGGAATCGAAATATCTGTGAAATTCAAGTCACAATTTGTAGCAACTACAAATAGTTGGAATATCCTTAATGTAATACATTCTCGAACGGTCGAACGGTCGTATATTCTTCTGGTTGATCAACGATGATTACACCTTTTATCTTTGATTGCATAATATCTTTTTTATTCTGAAATCAATTATCTAAAAGATAAAATCTGATTTTTCATAATATCTTTCAATTTAGAAAATATTTATTAAAAATATAATTAATTATCAGGAATAATTAACCGTGCTTTGAAAAGTGGGCTTTAAAAATACAATTAATTATCATGAATATTTATTGAGATTAAAAATATAATTAATTATGATGAACAATTAATTGGGCTTTTAAAATTGAGTTTGGAATAAATAAATAGACTTAAGTTCTTAAAAATAATTTTGGCCTTAGCTCTTTGGATTGCTCTTCATTTGGACAGAACTAATTAGGACGACGGTATTTTCATCATTGGGTACTCAAAATAGGGAGACACGATTATGTGTCTATAGTGGGATGTTCCCCTTTAGGGTTTCCTATATGGAAAATCCCCTACAGTATAAAATGCAACAGTCTCATCAATGAACATGTATACAATTCTCATCTACTAAAGGTAGAGATCTCTCTCTATATTTACTCACCTTCTCTCTCTACCTCAACCACATCACTAAACTTAAGCATTAGAGGGGCTTTATTAGGAACACCCCCGAGCTAGTTTTACCGTGTTTTGCAGGATCGCCTGAGATATTATCATTGGAGCTTTGAACTTTCTTGGATTTTAGACTTTCAACACCACTCTCATCTTTGACAAGCTTTTAGATAGAAACACAAGTGATATACAAAATATGGAATACTTCCTCCGTTTCGTTTTAAATGCAACAAATGAATATTTTATATCACACAAAAATACCCCTTTATTTCATTTAAAACGAAACGGAGGAAGTATAATTTTTTTTCCTTAATATAATCGTGTTTAATATCAATCTTGTATCGCATAAATAGATCCATCGACTTTCTCAAGAAAATGGCCCTGACAATAATTACGCAAGGCGTAGTGGAAAGACGGGGTGGAACTGTTACAGTCAAAGTCATCTGGAAAAAAGTTTGCTATGATTGAAATTCTAATCCAACAAGCAACAACCAGTCTCTATACGACATGTCATCTAGAAAATAGAAAGCTTATTTTTCTATTTAAGAATCTCATTTTCGTTGGTTTCCATAAAACTACATAAATATTAAAAGTTGAGTTTGTAAAAGAGAAAATGGGTTCAATTTCTACACTTACATCTCTAGTTGAGGAGGGCAAATTTGAAAATAGGTTCATAATGGACGAAGATGAACGTCCTAAGGTTGCATATAACCAATTTAGCGACGAAATCCCCGTGATCTCCCTCGACGGAATCGAGGATGATTCACCGGGTGGACGAAGGGAGGTTATATGCATGAAAATAGCTCGAGCTTGTGAAGAATGGGGGATGTTTCAAGTGGTGGATCATGGCATTGATCCTAAACTCGTTCATGATATGAGTAGCTTGTCTAGGGAGTTCTTTGCTTTGCCTGATGAAGATAAATTGAGGTTCGATATGACTGGTGGCAAAAGAGGTGGTTTTATTGTATCTAGTCATATTCAGGTACATAATTTTTGTGCTTTTTTTTTTAATTTGTTATAATAATACTGTAATAATGACAACTACTAAGTAAACTAGGGGCATTATACTTTGATTTATATTTCTCCCACTATTTGTTCTGTAATCATTGGTCTTCGGACCAATTATCTTTCCTGAAAAAAAAAAAAAAAAAAAAAATATTGTCCATGTATATGGCTTCTATTGTGCGGTGAAAATACTTTCATTGGAAGATTTCTAATACAACAGCCGCATATATGTACTACTTTTTTTTAGAGATTCGTAAGGAGAACACTTGTAGGGCTGTGCACCGGTCCTGAACAGGACCGAACCGGACTGGAACCGGTTTGGACATGAACCAGAATCACATATTTTTTTGGACCGAAGACCGGACCGGACCTGCCCGGTCTGGTTTCCGAT